>CM053625.1:115583163-115668042 GCA_028646595.1 Phalanger gymnotis | reverse complement strand
GCGTACCCCATCCTTCGTGAGAGGCTCTGTGTGCCAGTAAGGCAAAATGGGCTTAGTTTAACGGGTGCCCTTGAGGAGTTTGGCTTTTGTTTACGGTGAAAGTACTTTCACCTGTTAAATGCTAAGCCCCAGGCCCAAAGCCCTATCAGGTGTGAAACCTGTGTGGGCGTAGATTAACGACTTAAAAGGGGCCAATTCGGGAACCAATGGGTCTCTGGACCCTGGTCTCTAGTCGTTGAGGTGGGACTTGAGAACGCCCGAGGCTTGGCTGCGAGGAGAGATGAAAAACTACAGCTGGAAAAAAAAAAATCTGAAGCAGAGCTGACCCCTGTGTGGACCCAGGAGTTTGAGCAAGGTCTTGAGGCCGGTGAATATGATTTATGCCATCTTATTTTTCTGTGGCCTCCTGGCTACTCTTGTGAGGCGGGCCTACTGGGCCTGGAGGCTTGTGTTCACAATACTGGAACGGGGAGGTTGGTTCGCTAATTTGTTGCTCTGGGCCCTGAATAAATTTTTTGATGCCTTCTGCTTGGAGAATTCTGTATACCCAACGATTTCGAACCATTCAGATATTCATATGATCCTTTTTGAGATCATAAATTCGGCCTTCCTACTACATTCTGACACAAGAGTTAGATAAACTGAGGCTAGTTCGTAAAAGACTTTGAATTGCAAGCTGAGAATGCCAAGTGAGAAATCTGGACTTTATCTCATGGGTGCCATTGGCAGTTCTCCAACAGGGGAGTGAGATGACTGGAGCAGTCTTTTAGGGAGATAAATTTGGCAAGTGATGGTGCACTAAAAGGGGAATTAAAGGGTCAACAATCCCCTTAAACCACACCAAATCAGCCAACAAACCACTGCTTCTTATTGTCCTGGCTTTTCAGAATAGCAGAATATGAACTGAAAAGGGCCTTAGAGATAACTTAGTCCAATCTTTTCATTTTGTAGATGAAGAGACTGAAGCTCAGAGAGGAGAAATGATCTTGGAATATAGACTTTTAGGCTATAGGAGCTGAGGAGAATCTTCTAGATCATCTTGTGTAATTTTCTCATTTTACAGGAAGGAAACATGAGGGCCACAGGAGTAAACTCACAGGCCAAAGATCACAAGTGTGTGGTAGAAGTGGGTTAGAGCCCTTATGCTTTGGGATTCTGCCACAGTCCTAATTTTAGACTCTGTAGGAAGCTCTCAAGCCATGGTGGTGGCCACCATATGACCCCAGCACTGGGGAAGGGAAGGCATAAGGAAATCGTACGATGAAGGGGACTTGTTTTGTGGAAGTAATAGGGTTCAAAAAAAAAAGTAACAGGGTTGGAGGAAGTGCCATGAAAATAGAAACCACTAGAGACCACAAGAGAAGCTCACGAAGGACAAAGAGGGAAGTTTGACTACCGCAAGGCTTTTGGACAGAAATAGATGCCTCCATCTTCCCCAGTTTCCCACTAAACAGGGAGTGGGACTCCAGGCTTTAATGACATTATGACTGATACCAATAGGAGCATGTAAGGGCTTCTGGCTTCTTTGTAGAGTAGGAGTAGGAGTTGGGGAGGGAGGCGAGAAGGCAGCAAACACCACCTGTGTTCTTTCTTATTTTCTTGGCCTTATTTTCTTGCAGGCAAGGGGGACCGAACAGTGAGAATACTACTGAGAATAATTAGAATAATGACAGCTTTGCAAATTTACAAAGTGATTTGGACCCATGAGCTCATCTCATCCTCCCAACGACCCTGTGAGGTGCCACTGTGAGAGCGTTCATGGTTGTCCTCATTTGATAGGCGTGGAGACCAAGGCAGCCTTCCCCAATTTCCCTTTGGTTCAGCTGGCCAGGCAGCCCCTCTCTGGCTCTCCTCTAGACGATGGTTTGGAGGAAATCCTCAAGCAGATGCTGGGGGAATCCAAAGTCCATCTGGAGCACCAGGTAACCCTGAGGGAAAAAAAGAAATGGGTGGGGGGATAGAAGTTGTAAAAGGTTTACACCTGGAAGGGACCTCAACAATCATTTGGTCCATCTCTCTCATTTTACAGATGAGGAAACTGAGGCTCAGAGACCTAAAGTCGTCTGCCCAAGGTGTTGGGTCAGGGGTGGGATTTGAGTCCTAGTCCTTCCAGAGCCAGAGCTCTTTCAGTTTTTGCCCATGCCTTCCTGTTAATCCTCTATAGGTGCCCCCCGCCACACACACACACACGTAGGCTGGGGGCCTTCCTCTAGATCTCAGCATCACAAAGGTGCCACAGATCCATTGAGTATTGCCACATTAAAGCGAAGGACAGGGCAATGTTCCCTTAATAGTCTGAACAAATTCCTAGGATGCTCAGAGTTTTCAAGAGAGGTATCCTTCTTTGCTCTACTCCTCATGAGGAAAAAAAAGTATAGTTACTCCACAGACTGCCCCCAAAGCACCTAAGTGCTTCTCTGGGACTATCCTAGCTCGAGACAGAGAAGTATAGAAAACCAGTGAGAGGATGAATGTGATTAGAACCTAGAAAGAATCTTCAAGGTCACCTGTGCCCACTCCCCTGTCTTCACCCTGCCTCCATTTTACAGATGAAGAGAGGCCCAAGGAACTTGAGCGCCAGTCATGAGTCGCAGATCAGATCCCTGGGCTGATGGGAGTTAGGGAGACACATGGAGACCTTGATCCTCATCTCTTTACTCACCTCTTTGGTGAGAATTTCAGGATTGATGATATCAAAGAGGTCCAGGCCTTTACTGTTCAACAGTGCTGTGAATGCTGGCTCAAGCCCTAAGGAGATAATGGGGAGGAAGTCCATGTGGTGGGTCCTTGAGACCCTAGAATGTACAGCAACAGGACAGCACACAGTAGGTGAACGATAGCGCCATTGTACAGAGAAGAAAACCAAGATTTTGAGGGCTGAAGGAGCCTAGGGTAGGTGACACCATTCAGGAATAGGACTTCTCTCTGAGGACTGACCTGGCTATCAGAGTTTCTCACTCCAGTAGAAAACCCCTTCAGAGACCAGAAGATGTGTGTCTCCCTCATGAGAGGCTCCTTTACTACCCTAGCAATAAGTTATAGGGTCACAGATCCTGAGCTAAAAGGAACCTCAACATCCATCTAGGCCAGGGGCGGAGAACCTGCAGCCTTGAGGCCAAATGTAGCCCTCTAAGTCCTCAAGTGCAGCCTTTAGACTGAATCCAAACTTCACAGAAGAAATCCCCTTAATAAAAAGGATTTTTTTCCAATCTTTAAGTTCAAACTCTACAGCCACGGCTCCTTCTGTCTTAGGCAGCTTAGAGCCTCTGGACTTCTTTCTCAGCCTTTCTCTTTGGCCTGGGAGTGCAAACCTAATAAGCTCCTTCCAGCTCCTCCCTAGAGCCCCTACAAGGACACTTACAAGAGATCATCACAGGGATGCCCACCATGGTTGTAAGGGTCTTCAGGAAGTCCTGGATCGACTCTTGGCTCTGCCAAATGGAGAAGTCACAAGTGAGAGGGCCCCAAGGTGGGGAGAGAACTAATCTGGATGCATGGATCTTCCCCATTCCTAGGGAAGGGAGGCCTGGGTGTACAAACTTCTTCTTCCCCACAATTTCTCATCAGCCTGAATGGCTACCAGCTTATTAAACCATGAAGGGTCCTGTTCATTTTTATCACCCAGCTCACTCATTCTCTTCCTTCCCCCTATACAATAAAAGCAGCCGACCACCTATACAATGCGCAAAGTGTTTCGCATAAACTATCATTAGATTTTCACAAAAGTGAATACCACAGGTTATTATTATGGAGTGATTTGCTCAAGGTCACACAGATATTAAGTGTCAGAGATGAGATTTGAACTCAGGTCTTCCTAACAAGGTCCAGCATTCTTTCTCTTAAGCCAGGGTGCCTCTCCTATAATACCTTTCCTTTCCCCACCCCACCCCACCCCCCTCCCCCATTTGTGCAGGTGTTTACACTTTTCAAAGCACATTCAGAGTGATTCTTTCATTAACCCTTAGGTAGGGTTGGGGTTGATCCTTGAATGAATGAATGAATGAATGAATGAATGAAGTGACTTTGCCCAAGGCCAGACAGCAGGTTAGAATGGAGCCAGGAGACAGCTCACATATCCTGTTCAACTGCTATTATACTAAGATGTAAGCACCCTCCCCACAAACATAGATCATCATGTTGAGTGATTTATTAAAATAGGGCACAAAAGAGGCAAGAAGCTAATTTTCTTTGGGTTCAATGCCTGGTATCTTTCTCTAGGCCCCAGACATTAGGATACCTGCATAGTAGGGTTAAGCACTTTATTTTTCTGTCTTCTTCCAGGGTCAACCTACCATAGATAATGCAGCAACAGAATGGAAAGACTTGTGCTGAATCCTGTGGAAACAGAGAAGAGGGAAGTGTTGACCTTTCACTTCCCAGCCTGCCCCTCGGGGGCTCCCCACACTCTGGCCCCCAGACTACCTCATCATGCTGTTCCCCCTTCCCCTTCCTCCAGAATACACTGTTTACTCCAACAGGACCAATCTCCTCACTGTCCCTTCCACACATCATGCATCCACACTCTCATCTTAGCATTTTCTTGGGCATGGTTCTCTTTTTACCATCCTCACTCAGCTCTTTCTTCCCAGCACTTTGACTGTCTACACCCTTTATTGGGTACTTAAAACTTTCATTTTTGAATTAGCCATTTCATTGGCATAGAAAACACCCTTAGCTAATGCAATTAGCAACTCTTTTGCAACCTTTAGTCTTAGAGAGGTGCTTGGGATATTGAGGGGTCAAATAATTTGCCCATGGTCACTAAGCCAAATTTGTCTAAAACAAGCCTGGAACCCTGGTCTTCCTGACTGGAGGCATGCACTCTACTTACTACACCATACTGCTTTTCACTCAGCACACACCCAGAGTATTGTTAATTCTCTTTCCTTGTAAGTTAGGCCTCAACTCTCTTACCCTTTAAGGAAGGGATTACATCTCCTGCATCCTAAGGAGCATCTGGCATAGGACTGGGCATACAGAAGGCTCTAGGTTTAAAATTAACCTAATTGTTAAATTAATTAAAGGGATGGGACATTAAATTAAAGGGATCTTCTACTCCGTTACCCTACTCTCCCCACTCTGGTGGGACCTACTGGAAATCAGAGAGGTCTAGAATCAGTTTCTTCTCATCATAGGATGCCTGAATGACGGTCACAATGTCCTGGGGAGAAAAATCCAAAGACTCAGGTCCTGTCTGTGTTTGCAGTTTACATTTGATGGCTAAAGTTCAAATTCCAAGGCTATAAGCAACACTTTATTTTTTCAATTACATGTAAAATAATTACCAAGATTTTGAGTTTCAAATTTTTTTTCTCCCTCCCTCCTCCCCTCCCCAAGACACCATGCAATCTGATATAGGCTATACATGTACAATCCTATTAGACATATTAATCATGTTGTGAAGGAAGAATCAGAACAAAAAGAAAAAACCATGAGAAAGGAAAAAAAGAGAGAAAATAGTACGCTTTGACCACAAGAACATTTTGCCAGGGGTTTTCTTCATTCTTCTTCTGTCTCTGGAAAGATACTAGGGTTTTTTTCAGAGCCAATCACTTTCACTCTACCCACTGATTTGTCTTCATCTCATTCTGACAATAGTCCTCATTTATCTCCTTGTCCCTTACAGGAGACTAAGCTATACAGAGCAGCCCCTATGTAGGCTCATCCACTGTCTCAGGGGTGGGTCATAGGATTTTTAGAGCCAAGGTACTTTAGATGGCAATAGCTGATATTTACATAATACTTCAACATTGTCAGATGTCATTATCTCATTTGAACTAAACATCATTTAGTCTAACCCTCAAATATTATAGATGAGGCTCAGAGATGGGGAGTGATTTGGCCAGGATCACTCAGATATTGAGTAAACATTCTGAATCATTTCTGTGATATGGATCCCTTTGGCTGTCTGGTGAAGACTATGGCCACATTCTCAGAATAGTTTTTTTTTAACATATAAAATAAAATGCATAGGATCACAAAAGAAACCAATTACACTGAAATCAAGTTATCAAAATATATATTTTTTTAAAAATTCATGGACTCCAGATTAAGAACCCCTACTAAAAAGAATAACTCAGAGAGAAGGATGTCCCAGGGATCCTGTGAATGATTGCTTCTCCAAATCCTTCACTTTATCAATTACTCTCCTCTTTGTTTCAAATAGAGTACAAGCTCTTAGAGCAGGAACTCATTTTTACCTTCGTCAGTTCATTGCCTAGAATATGGTAGACACTTAACAAATGTTTCTTGCTTGATTATCTCAGTTCAGAGCCTACTATATGGAAGATGTGGCCAATACAACCATAGTTGTGCAAGAAAAAAATAGACTGAACCAACTAAGGGGTGGGGGGGGCTTTCAGATTTCTTCTGAGTCCTTCCTTTCTAATGGGATGAGTACTTTCTGTCCTGGTAGTGGTTGCCTTGAGTTGCCTCATACATAACTAAATGTTTGAAGGTAGATAAAAAAGGTTATAGAACTAAGTACTCTAGGAAGAGGAATCACAATATTACTATTATGGCCTCTAGGACGTTGGGTGGACTCCTTGTGATGAACTTAAGAAGAGATAGGAGCACAAGTAGGATTGGCAGACATGGAGGAATTATAATCTGCATTATAACTTTATTATATTTATTAATTATTAATTAATTAATTTATCAGGTATATCACAGATCGATTTCATTCAATCAATTCATTCCATAAACATCTATTAAGTATCTTATGTGTCAGGCACTGTGCTAAACATTAGTGATGCAAAAAGAGGCAAAAGACTGCCCTCAAGGAGCTTCTAATCCAATGGGGGAGATAATAGGCAAACAAATCTATACAATGCAAGTTTGAGTACTTAAGAATAAAAAGTGACATTTATATGGTGCTTTAATTTTTTGCAAAGGGCTTTATATAGGTAGC
Source organism: Phalanger gymnotis (assembly GCA_028646595.1). Taxonomy (NCBI): domain Eukaryota; kingdom Metazoa; phylum Chordata; class Mammalia; order Diprotodontia; family Phalangeridae; genus Phalanger; species Phalanger gymnotis. Next base: position 115,661,132 of record CM053625.1, on the reverse strand, counting down.
ATATAGAGACACAGACCTAAAAGGAAATCAATCCATCAAGAACAAAAATAAGCACCGGATACTGGTAGGTGCAGGGCATTCTAATATGCAAAGAATGAAAAGGTTCCAACTTGAAAGGAACAGACATTCGAATTGGGGAGACAATATACAGATGTAAACATGTGAAGAATTGGCCCACCTTCTGCCAGAGCAGTGAGAGACTTAAAATGCAGAATGATATATACATTTTTGGACATGATCAATGTGGGAATTTGATTTGCTAGACTATGCAAATTTTAGGAGGGTTTTTTTTTATTTTGTTCAATTGGGAGGGAAGAGGGAGGAAGAGAAAATAGATACTTATAAAAAATAAAAATAAAAGAATGGACTTGGAAATGTACATATGTGTATGTACATTGTACATGTATGGACATACACATGTATGTACAAATGTACATATATGTGTATATGTGTGTGCATATGTGTGTATGTATGTGTATATATAAATATATAAAGATAGAAGTCATTTTGGTCCTTTTTGAGAATGAAGGACAACAATCAAATATATATCTGTATGTATATATATATATGTACATATATATATATACATACATACCTAAATATAAAGTGAATCAATGTAAACTTATACAAAGTAAGTAAATACACGGTAGTTTGGGAAAGGTAATTATCATCATCTTACAAAGACAGAAATCAGAGGAGAAAGGACTTGCCCAGGTCATATGGCTCATTAGTAGCGGAGCTAGGATTAGAACCCTGGTCTCTGGATCCCCTGTCCAGTCTTTGCACATCAAATAATGTGTACTTGGGCCAAAAACCAAGGGAGAAAATGTCTGGCTTGGGCACATCTGATGAAAGCAGAATCTTGGCACCCAGAGCCCGGGCTACTTTCTGCAGTCAGAAGAAGGTATGTGTGCTAATGGCATTGTACCCACACAGGGCAGGGTGAGTCGGGCCCCAGACTCTCAGAATTAGAGAGGGGAAGTCAAGAATGTTTGCAGGTGAAACCAAGGTCTAAGGCTGGTGACATCTAGGCACCAGAAGGTATCACACTCACCTCTTCAAAAGAGAATGCCACAGTAGGGGCCCGGTCCTGGCGGAGGAGTTGGATCTCCACACCTACAGACGATTTCACTATGGTGCCCTCCAGCTTGCAGGTAATGAGGGGGGCAGATGAGCTTCGAACCACCACCTGAGAGTCACTGAAGGAGGAACCCTGAAAAATCTGCAAGAGACGTGAATCCCACCCCCCACCCCCATGCCAGAGGCAGAGGTCAGGAGCCTGGAAGAGTTAGTGCACCTGCTCTTCTAGGACAGAGATAAGAACCTTTATTTAGCAACAGCTAGGTGGACTCTATGATTGATAGTATAGAGAATGAACTCTATGATCGATATACTAGATTTCTTGCTGTTCTTGCACATGACACTCCATCATCCAATTCTGTACCTTTTCACCCACTGTCCCTCATGTCTGGAAGGCTCTCCTTTCTCACCTCCAAATGCTAGCTTCCATGGCCTCCTTTAAGATTCAGTTCAATTCTGACCTTCCGCAAGACTTTCATGGCGTCTTTCCCACCTCATCAGTCCCATCCCCCACCCTTGCCCAGTGCTGTTACTTCCCATTTACACTCTATATATATTGTATATTTATAGAAGTTGTTTATATACAGTGTATGTTGTGTCCATATAGATAATGATTATTATTATTATAGCGAGCATTTATATAGCACCTACTCCCTTGATTCTCCTCTTAAAGAGGCCTATTCACTGAACGGGCATTGCCTCAGTCAAAGTGAGAACTTGAAAAGACCTTAGTTTGAAAGGGTCAAGGTCCTCCACTGCATTCTGGGCCATCTCTAGTTGTCCTGATCCAGATCTGGCTATTGGACCCAGATGGTTGTGGAGGAGAAAGTGAGGCTGGTGACTTTGCACGGCTGTTCCTCACTCAAATCAAAGTCAGTTGCAAGTCATGTCATCATCTCCTTCATGTCATGGTCCTCTTCGAGAATAAAGGACAAACCACAACTATAATTACATGCTAAGCACTTTACAGACATTAGCTCATTTGATCCTCTTAACAACCCTGGAAGGTAGGTGCTACTATTACCCCCTTTTTATGGGTTGGAGAGATTGAGGCAAACAGAGGTTAAATGACTTGCCCAAGATCATAGAGCTAGTAAGTATCTGAGGTTGTGTTTCCATGTTGTCTTTCCCATTAGAATATAAATTCCTTAGGTGCAGGGACCACGTTTTTGCTTTGATCTGTGTTGCCAGAACTTGGCACCGTGCCTGGCACATATTAAGTCCTTCATAAATGCTTTTCAACTAACACATTGGCTTTTAGGGAACCTGCTGAGATGGCAATTGTTATCCCTCACTAAGGACTAGACCTCTTTAGCAGGCCTGTCTCGATGGTACCTATGATCCCATCAGTACTCAGAGGGTGGACAGAGCTAGAGCTATCTATCCTGGCACTTGGGACAGATTCATTTGAAGGGGGCCAGAAATCATGATATGGGCAATCAACTCTCAGCCTGCCCATCTTGGAAGGGGCTGATATGCTACCTCCTCCTCCAGACTGAATGTGGAACAGAGAAGCATGTTCCCTACCCTAGATCATGTTTCTGGAAGGCACAAGGTCCTAGGATGCTCTTACTCCTGAGAAAAATGTGCTGAGGCACCTGAAATAAAATGAGTTTTGGAGAAATACATGCTTTCTTTTAAAGAAGGCAGAGCCCTGAACAGCCTTTCTTCATGGTTGGAAAGTGATCGAGAGGGCTACTTGCCCACCACTTGTTCCTAAGTAGCCCAGGAGCTGAATTGACCCTCCGCTAAGGTTGCATGCAATCTGAATAAGCAGCATTTCTTCACCAGACCATATTCCTAATTGTTTCTTATCCCAACACTGACCTGCCAAGGCCTTGATATCTGCCTTTCTTTCCTTCCCTGGATAGAGGGAAACCATATGATAGAAACAAGCCTTACCCAAATGTCAGTGCCCTGGTTTAAAGTACCAAGTACCCTACCATAGTTACAGCTTTCATGGCAGTCAGAAAATAGTGATATTAAGTAGCATATATGTATATATATGCATATACATGCCCATATCTACATAATACTTTAAGATTTGAAATTTATTTTAGATACATTATTTCTTTTGAGGTAACTAATGATTCTAAAGGGGATAGGACTCATGATTTAGGCCTTAGGCTCACTGGTTTAATTGTTTGATTATAATGCTCATGACATGGCCAATGTAGGAATTTATTTTGCTTAACTATGTACATTTCTTACAAGTGTCTTGTTTTTCATGTCTTTTTTTCCCAGTGAGGAGAGGAGGTGGCAAGGAGAGAAAATAGATTTTTGCTAATTGAAAAAAAAAGGAATTAAAAATATAAATGGTTTTAAAAACACCCAAAACTTGACAACCATGTACTCTGAGCCCTTGAAGACCCCTGGTTCCAGGGAAAATTGTTTTCAAATGACTGTGGATTGGGTTCCAAAGAAGATGTGGGTGTTCTTGGCAAGGTTTGGCCTAGGAAAAGCAGTTAGCTAATTAGCTTCCTGGCTGCCTCTGCACCACCTGTTCAGTATTGGGCAGACACCCACTAATAACAATACTGCTATTTCTCAAATGGAGGCAGCTAGGTGGCGCAGTGGATAAAGTACCCAGCTGGGAGTCAGGAGGATCTGATTTCAAATCTGACCTCAGACACATAGTACCTCTGTGACCCTGGGCAAGTCATTTAACCCTGTTTGCCTCAGTTTCCTCATCTGTAAAATGAGCTGGAGAAGGAAATGGCAAACAACTTCAATATTCTTGCCAAGAAAACTTCCCAAATGGGGCCACAACGAGTCAGAAACGACTGAACAATACATTCTCAATTATCCACAGCTGGATTATCTACTTTATGAACTCTGTTTTTGCCAATATGCGCCCTCCCCCCACCAAAGCAGGCTCTATTTAATTCTCAAGCATATTCCTGACCCTCAGTGGGCTTATGAGTAACTTCAATTGCCCAGAATTAGAGAGGTAAAGCAATAACCAAAGAAAAATTCCCAATGTAACCAAATCTAAATAGAAATGGCTAGGATTGTGCATCATTTGGAATTCCCCGCATTTCCCAGTGCCTGGCTAGCACTGTGTCCAAGATGCTGAAAAAAAAATACTTGTTTGTTGACTGGTTGATCGCACTAGAAATTTGGATGGTGGGTTAAAGGGTTATCGACCCGCAGTAATTTCACCTGTCTTTGAAAGGCGGAAAGCAATTCAGAGTCACATAAACAACTTTAGGGGACCCACACTTTAGGGGAGGTTCTAGGCTGTAGGCCCCTCTATCATCCCCATGGAACAGGTTTTCCCCACCCAGGCCCAGCCCAACCATGGGGATCAGGGAAAAAGGGGGAGGTCCTAGGGCTGGCCCTGGATCAGGATGTGCCACATGATCTGAAAGATCTCCATCCCCTCCCCGCTCCATTTATCCAAAGTACAACCCATCAAATAGTGAAGTTACCTCCTGCAGGATATCTTGGGTGGTATCTAGGCCTTTGCTCTCCAGCAATGCCTACAAAATAGACCAGAATATGGATGGGAGGGGATGGCTTGGGGAGGAAGTCAGTCTGATGGAAAAAGCATTTGTAAGGAATTACCTTCTTTCTCTAGGCCTCAGTTTCTTCATTTGAAAAATGAGGGAATTTACTGATCAGATGACCTTTAAGATTCCCTCTAGTTCTGATCTTCTATGAAACTGGGAGATAATGCCTGTTCCTTGTAAATCTATCTCCTCTTTCAATCCAGATTCCAGTCTCCAAATTTAATCAGAACAAGTTTAGAGTCTTTTAAGCAGGAATAACTTGAGCATGATGTGGTGGTGGTGGTAGTGGGGGGGGAGGTGTGAGGGAAAAACCAAAACATCCTTTTCAGAACATATACATTACTTCCCTTCCCATGCTCAGTTTGGCCTTCTTTTATTTATTTATTTATTTATTTAATTATTTAATATTTTCAGTTTGGCCTTCTTGCTGAGTCTCACACATGACATTTAATCCCCCATATCCACATCTTTGCCTGGAAAGCATTCTCTCCCGACCTCTGGCTCTTAGAATTCCTACCTTACTTCAAAGTTCAGCATAAGAACCTACTCTCATATAAAATCTTTCCCAATTCCCTCGGTTCCTAGTGCACCACCCCAAATTACCTTGTATTTATTTTGCATATACTTATGTATTTATACATGTTATTTCACTCAACAGAATATAAGCTCCTTGAGGGCAAGGACTCTCATTTTTGTCTTCATACTCCCAGCACCCAGCACTGTATCTGGCAAGGGCTTAACAAACGCTTGCTACTTGATTCGTTTGGAGCCAGAAGTTTGAATCCTGGTTTTTGACGAGTACAATGCCTATGTGATTTTAGGAAAGACACCTCATTTCTCTGGGCCTCAGTTCCTTCATCTGTAAAATGAATGGCAGAGTTGGACTATGTAATCTCAAAGGTTGATTCCAACTCCAAAATCTTCTGATGCCTAGAGGCTGAGTCCCACTACTAATATATGCATTTAGTCTTTCAAAAAGCACTTATTAAGTGCCTCATATTTACCAGGCACTGTGCTAGGTATTGGGGACACAAAGACAAAAATGAAATGGTTTCTGCCTTCAAGGAGTTTACATTCTGTTAGGGGAAAACAATACATATTTAGAAAATAAGAACAAAATAGATATTAAGTCCTGCCCTCAAGGAGCTTACATTCTACTGGGAGAAAACTCTCTCTCTCCATATATGTGTGTGTGTGTGTGTGTGTGTGTGTGTGTGTGTGTGTGTGTGTGTGTATGGAGAGAGAGAGAGAGAGAGAGAGAGAGAGAGAGAGAGAGAGAGAGAGAGAGAAATAAATACAAAATATATATTAAATGACTTCTTAGAGGAAAGGGCATTAGAAACTTGGGGGATCAAGAAAAGTTTCCTGTAAGAGGGGGAATTTGAGCTGAATTTTGAAGGAAGCTAGAGATTTTCTGGTGTAAAGGTAAGGAGGGATTGCATCCTAGTAATAGGAGACAGTCTGCACAAAGGCATGGATTGGAGTTTTAATTTTGAACTTGAGATGCCCATGGTATACCCAACAGGAGATGTCCAATAGACAGTTGATGATATGGGATTAGAATTCAGGAGAGGGCCTGGGGCTGGCTGCCTGCATAGAGCTGGGAGTTGTCTGCATGAGGAGAGAGTTGGACTAGAAGAAGCAGATGAGATTCCCCCAAGAGTGTGTAGAGAAGAAAAGAGGGCACCCATGTATGGGGAGGGGGGCGGTATTGACAAAGATGATGATCTAGCAAAGGAATCTGAGAAGGAACTGCCAGACAGGTTGAGACAGAGAGAGCTGTATTATGAAAAGCAGGGGAGAAGAGCAGGTCTAGGAGGAGAAGATAATCAATAATATCAAATGTTGCTATTGAATCCAGGAATTAAGAGATCTTTGGTAATCTTGGAGAGAATGGTTTCAATTGAGTGGTAGGGAGGGAAGCCAGATTGCAAGGGGCTCAGAAGTGAGTGGGAGGTGTGAGAAAGTGGAGGCAATGATTGTAGGAAGCTTTTTCTAAGAGTTTAGATGCAAAAAGGAAGAGAAATGCAGGATGGAAACTTGAGAGGATAGTTGGATCATATAAAGGGGTTGTTGTGGGGTTAGGGATGCATCTTTATAAGCAACAGGGAAGGAGGCAGTAGATAAGGAGAGACTGAAAATTAGGGACAGAGAGGGAATAATAGAAAATGGAAAGTTCCTGGAGGAACTAGGGATCGAAGGCACAAGTGGAGGGTTTGGATTGGCAAGAAGAAGGGCCACCTCTTCAACCTGAGATTGGAACAAAGAAGATTTAAGTGAGGAGAGGATGATGTAAAAGTGGATTGGAACTGAGAGATGGGGAGAAGAGAGAGCTCATGATACGTAATCTCATTGTTTTTAGTGAAATTATAATAGTGCCATTAATAATTAATTCACTTTTCTCTAGTACTTTGAGACTTAAAAAATGCTTTCTTCTCAACAACCCTGTGAGGGGTTAGAAAAATTGTGACCTGCATTTTTACAGATAAGGTAATGCAGATAAGGAGCAGTGAAGAGACTTGTCCAAGGTCACTCCGCTATTTAAGAGGCAGAGCCAGGATTTGAACATAGATCTCTCCTAACTCCAGATCCAGCGCTCTTTCTTCCTGGGAGTGAAAAGAACCCAAAATCCTGACGAATTCCAGTCACCCAACTTCTCTGTGGCTCAGTTTCATTGTCTGTAAAATAGGTTCAATAATCCTTGCCCTGCCTCCCTTTCACGGCTGTTGTGAGAATCACAGGAGATGATGGCAGGAAAGGTGCTTTGGAAGCTCTGGGTGACAGCAGGTTATTGATGTCAGGGGACATATAGGTTTCAACAAACTTTGTGGTTGGTTTCCTGGAGCCCATCTACCAAATCAAGCATACAAGAGGAATTGTTTTGTGAAAAATTTGCTAAGGGAAAGAGTTAGAAATATTTATAACTCACTGACTTGTGAACAGGCTAGAACCTTAGTCACAGAAACACCAAATCAGAATTGGAAGCCTTCTCCAAAGTTACTTGGTCCAATCCATGCCTGAATAGGAATCCTCTCTTCAGCAGCAGATGATCCAAGGGTTATCCAGCCTTTGCTTGAAGGCCTCTCAAGAGAAGGAAGGCGCCACCTCTAGTCACAGCTCACTCTACTTCGGGACAGTTCTAATCATGCCCTGCCCTAAGCATTCTCTTTTCTAGATTGTACTTCCCTCTAGTTCTTTCGACCAATCCTTATATGGCCTTTTATCGTCCCCATTGACCTATGAACCTTTCCGGATTGCCAGTGCCCTTCCTAAAACACTATGACCAGAACTGACCAAAGTATTCGAGATATGGTCTACCAAATTCAGTGAATAGAGTGCTGGACCTGGGGTTAAGAAGACCTGAGTGCAAATCTGGCCTTAGACACTTACTAGCTGTGTGACCCTGAGTGAGTCATTTAGCTTCTGTCTGCCTCAGTTTCCTCATTTACAAAATGGGATAACAGGGTTGTTGTGAGGAAAAATGATATAGTATCTATAAATGCTAGCTGTTGCTGTGAATACTATCACTACTACTACTACTACCACTACCACTATCACTACCAGCACCACTACTATTATTATTATTGCTACTACTACTACTATTACTACTACTACTACCACTACTACTACTATTACTACTACTTCTACTAAAGGTTACAGAAGTACTATGACCTCATTAATTTGGACACCATCAATATCACTCTCTTTTTGCAGCCCCAAGTTGCATTAACTTCTTAAATTAAAAGAAAATGTGCATGTATTTTCTTCTTTGGCTGCTATATGATGCTGTCAATTCCGATCTTGCGTTCCACTAAAACTCCCAGATCTTTTTTCAGACAAACTGCTCTCTAGCCATGCCTTGCCTCTTCTCACTTTGTACAGTTTGTTTTTTGAATCCAATATACAACTCCATCTGTCTTTGTTAAATTTCATCTTCTTACACTTGGCCCAACATTCTAGACTATGAAGATCATGTTGAATCTTGACTCTGCCATCTGATAAGTTAGAGCTGTATCTCCCTGCTTTACTTCAGTGACAAATTTGTGAGGCGTTCCATCTATGGCCTTATTTAAATCATTGATAAAAATATTCAACAGCACAGGGCCAGGCTCAGGTACATGTCCATGTACAGCTACAGTGGTGGCCCTTTTGAAAGCTGGTATGAGGAAGCTACCTTGGATCAGGGGATGATCATTTTATATTAGAGGTCTTAGGGATAAGGGGAAAGCACTAGCCCTATGATTTCATTGATTACAGGCAACTCTTGGGAGAAAAAAATCCCTCTACCAAAGCAGGCCAGCACCTTTCCAATTTATAGTCTTAAAGAACTGCCCAGAGCCCTGAGAGATTAGGTGGCTTGCCCAACCAATATGTGTTAGAGGCAGGACTCAACCTAGTCCATCCTGGCTCTGTGGCTAATTCTCTAACCATTATGCAACAGTGTCTTTCAGTGAATTACTACATGTAATTATTAATCCTTAAGGAGATGTTGTTTGTTCTGGGTTTTTGTCTGTATGGCCACTTATTGGGACTGTTGTGGAGGGTATTTAGGTTCAAGGACAGCCGGTCTAGTTGCCTAAAAAGATCCCTCCCAAGTCTGAGATTCTGTGATTCTAGAATAAGATATTATTCTACCCAAATATTCTGTCTGAAATGAGTTAGAGTGCCCACAAGTTTTTCCTCAGCTCTCTCTCTCTCTCTCTCCCTCAACTCAGGCATAGGTGGGTGTTATACCTCCCCCCAGACATAGAAACCCATCCCTTCTAACCTTGAACTCATCTCCTGTCAGGGTCAACACTAGTCTCTTGTCCAGGAAGGCAGCCTTAGCCAGGGAGCTTAAGACTTTATCAGAAAACCAAAAGTACAGCATGTGAGAGTCACCCAGGAGGTTTGGGGTGTAGGTGGAATCCTGAAAGCTTGAGGACTGGTTCTTGTAGGTCAGGAAACCCTGGAGGAAAAATCAGAGGAAGATGAGAGAACTCTAACATTTTGTTTTGTTAAGTTATTGTCAACTATTGTCAACTATTTGGTAGATTCACCAGTCTTCATATTCACTGCAGACGATGTTAATTTCTCCTGCCTCCAGCATGTGATACAACCTCTATACCTTGACTTCAGTTGTCTCACATGCAAAGAACAGAGATCAGTTTTAGTATCAGCAGCACGGCCCTTTTCACTGTTCTGCAGTGAAAAGATTTAGATTCAGAAGACTTTGGTTCAAATCTACTGCTACTTACTACCTTGTGACCTTGGGCAAGCTGTTTTACCTCTCTGGTCCTCAGTTTTGTCATCTGCAAAATGGGTAGGGGCAGTAGACTAGATCACCCCTGAAGTTTCTTCCAGAACTACATCTATGATCCTATGATCAGCCTAGAGAAGTCAGAGAAAATTAGAAAGGGCAATGTGCTTTCTTGCTCAGATCTTATTATATATCCCCAAACTTCAAAACCAAATATTATCCCCCAAGAAAGAGATCTGTATGGTCAGAATCAGAAACACAGAATTTCAGAGCTGGAGGGGACCTCATTAGCCATCTTGTCCAATCCATAATTCATAAAGAATCCTTCCTACAGCATACCTACCAAACAGTCATCCAATCTCTGCTTAAGACTTTCAATGAGGTCCTCATTCACCACTTTCTGAGGCAGCCCTTTCTGCTTTGGGAAAACTCTAGTTGTTAGGATGCTTTTACTCATCACTAACCTAAATTTGTTCCTTTACTAGCTTCTCCCTATAGCTCCTGGATTATCCCATGTCAGAGCCCCCCCCCCATCCCCCCTTAGCATGGCTAGTCAGTTGGTTGGACTTGACTTGAAGACGGAGAAGTTTGACCTTTGCCCTAATTCAGTGGTGATGATAAAAAAAGAAATAGGGCAGAGGCTACAGGAAGACTTGGGACAGCTATTCCCAAGAGAATCTTATCACAGACATTGGGAAAGGGCCCTATAGAGAGTAAAGCAAGTGTGGTCTTTTGCCACAAACTGGGTCTCATGGGCATGGGGTTAAGTGTGTATCATAGGATTTAGAGTTGGAAAGTACCTTAGAGATAATCTATTCCAGCTCTCTCATTTTATAAATGAGGACTAGAGAAATTAAATGAATTGCCCAAGGTCTCAGGCATAGTAAATTTCAGTAATAGGACAGGAACCTGGGTTGTCTGACTCCAAATACAGTGCTCTTTCCATTAAACCCAATTCTCTCCCTGGATGCTATTGGCTTATTCAGTGATAGTTCAGAATGATGATGGGAGTAGGGATAGAATAAAGAATTCAGATTGATCCTAGGCCCAGCGCCTCCAGAAGCCCCACCTATAAATATCTTCCCTGTCTCATTCCAACCTTGTGATGTGACTCCAGGTAGCGGTCTTTGATTACTGGGGTTCTGGTTAGGGAGATGTCCACACCAATGTCTCCATCTGTGAGGAAGTTAGCTGAAAGGAGGAAAATCAGGAGCTAGCTTAGAAATCCAAAATGCTCCTCTCGGCATTTTCTTCTCTCCCTTATCTGTCTCTACCCCCACCCCAGCCATTACATATACTTGCATGGGGAAGAGACAGAACTGTGGGATTTGGAGACCTAGTCTCAAGACACCAAGATTCTATTCCCATTTCGATTTTGATTTAGGGAGAAAAATGACCTCATTTCTCTGGCCTCAGATATCACCTACATTTCTTTCTGGGCCCATAAAATGAATCTAGGTGAGGACCTGTTTTTCCCCATGGGCAAAGGGGCATTTGATTGGAGGGGGAATACAGTTTACATTGTCTACACTTTCCTCAGTGATTAAGAAGGGTGTGGCCATGGCCTACGTGGACTTTCCCTCTTTCAGTCTCCCTTCTAACCTGCAAGTCCTTGTCCATGGTACTACCATGCTTCTAGTCACTTAGGCTTAGAATCTTGGGATTGTGTTTAATTCTTCCCTCTCTTCACATCTCTATATTTTTAAACAAGCCATAAATAACCATAAATAATTTCGCTAGATCCTCAATTTTTTTTTGGGGGGGGAGGAAGTGCCTTCATCTCTTTTTTTTTTAAGCCCATTCAAGGTCCAGCTTATGTCTTCCCTTCTCTATGAAGTTTCCCCTTGTTCTAGTTCTCACTTATCTCTCCTTTCTCAGGACTCCTGAAGCAATTCTAGTCTGTATGTCTCCCTGACAACTGACCAATGACATCTGTCTTATTTTATAAATTAATTTTCCCCCTTTGAGGGAAGGGGCTATATCTTATACTTAGGATCAGAGATCTAAACTTAGAATCAGAGATCTAGACTGAGGATCAGTGATCTAGACCGGGAAGGTATCTCAGAGGTCATCTAGGCTAATCCCTTTATTTTGTGGAGAGTGAAAGTAAGGCCCAGAGAGGTTGAGTACTTTGCACCAAATCACCTAGGCAGTATTCTTAGCAGCCCTAATGCCTAGGAATAGATCTTTCATAAATATTTTCTACTGTTGCTAATAATAACTAATAACGATAGTAACAAAGGTCTAGCTCAAATCAGGTAGCCTTCCTAGCTCGCCTCAGCCTACAGGTATCTCTCCTTCTGACCTCCCATAGTTTTTATTATCTGTGCCTCTCACATGTTATTTACATATCCTACATTGACCCTTGGGTGATTCTTGTGCTCCCTAACTAGACAGGGACACATAATCTTTTTTAGCCTCCCCATAGTGTCTAGGTCTAGGACATTGTCAGTCTGCATAATAGCTATTTGGGAACAATTACTGACTTAAATTGAATAAGAATCTCCAGTGCAAAGGAGAACACTTTCTGGACTCAGATCCACATTAGCATGAGGCAGGTGGAGCTTTCCCCACAAGCAACAATATGGGGGTGGGGGTATGCTTCATGAATGGGCATGCTTTTATTATTGTTTCCAAAGACAACGAGAGTCCCTGTGCCTTACCTTGTGCTTTCCCTAGAGGGAAAGGGCACAATGCCCTTCAGGACTCTCTGAGGGAGAGGCTGTTCCTTCCTAGCAGTACAACTGCTCTGGATACTCTCATGCTACTGCCCACTATCTTGTTGGACTGTGCTGTCTACCACTATAGCCACCTCCTCCCTATCAGGCTGCCCTCTGTCCCGAAGTCTCCCTTCCCTGCTCCCATCACTGAATTTGCCTCCTAGTTACAAGCCTTTCTGGAAGTCCCCAAACTTATTACCAGAGCACAGAGGCAGAAATTCATCCAATCTGTGGCAGAGTAGCATACTGGATAGAGTGCAGAGCCTGGAATCAGGAAAACCTGAATTCAAATCCAGCCTCAGACATTTACTAGCTGTGTGACCTTGAGCAACCCACTTAATCTCTGTCTGCCTTAGTTTCTTCAAAATATGAGGACAATAATAACACCCACCTCCCAGGGTTGTTTGGAGGATCGAGTGAGCTAATCTTTGTAAAGTGCTTAGCACAGTGCCTGGCACATAGTAGATGCTATATACATTCTGGACTGCTATTGCTGCTGCTGGTGCTGGTGCTGCTGTTGCTGGTGCTGTTTCTCCTCCTCTTTCTCCTCCCGCTACTGCTACTGCTTCTCCTCCTCCTCCTCCTCTTCCTCCTTCCCTTCCTCCTCCAATTAAACCACTATCTCTATGGTTCAGAGGTCCAGTCACTAAGGTCCTCCAGGTAACACTCGGGAAGGCATGGACATCATCCTTTGACCCCCTGGTTGGGCTACCTGGCACAAATTCCTGGGTACTGCATTGGAGTCCTCTTGCCAAGGTGATACAGATCCATTAATGACTCTTCTTTGTATCCAGCCATTCAGCTGGATCTAAATCCATTCTGTTGTACTACTGTCTACCTTATATCTTTCCAGATACAAATCCTATGATAGATTATTTGTGAAGGATGGAAACTCAAGAGGTCAGAGAGAAAACAGAAGGAAGATTTAAAAGAATCCACATTTTACCTGCTCTGTCCTGAACAAAATTGGCCATGATGTTGGCAAGAACATTGATTTCCTTACACACCTGAGGAGCGAGAGACAGGAGCATAAGGAGAGATGTAGAGGGTGCAGACTGGGGAAAAGGCCTCTTTCCAATCCCTTAGCATCATAGCTTCCTGAATCCTCCCTCCTTTCCAGGTTCTCAGCCCCATCAGGTACTTCCACTACCCAGCAACGAGATATGGATCAAGCCAAGTGAACCCAAGGAATAAGTATGGCTGATTCAGCCATATTCCTTCAGAGGCCAATGGCATCTGTATTTAGGACCTGGGGAAACCTACTTTGTGGGCCCTTTTTCCAAGTGAAGGAACATGAATGGCCTGAATTGACTGATACTTTGCTCCATAGCCTAGTCTCTAGAGACAGAGCCTTGTCAGCTCAGAAGGGGGCATTCCGGTGAGGGATCATCTTGCCTCTATAGAAAAGTCCTTACCTGCCCTTTCAGGATCAGCTTCAGGGTGAAAGAGATGAAGTCTGTAAACAGCTGTTCAATCCAGCCTGGTCTGTTAGGAGTAGAAAAGCATCTGGTTTTAGTTCCTTCTCAATAGGAGGGAAATCCTTCAGTTATGCCTCTCAAGTGGGGTCACTAGAGCTTTGACCCAGGCACTGAAATCTAAGGAAGCATGTCCTCCAAGCTACAATCTGGAGACCAGCTTCATCTAGAGGTTATCCACCAGTACTATTGGGGCTAAAGGGGAAGGTTCTCCAGAGATAAGGATCATTAGAGATGGAAATTTGGTGAGAATAGGAATATCCACCAGTATATGGGCAGGGTGATATATAGAAGGATGGAGTAAATTTGGTAGAGGGAAGATGTGGAAGTGTCAGTGAGAAGTAAGAGCTATGTCTACTCTTCCTCCTCTTGGCTCACTGTGTCAGGGGCCATGAAAAAAGGGAATATAGTACTGAGGTGGGAGGAGTAGCCAGGAATGGATGTCTTCTTGGGGAAACTATGTTTACATGAAGGCAAATAGATGAAAGAGAGTGGGAAGAAAGACAAAGGGCAGTTTGCTATCAATGGAACAAGTGTTCAGAGGGCACAATGGAAAGGAAAGGCAGAGCAGCATAGGGGCTCCGGAGCTGTTTAACTGAGGGGAAGGGGTATGAAGGAACAAGTAATGATATCAAGAAAAGGGATTTTTTGCCTATGCAGCCTATAACTCTCATCAAAGGGATCTGAAGAGGAAAAGAACCCACAAACCCTTTCTAGACCTTCTTCAACTGAATTTTCCCTAGATGGTAGAATTCCTGCTTACAGCTCTTCCACTGGTTACAAATCCTATAAGATCATAGATTTAGAACTGGAAAGGACTCTTGAGGCCATACAGTCTAGTTTCCTCATTTTAGAGATGAGGAAACAGTTTCAGAGAGGTGGTGACTTGCCCAAGGTCATACAGGTAATATGTGGCGGGAACTTCGAGTCCAAAGGTCTTTCTACTTTAGCACACTGGGTTCCTGATCTTAAAGAGCTCTATCTATATGCAATCACACCATTACATGCAATGTATAACTGTAACATGGGTCTACATGAGTCCACAACTGTGTGCAGATATGTGTGTCTATATATATTGGTGTGTAGATAATTATATAAATACACATATATTATATATAATTATATACAATATATGTATATAAAACCATCTACATATCTACATGAGTCATATACACATACACACACATATATGCATATATATATATTTCTTTATTTTTTTGAAAATGAGAGTAAGGACACAGCACACAGAATATCAGATCTGGGAAGGACCTTGGAACACCAAATGTCAGAGGGGTCTTAGGACAAAGGATATCAGAGTAGGGAGGGGCTTCAGGACACAGAATGGCAGAGCTGGTTCCTGGGGTGAGGGAAGCACTTACTGTTTTTCTCCACGGAGACGTAGGATCAGCTTGTGGAAAGACAAGTCGCAGTCGGAGGTGTCAGCCTGCACACGTCCTGCATTGCAATCTGTTCGCCGAAAATAAGCCCCTGTTGCAAGCAGCCTCAGCCAGCAGGGGGAGCCAAAGCACCGCCTAGCTAGGCCATGGCAGTGCACCAACAGGGCAATGGGTCTGGGATGGGGCAGGGGGAAGGGGGTGGCACACATGCTCTGTGTGCTATCTCTCCCCTCCTAGGATAGGAGTGGGGGCCCACTGAGATTGCAAAGGAAGAACTGATCCTTTGTGCTCGTTGCATACGTTTCTGATTTGAGTCACAACAACTCTGTGATCAAGGTAGATCTTATTCCCACATGATGAATGAGGAAAGGAAAGCCCTAGACTGAAATGACTGGCTCAGGGTGACATAACTAGCAGGTGATAGAGCTGAGGACAGAACCCAGGGGTCCCAACTCCCAAGCTCACCCCTAGGTAGCTGCTTCAGACTCATAGGGCTGAGTAAATTCCAGATGCCAAGACCAGGGCCATGGAAGAGGTGCAAGGCCCAAGTCACAAAGCATGGCTCAGTACTGCGCTTACTCACTTAGCTGGGTATTGATCTGAAGGTCAAGTGAAGTGTCGATTTCAAAGTCAACAGACCGATGAACTTCCAGTCTAACAAGGAAAATTAATAAAGAAAGTTAAGATACCAAAATATATTTCTCTGGCTCCATGGAACCAGAAGACTCAGCCCTTCTCGCCTTAAAGAAACCAGGGTTCTGCTCTACAACCTCCTTTACCACAGAAAAGTAATGCATTCCCAGTGGGAGAAAATGTACATAACAAACTCTAAGTCCCTGCAAAATAGGAAATACAGCATGGGGCCCTGCCAAGTCTGCAACACTTAGCAAGCTGCAGGGACCCCAGAGCTGATCAGTCAGAGATCATATTAGGTCCTTGCAGAGGCATAGCTAGCAGAGAGTGTCTAGAGCTTTGTCCCAGGGTAACAACATCTCAAGACAACACTTCCCCCTGAGGCAGTATGGGGAAGATGTAAATGAACACAGAGAGAGGAGAGAGAGAGAGACAGAGAGACAGACAGAGAGAGAGACAGAAAAAGAGACAGAGACAGAGACAGAGAGACAAAGAGAAAGAAACCCCTCAAAGGTCGAATCCTACAATCATAACCTGCACCCAGCTGGAGCAGACTGCCTTCATACTGCCTGGCTTGGGAGCCATGCTATACCGAGCACCAGGAAGCAATGATAAAGGTAGTCTGCACCACTTGCCTTGGGGTGTTCCAGGGTCTATGTCTCTCCTCCACTCTGAATTTGTCCCAGCTTCTAGAATTCCCAGATGTAGCCAGGAATTTTTTTTCCTAAATCCTTTAAGCTTGAATTTTCAAGCAGTATAATTTATTTCCACCTATATCCTTGCTATGCTTCTGGGATTTGGTATAAAGAATTGTTATAAAAGGAAGAATGCCTACAGAGAAGCTTTAAGCATTACGTGGGAAAACTGGGGACTCAGAGAGGAAAAAAGATGTGCAATTGACTGCTTATCTAGAAAGGCTCTTCTATGAGGTATTTGCCTGAGGGTATATGGGATTGTAGAACCACTGCCTATCAGAGAAGGAAGGCAGCTTTGAGAGAATCTAGGGCCATAGGTTCCCAAAGTGGGTGATACTGCCCTCTGGGAGGCACTGCAATGATCCAGGGATGCTCCATTAGCCTCTGGTACAATTGGGGGACATTAAATAAAAATAAGTGGGCTGTGGAAGCATAAGGAAAGAAGAAAAGACAAAAAAATTCTGAAAAACTGTATATGTGTCATCTGTTGTGAGAGTTAAAGTCATAGTGATTAAAGTATTTTCCAAATAAACACACAAAATGCAAGTTATAACCAATCAGTGGTCAAGTAAGCTGACAGGTCTTAATAAGCAAGTGTTAGCAAGCGAGCATGTCACACATTGTCGGGAAGTCCAGCATGCCTCTGCAGGAATATGTGCATATAATGACTTGTTTACAATATGACACTATATGGTTACATGATGCAATATTGCATCATCAAAATTTCATTGCAGGAAACCCCTTCCCAGATTTACAATAAATTATTAAATTTAAGATATATAATTTAAAAAAATATATATTTTATATTTTTGAAGCGACACAATTTTTTTTTAAAAACCATTAAAGGGCTAAAGAAAGTAGATTTCCGAGGTGGGGGGGGGGCTGAGTAATTTTATTTTGAAAAGGGGGCAGTAGACCAAATAAGTGTGGAAATCTCTGATCTAGGCCAATACCCCCAATTTGCAGATGAAAAAACTGAGGCCTACAGGACAGAAATGCCTTGCTCAACCTCATGCAGCAAGTTCAAACTCAATCAATAAATATTTATTAAGTATCTGCTATGTGCCAGACACAGTGCTAATGCTAGGGATACAAAAAAGACAGTCCTTGTCCTCAAGGAGCTAGGTCTCCTAGCTCAAGAAAGCACTTGAAAGGATACTTACAGCCATCCCGCATTGCAGTCATATTGGAGAGTTCCTTTGAAGATGACAGACACATTCTGAATTGCAATGTCTATGCTCTTCTCTCTCTTCAGCTCTGCTTGGCTGCTGAAGATGGACAGGTTGCTGATCTGAATGCTGGGAGAGGAAACAGAAATTAGACCTTGTAGAGGTGGGGGTGGGGGTGGAGCAGGGTCCTGGGCAGAAACAGAACAGGAGAGGCATCCCCAGGCACCACCACTCAAACAAATCCAAGAATCACAGAATATTGGCCCTAGAGGGGGCCTGAGAATAGAAAATGTAAGGCACTAGGGACTAAAATTTCATTTGTATTAGGAACTTCCCTCCATTGGAAATTGGAGGAAGATTTTTTCCAATGCAGGTCAGCACCTGCTCTGCAATGTAGGGTCTTAGAGGCTTTATTTGCCCAGGGTCATGTAGCAAGGATGAGTCATCATGAAATCTTGAACCCAGGACTTCCTAGCTTTGAGGCCGGTTTTTTATCCACTAAGCCACTCTTAGAACATAGAATGTCAGAGGGAAAAGAAACCTCCAAAGTCATCTCAACCCCAATTTTTTCATTTGAGAGTTGGTAAATGGGCCCAGAGAGGGACCAAGGCCAAAACACCAAACATTTACATGTAGATATACGAATATTGAGATGCATTTATTGTTAATTCTTTTTGGACCTCTAATTTCGCTGGGAGAGGGGACATACCTTGAGGAAATTGCCCCTCTCGAGGCAGACAGTCAATGACTCTGTAACTCAGTCTCTGAGAAGTGCCTAGGCCAAGAAGTTAACTCAACCTGAATCACACAGCCGACATGTGTCTGAGGCAGAACCTGAAACCAGCCCTTTCTGGCCCCAAGGCCAGTTCTTTATTCACTATGCTGCAGTGTCTTTCATAAATCGATAAGCTTTACTAATAAAACTATGAGGGGAATGTTATGATTCACATTGAATGTGCTTATGATTCATTAGTTTTTAATAGAAATGGCTTGTATCTATGCAGCGCTGTAGAATGTTCCCCTTGCTTTCAGAGCTATGACTTCATGCAGGTGTGGATATTTGCTTCATTAGAATGTAACATCCCACATCTAGAAAGGATGTTGTGTCTACCAGGGCTTCCTCTCTGGAGGGCTGAGAGCAGAGAGAAAGGAGTCAGGAAGCCTAGGTTCTAGTCTGGCTGTGCCCCTGACTCGATGTGATCTTGGGCAAGTGAATCCCAGGCTGTCCTTTCCCCACAGTCTTGGTCCTCAATGGATATGATATGGAATGAGAAATGGGAGAGAGCAAAGAATGACCTGGTTTTTCACCAAGCCCCTAGACTCACTTGTATAGGCCATAGTTGACTTTGCCCAGGAACAATATAACTCTCTCTCCCTTGACGTCAGGGTATGTGGCACGCTGGAATGCCTTCTGAATCACTTTTGTGGTTTCTTGGTTCACTAGAAACAGAAGTAAATGTGACCATAAGACTTCCTATGGCGCCCCTCTATCACCTACATTTAAATCATCTCCTAAAGATTTCTATGAGTTTAAGAAGGTTGCCAAAGTAATAGGATTGACCTTTAATCCTAGCAATAGAATGATATCTAACTTTGGTGATAGACTGACCTCTCTTGCTTTGGTCATAGTTGTTCAGCCATTTCAGTTGTGTCTGACTATCAGTGACCCCATTTGGAGTTTTCTTGGCAGAGATACTGGAGTGGTTTGTCATTTCCTTCTCCAGCTCTTTTTACAGATGAGGAAACAGAGACAAACAGGGTTAACTGACTCACCCAAGGTCATACAGCTAGTAAGTATCTAAGGCTGGATTTGCACTCAGGAAGATGAGTTTTCCTGACTCCAGGCCTCCTATCCATTGTGCCACCCAGCTGCCTGCAGTCATAGACTTGCTCCCAAACCTTGGCCATAGATAGCTCCCCTAAAACTGGATATAGAACCATCTAAGGGTTGTTGGTATGATATCTTTCGCCCTTGGGGCAAGTTTCCTCTCCTGGTTCTGCATGTCCATGATTGGTAACAAAGTGAGTCTGAATTTTCTGAGCATACACTTGACTCATAGCATCCACCAGAGATGCAGTGGAGGCCAGGTAGAGGTTGTCAAGTTGAAATTAAAATAGCTGCCTGGGATAAGCCAGGTGTGGCTAATGGAGAGTTATTGTGGTATAATTGAGGTCTATGCCACAAGCCTGAAGAGGACTGATACTCTTAAGACCCACCTCTACCCCCCATTCTCTTTGGATGTCTTAACCCATGCATAAAACCCATCTTTGAAATGGGTTTACATGCTAGCAGTCAGCTTGGCTGAGAGGAGGAAGAAAAGCCAAAATGTCCCTCCTGGGCAGGCTGCCCCACAAGGGCTTAACTCAGAGGGTCAGGGGGGCTGGTCCCAACTCTGAAGAGCACCACTTCTTCCCCAGGGAGGGACCCACAGTTGACACTTACACACCAAGATGGCTGGTCTGGTGATCCTGCATACAATGCCAGTCTGGGAGGAGGATGACTGCCCTTGGCAAGCCTCAGTGGTGCCCAGCAGGGCCAGTGAGAGAAGAACAGCCACCAGCATGGTCCTTGAGGCCCAAGGGAGAGAGTGGTTGGTCATCCAGCGCCTCCAGTGACTCTTATACTCCAGAAGCAAGGAGGCAGGGCTGACGTGGCTTTCCCCCCCTCCCTATGGGACAGGGCGTGTATGGGAGCAGTACTGGTTTCCTTAATAGCTGGGCCACTTCCTAAAAATGTCAGTCTTCATCCCCTAAAGAATAGCAGCCCCTCATCCTGCTAACTCCAAAGTACAAGTTCAGATAAGGCTCCCACGGTGGTCTTAGTATGAGGTAAATCCCCAGTGCCAGAAAGAAAAATACCCAACTACCAGGCCAGGGTAGAAGGTCAGGGCATTAGGGATCCTAGGAATGCCTGTCTATCCTTCTCTCGGAAACCTCAGTTGCTTTAAAGAAACACCACCGAGGCCACTCTCTGGGAGCAGGACAATCTATTGGAGAGAGGAGGAACCCGGGTGGGACATCTCAGAGTTTGCTGGCCTCCTATCTAATCACTTCCCCTTTCCCCTCATTGTTCCCAAGGCCATTTTATCCCTGGTACAATGCTTGGCTTTCCAGAACATTCCTATCCTCTTTTTATGTCTATTATTCCCTCAGTCTTCCTTATCAGCCTCTGCAGATTATTCCTTCCTTTCTGATGTGATCTGGCCTTGGGTTTCCTTAGCTCTACCCTTGGGTGGAAGAACGTATTATACTAATGGCTTACTGATACCCAAGATTCTAACCTGGCCTCTCAAGGCCCAGTTCAAAGCCCAAGCGAGCTCCAAGCCTTCCCTGGACAATCCTCTCATTCGTGTTTTGCTTTCTCTACCTCCTCTGAGCTGGAGACTGACCAGCCACTATTTCACTATTTTTTGTTGTTGTCCATTGTTGTCTTTCAATCATCTCAGTCGTGTCCAGCTCTTTGGGATCCCCTTTGGGGTTTTCTTGGTAAAGACACTAGAGAGTTTTGCCATTTCCTTCTCCAGCTTATATTACAGATAAGGAAACTGAGGCAAACAGGGTTAAGTGACTTGCCCAGGTTCACACAACTAATAAGTGTCTGAGGCCAGATTTGAATTCAGGAAAAGGAGGCTTCTAGATTCCAGGCCCAGTACTATGTCTACTGCACCACCGAGAGGCCCTAAACGGTCACCATACAGTATGAGTATTCGATGCATATTTACTAAGTGCCTATTTTGTGCAGACCACCCTATGAAGCACCGTTAGCATCTCATCGATTGGCAGGGACCTCAAAAGTCATCAGCCACCCCGAACAAGAATCTCCACTGTATTATCCATGACAGTGGAATAAAGGCCTGGTTTCAAATGTTACTTTTGACCATTACTACCTGTGTGACCAAGGGCAAGTAATTTGACCTCCTTGGGCCTTAGCTTCCACATCTACAAAATGAAGGGGTTGGGATGGATGGCTTCCAAGGTCCTTTCCAGTTTTCAGTACTTGAAGATCTCTAGAAACAGGGAACTCACTACTACTTGAGGCAGCCAACTGCACTTTTGGACGGCTAAATTCTTAGGTATGATTTCCCTATGTTGTTCAGTTGTTTCTGTCATGTCTGACTCTTCGTGACCCTATTTGGGGCTTTCTTCGCAAAGATACTAGATTAGTTTGTCATTTCCTTCTCCATCTCTCTTTAGAGATGAAGAAATTGAGGCAAAAGGGTTAAGGGACTTGCCCAGGGTCACACAGCTAATAAGTATCTGAGGCCAGATTTGAACTCAGGACAATGAGTCTTCCTGACTGCAGGCCCAACACTCTATCCACTGTACCATCTAGCTGCCCCAAATTTCCTACTACTAAATCTAAATTTATACCTACCACCAACTTTTCTTGGTTCAGCCCAGAGGGTAGATAAAATGGGTCAAATCCCTCTTCCCAACAACATTTCAAACATTTGAAGACCGCTACTAGCATTCTTAAGTCTGGTATTCCCCATGTTAAAAATCTCCAATTCCTTTGATGACCTCTTATAGGACATGGTCTCCAATTTCCTTGCCCTCCTGGTTGCCCTTCTCAGGAATCACTCTAGCTTGTCAATAGGAAAGGAATAGGGATCTATGATTTCATTTGGTGAAGGGAACTCCAGGCTGGACAAACTCTCATTATGCTTCTCTGCAACTTGTAGTCATAGAGAGTAGCCTAGAACAGTGAGAAATTAAGTGACTTACCCAGGGTCACACAGCCAGTCTGTGTCAGAAGCAGGATGTAGTCTTCTTGGCCTCAAGGCTAGCTGTCTTTCCTGGCCTGACCATGTCTTCTTTCCTAAAATATGAAACACAAAACCAAACAAAATATTCAGATATGCTCCGAACAGGAGGGAATACAGTGATATTTTCACCTCCCTCATATATAACTAATGTGGCCTGGGATCAAATTAGTTTTTTCAAGGTCCATATCACATTTGTCACTAACATTGAGTTTGTAGTCTATTTAAACCCCAAGACATTAACCACTGTCTAGCTAAGCTAAGCCTCCCCCATCCTCTACAGTTGCCCTAGTAAACTCGAGTGTAGAGTTGTACATTTATCCACGATAAACTTTTTTATCCATAATAAGCTTAGTCCTCCTGTTCTAGACTACTGAAAGTTGGTAGGATACTAGTTCTGTCAGTGATCATAACTGTTCTCTTTCTTCATTCCATGGCATTCCCCTGACCTGCCCAGGGAGATGAGGCTAGGCTGGCCTGTGCCATACTTAATACACACAGACTGGCTATGATTGCTCCTTTCTCGAATATTTACAACTGTCACTTTTAATCACTTGTTCTAGAGTTCTGCCAACAGCTGAAGTTGACCTCATGGGCAACAACCTTCAAACAGCAAAGTATACTGTCAAAAATAGGTATCCAAGCCACTAATTTCTTTCTAACCCTGATGCCCAGCTGCTCCAAATTTAGTAGCAATTTCTTTGTAAGTATACACAAATGCATACATGTCTATATCAAAATCAATATAATACATACAGGCACGTGTTTATATAATAGATTTACTTATGATTTACATAATATTTACGTAACACACTTGCATCTTTATATTTACACATACGTAATTTATATGTATTATTATATGCATAATATGTACATATAAATAAATATATTTATGTAAAATATTATATGAATGTATATATTAACATCAGTAGATGTAAAATATATATTTTTGTGTGCGTATTATATAGATATGGATATCTATATAGACATAAAATGTATAAAACGTGTGTGTGTGTGTGTGTGTGTGTGTATGTTAGTGCCCTGTACTACTTTGGGTATATTATACTAAGGTGGCAGTTTCTAACACAACTATAGACTATCAATTGCCTTTTCAAACAATGACATATTTTAGTAAATCCATATTAGGATTTTCACCATCATGAAATCTTCCTCTGAAATTCTCCATGTGTGATTTCTAAAACAAAAGAATACCCCTTTAAATCTAGCCTTCCTAAGCTCACATACTTAATTGAATTTGGAGTCATACATTCCTTTATCTGACTACAATCTTTTGTCATTCCATCTATCCCTATACCTCAATGCTCCTAACCTAATCATTATTCTCATCTAGATCTCCAATCTCTCCACCCCTCAATACATTCTCAGACCATTACCCTGACCCTGATTTTACTTAGCCTCCACTAAGGCTCCACACTGTTCTATTATCACTCACTTCTTGCCAATATTCAGCCTTGAATTATTCCCACCATCTATTTCCTCCACTTCTACTCATCAGATGCTAAGTGGATCTGGAGGAAGTTTCTTAAGTAGGTATATTATAAATTCATATTACTCAACAGGGTACTCGCTGCAGCAAGGCAGTCCTTTTATTTCTCTCCTAAATGATTCCTTGTCTTACTCCCCATGGAAGCTGTTCCAAGCTTTCTCTTTCCCCCCTCTTTCAGCTGAAGACCGTGCCTCTTACTTCACTGAAAAAAACTGAGATGATACACTTTGAGCTCCCTCTTCTCCAACTTTCTTCTTCTCAAAATCTCTTGATATCACACGCTTTCTCTCTTCCTTTCCCCATGTTGATGACAAAGAGATGGCTCTTCTTGACAAGGTCATCTCCTCTAGACCTGTATGTTTTATCCCCTCCCTTCCCATCTTCTTGAATAGACTAAAACTTCAATCATCCTCTGTTTCTGTCTCTTTCTGTCTCCCTTTCTCTGCGTCTCTCTCTGTCTCTGTCTCTCTCTCCATTTCTCTCTGTCTCTGTCTCTCCCTCTCTCTCTCTCTCTCTCTCTCTCTCTCTCTCTCTCTCTCTCTCTCTCACACACACACACACACACACACACACACACACACACACACACACTTCTTCAACTCTTCAACTTCTTCTAGTTACTAGTTCCTTTCCTACTGCCTTCATAATAGCATTTATGTCACTCTTTAAGGTTTGCAAAGCACTTCACATATAATTCAAACATGACCAAGTTTCCTCCATTCTTACAAAACTTCACTAGACCCAACTATCCCCTTAAGTTATTATCCTATATCTCTCTTCACTTTCTCAAACTCCTAGGGGGAAAAAAAAACTCTCTATATTCATCGCTTCCATTTCCCCCTCATTCACTCTTCAATTCTTTGCAATTGGCTTCTGACCTCATGATTTAACTGAAGCTACTTTCTCCAAAGTTACCAAATCTGATTTTTCCCCCTCATTCTTCATCTTTCTCAACCTTTACCACCCCCACTCCCACCCCAGATACTTTCTTCTCTCTAGTCTTCCCTCTCCTTCTTCTCCTCCCTGTCTTACTGCTTTTTCTCAGTCTCCTTTGCTGGCCCATCATTTACATCACGCTTCCTAACTATGGATGCTCCTCAAGGTTCTTTTCCTTCTCTGTCTGTCTGTGTCTGTCTCTCCTCTCTGATTTTCTAACTTCATTAGTTCACATAGGTTTAACTATCATCCCTAAGGAGACAACTCAGAGATCTCTATATCCAGCCCCAGTCTCTCCCCTGGGCTTCCCTTCTACATCACTAGTTGCCTGCTGGGCATTTCAAATACTCCAGAAACATATTAAACCCAACATATTCAAAATTTAACTCATCTTTTCTCCCAAAATCTTCTCTTTTCCAAACTTCACTATTTAATATGTTGAAGGTATCACCATCCTTTCAAACCCTCAGGTTTATAATTGCAACATTTTCCTCAAGTCTTCGTTCTCATACCTAAGTAGTTGCCCAAACTTACCATTTTGACTTTGGCAATATCTCTTGCAACCCTTATGTCTCCTCATACAGCTATAACTTTAGTTAAGGTTCTCTTTAGCTCAAGTAGGTTTTTTCAGGCAGCTAAGTGGTGCAGTGGGTAGAGTGCTGGGACTGAAGTCAGTAAGACCTGTTTTCTAATATGACCTCAGACACTTACTAGCTGTGTGACCCTGGGCAAGGCACTTACCCCTGTTTGCCTCAGTTTCTTCATCTGTCAAATGAGCTGGAAAAAGAAATGGCAAACCACTTCAGTATCTTTGCCAAGAAAACCTCAAGCAGGGTCACAGACAGTCAAACACTACTGAAATGACTCAAAAACAAGGTTATTCCAGAAGGTTCGTAATTGATCTCCCTGAGTCAAGTCTCTCTCTGCTCTAGTACATCCTCATGCTGCTGCCAAAGCAATTATCCTTAAGCACTGATCTGACCATGTTATTCCTCTACTCAACAAGCTACTTATTGCTTCTAGGACAAAACCTAATCCCCTTTGTTTAGCTTTTAAAGTCCTTCACATGATACAGATATGGTACTGATACCTAAACTTGTAAGAGCCAAAAAGGAGAAAGAAAATTATAGACTGATTTCCCTAATGAATGTAGATGTAAAATTTTTAAATAGAATATTAGCAAAAAGATTATAGCAACTTATCATGAGAATAATACACTATGACCAGGGAGGATTTATACCAGGAATGCAGGACTGGTTTAATATTAGGAAGCTATCAGCATAATTGACAATATCAACAACAAAACTAACAGTAACCATATAATTATCTCAATAGATGCAGAAAAAGCTTTTGACAAAATACTACACCCATTCCTATTAAAACCACTAGAGAGCATAGGAATAAATGGAGTCTTCCTTAAAATGATAAGTAGCATCTATCTAAAACCATCAGCAAGTATAATATTTAACGGGGATAAGCTAGAAGCATTTCAAATAAGATTGGGGGTGAAACAAGAATGTCCATTATCACCACTGTTATTCAATATGGTACTAGAAACAATAGCTTTAGTATTAAGAGAAGAAAAAGAAACTGAAGGAATTAGAATAGGTAGAGGAGAAACAAAGCTATCACTCTTTGCAGATGATATGACGATATACTTAGAGAATCAAGTTAAAAACCACTTGAAATAAAAAACAACTTTAGCAAAGTTGCAAGATATAAAATAAACCCACATAAACCATCAGCATTTCTATATATTACTACAAAGCCCAACAGCAAGAGATAGAAAGAGAAATTCCATTTAAAGTTACTATAGACATTATAAAATATTTGGGAATCTACCTGCTAAGACAAACCCAGGAACTATATGAACACAATTACAAAACACTTTTCACACAAATGAAGTCAGATCTAAATAACTGGAAAAACATCAGTTGCTCATGGGTAAGCTGAGCTAATACAATAAAAGTCCTTCGCAGCCTGACCCCAGCCTCATTGGACATTATTCTCCCTTTGCACATGATGATTTGCCAAACGTGCTTCTCTAGCCCTCAAACACAACACTTCCTCTCCCATTTGCAGACCTTTGCACTGGCCATACCTGGAATGTACTCCCTCTTCAACTCTGCTTCAGAGAATCTCTTTGTTCCTTCCAAGATACAGTTCAAATATCACCATCTAAATGAAGACTTTATTGATCTCCTACTCTCCCTTCCAAACTACTCGTGCCCTCCCTTCCAAACTACTTTGTATTGACCTACTTCGTAGTTTATTTGCCTTGCTTCTCTTTATATTTATTCTGTATACACATACGTGTTCTTTTCTTCCCCATTGGAATGTAAGCCCCTTGCATGTAAGGATTGTTTCCTTTTTTGTACGTATACTCCTAGCACCAGGCAGAGTGCCTGGCACAAGCCGTTTTAATAAATATTTGTTGATTGCTTGATTGATAGAGGGAGGTTGGCCTTATTAGTATTGGTTCATGAACTCACCTGGAGTACAATAAGTCATAATTTCACCCTGACTCCTGACTCTAGGAGCTTCAACACTCCGAGAGGCATCCTCACATAATAGCCAGTGTCTTTCCCCAGCTGCACAGGGATTTCCTGATGGGTATTGTCCTTCCTGGTCACTGGAGGGGGCTGGGTGTGTATAGGCACAGGGCCAGTGGTACATACACTGGTTGTTTATGCTTTGTTCTGTGGCTGAGACTGTCATTGACCCCAGTCAATACCCAGAGAGGATACTGTTGGTCACTGCTTAGTATGGAGGAGGTGAGAGCAGTGGGGAGGCTGGCTCTCTCTGTGTAGGGCTGAGCACCCACAGCTAATGAGCTGATGAAGCTCCCTGTGTCTGGAAGGGCTATGAAAGACTCCAGGGGATAATGACTGGGAAGGGATATAAATTATAGATTAATCAGCTAGTATGCTCTTCTTGGGCTCTACCTTCCCCAATTCCCTCCAGCTAGAGGTAGCCATTTCCTCTCTCCCTGAATTTCACTCCAACTAGAAGAGTTAGAGGTGTGTATACTTCTTCATTTCTAGATTGTAAGTTTCTTCATGCAGAATTGTGTAGTTTTTCATCATTGTATTCCCAATACCTGCCATGGTAAAATGGTCAGAAGAAGTATTTAATTGATGTTTGTTGAACCAGAATGAGGTGATAATGATGATGGTAGTGGTGGTGGTCCCATTGGGTGTGTGGCAAGGACCAAGTGTGGTCGTAAGGCATGCCTCAGGCAAAGCCCTGCAAAGGGGGAGGGGTACACCTACCTTACTTTGAGGTCCCCTCTTTTTTTAAAAATAACTTTTAATTGATATCTTTTGTTTTTGCATTGCTTGATTTCCCCTTCTATCTCTTCCCTTCCCCTTCCCACAGGACCATTCCTTATAATAAAGAATGCTTAAAAAAAAAAAAGGAAAAGAAAAGAAAGAAAATGAGGAAAAAGAGGGAAAAAAATCAAGGAAGCTGACATCGAAAGAAATGGACAATATATGAAATGTTCCACACCCATGGATCCCTCACTTCTGCAAAGGAATGTCGGGGGTGGGGGTGGACTGGGGGAGTTGTCTCTTACAGTTTCCTCTAGCTGCTGTCTTCCAGTTCACGTTAGTTTTCCTAACTTGTCCCTTCTGTGTCGCTTATAGAATCTTAGAGCTGGAAGCAACCTTAAAAATCACATGGTCCACTAAGTTAATAAAGTTTGATAAACATAAAAAATTTTTTTATAACTGTATGTAGCATGTATGTCCCAGTTCACTTTCCCTGTAGCCTACAGACAGGCTACATCTCCCCCTCAGGATTCTAGGGTCCTCTCATGGAGTTTTAGGGTTTTCTTGTCTTTAATGCCATTGGCTTGAATTCCCACCAGCTGTGTTTCCTTCACTTTGGGGACCAGTGGTGACCCAATTTCATTTAACTACTTTACCTCAATTAGCTCTGATCAAGGGATATTTTCTTAAAGATATAGTAAAAACAAATGGACAGACATTTCCCCTAATACCTCAAGGACATATTCCCCCCTACCACCTCAACCTTTGACAGAATAAGCTCAAAACAGCATTGATCTTACCTATATTGCATGGTTGTACATGTTCCCTGTTTTCCTTGAGTAGGGAGAAGAAGCAATTTTGATCTGAATATGGACATGTTCCTAGGGTCTAGCACTCTGGCGAATGCTCTACCAGTTCAGAGATGGATCAATCAAATCTCACAGCTGTGGAAGGAAAGAGTAAAATAAATGACAAGAAGTAATGGTCCCTTTTGTCCACAAACACTTAAAATCCAAGATTAGATTTGCAGGTGCCTTAGAGATTAGTTAGCATGGTCCCATCATTTTACCTAGCAAGCATCTTTTCTTTTAATATTATTGTTTTGTTTTGTTTTTTTGCTTCTTTTCTTCTAGATTGTCCTTCACTTCTGTATATTTGTATTCACAAACTATTTTTCTCTGTTTTGTTCCTTTGGTTTGTCTTGTCATGGTAGATTCCAGTTTTTCTAATCTGCCCATTATTTTTGCTGTGCAGGTCATTAATTCTGCTCTGATAATTCTCACTTTGCTTTCAAACCATTTAGGAATTGCATGTTCCACATTCTTTTCAGATGCCAGAGGGTTCTCTGATTCATTAAGTGCTAGATCATTTTTCTGTGTTTTGTATTATTTACTTATAGATGCCTGAATTAATTTACTAATTCTGGAGGCCATATTCCCTTCTGCCGTTAATGTTTTCCCTATTGATTTGTCTGTTTATGTTTAAGGTCTTTGAGTTTTCTTCTTCCTGAGCTTGTTAGTAATTTCAGTCTTTTTCTCCCCCCTTATTTTCCCCTATTGCTCATGTTCTGACTCCTGCCCCACTGATGGTGGTATCCTTGGGGGCTGCATCTCAGCTTCCTCCCATGTTGGGTAATTCATGGTTTACCAACCAAAGTCTCTGCCCCAAGTGCCTTTGGGGACAACAGAACTATCTGTATGGATAGGTTCTAGCTAAATGCTGAACTCTTTTCCTTAAGCTTAGAGAATCTCATAGCACTCTTGCGCAGTGATCTGTTCTGATGTCCAAGGCAGCAAGGTGGTGCAGAGGCAACCAGATAATCCGGTAGACAGAGTACTGGGCTCAGAGCCAGAAAGTGATGTGTTCAAATTCAGCCTTAGACATTTACTAGCTGTGTGACCCTGGGCAAGTCACTTAATCTCTCTTTGCCTCTGTTTCCTCAACTGTAAAATAGATAATAAAACCACCTACCTCACAGAGTTGTTATGAGGATCAAAACAGAGCCTGGCACATAGTAAGTGCTAAATAAAAGTTACATAAATGCTTATTCTCTCTGTCCCTCCTATCCTGCTTCAGTGGTGTAGCACTGACGCTACACGGTCAATTTCTATATTCTAAGTCTTTGAGGCTCTGGGAGGAAGTGGGTTGAGCTCTGTTTCAAGCCCAGACATGTGTCCTACATTTTCCCCTCTGCTCCTCAGTTCCCCTGCAGAGATCTTTTGAAGCACAGCATGCTGCCACCATGGGCATCTGTCTGTCCTGGCCCCAGCTAGCTTGTGCAGCCTGAAGGATGTCCATGGTATTAGAAAGCATGAGTGGGGACAAGGTGTGGGTTAGGTTTTATTTTAAGCCTATGTGTCAAGTCTTTGAGTTGGCTAGTACAGCATCATGGCTGGTAGCATAGTGGATAATGGGTAAGAGGGTCTTGAGTGAGCTCAAGGTAGGTGTCAGCTCCTAAATGTTTGTTTTAAATCTTCCTTTAAATTCAAGTTGTCCTAGACCATGAAAACAGCTGAAGCTGCTTTATCTTTGGCACATAATTTCTGTCTTGGAGAAGTCTGAAAGGTCTAAGTGATTAGAGAAAATGTCTAGGCCACTATCTTGTTGATCATATGACCCAGAACACCCATCACTAAGGCAGTATTATGTAGTAGCAGGGGTAATAAATAAATGGTCAGATGATATCAAAAGGCGTTTTCAAAAAAAGAAATCCAAGCTATTGATAATCATATAAAAATGGTCCAAATAAATTAAAGAAATGCAAATTACATAAACTCTGAGGTTCCATCTCACACCCATCAGATTATAAAAGATGAAAATAAGGAAAATGACAAATGTTAGAGGGGCTACAGGAAAACAGGCACACTAATGCACCGTTGATAGAACTGTGAATTGGTCCAACCATTCTGAAAAGTAATTTGGAACTATGCCCAAGAGTCACTAACCTATGGGTACCTAGGGAACTACCAGTCCTGTATCCAAAGGACAGCAAAGAAAAAAGACCCATATTTTTGTAGTAGCAAAAAATTGGAAACAAAAGAGGTATCCATCTATTGAGAAAGGCTAAACAAATTATGCTGCATGAATGTAATGGAATTTGGGGCTATAAGAATTTACAAAATGGCCAGTTTTAGAGAAAACTGAGAAGAATTTTATGAAGTGAGGAAAAGTGCAGAGAGCTGAAGAGAGGACAATTTATTTAGTAAAACAGCAGTATAAAGGAAAACATCTTTGAAAGAATTTCAGCGACAAACTGAATGATTCCAGATGACTGACGGGGCAGAGATAGAAACCATATATTTTTGGACTTGGCCAATATGGGAATTTACTTTACTTGACTATGCCTATATATAAGGGTTGTTAGGGTTTTCTTTTTTATTATTCAGTTGGGGAGAGAGAGAAAATAAATTCTTGTTAGGTGAAAAAAAATTTTTTTTTTAATTTTTAAGCGAGGGAATGGGAGGATCAGGAGATGGGGAAACCTGAGTGCCTACCTTGGCTTGTTCTGGGTCAACTGCCCTTGTATAGTTGCCATGATAAGTGGCAGTAGTTACAGTTGCCTGTATCACTTCAGGGAAGACTCTGTTGCTGCTGAAAACCACAGTGAGTATATCAGATTTGGAATGAATTAATGGTTAGATCCAGCTTAGAGCTACTTCTCTGAAGAGCATCAACTGAGACAGCTCCTAATTTCTTCATCCCTAGAGAAGGATGCTGAATGGTGAACATCAGAATTCAAAAAAAAAAAGAGCCCTTAATTTAGAGTCTGAGGACCTGAGTTCAAATCTCAGCTCAGCCCCATGCTAGTTGTGTGACTCTGGGCAAGGCTATTAACCTCTCTGGCCTTCATTTTCTTCATCTGTAAAATGAAGGGATGGATTAGATGATCTTTAAGATTAATTCCAGTTCTCGATCAATGACCCAATAATGATATGAGACCTAGAGAGGGGAAGTAAGTTATCTAAGGTCATGTAGCTAGTTAGCAGTAAAGCTGAGCATAGAATACAGGTATCTGAACTCCCAGGCTGGGTTTTTCCCCCTATGTTTTGCTGCCTACTTAATCTTATCCAGAGAAATTTCTAATCCAGATTAATCCTACCCAGAGGAACTCCTGGCCTAGATATATGACCTCAGGTTTGTCCCTGGAGAACACGGGGGAGAAGCCTATTTAAACGACCTCAGTCTGGGAACTTGAGGCCAAGAGTTGCTCCTGGTCATTGATCTGAAACGAATGCTGCTCAGCACACCCCCAAAGGGTTACAAATGAAAGTCTTGGCACAAACTCCTTTCCGAAGGAGGGAAAAGTCCCACTGTTCTGGAGAGGGTGTATCAAGTCTCTGCTGGCCATCCTGTCCTAGTTGGCTGACCCTCTGTTTTCACCCTTTTGTTGAGAACCTTCAAATATATTCACAGACACTTCAGTCCAAGGTGAGTCAGGGTTTGGGGGCTCCCGAGAGGCAGAGCACCATAGTAGTTAAAGTGGTGGACCTGGAGTCAGGAAGACCCAGATTCAAACACTGCTTTTGTTTAGTCTTTTTTTTTCAGTTATGTGTGACCCCTTTGGGGGTTTTCTTGGCAAAGATACTGGGTTGGTTTCCCATTTTCTTCTCCAGCTCATTTTACGGGTGAGGAAACTGAGGCAAACAGGGTTAAGTGGCTTGGCCAGGAAGAGAAGTCTTCCTGATTCCAAGCCCAGTGCTCTATCTATTGCACCACCCAGCTGCCCCAAACACTACTTTTGACCTATATGGACTGTGTGGCCTTGGAGAAGTCACTTGAGGTTGAGGGAACTTCATTTTCCTCACTTGTCGAATGAAGGCGTTATGTATCAGATTGCTTAGGGAGGGGGGAGGGGAAGGAGAGAGAAAAAAAGTTTGCAACTTAGAATCTTATAAATGTGAGTGTTGAAAACTTTATTTACATGTAATTTAAAAAAAATATTTAAAAAATGAAGAGGCCAAACTATCTAGCTGCCAACATTCCTTCCAGCTCTAAATCTGTATCCCCATTATTATTTACCACAGGCACTTTGGGGTGGATGAGGCCCTAAGGAGCCATCCTGTTAATTCTCCTGCCTCAAGGTGGAGCTGCTCCAAACCTCTTGATTGACACCTATGGCAAAGGATCTCCTAGTCCCCCGTCCCCCTGTTCTGGGTTTATCACAGGCCAGAGGGCAGAAAACAGCCATCCTTCTTTCTATCTCAGAGATACAAAGAATCACTTCACAGTGATTGCGGGATTCTATATAGGACAGGAGTTCTTAACCTTTTCTGTGTTTCTCATGGACCTTTTGTCAGTCTAGTGAAGCCTTTCTATTTGTTACCTATGTTCGTAATTAAAAGATATACTAATTTTCAGTTAGAGGTTCATGAAAATAAAGACGTATTTTTTTTTTTGCCCATCCAAGTTCGAGGACCTCCAGAAATCTGTATTCTTTCGGGTTCTGGGGCCCCCAGGTTAAGAGCTCTTTGTTCCATACCAATGAAGTCTCTCCCCACCATTCATTATCAGGGTATATACTTTAAGTTACATCTCCATTGGCAGAGTACACTGAGGCAGCCACACTCTATTGACCTTCGAGTACACATACTTCTGGGGGGCTGATTTTCAAAGGTGAAATTTGTGTGAGTGAAGCTGACTGACCCCAACAACCTGCCCATTATTGGCACTGTACTCCAACACATTGAGCCTCCCTGTCCAGTCTCTATTCAGAGCAAACTCAGCCATATTGGCAGATTTGCCAACCATCCTACCTCTTCACACAATAGAGAGGGTGAGACAGAGATCAGACATTTTCAAGAGACCAGGGGCATTGGTATGGAGAAGTAGAAAAATAGCTGCTGATGGCCAGTGAACAGGCTCCATACTAGTGAAGCAAGAAGTGTTCCACCAGCAGGCATGGCTGACTCTCCTGCTGACTGGGGCAGCCCTTCTGGCCCTTGGTCCCCCAGAGTCTGAAAGCTCTAACCCGGTGCTTGCAGTGTGAGGGTGTGAAGCTGTCAATGTGTCTTTTCTTTGGCAGAGTCCTTCATATGTCACAAACCAGGCTCTATTTTTCTTAGAGTGGTGGGACAACCAGCCTGCTCTCCAAAACCATAGGTCTGATTCCCATCCTAATAGGGCTAAGGGGTTCAGACCTTATCTCCTGCCTACTCCAGGGAACATTGGTCAGGACAAAAGGCTTCTTCTGGCTAAGTTCCCTTTGGCTGGATGGAGAGGGGTACATCCTTCAAAAGGTGCAAGAAAAAAAGGCAAATTCTATTCTGGACATGATTCTTACCAACAAGGAAAAAGTAGCTGCTGAAATAGCCTTGATGAAAACCTTAGGAAGAAGCAGCTGCTTCAGTTTAGAATTCGGAATCAAGAAGGAAAAGGAAGCTAAAAATAATCTGAAATGAACCCTAGATTTTGAAAGAGCAGAATTCAGAGAGTTTAGAGAAAAACAACATAGGATCTCATGGACTAAAATTCTACAGGGAAAGTCAGTTCAGAAGGAATGGGAAGCTGTCAAGAGTGAAACTGAAGACACAAAAATAATTTCAACGAGGAAGAAAAAGGAGTGCTGTCTAAAAAGACTTGTCAGATACACAGGAACCAATCTAGGTTTTAACGAGTCATATATAGAAACTGGAAGCAAAGGTAAGTAACAGAGGTGTGACAAACATGGCATGATCCTGTAGGAATGAATGGTACCAAAGTGCAGAATGAGCCCAGGCTGGCGAGCAAAGTCTAGGACAACAGAAAAGGTGTGTTAAGAGATTATTGGGGGGTGGGAGAATACTACAGAAAAGAAAAAAGGAGGATCAAGGAAGAGAAGAACTGCTGCTTGGAATGACAGGATGATAATAGTTGATGACAGAGAAACCAGAGCTTGTTTTCTTCCTTCCTTCCATCTCTTTCTCTCTCTGTCTGTCTCTGTCTCTCTGTCTGTGTGTGTGTGTGTCTCTCTCTGTCTGTCTCTGTCTCTCTGTGTGTGTATCTCTCTGTCTGTCTCTCTCTCTCTTTCCTCATTCTTATTTTGCTCCTGTTTTCTTTCCAAGGAGAACTTTTTTTTTATCCAGAAAAACAACACAAAAGTGGCCGATACCAAAGGAGAACTGATAGCATTGATAGGTGAGATAATCGAAATGGTAAGAAAGCATCTAGCTGTTTTTTTGTGAATTCAAGTCATGAGGTCCAAATGAACCACATCCCATGGGTGACAAAAAACTGGAAGTAATGATTGTTAAGCCACTGTCAGTTAGTGATGACTGAATCTTTGCTGTGATGGTTTCATACACAAGCCTACTTTCTGCTCTACATATATTGAAATGCTCACGCTGCATATTGTTAACTTTATATATATATGTATATATATATATTTATATGTATATATATATATATATATTTAAAGTTTGTGGTGAACAGGAGGAGTACCACAAGATTGGAGAAGAGCACATGTTCTGATTTGCAAAAACAGGAAGGGAATGAAGTCTATAAAAATTCCAGAACATATTGTTAGCGGGATGGTTAGTAAATATCTAGAAAAGGAAGCAGTGATAACAGATGAAGCTAGATTTCACCAGGAAGAAGTCATGCTTTATGACAAGGTTACTGAACAAATAGATCAGAAGGATGCTGTTAATCTATTTTTCCTAGATTTTAGCAAAGCATCTCTCATGTTATTTTTGAAAGGGAAAAAGAAAGTCTCAACATTAGTACAGTTAAGTGGGTTCATGCATGGCTAGCTGCAAAGAGGAGTGATTAATATTTCTGTTTTAACTTGGAAGGTCAAGCGGAGTGGAGTGCTCCAGGGATTCGTGCTTGGATTGGTACTGTAAATTTTTCTCAGTGAACAAAGACATAAGTAAGAATCCTAGGCAAATTTTCAGATGACAAAGGAAGAGAGAGCTGATACACTGGGTGACAGTATTCAAAAAGATCTTGACAGGCTAGAGCATGGGGCTGAATTTAATAAGATGAAATTTTATATGGATGAATGCAAAATCTTACACTTGAGTTCGGAAGATAAACTTGACCTTGTATGAAATGATGCAGAGCGAAGGAAACGGAACCAACAAAACAATTTACATATTGACTGTGTAGTTACTCTCTCAAGCTTCCAGGAACTGAGAGAGTTCCCTGGGGTGGGAAGAATGGAAGTCACAATCGTAGTTGTGAGGACTTGGCGACAAGAGATGATCTTACAGCCACGTTAAGTTTGGAGAAAATCAGGAGACAGATGGAGAGAGCAGGTAGATATGCAAGTAAAACCAGATATCCACAGAAGGCAAACAGGGTATTAGTAAATAGAGCAATAGAATAAAATATTGGCAGTGGACATCTCCCTCATAGGCTGCAAAGGTTAAGCAGCTGAGGGTAGAGAATTTTTTCCCTTAGAGTTTTCTACTCCCTTTACACGAGGGAGTGGATCTTTGGTAATCAACACCCCCTCAGTCCCTTCAGTAGCCTGTCCTCTCTGATGGGAGGGCTCCTTGCAAAGCCTCCCTTTATAAAGTGCTTAGAATTTCCAACTATCTCTTCGTTTCAGCTGCTCTGCTTGGTTTTGCCTCTACCATCATGATGATGCCCCCATACTGTGTCTCCTCTGGTGCCCCATTTCCTTAATTTTCCTTTTGTGTCTTGCCTTTATCCATTAGATTGTAAACGTCCTGAGGGCAGGAACTATCTTTCTTTTTCTCATTTATATCTCCCCAGGCATATAGTAGGCATTGAATAAATGTTTATTGACTATTGACTATTTTTTTGCTGTGATTGACTGTCTTTCACTTGTTTCTGTTTCTGTTATTGTTAACCTTGTCACATTTAGATAAAGAATGAATTTCCCACCATTTCACAGAATATATAATCCACTCCTGGGTTTGTGGTCAAGGAGACTACCTAGGGGCACATTTTCTGAGCCATCTGTCCTGACTGTTTCCTAACTAAACTCTTAAGAGCAGAATTCAGATGGAACCTAGGGCTTTCTTTCTGTTTGCCCTTCTTAGACCATGAGGTTATATCCCATTTGGATTGGGTCTAATCGCCAGGTGTGATTAGTTTACTTGACAAGAAAGAAGGTAAGCATTTCCTTTCTACTCCTCCTCCACCTCTCTTCCCCTACCCAACCCCCACCAAGAGTGGGAGTGGAGAGATAGAAATAGAAAGACAGAGACCTGGAGGGAGAGAAAGGAGAAAAAGCAGAGGGACAAGAAGGGACCACAGGAGATCAGATCCCAGCTGTCCCAGGAAGTGGGGAGGTTTATTCCTTTTTGGTTGGGAAGGTGGGAGGGTGATGCAAGTAGCCCTAGAGCTATAAATGAAAGAATGAAAAGGTGAAGCCAAAGACCCTGTTATTGTAAGGACTGATCGTGGACCTAGAGACAGGAAATGCTTTCTCTTCTTCTTTTGGTGCATTGTCTGGAGCATGGGTGATGAAGTTCTACAGTCACAGCATTTGGTTTAGCCCATCATTTCTGGGTTAATAGGGAGGACTCACTAGCCTTGGGGCATTAGCATACCTCGAAATGACCATGAAGGCCTTGAGGAAGAGAAAACTTGGGGTGGGTGGTGGAGTAAAAATTGTCTTTAAGCATTTTTGCCCAAACTTAGAGTCTGCTCAAGGGAGCCTCTTCCTTGTTCAAGAGCAGAACTGGACTGGGGCCTTCTCACCTTTTGCCACCTTGTGGTCAAAAGCCATCATAACAGTCAGTGAAATGTTTATTAAATGTCTACTATTCAGTCAAATGTCTATTAAATCCTCCTCCTCCTCCCCTCCCCCCCGCCAAAATAGTCCTTGAGTTTAAGGTTCCCACAGACTAATGGGGGAGCCAACAATTATCTAAAAACAAGATATGTGTGGAATAAACTGGATATAATCTTAGCAGAAACTAAGGGACAGAGGGCAAGTGACTTGCCCAAGGTCACATAACAAATTAATGGTAGAGCTGGAATTCTTCCAAGTCTTTTCTCAGTCTAGTCTAGACTGGACTATTGCCTTGCTGTCCCTCTTCCTCACTTATATATTATTTTCATTCAATTAAAACAAGCTTTCCTCACTACTGCTAACTTTTTACAGTTAGCTAAGTGCTTTGCTTCAAATACCTAGTATTGTTGACTTGTAATCCATGTCTTTCCCTGCTTTCCATAAAATATATTTAAACATTTTTCAAGGTTAGTTAACCCTTCCTTTTCACTTTTCCCCTCAATCTACATTTTGAAATGGTTCCAGTTTCTAAAATAGATTAAATTCATATTGGTTCTTGGCATCATAAAAAAAGCTTTTTCTTTCCTGCCAGAATGTTATATTTACTATAAATGTGCTGTGAACATGACTACATATTAGTTCATAGACCCTTAAAGAACTGGAGAGGACCTAAGAGACCCAGCCCATCCGCAGTGAGAAGCATGGCCAGCCATGGATAATTCCCAAAGAACAAAAGCATATTAAAATTAACACAGTGTTAATGGGAGTCAATGAGAAAGAGCATTATTAGTATGGACATCTGATCCTCCTCAGGCAGTATCCCACCCATCAAGATATGGCTAACTGAAGGCCCCCATTTGAACTTTCCAGGACTCATCTTACAATGTGGGAGGCTGAAAAGGGATGATGGGCATGCAGACAGAACAGTGTAGTTGCTCTGGGAGAAGGAGTAGTTTCAGAGAGACCTATTTATGCTCTTGTAGGGGTTTGTGGAAAGGGAAAGCAGG
This sequence comes from Phalanger gymnotis, assembly GCA_028646595.1. Classification (NCBI taxonomy): domain Eukaryota; kingdom Metazoa; phylum Chordata; class Mammalia; order Diprotodontia; family Phalangeridae; genus Phalanger; species Phalanger gymnotis. Next base: position 115,622,042 of record CM053625.1, on the reverse strand, counting down.
CCTCTGGGAGAGAAGCCCTTAGGTGAAGGAAGCCTGAAGGTAGGGCTACCCTGCTTGGCTGAATGCCAGAAGAGAACATTAATGTAAAAATACAGAGCTTCCTGGACTGCTTTGGGGAGGAAGTATGTCCCATTGGATGCCAGAATTTTGGGCAAAACCTATTAAAGTTCTGAGGTGTACGTAGCATAGAATTTGTTGGTATATAGTTTGGGGTACCCTTTTGCCCCTCCTCTACCCCAGCCATCTCAGATCCCACAGTGGGCCAAAAAGGAACATCTGCCTTCCTCAACCTTCTTGCTTCCACCCATCCCCTTCCCCATTGCTGGCTGGATGCTGACTTCCCCCAAAACCCAATCTCCTCTCCTATGGGAAAAAATACAGAATCCTAGCTCTACTGGGACCATCTGACCCATCCCCCACTTCTCAATGTTGGTGGGCCCCCTCAGGCCCCACTATGCTGCAGAGCAAATGTGGCTTCTCATACTCCTTGGATTAACTGAAATCACTAGCTACAATCATTCTTCAAAGGATGAGAGGGAGGATCCCCAGGTCTTTCCACTTGCCTTACTAAGGTCCTCTGGGCCTTACCTCATCAATCCTATTACTAGGTCCTGGGCACTGCCCTCTGACCTGTGAATGGTCTAAGGTTCCATCACCTGCTACTACTTCCAAAGGACTTCCTGGCCACTCTAATGTCTGTTGTCTTCTTGTGAGTATGAACTGCTTTCTTTTTTTATCCCCAGTGCTGAGCATATTGTAGGCATTTAATGCTTTTCAACCATTCATCCTTTCGTGCTTCACTTTGACTATAGTTCTAACCCTAAGCCCATATTCTCTTCTATAATATTTCTATATCCACAATATCTCTGAAAGATCACACACCCAGATCTTCATTTCTGCTTAGAATCCCAATGGAGGCATTTCTTCAGCTTCCAGCATTTGTTTTAAAGAATATGGTTAAAGAACATGCCACTTTCCCAATTTGTCAGCTATACTTTTGTCACCTCGAATTAACCTCGTGGATCTAGTTTCCTTGTCTCTAAAATGAGAGTGGTGGACTAAATAGTCCCTAAGGTCCATTTTAGCTCTAGGTCTGTGGTCCCATGATTCCTATAAGCCGGGCATTGATTGATCAGCCTCTTCCAATTTTCCCAGAGATTTTTCCTTTAAAAAAAACTTCTGCTACCACTGAAATTTGGAATTTCACAGCTATAACTTCTTTATATCAAAGAAAACAGTACACCTACAACATTTAGATGTTTAAAAACAAGTCATAGGAACAGCCGTCTTGAGCTTTATAATTCCAGCCAAATGCTTATATATTATATGGAAGAAAAAAAAAGCCATAAGATTTTTTTCAACATTTTTATAATGGCCTAATTGTATCCACAACTTTCAGGGTGTTACTAAGAATTACAAAATACACCAAGACTTTCATTTATGCTTGGAAGGGTTTGAGATGCCCTTCCCTATTCCTCACCATTTTTCAAAGCCCTACCTGCTGTCTGAAACTCAGCTTCAATCCTGACTCCTCCATACATTTTCTCTGATTAGCCCAGCCCATGGAGAGCTCTTTCTCAACTTCTATAGCCAAGTTTGTGCAATCTGTTTGAGAACAAGCTCTGCAATGCATTTTATATTTCCTCCACCATTGTTTTGTATTACTGCCTCAGTGATTAAGTTAATGTGTCTGTGATTGCAGGAATGTAGGCTGGAACTGAGAGAATTGTCTCTTATTTACGTTTTCACGTGTCATTTCCATTGGATTATAAACTCCTTGAAGGCAGCAAGGGCCATATTTTAGATTTTGTGAATCACTCTAGTATTTAGTACAGTACCATGCACCTAATTAATACTTAGGATTTTTTTTTTAAATCAGCAAATTGCCACATAAGACCTGATTTTTTTACCACCCTACTTGAGTCAATAGCTGACTTTTACTGGAAATAACTTTTGCCCTGCTGTTAGGATCTCCTACATAGTATGAGGAGCGTGAACCAAAACTCAGCCTTCTTTCCTTCTCAGAAGGATTCAAGTTCCAAGACTGAAACTTTCAGACCTCCAGTCACTTCTTGCTTTCTGAATCTATCACCTCTTTCTTCATTCTCACAGTAGTGATCCTATAACATTACTCAAGTACAACTCTGCCATGCTCTACTCTTGAATCCCTCGCCCCCTTATCATACTGCCACTGTCCATACTGCCTAGGCTACTCCCCCACCATCTACTCTTTCTATTTTCCCTCCTCAACTTATCTTTATTTATGTGGATAGATTATAAACTCCGTAAGGGCAAAAGGACTGTGCTTCATTTTTTTTCTTAGTGTTCCCATTCCTAACACACAATACCTATTTAATAAATGAACTGCATTGAAAGTGGTCACCCTCCCCAATGTAAAGATCCTCTTCCCTCCAGTAATCATTTTTCCATTTTTGCCTTTGTAAGCCCAGAACACTACTGCAAAAGAATTGCACGTGTATATATATACATATATAGTTGTGCTGGAAAACAGTGCTTTCTGAAAGCTCTTTTCAATGTCTGACCCAGCTTCAGTAGGAATTACCAATACAATATTGCTGCTTGAATACAAAAAGGACCAAAATGCAGGTAATGGTCTTAACAGATGCAAAAACCTTTCATGCATGTGTACAATGTTTCATTTGCAGAAACGAGACTCATAAACAGCCAAATATAAATTGAAGCTACCTAAAAATTCAGTCAGAATCTCAGCTGTGATCACAGTGGGCATATTCTAAGCTGTTAAGACGAAAGGAGTCTGTGCTAACCTCATTTGTAGGAAAACTTTATTGTACAGAAAACCCAGCAAAGGTTTCCACCTCTACAAATTTTCCCTTGGTTTAAAATAAAGCACTGCATTTAAAAAAGCAATTTAGACATATATCTTCCCTAGAAAAATCTTGCTAAAACATGTCTAGCAATTTCATTGATTATACAAAGTACTACACTTAGTGTAATTTAAACCACATTTAAACATTCCAACAGGAATCAAATCACATGGGCAGAACCAAGCATTCTGCTCCTGTTACATCTATGTACAAACACATGCAAACACACACAACCTTAAGTGCTCTTCAGGCATAACAGTGAGCCACTAATGCCTTCTACTTAGAATGCTTATTAAACTAAATTCAGCATATATTAAGCTCTTTGGAATAAAGACATGGTAAGCACGATGTACTTCAGGAAGTCCATAAACTCGTAACATGGATGCGGGATCCTGCTTTTTGTATTTGCTTGGTCACAAAAGAACATCCCTGCTGGTTCTTTTAATTATTTGGAGTCATAGACCTGTCCAGTTGAGAAGACAAATAAGTCATAAGTTGGAGTTACACGACTCAGTCAGTCCACACTTGGAAAACTATCTAACAGGTAGGCAACCAAACTGGTTAGTTCACTACCGCCGGGGGGCCTTCTGGTAGGAGAGAGGCAAAGAATGTTTTGAAGACAAGCCATGCGGTGCTCATAATTGAAGGACTGCCTTGTTGACCTTCCAATAAATCCTGCTGGGGAGGAACTAATCCAGGCTCTCCATCTCCATCAGCATTTTCCTCCTATGAAGTGGCAATACATAAAGCAAACTATTAGAATTGACCCTACAATAAAAGTCAGCCATACTTCCCTCCACATTTAAAGTAGCCACTATAGGAAAGGTCTCGTTGAGAATTTATAACCTGGAGCTTTCTTCCTGCCTTCTCACCATAACTGATCTCAAGATGATAATGTTTTGATGGCAGTGCCCACCAGGAACATAAAGACAAAGACCTACAATCCTACAATTTATAGTTAAACTATTACTAAGCTACCAAATTGCCAGCTTGCTTAAAGACTGGTTTATTTTAGGTCCTGAATAGCATGTTAATTTGCAAACCTACCTCGAGTTAGATATACTCCCCACTTTTAAGAAACTCAAGTGTATAAAAGTCCACAATTACATAAATGAATAAAATTGGGAGGTGATCATTCATATTAAGTAACAAGCTCCCCTTGCCGTACATTTAAAATGATACAAATTAAACAGAAAAAATCAATTTCCAAAGATTTTCCCCCAAACATATCTATTAATAGTGAGAGAATTTATGTATCTGAAATTCTTAAATTAACAGAATCACTCTATACTATTAGTATCTGTGACAAAGCATGCTATCATGTTGCTCAGTTGTTTTGGTCTTGTCTGACTTCGTGACTCCATTTTGGTGGTTTCTTGGCAAAGATTTTAGAGTGGTTTGCCATTTTCTTTTCCAGATCATTTTACAGATGAGGAAACTGAGGCAAACAGGGTTAAATGACTTGCTCAGGGTCACACCACTAATAAGTGTTTGAGCCCGGATTTGAACTCATGAAGATGAGTCTTCCTGATTCCAAGCCCAGTGTTCTATCCACTGTGCCACCTAGCTGCCCTGATTGCTATCACAGCATACTTAGAAAGCTCAAAACAGGGGATATATTTTTATTTACGTACAAATGCAAATTGTCATTTGCCAAAAATAAATGATGGATCTTTTGACATTCATTGTTTTAAATCAGTCACTGGTAATTCATTAAATTGTTCATAAAATATTTACTGAGTTCCTCTCCTGTACACACACATAAAGTAGCATGGCAATAATAACAGCAGCTCATAGTTAACATAATCTTTCCAAGGAGTCATGTATGTGACAATAATTCCTCCCTCAAGGATAGTTTACAACCTAAGAAATAGATAATGGATGTATTAGTTTTGAAGAAAACAAGCATTTTGCTTCAAACCGATTATATCTCTCTATATGGCTAAGCTATTGGAAACCAAAGGTTAAGAGGTTTCATGATGGAAAATGTCATTGCTAGTTATTTGTCTCAACACACGAGAAAACATACCTGTAAATTATTGTTTGGGTCTTGATTGACGGCTACTCGAGGAGGCACATTATCGGGGATGTGTGGAGCTGGTCTCTGTCTAAATGGAAACCACCCAACGTGATGCCTGGAAAGAAAGAACATTGAAATAACGTTGGATGAAATGTCCTGTACAAACACTGAGGCACATGTTGAATTTTTTCCTTCAAAAGAAGGAAACAAGGCAGGTGACGTCTTAAAAGAGTGAGACCTGACTGTGGTAACCCAAATAGGCAAATTCACAAGTAAGCAAGAGAACTGAGCAAAACAGTCCTCAGGAAATCCACATCACTCTAAGACACAAACTTGGTCAAGTGGTGGCTTCTAAACCCAGGAAGGTACTAGGATAGCGTCATGCTTCTTTAATGGATATGTAGGCAGAGACAGACAAGAAACCTTGATAACTAGAGAAGGCGGCACTAACTTAATCCCTGTCGCTTGGCTAGCTTTGTTGGCAAAAAAGTGGACTCATAAATATGCTGTTAACTCAAAATTAACACAGTCTCTGTATTTTTCAATGTGATTATATTCTTGTGGCCTATAAACCATGGGCACTTTGTCCTAGGAACATAAAAAGTTTTATCAATTTTTTAACACATTTAAAATATTCATAAATATTTTAAGTTATTCACATAAAATATTCAAAATATCAAAAATGGAAAATAAATTTGATCTTCACAACTAAGCTATACATTTCCTCAATGCACACTTGTCTTGTAACAATAGCCTACTCATATTTATAAATTTCCTTAAGGTTAACCAAGTGGTTTCTTCATAATACCTCTGTGAGGTAGGCAGTATCAGTATTACTGTATCCATTTTACAGATGAGACAGACTAAGGCTCAGCAAGGTTAAGAACCTGCCCATGAGTCAAACAACTTACTAGTGTGTTGGAGCCAATGACATGAACCCAAGTAACCTATTCTCAGTCTGATATTCTTCCTCTCATACAGTCTATGCCTGAGCACCAGAATGATGGACAATTAAAAACATTATTCAAAACAGCCCCTAGAAAATGACTGAGACCAGCCAGCAAGGAACAAAAACTTCACCTGGCTTGAATCGCTCTGTGTGTGTAGTTTGGTGGGGGGGTTTTAAAAAAATATTTTGTATCAGGAAAAGAGAAAATTGTCTACTTACAGGTACATGACAAGTGTGGCACCCATGACCATGAGGAATCTGCTCAGAGAGGAGTAGAAATAGAGGATGCTGAGGAAGACAGAGAATGTAGTTGCTGAATATATCCAATCCAACCAGTCACGATTCATCTCATCATCCTCTTCTACAAGAGGACCGCCTTGTGCATTCATTCGCAAGTTCTGATTGGCTCCTGGATTAACAACCACTTGAGCAGCAGCATTCTGATTGCCAGGCTGGTTTTCAGCAGGAAACTGATTGTGAATAGGTGCTGGAGTTGCTGTGGAGACTACAGGTATTTCTTGTGCACTTGGTGATGATGTGAAGGCCCCTGAAGCAGCAGTAGCTGCTAAACTGCAATTTTTTAAAAAATTTAAAAACATTTTTTTAAAAGACCAGTAGGTTATTTTTCCCATAAAGGTCACTCAGACACTTGCTGAATGAAACTCCTGTTTCTGCTAAGAATTTTATAAGAAACATACTTTAGTTTTTTATAATTAATGTCTTTACTAATAAGCCATATGTTTACTAATAAGCTTGATGCTGATCAAAACAGAAACTAGAGTAGTTTGAGATATATACACACACACACACACATTTTTTGGTAAACCAGTGGTTTCAAACTTGAGCCTGTTCCTGAGTGTGGAGGAATCTGATGAAAATGTAATTTGGAAATGTTTGACAAAATAAATAAAAATACAATGTGACACAGATGTTAATTTATGGTTTTCTATGTCAATATGTGGCCTGCAGAGATCACCTCTACTTGACTTTTGACTCCATTGATATAAAAGAACCCAAATATTTGTGGAACTAATTTCGAGACACAGAATTCACTTACAAACATAAATAACTCTTACTTAGCCAATGAAATCGCAGGTCCAGTTTCTATCTTTATCCTCTAAGGTTTGTACTGCACTTTACATTCACTTGTTTGGATTTTCATACAGATGAAGGTGAATTGCTAATTGTGTCAGAAGGAGGAGATGAACCTCACTGGGTCTCTCTAGACTTCAAGCCCAACACTTTTCACACAATATCGTGTGTCTATTTTGACACAACCAAATTTTCCCCAGCCTGAAGGGCATTTCATGATACTGAGGCAGCATAGCATGGTGGACAGTTTAGGACATGGAATCCAGACACATGAGATGTGATTTCAAAGCTTGCCTCTGATTCCTCCTACCCGTGTGTCCATAGCGAGTCACTGAATCTTGGGCAACTCTTTAACAAACATCATAGACAGGCTGTAATGATCAATGTTGATAGATGGAGGTCCCACAATGAAAAAAACCAAAGGTCACTGATTTATTGACATTGTGAGGCTACATGATACTTTTAGAGATTAAAATGTCCTAACAGTGCACATTTCAATATTTAATATTGACTGATTAAAAAAGTCATATAGGATCCTGGATTAAACAACTAAACATTCAAGATATTATCTTTTTCTCACATTACACTAAATACACTCCTCTCACATACATGTCCACACGTATCACCGTATTACAGCATAAGATCTCATTTACAGTCCATCCAAAAACATTCCTCTTTGGAACAATGCAAAACTTAGGTCTACAATACGAACTCTGAAGACAGTATCACTATGTAATTCCATTAGTTCTTATTGAGGTGAAGAAATAGGTGAAAATACTTACTATTGCATGTAATATTGCCTGGCATAAATCTGTTGGAACCAGGAGAGCTGTAGCCAGCCATAGGTAGTATAGCCTGAAAAGCCAGGACCCACACCTTGGAAAGTCTGTTGAATTGCTTCCATTCTTATTTAGAAATAAGAAAAGATAATTTAGGTTTTACTTATTATTAATGAATAAAACTAAGGTTTACACTATAGCTAGGGGAATTCAAGTTAGATTAAAAAGTCTACTTTAGTAACTTATACAGAGTAGGACCTATCCATATATTTAAGGGATGGGTAAATTAATTAAAACTTGAAAATGGAACAAACTGGCAAGAATCAGAGGAAAGAACTGACAAGATTATCTTCCAGGGTTCCATCTCTTTAAAAATCTCTATGTATCATGATTATGGATTCTGCTACATTGACAAAACAGATTAACTCCTTTCCCACTTTCACCTTTTCACTGTCTAAAATAGGCAGAAGCTATGTGGACAGAACATCTACCAACCAAAAAGTCTCAAATTCACATTTAATCAATATCTATATTCAATAGCTAATTCTCTGTATTTATACCCACACAGACATTTAATAGGCAGAGGCTACTGGAGGGATCTACACTTTGTTTTTGATGAATGTTTCTAGAAAGTGATAATTTTTGTTTGTTTAAAGCTATCCAGAAAATGACAAAAGAAGCTCCATTTCAGCCTTATTAGCGGAATGGCAGTCCTCTGCTTAATTCAAGTTGAAAGATAAACGAATGACCAACACCGAAATTTTTGTCCCCCATTCTAGATTTTCAGGATAATTATTGAACATTTAGAGGATTGCTCTGTAATTCCATTTGAACCAAAATAGCCTTTAAGCTTATTTATAGATCTTGTATAAATAACTAACAAAGCACAAAAACCATCAAGCCTCCCTGCTCTACGCATAGAGCTTGGTCACATGTTCGCCCACCCGGCCATCCTCGAGAGCACGCACAGTGTGTAAAAAAATGCCTACTCTACTAAAAATCCAAATCACCCCTATCACATTGGGTAATACAGTGTATGAATATCAGAAGAGCTTTGATATCATTTAAATTTGAAAGGATGAAATAAACTGAACAGAAGAGGTTTTTCATGTAAATGTATAATAAAAATCAGACTTATCCACCGTCAAGACTAAGTTACTTTTTTTAATCTTCCAGAACCCACAGATTTGTAAACCTACTTTATTTCCTTTCTCTCACTTTTAACAGATATATATCCAGTTCCATTACAGTTGTACACACTTAACTAGAGAGAAGGACACATCATTTATCCTCTTATACTTTTGTACTTTACCATTCTCCTATTTCAAAGAACTTGAGCATGATATATAACTTTTCACCTTTGCATTAATCTATCACTCTCTGGTGGGATACAGTATGCACTGCACAAATCAGCGTGTCACAGTGGCTTCCCAATATTTCAGTCTAATAATTCATTTATAACCTAAATTATCTTGAAAAATAATCTAGTCAATTTATTCCTCTGAAATGTGGTTTCAGAACAGAATCTAAAGGCAAATTACAGAATCTACTTTAAGGATAATTTGAAAAGAATAAACTTTCAGGCTGCTTAAATTATTTCTACACTTAAAGTCAATAATGCATTGAGAATGATGAATTAACAGCTCAATTTCCCCCAAAGGTTTAAAAGTGGGGACCCAACAATCAAACAAAGCATAATTGATAAATGATGACTTGCTGGTAAAGAATTGATCCAAATATGTGTGTACCTCACTTATATGGCAAATGCTCTCCCGAAAAGTTATATGCAAATAAAATATTTGTGGAATATTTGTAAGTAGAAAAGATCACTGCAGGAGCTCCTAACTTGGGCAGAAAAAAACTGCATATTTATTTTCATTAACCTGTAACTGAAATTTATCATTTTCTTTAGGTATGAATATAGGCAATAACATTTACCTATTTGTAGAGTTTTCTTAAATTAGAAACCATACTTGGTGTTTGCAAAAACAACCTCAGTGTTTAAAGCACATACTTACCTTGAATTATTTTCCCATGTAAGTGAAGAAGGATTATGAAGAACATCCCTTTGCCTTAATCCACCACTTGAAGAGTCCATAGAAGAATGTTGGTCTTGATTCAGTCCAGTAGGCTGCTCACTGGATTCAGAAATCTAAGTAATACCAATAAGAATATTGTAGGTTTAATTCAGAACAATGTAGCTGATGCAATTTTAAGAAACAGAGCTTACAAAAAAGAAAGAAATAGAGCTTAAAGTGGTTTGGGTTTTTTTTTTTGATGGGGAGAGAGGAAGGACTTGCAAATGTTTCTCGATCTTGTGATTTTCCTTTCTATAATTAAACTTAATTTTTTAATGTATCAAACTGAATCAACTGAAAATGAACATCCCTTTTCAATTAATTTTTCCCCACACTTAGAAAGGCAATCTAATGTTGTAGAAAGAGTACCAGATTTGGAGGCATTAGACACCTTGGGTTTGTACTTTGACTCTGACACTTACTAGTTATGAATTCAGTCATTAAGCCTCCTGAGCCTCAGTTTCTTCACTTGTTAAAAAAAAAAGGGGGGGGGGTGTTAACATTTCTATTACCTACCTCAGTAGGTTGTTATAAGAAAAGCTTTTGTAAAATAAATTTAGTTTCCTCATTATTAAGGTTTCAATATTTAAAAAAGCTTCTGGAAGTTGTTAAACACAGTACTTGGTCTATGGCTACTAAACAACTGATACTTTCTTTATGTAAACTTTCTTTTGGTTCCACTCAGTCTAACAGAAGGCTTTAAATTAGATGGTCAAAAAAATCTTTGAAAATGATGTGGGGGAAAATCCTTGGATATCTTGTTTCAATTCTTTTGTTTTACAGGCATGAAAACTCAGGTCTATTGGTAAGAACATTTCCTGATGATATAGTGCATCTTTGGTACAATTGTGGAAGATAAATGACAATGCCAAATGAAATTCCAAACAATATTTCTTGTATTTAACCTATTGGGTTCATCTATACAACATAGCCAAAAATCCTAGAATACTAGGGTCTTATGTATCATTGTGCTTTTTAATTAGATAATAAAAAATTTAAGATTTCTATTTCCAGGAACAATTGTTTTTGAAGTGCAAATATAGTGACATCCCTTGGGAAACAATGCTGAATGCCTAGTTCTGAGTCTAACATATTTAGGGGTTCTATAATCTACAAACATCTTGTTTTTTGATACGCAACTGAATATTCCATGTTCACATACTAATATCAAGGAAAATAATTTGCAAAAGATATACAAACAGTCACTCATTTACCTTCTACCAAAAGCTGAACACTATGCTATATCATACCTTAAAATGGTCTAAATGCAATAAAAATATACTATAAAATCCCTGCTAGTCCATGAATTTGGTTATGCAAGTATATGTAGACCAAATCATGTTCTTGTTCACATTAACTGTTTTGTTTCCTGCTGATACCTGTGTATTAATAGTTATATACTTTCACTTTATTTTTAAGGTACTATTTCTAATTTCTGATCCTTCCTGGGAAAAGAGAAAAAAGAACACATTACAACTAAAAAATTGATAACTTGAGTTTAAATGCAGCCCCTTTTTTGCTCAAGAGTCTGGGTGACATCTTTCGAAGCAATACTAAAAGCTAGACTTACCTTTTCTGGCATTTTTGAAGGATTTCTTATACTGCAAACCAAATGAAGAACATGCCGTTTTTCATGCTAAAATTAAAGAAAAGATACATATAAGGTCCTTTTATAAGCTGAATTGAACTCTGTAAATATTTTGAGTAAATTCAAAAGTTAGTTTATAAGTAACATACCTTAGGTAGTATATCTCTGAGATAAAGGTGATCTAACAGTAGTTTTCCTGAATAAATTAATCTCTGGTCCTCTTCTCGCTTATTGAGGGAACAAAATGGAAATCACAATTCAGTCTTTAACTGTGGTAGGTCAACTCCCTATATACTGAGCAATCTCCTCTGCATAAAGGTATTGGATATGCTCATTTTCCTCAAGTCTCTCCATAAAAAATCCTTTAAAAAGTACTGCTTTAATATCCATAAAAATATTAAATTTAGGAAGCATACTCAGCTAACCGGCAGTTCTCACTGATACCTGGTATTTAGTAATGCAAAATTCTTTCTACTCCTAAAATTCATAGGAAAGATGGCTTTTCAATTCCTACCACTGATAAAGTACAGTTGAATTTGGAACTTGTCCCAGAAATTATTCAGCCTGTACTTTTTATTCAGTAAAACAGACACCAAATTGGGTTTCTGAGACTATGCTTTTAAACTTCAGTCTTCACAAAAACCAAGTAGGACTATATAACATGGAGTCTTTTATCATTTTACCCCCAGGAAGAGGAAAATTCCAAATGACACTTAAGAGAATCCTGAAGTTATTCCACCGAAAAATGTCAGACAGATAGATACATATACACACAGAAGGACACTTGTCGATCAATGGCTTAAATATATTTATTAAAATTATTTTAAAATATTACTAAAATTAAATTTATTAAAGTTTCCTGAACTGGCCCCATATAAATACATCTTGCTCTTAAATAGCTATTAGCCCTTATGTAAAGGTTAGAAGGTCATGTAATATTTAACAAAATTATGAGTTATAGTATTTAAAATGTAATGTTTAATATGCGATGGATATAAAAGGAAAGGAAGGAAAGAAGGAAAGTATCTTCCTCAAATTCGAATTAAAGATAATACCTTTCCCCTCAAAAGTTGTAATATCCTTAGAAAGGCAGTATAGTAGAGTAGAATCAGAAAAAGTTTTAGTTCAGATCTCATCTTATCAGCTATTTGACCTCTCTGGGTCTCAATTTCCTCATTTGCAAAATAAAAGGATTGGCGTAGTACAGTCCTTTACCACTCTAAATCCATAGGATCATGAATTTGCATTTTATTCTTTCTTCTTATTTGGTATTGATTTTGATATTTGCTCTAACAATTTGGTTGTCTGACTCTTAAATAAACCAGTAATTTGGAAATGACTCCACTTTAAGAACCAGTGTCTTGTTTGTTAAAATATAGTCAATTTCATTTTTCTGATAATGCTTTTTGTGCCTGCTATGTCCAGTGCCTCCTGACTCTCTTCTCATAGAGTATTACTGATTATGAAGCTTCTATATAGTCTCCAAGCCTTTGTTTGAGCTCTCTCCTTCTTTCAAAAAGTGGGGTGATAATTTTCCAACTTTTTTTTTTGCTGTGTCCCAAACTTTGCATTTATACTACTGAGATAATATAATTTATATTCTGAATTTGGAGAAAGAACTTTATCAAGTTCATTGAATTTCTACCTTCTCAGCCCCTTCAATAGATGTTAGTGCATAAGTTGAAGTTATCTTCATGGAGGCCCCTTGAAAATGTTTATCACAGACACTGTGATATTAGATACCAATGTTCCATGAAATGATAGTGTTTTTGTTGTCTTTAGATGAGCAATAAAACCAACTCCATCAGTTTCTTCATTTATTTCTCCAATAAAAGCCATTCTTCTATTTAACTGCAACTTCCTTTTGTCTTCTGGTTTCATTTTTAAGGAGAATGTCAAGGTTGATATGATTCTTTTCTGGTGGTAAGCGCTTTTCTTTAGTCACCAAATAAGGATTTTCTCTCATTTAAAATATCAACAGCTACATTAAAACCTATAAATATTCTAAAAATATATATATACTTCTTAGGATTCTTTTTCCCCCTCCTCTTTTTTTCCTGCCACTCTAAGTATGAAAGTGGGTCTTAGAAAACTGAGCACCATTTTGGATTTTTATGTTTACAGGCTACTATGGCCAAAGAATTTCTCATCGAGGAGTCAGCCTTCTGGGGATGAAATGAGTCTCTTGAGTGGCTGAGCTGGGCCAGAAAGCTGACATAATCTGTTGCTGGGACTCTCCTCCAAGCCCTTCCTGGCAGAGACTATCAAGAGGTTGTGCTTTGTTGACTAAGCCTTCAAGAACCCAGAGTCACCTAAGCAGTGCAGTAGGAGTTTCAGGCATTTGTAAACTTGAAAGTTCCATAAATACCAGCTTAACACAGTGCCTGGCACAGAGTATGGGCTATTTAATAAAGGCTTGTGGACTTGCCTTGCCTACTATTACTCTGTCACCAATTTACATAAGAAAATCACCAAATCGAATGTTTTCTTACAAAATGCAATACGACAAACAATAGATTGAACAATAAACCAAACTAAATCTTGAAGGCTGGAAAAAAAAGTAACTGCATTAAAGCAAAGTAAAAAATAACTACCCAGATAGTTTCAGAAAGTTTTACTTTGTTCTTCTTAACTTTAAATAAAATTGAATGTATTGTGTTGTAACAATTTCTAAAAGAGATATTCTGTAATCCTTTCCTGCCACCTTGGTTCTTTTTGCTCCCTATAATTAAGAATTATATAATTGGAAGCAAACACTACTGTTGCCTATTACATAAGGCCACGGGGTAAATAAATGCCAGCTCCAACAACTCATACATGATCACATGGGGGAGGAAGGGCTTCAGATAAAAGGAAAGGTTGACAATACACCCAAACAACAGATGACACTGCCTTCATGGCACAAAGTCTCATTACCTCTGAAAAGGTTCATCTCATAACCACCCAAACAATAAAATGCCTCTGTACCAGAAAGAACACTGATCTAGGTACACTGTGACTGAAGCAATGAGTTAGGAGAAAGGAAGGTGGGAAAGAGGAAAGCAGCCCTCTTTAGCCAAGTCTTTCCTAGTAAGGGTAAACTCAGGATTATCATAGTATCAACACTGAGAAGGATCAGGGCAAGTCAGTGTTAACACTGAAAAAGATGTGGAAACCTGCCCACGGTGTGTCTATAAATTTGCAGACACAATATGTAACAGATGACACAGGGAACATTAAGAAACTTTATAATTTTTAAAAGAACTATGTTGAGGACGTTCGAGAACATCTAATCTAGCCACCTCTTTTACTGGGGAAGAAACTGAGGTCAGAGAAGGGTGAAGCTCAAGGTCACAGAGTCATGAAACCCAGGTTCCTTGACTCCTTGCTTTCCTCTCCCACCCCCCACCCCCTCTAGTACGGATTCCGCTCCGTGGGGGTGGAACAGGGAAAGAACTGGGCTGGAGAAAGGCGGACAAGTGGGCTGAGGCAGATGGGAGGATGAAGATGTAGGGTGAGAGGTGGATGGGAGGGAGGGAAAGAAAGACTGGAGGACTCCTGGGTGGAGAAGAAACTGGGAAGGAGGGCATACTTCTGGAGGATGGGGAACTGAGGTAATTAGAAGGAAGTGGATGAGAATTGTGGGGGGAAGGGAATGGAAGAGGAGTTAAAGGAAGTGGACTGGAGCGGGGAGATGGAGAGGAAGAGGAGGCGGCAGAGGTGGACAGCAAGGAGACCTGGTGAGAAAACACAGATCCTTGGAGGTGAGGGAATTGTGGAGTAGACAGACATGGAAGATGGGAGACCTGGAGGCAGGGAATGCGGTGACAGGAAGGGAGCTGAGCAGTAGAGAGGAGGAAAGAGAACTGGTGGCCAGGCGGGGCAGAGGGGCAGTTGGTGACAAGTGAACGAGGGGGAGGAGAAAGGCTGGGGTGGGGGAGGACGGCGATGGGGAAGAGGGACAGCAGAAACAGGTGACAGGGGCTGGAGAATCGCGGAGAGGCCTAGCCGATCTCTAAGGTTCCCCCTCCCCCTCATAGATCTAAATCGCCTCTCGGGAGTGGCGCAGAAGCCAGCCTGGCCGGCCGAGAGCGCAGGGAAGGAAGCAGGGCCACGTCCCCCGGCCTCACCGGTCGCTCCGGGTAGACGCGGCTCAGGTGAGCCTTGAGGCGGCCCACGCTCCAGTTCAGGTCCCCGCTCAGCTCCAGGTCCCGGTGCCGTTGGTTGGGGCTCTTCACCAAGAGGGTCACAGGCTCGGGCTCCATGTCTTCTGGGTTCCCAAGGTTCGGCTCCGCCGCAGCGGCCTCACCAGACAGACTAGAGGGCGGTGCCGCTGCCTCTGCTCCCACCCTTGCTGGGGACACAAACAGCCGAAGTAACGACAGTTTCCTGATCTGGTGCGCGCGACCCCAACCCAGCCGCCTTTTATGGGCAGCCCCTCCCCACCTCTGCAAACGAATACACTGGCTACACTGTGGCTGACGCCTATTGGCTAAAGCCGAGGGTCAGCCCCTACGTGGCCCAATCGGAGCCTAGATCCACGAATGGGGAAGAGAAGCTGGCCTGCTGTGCATAGCCGCTGGACCAAGTAGGGCGGGGCCGAGACGAACTCTGAGGACAGACTGATGCAAGAGAATGGAGTTGCGTCACCCTGGAGCACAGAGAGGCTTAGGACGGGGACTTGGGGCTCCGCGGCTTTGGGGGGGGGGGTTTCCTTGAACCCCGTCCCACCAGGCCGCCGAGCTCTGAAGTGACCGTGGCCGGTGTCCCATCCTGCATCCACAGCCTCGAAATCTATTTAAATTGTTTAGTCATAATGCACATCGCTGGCCCTGCCAGTCTCCTGACCACAGACACCCCACCCCCCCACCCCGCCACCCCCTTAGATGGTAACTTTTCCTCTTTGTTTCAAACTCCTTCTTTCTGATTTTTGGCAAGCTTCCTCAAATATTCCTAAAGCATTTCTATCTGGATTCCTCCTTTGACACTATTTCTTCCTACCTTCTAGTATATGTTATCTGTGTAGATAGATGTTAGCTCCTTGTGTCTTCGTTGTCTTTGTAATACCAGAGCCTTGCGGTGCTTTACACATAGTTGGTGCCTGACAAAGGTTTATGACGTCAGGTTGAACTTGATGGTGCAGCCCACAGGCCTTCAAAGGCTAGTGTGTCAGAAAAGATAAAGGGTATGCCTGTCTTAAGAAACCCGAAGTTCATAGAATAGGTAATTTAGACCTTGGAAGGATCTTAGGAATCACCTCATTTCAAAGAGGCAGAAACTGAGAGGTCAGGGAAGGGAAGTAATTTGACCAAAACTGCACAGATAGTTAAGTAGAGCGACCTTGGAGACCTTGCTATTTAGTTGCAAATCCAGCCTTTGCCTCTTAAATGTTATCTGTGTGACCTCATCAGATCATGCAACCTTCCTGTGCTTCACAGCTTTCTCACCTGTAAAATTAGTGCATGGGACTAGATGATCTCTGAGGTTCTTATGGCAAAGGTTCCGTGATTCAAACCCAGGTTCCAAATCCCAAATTAATGGGTGCTTTCCACTATATCTGAATGGTTTTATCTTAGGAATACCATTCTTTGAAGCAGGGATTCTTAACCTTTTGCACATGTGTGTCATGGACCTGCTTGGCAGTCTTGTAAACCCTATGGATCTCTTCTCAGAATAATGTTTTTAAATGCATAAAATAAAATACATAAGATTACAATGAAAATAAATTATATTGAAGTACAGTTATCAAAATATTTAAGAAACAAATTCAGTATCCTCAGGGTAAGACCACTTGATTTTAAAGATTGCCTGACAAGGTTTTTTCCTCCAAACAGTTGCCAAATGGATATTGCTAAAGCACAGGTCTGAGGATGTTACTCCCTTGCTCAAGACACTGGTACAAAGTGCAGACCCCTCTGTTTGGAGTTTAAAGCTCTTCACAATATGGACACAGTCCACCTTTCTGACCTTATTTCACTTGACTCCCCATCAAATATTCAACATTCCAGTCAAACTGGCCTGTCCTCAACATTCCATCTCTTGATTTAGTGCCTTTGAACAGCTTTTCCTCTTGCTTGGAATGCTCTCTCTCCTTACCTCTACCTTTCTGAATCTTTTAACTTCTTGCAAGGCTCACTTCAAATGCCACCTTCTAAAAGAGACCTTTCCTGATCACACCCCCAATTTAAGTTCCCCCCTCCCATGTTATTTTTTACTCTTTTTTTTTTATCAGACCTGTGATTTTATTGGTATTAAGAAATCCCAGATAAGGAAAATCTTTCTGTCAACACAGATCTGCACCTTCTCTATAACTTATGGTCTTCAAGAGTATCAGAGTATCTGCCTTGCTCAGGGTCACACAGCTAGTGTGTGTCAGAGGCTGTGTCAGAGGCAGCCACTTAAGCCAAGACTTCCTGACTGAGAGGATGCCTCACTATCCAATACACCATACTCTCTCTCATTACGTTGCATTTTGTATTTACTACTCGACATTGTTCCTGCTCCATCTCACTTAAGCTCTTTGGGGACAAAGACTTTTGTTTTATCTTTGTATCCCAATAATAGGGCATTGTTGTTGACCTCATTTGGAGTTTAGTGGCGAGGTTTGCCATTTTTGTCTCCAGCTCATTTCACAGATGAGGAAACAGGCAAATAGGGTTAAGTGACTTGCCCAGGATCACACAGCTAGTAAGTGTCTGAGGCCAGATGAGTCTTCCTGATTCCCTTCCCAGTGCTCTAACTACTGTGATGTCCCATAATAGGGCATAGTACCTAGCATTTAATGAATGCTTGGGGAATGACTAAAATGCTAGAGTCAATGTAGTGCTATGAGTATTCTCTAGGAGTCCTGATATAGTCTTCCAGGATAGGAGAAAGGAAAATGGGAAAATATTAGGGGAAAATTCATTCATTTTTAGTTACTAAAAATAGTTTCATAATTTTTAGAACTAGAAGGGACCTAGAATGTCAGAATATCAAAACCCCACCAAAAAAAAGTAAAATCTCTAGTACAATTCAGTCTTCAAAGTTCCAATCTCAGCACATGGTTTTCCAGGAAAATTGATAGCAACTTTATCAATAGAAACAGAGGCATGTTGGCAGGAGAATGGATAAAGAGGTAGCAGCAGGAGAGCAAGAGGAAGGGCCCAGAATCATAGGGTCATAGGATTTAGAGCTGAAAGGAGACTTGGAGATTATTTATTTCAACTCTCATTGTTATATCAAACTGGGTTTTGATGACTCAGAATGAGTGTAAATAGTAATTTTTTTCTGTTCTGGCCGGAAACTCTGAGGGTCTTCTCTCCCAGACTGATTCTTTTGGGAAGTCAAACTAGGCTATCTTTTGCCTTATTTCTTACCTAGCCTTAATCATTGAATGGACATTGCCTCAGACAAACTGAGACCTGGGAAAGAACTTAACTTAAAAAGGCCAAGGTCCACCACTGCATCTGGGGCCATTGCCAATTGTCCTGACCTATATGTCTTGCCACTGGACTCCAAATGACTCTGGAGGAAAGAGTAAGGCTGATAACTTTGCACAGCCCTGCCTCACTTAAATCTAATTCACTTGCAAATCCAATTCACTTGCAACCACATTACCCTCCTTAAATCATTGGTCCTCTTTGAGGGCTGTTGGACAAACAACATTACATACAAATATTTATGGGTATATATATATGCATATGTGTGTATATGTATGTGTATGTGTAGATATGTGTGTATATATATATACATACACACACACACACACATGCATGGTCTATATTCTGGTGTTCAGAGGGGAAACGCTGGGTGGGAGCATAAGAGTGATTTCTGAAACACAACCCTGAGATCAAACCCAGTGTGTGTGTAAACCCAGAGTTTGGGTTCCTGACTGTGTATCACACGAAGATGAGGAATTTGAACACCTTAAAGGTTACGTCTTTCCACAGATCCCACAGGTAATAAGTAGCAGAGGCAGGATTCAAACCGAGGTCTTTGTACCCCAAATAAAATGCTCTTTCTTGAGTCAATTAAATGATAAACTCCTAATGGAATAATTTGTAGCTAATCATGTTGATCACACACACTTCTCGAGTGGGCCCCAGGACTTCACCCTTATCCCCACCTTCCCCCTAATAACACACAAATACTTTTTCCTAGCACATAAGGTTTTGCTGTTTCCTTGAAAATATGGGCAAAGTCCTCTAATTTATTTCTCAGAATACATTGACAAAGATCAAAATGACCACAAATAACCATAGTAATTTTCAAAATTCTTTATCCAACTCCTGAAGTCCTTGCTTCCAATATCAACATCTGCTTTTCCAAGAGTACTGCCAGTGGCAAATCAGTTGAGTCAGTCAACAAACACTTATTAAGCACCTACTATGTGCTAGGCATTGGGGATATGTAGAAAATAGGGTAGGAGAAAGGCAGTGAGAAAGTGAATAAAAAAGATAAAGCAATGGCCTGTAGGGGTGGGAAACCTGCTGTCTTGAGGCCTTATGTGGCCCTCTAGGTCCTCAAGTGCAGCCCTTTGACTGAAGCCAAACTTCATAAAACAAGTCCCCTTAATAAAAGGACCTGTTCTGTAAAATTTGGACTCAGTCAAAAGACTGCAACTAAGGACCTAGAAGGCCATATGTAGCCTTGAGGTCACAGGTTCCCCATCCCTGGCCCTAGAATCTTAGGATCATAGATTTAGAGATGGAAAGATTCTCAGTGGGCATGGTACAGATGCACTTTCCCACAGTAGTTGATCCCAAAGAAACATTCCCTTCAGCCAGGTTCCCAAGAGTCCCAGGCATAGCAATGTTCCCTGGACCACCCTCTGGACCACTGGAAGTGAGACTGCTTCCAGCCTTGACCTAGCAGCCACCATTAAGGGAAGCAACAATTGTGGAGATGCAACCCAGAAACTGCTTCTACAGGTGGTGTAGCCCCACCTCCTCAGCACCCAAAGCTCCTGAATACTCAGAAATGAAAGTTCCCTCCACCCAAGTCTTTGAGGTTATCACAAGACTCAGTTTCCAAAAAGTACAAGAGCGAGGGGTATAAGCCTTTGCCCTATTTAATATGAAAGTGGGGGCCTTGGACTTTTCAATTTGAACAATCAGTCAGTCAAAGGTAAAAACACATTATTAATAAATTTGGAAGGAGGGAAGTACTTTTATCATTGGGTAAAATCAGATGATACCACAAAAGAAAGAGGTATTGGTTTTCATTGAAAGAATGAGACCTTTTTGGGTTTATTATAATTCTAGCAATCTAGGCTTTTAGACCCTAGATTTTTCTGGCAAGAAATTCTAGAAACAAGACAGTCTAGTGCTAGTTGGAGGAATTAACCTGGAGTTGGGGGGAGGGGGCAGAGTTCTCCTCTTTTCCCATCAACCTCTGACTATTGGATAATTGTATGAACTTTGAAAGGTCAGAAGATTTGGCTCTGATCGGAGGGCAGGAGGTGGATTACTAATGCCTTCTTTTAAAGAAAGCAGAAACTGAACTCAGTTCACTCCACTTAACCTTTGTTCTTCTGCCTGGCTTCACCTCCACAGAACAAGATGTACCTGTGTCAGGTACCACCGTTTCCCTACCTCTTTTTGTGTGCTGTCTCCCTCCAGTAGATTGTAAGCTCCTTGAAGGCAGAAACTGTCTTTCTTTTTATTCATTGTATTCCCACCACTTATCACAGCGACTGGCACATAGTAGGTGCTGAATAAATGTAAACTGAATTGAATTGCATCTCAAGACTCTACAAGAGCACCAATTGTTTGGGTCCATCATAGAGCTACATGTAAGGGGCACTTTCATGAGAAAAGCTCTTCAAATAACCAGAATCTGTGAGTTAGCCTTTGGCTACATAGGTTCTCTAATTTTGAGCTTATACTCCCTAAGCACCTTGCATGTGGAATGTTGTACCCTGGTTCGGTGGAATATTTAGTATGAGCTATTCTTACTTTATAGCCTTCAAAAATATCCATTTTTAAAAGCTAATTAACTCTGGCTAGCTAATTGTTAATCGCTGGGAACACGCCAAATACGGATTTATAAACAACAGTAAAAGACCTTCTCTTCCTCATCCCATCCCCCCACCCCACTTTTGAGTTTCCGTCTGGGGACTTAGTCTGCCAATGTCAGTAGAGTTTGGAGGAAGTAGACTTGGAGAGATTGCTACAAATGAATGTGGTTTTATTCAAGGAAATGTCCACTAAAGAAGATGCATTTACATCTGCTTTGCTGCTGCACCCTAAGAACTACTGGGACTTTCCATCTGACTTGCAGCTGAAACCATCCTATCTGTTTCCCCCAATTAGAATTTGAAGTCCTTGAGAACAGGGATTGTTTCGTTTTTCTATGTGTACCTCTAGTACTTTATACATAGTAAGTGCTTATTAAATGCTTTTTCATTTATTCATTCATTAGTTCATTTATTTTTTCATTCATTTTGAGCTCATCTAGTCTAGTCCCCTCATCTTACTGCTGAGTGAATTGAGGTCCATAGAGATAAAGCAGCCTATTCAATTCACACAGGTAGTAAGTAGCAATTCTGGGATTAAAATCCAGGTCCTCTTATTCCAGATCTAGAGGTATTTTGATGAGAAGCAGCTGGTATAAACTGTCTCAGACAACAAGCTGGCTTAGATAACCAGTATTAGTTTAGATAAGAAGATTGTGTTTTCTTTCTTGGCTTGTAGTATAATGGAAAGAACATAAAACAGAAAACTTTGATTTGAGCCCCTGTGTTATCTTGGGCAAGTCACTTCACATCTCTGAGTCAGAGTTTCATCATCTGCAAAATGAGAAATATGAAGCAAAATAGTGTAATAGATAGAGCACTAGATTTGGGGCCAGGGAGTCCTGGATTCAAATCCTGCTTCAGATAGTTACTCACTGTATGACCTTGATTAAATCACTTAACTTCTCTGGACCTGTTTCCTCATCTGTAAAATGAGGGATATGGACTGGATGACTTCTTAAGCTTCATTCTTCCTAATCTATGAATGTCAACATGATTCAGAAACCACAAATGCTTTTACTACCTATATTATAGGGTTGTTGTGAGAAAATTGCTTTATGAACATTAAAGCTATAGAGAGGTGAGGTCTTGGAGGAGAAAACGAGAGAGAGAGATTGAGACTATGTGGTCTATAGGAAGTCTTAAAAGGCAAATTCCTCGATGGCATTGATGATGTTTCTTCTCTGTGTTCTCATATCCTATAAGAAAGGATCAATAGTTTAGATGTCTTTCTGTGTTATTTGAAGTTGAGTGCTGAGTGTAAAGGCTCAAACCTATTAGTTACATCAAAGAAAAGTCCCCCACACACCCTAGTTCTCAGACCTGCTCTTTCTTGACTCTAATCTTTATTTATATAGTGAGTTCATGTAGTGGCCATCCACATTGTAGCACTTCACAATCTCATGTAAAACATATGGGCACCTTCCCATTCTCTGGGCTGGCTTGCTTACTCCAACCTGCTTTCTCACTGTCGGGTCTAGGTTCCCAGAGAAGGAACCCACGTTACATGGCTACACACAAACTCTCTCAGAGCTCTAGGAATAACTCCCTTTACTCACCATTCCAGCTCTTGAGCTCCCATTGGCGTGCTTCTATTTACTAAAACAACCAAACCCCAAATCAACCATTCACAACAATGACACCATTAGATGTTTAACATCATTTACTTAACAATAATGCAAAAGAAACAATATCAACATCACAGGTGCTTATATATTAAATTCAAGAATAATACGTACATCATAATCCACACATAAATCTGGGTCATTCTTCCAATGTACTCAGTATCTGTGAGGGAAAGAAGCTACATAAGGAGGCACATGAGTGATACAGAAAACATACCCATTTGGGTTTTCTTGGTTTGTCATTTCCTTCTCCAGTTTATTTTACAGATGAGGAAACTGAGGCAAACAGCATTAAGTGACTTGCCCAGGG
The DNA here is from genome assembly GCA_028646595.1 of Phalanger gymnotis. Taxonomy (NCBI): domain Eukaryota; kingdom Metazoa; phylum Chordata; class Mammalia; order Diprotodontia; family Phalangeridae; genus Phalanger; species Phalanger gymnotis. The sequence goes on along the minus strand of CM053625.1, from coordinate 115,598,779 downwards.
TCATACATGTAGTAAGTGTCTGATGCCAGAAATGAACTCAGGTCTTACTGATTCTATCTAGTGTGCCACCTAGAGAAAACATATTCGTCCATTAATTATAGAACAGTTCTGATATCCATCTTCCCAGTATGCTATAACTTGTTACATTGAAAAATAAACCGCTCTCTTAGAACTCTGAATCAGAAAAGCTGTAACTCTTAGAATTCGCAGGAGACTAAACTTAGCAACAAATGGCTCTATACGAAAGTATGTCATACTTACCCAGGTCATGAACTCTAAATGAATTTGTACTGGAAAGAACACTGACTCTAAAGTCAGAAGACCTAGGATCCAATCCCACTTCCAATGATGACTATCTCTCTCACCTTGGGCAAACTGCTTAATCTCCCTGGGCCTCAGTTTCCTCAACTGTAAAAATAAAGAGGTTACTAAATGGCCTAGGAGGTTCCTCCCAGCTCTAAATTTATAAATTCTATGCCCTGTCTTCATATCCAAGCTCCACCATTACTAGCTGTGTGACCGTAGCCAAATCATTTCACCTCTATAGGCTTGCTCGTTTTCTTCCACTTCAAGATGAAAGAGTTGGGTTAATTGATTTCTAAAACCCCATCTAACTCCAAATCCTATGCTTCTGTGATCCTATGAGTATGGAGAGCCCCCCCCCCATGTTGCTACCAATTCTGTCCTTGTCTCTGACAACCAGAAGTATCTTCTTTAGTTCAATTCGACAAGCATTTATTAAATACCTACTATGTGCCCAGCATTAGACACTGGTAATACAAGACAAAAAAAATAAGAGTCCCTGCCCCCAAGGATCTTATCTTCTACAGCGAAGACAAAATGTACACCAACAAGTAAGCATAAATGAATATAAATAGAGAAAGAATTTCAATAATAATGTGCTAGGAGAGCACTAAAGAAGTCTTCAGGTAGGAAGTGGTACTCGTACAGATTTTTGAAGGTAACCAAGAATTCTGCCTGGGAAGTTATAGGTTTATGGATTTAGTGACGGAAGAAGCTTTAAAGGTTACCTAGTCTAACTCCCTTATTTTTGGTGGTGTTCAGTTGTTTCAGTCCCGTATGACTCTTCATTACTCCATTGGGGGTCTTCTTGGCAAAGATAATGGATGATTTGCCATTTTCTTCTCCAGTTCATTTTATAGATGAGGAAACTGAGGCAGACAGGGTGAAGTGACTTACCCAGGCTCACATAGCTAGGAAGTATCTGAAGCCAGATTTGAACTCAAGAAGAGGAGTCTTCCTGACTCCAGGTCTGGCACTCTATCTACTGCATTAACTAGCGGTCCCCAGCTCCCTCATTTTGCAGATTAGTAAATTGAGGCTCAGAGAGGCTAAATAACTTATCCAAGATAGTAAGTTGGAAAGCCCTAAATTGGAAATCAGATCCTCCGAATCCCAAAAATGTGTTTTTTCTACATGAATATTGAATTAGTGGAACTGCTAGCTGAAGCAATATGAAATAAATATGGAAAGTGAGAGTGGACTAAAATTGTACACTTCCTCTTCACCTCTATCTCTTGAAATCCTTCACTTCCTTTAGGGGCCAGCTCAGGTGCCACCCCTAACAGGAAGCTGTTTCTGATCCCCATAGTTGTTAGTACTCTCTCCAGGAGCCACTAAGTTCAACTCCAACGTCCCTCAAAAGTCCTCTTCACAGAATACGCACCAAAGGTATTCCAGTCTTTGCTTGAAGGCTCCTAGTTAAGGGGCAGCCATTGCCCTTTGAAGTACCCCATTGCTCTTGTGGCCAGCTCTAACTATTAGGAATTATATCATTATATTAAGCCCAACTTTGACTTCTACTCCTTGATTCTTGCAACATGACCCTCTAGGATGCTGTAAGTTCCATAATAGCAGGAAAGAAGTCTTGCCTAAACTTTGAAATATCCTGTAACAACCAGGACAGTGCACTGCACACAGTAGATGCTTAATAAATATTTAACTGAATTAAATCAACTCTTTGCTCTCTTTTCTAAATCTCTTTTCTATATCTCTTATTTGATCTTTCCCTGGGAGTGGGGTTATGCCTCCCAGGCTCCCAGAAGGTAGATATCAACATCAGCATCTTCTGGCGCCCCCCTCCCATCAGATCCATTAACACAATGGGTCATTAGTTGTTGTGTCCTATTTTAGGTCAATAGGATCATACACTGAGAGCTGGAAAGGATCTTAGAGACTATGGAATTTCACCTCCTTATCTTATAGATAAGGAAATAGAGACTCAGAGAGCTTAAGTCCATGGAAGGCCAAACAGGTAATAAGCGTCAGAGTCAAGATTTGACTTCAGTTCTTCTAACTCCAAATCTAGTGCTCTTTCCAGTATATCATGTTGCCTCCCAAAAGGAAATGGCAAGCCCCTCCGTGAGTGCACATAGGCCCAGTGCATGACCAAGAATGGCTTGCCCATGAGAAGTGGCCTAAAAAAAATAATCGAAGATTAGGATGAGGAGTGTATTTGGAGTTAGAAGGCCTGGATTCGAGGCTCTGGCTCTTCCACTTATTACCTGTGTACCCTAGGTGTAGCCCTTGGAACCTCTGTTTTCTTCTCTGTAACAAAGAAGGGGTAGAACTGATGACTTCTAAGGTTACTTCCAGCTGTCAATCTAAGGTCCTATATGTGAATGAAAAAAGGCCAGTCCTGTAGCAAGATTGAGAGAGAACATATGGACAAAATGTGGCACTGTTATATAGAAATCAATCAGTCAATAAACATTTATTAAGCATCTACCATGTGCCAAGAAATGTTAAAAAAAAAAAACCTGTTAAAAAAAGGGCACAGGGTAAATCCTCTATGGAAGATTTATGAAAGGACATGGACAAAAGTCACATAGGATAAGAAGGCCAGGGTGAGTTGAAATTATGCATAGAGAAATATTAAAATGAATCTTCAGTTTACAAGGTCCAACTTTAATGCTTCATCAAAGTATGATGGTAACCCTAGATTCCTGAACACTATGATGACAGTCGTAGGGGTCAGCTCTGGCAGGCTCTAATATGCTAGAAAGGCTTAGATTGGAGCAGAGACCTAGTAACAAATTATATTAGCTTTCTGAGGATCTACTGAACCAAGTGTAGAAAGGCTCACTCTCCATTATTAAGCATTTATTTCTTTTCTCTCTCCCATGCCTGGTAGGGAGCACAGTGTTGAGGAATGATATGCTAGACCCAGCCCATTAGCAGATCACCCAAGCAGTCATACCTGAGATGTCTCTTCCTAAATGCAAGGGAGTGACTCGTCCATTAGCCATACTGTGTTTGGAAGTAAGATTGGTGGGATAGGCTACTCTCTCACCAGAAGTCACTGGTGCAGTGAATGGAGTGCTGGGCCTAGAGTCAGGAAGATCTGAGTTCAAATTCATTCTCACTTACTAGTTCTGTGACCTTGGGCGAGCCATGTTAAGTCTGTTAGCCTCGATTTCCTCAACTGTAAAATGGGGATAATAACAGTACCTATCTTGCAGCATTCTTGTGATGATCAAATGAGATAAAATTTATAAAGTGCTTAGCACAGTGCCCAGCACCTAATAGACACTATAGAAATGCTTATTCCCTTCCCTAGGAACCAAGACAGAAGAGGGTGCCCCCAGTTTTGGGAGGATGCGTTTGTACTTCTGTTCTTGCAATAGTTTCTCAGTAAATATCCCTTTGTAAAATCTAATAAATGCCAATTTTTATTTACGATTTGGAGGAGATATCAATTAGGGAAATGATACAGGGGTACTAATCACTGGCAATTAATAATGAAAGGAACACATTAGAAAGGGGACTCAAGGCTATAGCATTATAAAGAATCTCATTACCCCTCAGAGGTACTCCCAGAACCCAGATGGAGGAATATAGACAATCTAGGGACCTAAACTGCTAGTGTGAGGATGAGTTGAGAAAATAAGTCCAGAGTCTTGCTATGAGAATATGACAATAACTACCAAACCTCCTTTCCTTCTTTCTGAAATTAAGCTACATACATATTGAAGGATGAAGGAGTTATTGAAAGTTTTTGCTAACTATTGCTAACTATTGTCCACAGCAGCCTACATCTTTATAGTTGACTGAAAGGTGCCAAGCATACAAGATCCTCGTATTTGTTGTTTCTGTATTTATTATTTCTTGGACATAAAAAAGCATTTGATATATTAGAGTAATATGTCACCTAAAAGTCTCTCCTGTAGTAAGATCTCCTAGGTATCTGTCAAAATCATACAAGGTTCCTTGAAAGATAAAACAGGAATAACTTTGTTCATAGTCATCTGGTTGTTTACACCTGGGTGACCTTTAGTAAATTACCTAACCTTTCTGGACTTCAGAGGACTTTGGATTAGATGACCTCTAATTTTCCTTCCAACTCTACATCTATGATCTTATAATCTCATTATAACTGAGACATGAAACAGGGAGGTATATGCTGACCAAAAATGTTTTTCAAAGTCATGGAGGATATTATGGCCTACAGTCCAAATGGAAGAGAGGCTCTTCTCAGGGATAAGGCCCTCCAGATGTTCCTATGCACAGATGACATTATGCTGATTTAACAGGTCCTAGAACAGGGGTGGAGAACCTGCAGCCTAGAACATTTCAGAATTTCTTGAACGAGATACAGAATTCCTCAAAAGAGTTTGGCTTAAATACTCTGGAAAAACAAAGAGAATAAAGAATGCCTGTTGTCCCAATCGTGATAAGCCAATAGACAGTCCACCTGGTTTATCAGCTGACCTCCCTAGAACTGTTAGGACTTTGGGGCAAAGGCCTTAGCTGTTGAAATTTCTCTGAGAATCTCCTTACAGTGGAAGGAGCATTGGTTCTCCATTCCGAGAGGAGAGATTCAAATCCCACTTCTGATATTTATTCTCTGTGTGACCTTGGGCAAATCATTTCACTCATCTGGAAAATGAAGGGGATGCAGATGACCTCTAAGGCCCCCTTCTGTTGTAAATCTATAATCTTATGATGGATGCGCTCTTTACCTCACATTACTTCCACATTCTGGTGCTCACTGAACCCTAGTTTTCTCCCAAAGATACATCTCTTGGCAGCATGCCCAGTGCTACCCGTTCTTTCTTGACCCTCCCCTCCCCACCTACTTTTAGACTCTTCCTCTGCCACCATAACTCAGCAGCACCTCTCCTTCTTTAAAGTTCATTCCATCTCCACATTGTTGCTATAATCAGACTTCCAGGTCGCTCTCCTCTTCCAAATAAGTTCAGTCTATGGTTTGTAGTTTTCTTTCCCACCCTTCTCCCTTTCCCTTTGAACACACTAGCTTCCCAGCTTGTCAAGATCCTCAATAACCATGATTTCTGTCTTCAGTCTACCATAACCCAACATGGTAGTTGTTGTTCTGTCATTTTCAGTCATAGTCAACTCTTTGTAACCCACACCGGTTGCAGGGGCAAGCTGTCAGGACCTTAGTATCTGCTGAGACAAATCATCAGTTTTCATTTAGGTCATTCACTTACTAAAAGGTTGTTCTTATTTTGGAAAAAAACAGCTTATTTGATCTAAGCCAGGGGTGGGGAACCTGCAGCCTTGAGGCCACATGTGGCCTCTTAGGTCCTTGCAGCCTTTTGACTAAGTCCAAGTTTTATCCTTTTATTAAGGGAATTTGTTCTGTGGAGTTTGGATTCAGTCAAAGGGCTGTACTTGATGACCTAGAGAGTCACATGTGGCCTTGAGGCTACAGGTTCCCCGCCCCTCCTCTAAGCCCTTCTTACAGGTTGGAGGAAGAGTTGTATAGAGGTGGTTGACAACACATGTATCAGGTACTGTACTAGGTCCTGGGGATATAAATGTAGCACCCAGGGTACCCAGCTTTCACTCTTGGCATCCCAGAATAGATCCTCCAGATTCAAGGTACTCTAGGGGCCTATATCCCCTCAAAACCCCAGTTCACTAGACCCCTCTGATATGTTTACTTTTTCTTTAATCAACTAAAGTACACAATTAGTCCAAAGCAAGGGATAAGGAGGAAGAGGAAGAGGAAGAAGAGGAGGAGGAGGAGAGGCAGAGGAGGAGGAGGAGGAGGAGGAGGAGGAGGACATTGCATAACAAAACATTTCTCTTATAAATCCAGGGCACACTCTTCAACAAATATATACACAATTAGCAGGGAGAGTGAGCACAAACAGGTATCAGGCATAGGGAGAAACTGAAGTTTTTTCCCCTTTGACCAAAAGTACAGTACCCAGACATTAAGCTTTGCTCTTACGTTTTTGACCAGTAAAACCCCTCAATCGTTATATGTTAACATGAAAAAATTACATGGTCCCTTCCCTCTAAGAACTTGTACTGGGTAAGTTGCTATGCTTCAGTGTATCTCAATTTACTTATTTGTAAAATGAAGGGATTGGAATATGGGATCTTTAAGGCCCCTTCCAAATCCCATAATCCTATGAGATCATGGGTTCCCTGAAACATATGTAAATATAAATATAAAATGTTATTTAGCACTTGAGTTAACGAAGCTAACTGACATAGATAGGGGAAATCTGTGACCTGTGCTAATGAATCCTGAAATTTAGAGCAAAAAAAGAAGCTATAGATAGAAATGGCAAAGAGGCTATCTCCATTTTTCAGCTGTACGATGAAGGAAGGCCAAGAAAAGAAAGGGACTTATCCAGAAAGAGTTGATTTTGTGTTGAAGAAAGGAGCCACTCAGCCTTCCTGTCTGTATAAAAGGTCACTCATCCCAGGCTTTGTTTTTTGTTCTTGTATCTCTAACCCTTCTGCATCCTGAGTGCCAAATGAAAGAGGAAACTGGTTGGTTTCTTTTCTTTTTTTTTTTTTTTGGTAATACAGACAATGTTTTCATTTGGTTTCTAGGGTTGCCAAAGATAAATGAAACTCTGACTTATGTGTTTATTTCTGAAGTCTTGATTTGGTCAAGTAAAGAGAAGCTCTATAATTCTTCACAGCTTTAATTCCCATAATTGGCCATAGTCTATCTCTTTAAAAGAATGGTCACTGTCATCTAGCATAGCAAAGGAACATATTTTCTTGAATGCAGGAAACCAAATTTAAAGTCAAGATCTACACCAAGATCTATGGACCTATGTCAAGGGATGTACCCACCCACCTATGGAATCTTCTCTCAGCCCAAGGATAAGAGAAATGCTGAGAAAGGATTAGAGAGGCTAAGGGCTTTCCCTAAATAAATTGTGACTTTTGATACTCGTAGCTCTGCCTAAATGCAAGTGAATTTAAATCATTTTTTTTTTTTTTAATTTTCAAGTACTTGGAGGATAAGGAGAGATGTCCTGGGGAATTATAAGGTAGGGCTGGGGATATTTGCTCTAAATACAAGGAGGTAGTAAAGCTATAGGGAAGGTAGGTGGTGCAGTGGATAGAGTGCTGGGCCTCCAGTCAGGAACACCTGAGTTCAAATGTGACCTCAGACACTTACTAGCTGGAAGACAAGTCACTTAACCCTGTTTGCCTCAGTTTCCTCATCTGTAAAATGAGCTGGAGAAGGAAATGGCAAACTACTCCAGGATCTTTGCCAAGAGAATTCCTTATGAGGTCATGAAGAGTCAGACACAACTGAACCAAAGTAAGGCTATCTGAGAGTTGGTGTCTTGCTTTTTTCTACTTCATCAAATCCATGTACAAGTAGTAATTGGTAACAACAACAAAACGCCCCAAGAAGTTTTTTTTTTTAATATCTTAGGAATTCTCCTTAAACTGATAAGCAGGATAGGGGTAGAGAGAGGTGGGGTGGGGTGTGTGGGTGGTGTATTTCCCAGCCCTTGCCTTCTTTTCCAAGAAAATATCCCCCAACTGTAATTAAACAAAATAATGACATTCCCTCAATCTTTACTAGACTTCTAAAAAATCAAAGGGAACTGAGATCCTGGGGGTAGGGAGAATATCTATTTAGACTTAAATTTTCAACCCAAAGTAAATACTTGGCACCCTCAAATCACAATGAGATACACGTGATAGTCCTTGGCTTACTGCATAGTTACATTCAGCTTTAACTTTCTGTTCCCTTCTAGTATGTAAACAAGGGCTGTACTTTGTACTCTGGCCAGTCATTCAGGGGCCAGCTCAGCTGAATCTTGGTCCCAGATGTCCAGCAGAAAATATCGTCTCCCTCCTGCTCTCCTCTTCCTTGACTCCTCTGGCTCACCAGCAGTTTCAATAGCCTTGCCAATGCTTGACTTTTCACCCCAAAGTACAAACATTGCTTCATGTTGTCAGTTTACATTTCCTCCTTCCCTCAGTTCTGAGGATCAGAAGATGCGCTGCTTTGTTTACAAGTAGAATTTTTGGTTTTGGAAGTTTCTAGTAGTTTACAAAATGACCCTTTTTTCTACTTTAAAAAAATTGGAATTATCAGCATGGCCCACTCATGATAAATTTGTCCCTTTTTACCCTCCATTTTCCCACCCTGTCCTTCAATAGATGTCTGGTTACTGTAGCTGGAGCCCATAGGGTATTTTTAGCAGCTGTGCAGGGTGTGGATTTCTCTTCAGCAAAATGAACTCTTTAAACTGTATTCATGCTTTCAGTCAGAGTATGGAATTTCCGTCCAGATTGGCAAATTACAGATGACTGCATCTGGTGGCTGGCTTTTCCCTGAACTACTACTTTTGCTTATACTCCAGAAGCTGGCAGAATTTTTTTGTTGTCTTTAGCCATACCCAGACAGCACTGAATAAGCCTTTTTTTGTTTTGCTTTGTTTTGTTTGGGCCCTTACTTCAGTGTTTCCATGAGGTGTTTTTTTCTAAAGCATTTTTCAGCCTGGCCTGCCCTGAGTCTCCCTTATTTCCCCTGAATTTCTGTCTCTCCAGGTGGGAGGGTATCCACATCTCTAGTGAATTAGGCCAGCCCCATTCCTTCCTTCACAGCAAACAGTGCCCTTCCAGGCTTCAGGCTGCCTCTCAAGCAGGCCAGCTCTGTTTCTCCTCCAGGAGTTAGTACTCATTGAACCTGTTGGGCAGAAAATCTGCCCATCGTGAAACATATGGAACAAGGACTGGATTTGCAAAGTTGAAAACAGGTTTGGGAAAGAACTGAAGCTGGATTCTACATCCTGGATAAAGATTTAGGGTGAAAGAGTAAGAAAACAGGCTATAACCAGGTAGCAAAGCCTAGAGGAGAAAGAGCAAATAGGATCTGTCATAGAAAGTCTTGCTGGTTCAAAAGAAAATCAACTCAATTTAATACATTTTTATTCATTTGGATAACTCAGTAAAGGCGATTAATTAAAAAAAAACACCACATAACTTGTAGATCAATAATCATTTAAACATTTTTTTTTTTGTTTTTATAATGTTGATTGTTAAGCCTGAAATTTTAAGCCTTTCTGTTAGAGACTGTTTGACCTTGGATAAGGCAATCGTTTCAATTTGTGGTATGAAAAAAATTGAAGCCAGTTTGGTGGGGTTGGAAGAAATGCACACATAATTACCTCCACTAGCTAGGTTTCTGAGAGTCATAGCTAGTGTGATTCACATTGTCAGACACATAGAGACACTCATTAGAACAAAGGACAGATAGTTTCTTGTTTCTTTCACCACACAAGAGTGAACCCATTTGAAGTAAGGGGACCCAGAAGACAGAGCACATTGGCAGACTTTTGTGAAATACTGAAGTCTGCTCCCCAGTAACTCTTGAAAAACACCAGATCAGGAGGAGCAAGTGGTAAGGGGGCCAGACCCATGAACATATGTAAGCAACTGCACGGAAACGGGACAGTTGACAAATGGCAACAACCCAAGTACAAAGAAAAACTCTAGGGCTTAAATAACGAAGTTAATTTTTTAAAATCACCTCTACAAAATTGGAAAACAGTGAGTTATGAAGCAATTAAGTTAATGAAAGTCTTGCTGGCTTAAGAAAAATCAGTGAAAGTGTTTTTCTTAATTAATAGGGTCATAGATATAAAGTTGGAAGAAGTCTTCTAAACAAGCCTCTTTATTTTACAGATTGGGAAACTGGGATACAGAGAGGTTTGGGTGATTTGCCTACAGTCAGGCAATTTAGTCACAATTCAGAGATGGGATTTGAACCCAAATCTTCTGTTTCTAAATCCAGGGTTCCCCATCACATCAACCTGACCATTTCATTGTAAATTCCATGAAGATGATGTTTACTTTTTTTTAAAAAATTCAGCTTTTAAATGGTCAAAAAAAATTAAAAATTTTATGTGGTTTTATATCATGTTGGTTTTTCATGCTGAAATCAAGTTTTTATTTGCATGGTATTAGATCCGTTCAGCATTTGATTTAATGCATTTGCTAATGGTCTGGTTTCTGTCCACACACCTTAAAAGATAACCTTTCCTGTTCTAAAGGGGCATCTTCTGCTCACTACGTTTACTCCTACCCTATTCTTAAGCAACGAAATGAACTAAATGAGAACTCCTGTCCTTACAGAATGATGGCTATATATGTTCTCCATGCGTGCTCACAAAGGAGGGGTCATCTACCAACAAAATCATAGATCATAAGATTATAAATTTAGAACTGGAAGGAACTTCTGAGGCCAATGCCCTCATTTTATACACGAGGAACCCAGGGAGGCTAAATAATTTGTCCAAGATTACACAGATAGTAAGTGGCAGAGCTGTGATTCAAATCCAGCTTCGCAAGTGAACTCGAATAGTTCTATAATCTCCTCATTCTTCCTCTGAACAGTTCCAAACCTTTCCGAGCTTCCACATCTGGTGGTTCTTGCCCCTGTCTCTCTGAAATTCCTTCCTAGGAGACCCACAAAGCCCAGCAGTTGGTGCTGCATGGTTCTTTCCTATGAGGCCACTGGGATTTTGTAACAGAATCTACATTCCCAGACGATGTTGACCTGTGCAGTAAGAGGCCATGGCTGGATCTAAGTAATGTAATTCAAGTCCTCAACTCAGGGGAGATCTGACTCTGCCTCCAAAGGGCAGGTGCTACGGTGGTAATCATGCAGTTTCCACATCATTACTCTGTCTGGCCAAATTTCTTATACTCTCACTGAGCAGGTAAGAAGGAGGAAGGATTACAGGATCATTATCTAAAGCTGGAAGGGATTTAAGGCTTAGGCTCATACTTGGCCCCAATCATATCACCCTACTTCTTTTTCATGTTGTCTGGATACATCAACTAATTCACTAATATAGTCAACTAAATGATTCAGCCTCATTATATCTTTTGTGATTAACATCTGGACTTTACTTGAGGAAGGGGATTCCCAGTGTGGGAATTTCCTCCAATGATGTAGAGTGGCAACTTTTTTTTTTTTTTTAGCATATCCTTACATTAGTGGTTCTCAGAGTGTGGTGCAGGGATCCTTTGGGGCCCCCAACACCCTTACAGGGAGTATTTGAAGTCAAAACTGTCTTAATAATAGCACTAAGTTATTTTAATTCCTAATAAAGTAAATATCAATAGATACAGCTCACATAAACGAAAACTCTCTGGGGGTCCTCAATAATTTTAAAGAGTGTAAAGGGGCCCTGAAACCTGAAAGTTTGAGAACTGATGCCTTAGAGATGAACCTTGGACATTGAGGGGTTGAGGGATTTGGTCATGATCATATGGTTAGTATGTGCCCAAGGTAGGACTTGAACCCAGATCTTCCAGACTCTAAGCCCTGTCCCATGCTGCCTTTTTTTTTTTTATTATTTGATTAGATTACAGAATTATGAAATCTGAGAGCTGGTAGGACCCTGACAGAACTTATAGCTTAATCCTCTTATTTTTTAGACAAGGAAACTGAAGGACAGAGAAGAAAAGTGGCTTGGCCAATATCATACCGCTATTTAATGACAGAACCGTTGGTAGATGCCAGACACCCTGACTCCCAATTCAGGGCTCTTTCTACTGTGTGCCACATATCCTTTGCCTTATGTATACTTGACTATGGCATTAGATGAATGTGTGCTTGAAGGCAGCTTTACCGATTCTACCAAGCCTCTCTGAGCCAGATTCAATGGCCTTACTTTGTTCCTCCTGCTTCTTTTCATCTTTCCAAACCTCTTTGCTGCTTCTGACCCCTATACTATACCCCTTTCTCACCCTCATGTTGATTCCTTTCTCATTCATTTGAGTTTGGTGGTGCTTCTTTGTGCTTTTGCCCATTCATCTTTCACTCAGTCTTGCTCGGGGCCAGCTTTGGTCTCACGTCATCACTGTGCTTTTAGTCTTGCCACTTTCTTCTCTTCCTTTCTACTTTGTCATCTCTGCCATATGGACGCTCCAGCCTTACCCCAGATCTCTCACCTCCTCCAGTTTTCTCATTCCCCACCTCCAACATATCCTTCCATTATATATCTTGCCACATAATTTTTAGGCCACTTCTCCTTTGCCTTCCCCTTTTTACCCTGTTAACCCAACTGTTCTATTTCTTGATAATCACCAAAGTTTCATGGGCAGCTTCCCCCCTTTTTTGAGATAATTAAGCTACTATGCTGAACTGGAGTGTTTTCCCAAAATAAATCAAGGTCAGGGAGCAAACTCAAGTGAGAACCCATTGGATGAAAGGTCACTAGAGAAAACATCACAGGATTGCCCAGGATATTGATGTAGAAGTGAGAGGCCTCTTTTTTTTTCTTATTTTGGAGGAGGGGAAAGACAAGGAAATTGGAATTAAGTGACTTGCCCAAGGCCACACACTAGTGTGTCAAATGTCTGAGGCTAGTTTTGAACTCAGGTCCTCCTGACTCCAGGGCCAGTGCGCTACTCACTGTGCAACCTAACTGCTAGAGCTGAAAAGCCTTTTAAAGGTCACCTAGTCTACCTCCCCTCAGAGGTCTGGAGACTGAAACCAAGAGAGGTTAAATGTCCATTCAAGTAGTAAGTGATAGGTTTGGGATTTGAACCCAAGTTCTCTTTGACATTAAGACCACCACTCTTGACACAACACCAACTCCTAAGAGCCTTTGGTAATGAGGAGTGGCCCAGATGATATTTTCCTGATGCCAAAGTAAAAGGAATAAATGAAGATTTAAAAAAGATACCAACAAACACTCATGTGACTTTGACCCAGGAGCTTTGCGCTGAAATTAAGTTACATGTTTATGATGATGACCAAAAGAAAACTTCAAAAATAAAATGTGGATCAAGATATTTCCCCCCTTATTCAATCCCTTCTAATGGTTCCCTAATCCATGATGACCATAAAGCAGGGGATCTTGACATAGGGTCTGTGAACTTAGGTTTCTGTGTTTTGATGACTACATCTCAATATAATTTGCTTCCTTTGTAATCCCACATATTTTATTTTATGCTTAAAAATGTCATTCTGAGGAGGGGTCTGTGGGCTTACCAGACTAAAAAAGATGTCCATAGCCCAGAAAAGGTTAAGAAGCATTGACCTAAGATGAGATCTAAGAGACCCACTGGCTAATGGAAATAAAGTTGGGTTAGTGTTGGAAATCTGTTTGTTATGGTATCATTGGTCTCTGCTTAACCTGCAGTATAACCATGAATCATCAGTGCCTGAGAAAAAGGACCAGCCAGTTCCCATACATAGACAGTTGCAGCAAGAGTTGAGGCCCAGTCCTGGCCTTATTGGCAGTAAAATGTCAGAACATTTTCTTGATTTCCTCTGGTCAGGATGATAGGAGGTCTCAGATCCTGAGATAGTGTTTCCAGCCAAGCCATGTATAGCGAACTTGGGCATTTTCCCTTCCTTCCTATTGGCAAGGTTCTGTAAGGAAGGAGAAAGCAACAGGAGGGGAATTATTGACTTTTTCCTATTTGTACCCTGCTTCCTACTTTGTCTTTCAGTCTGGCAGTTGGGCTTATTGTTCCCTCCATAGTGGGCAATCTGGCCTTGCCATACACTGCTGCCCATCCCTGGAAAGATCTCCCCTCTCTCTTCTTCATGGCTTTCCCACTTCTTCAATGATATGATCAAAACTTACCTCCTCCTTTGTGAAGCCTTTCTAGACAAATCCTAACTGCGAGTTGCTGGGATCACTTCAGCATCCCTTTCCAGGCACCCACATATGTAGCTCAGAAGAGCTGTGATGAACTGGGGGTATGTTTCAGTTCTGTGGTTCTTATGTAGTTTGTCCTGTTCCTCATTCCCTCCTGGGAGAGGAACCTGCCTCAGGGCCATATGTGGCCCTCTAGGTCCTCGGGTTTGGCCTTTTGACTGAGTGGAAGTTTTACAGAACAGAACAAATCCTTTCATTAAGGGGATTTGTTCTGTGAAGTTTGGATTCAGTCAAAGGGCCACTCTTGAGGATCTAGAGGGACACAGGGCCTCGAGGTGAAGGTTCTCCACTCCTGCCCCACCCCACCCCCGACATTAAATGTAAAGCCCTTTAGCACAAGAACTGAGTCTATTGTGTACTTAGCAATGCCCCACATTCAGATCATATGGTGCTCTGCAAACTACAGGTAGGCTGCTAACTTCTGAGAGAAAACCCAGGTCCTGTCTGCTCTGCTGGTTCTTTTGTGCTTGCCTGTAATTCTTCTCGATGACCATTTGAAAATTGCCAGGGAAAATTGCCCTCTACCCCAGGTAAATGGTTGAAATTATTAGCTGGTAGAGTTTTAAAATTTCTTTCATTTTAACTATCCTTCTTGCCTTTAACTTCAATATAGAATATTCAGCCAAAAGTTTAGCTTTTTTATGTAGTGACATCATAGCAGCACCATGGCCCCGATGAATTGTTCCAGAAAATAGAGTAATCATTTAAGCTCTTGGGAAAATGTCAGCATTGCTCCATAGATAGGATTGATCTAATATGGAGGAAGAAATCAGGGGTCACCTACCTACTGTTATTTGAGCAGGTCAGGATATTTTATATATTCTAACCCTAAATCTCCCCTTACCCAAGTGCCACAATGCTTGAAATTCTGTTGTTAAAGATTCTTCATTGGAATAAGCCTTATCCTCTCCAGTCACATCTCCTTTGACCAGAGGGCATCAACAGGGTGAAGGATCATGAGAGCATAGATTTAGAGCCAGAAGGTAGCTTAGAGGTCACTTAGGTGAACCCCTTCATTTTACAGATGAAGAAACAGAAGCTGCTAGAGATCAGAGGATTGTAGCTATAGAGTTGTAAGGGATGTAAGAAACTGAGGCACAGAAGGATTTAGTGACTTGCCCAAGATCACACAAGTGATGAAACTGAAATTTGAACCTGGGTCTTTAGACTGAATCCAATGCAGTGTACTTCTAAATTATCAGCAAATGAGGTAGGGTAGAGGAGACGCTCTTCTCTTGCCAGATGGCAAATTTCCAAATTGCTTTCTTTCATTTGCTTGTGAGGCATATAGACAGAAATTCATTTGGAAGACAAAGGAGCCAGGTTCAAATCTGAACTCTGCCACCTTGTCACCTTGGGTCGCAATCAATTAACCAATAAATGAGCATTTATTAAATGTCCGCTATGTGCCAGACAAGTAATTTAGGCTCTCTGGGACCCCATTTCTTCAGCTATATGTAGCAGTGGTGAGTAGAGAACTTCTGATCGCTTTGATAACTCCTTTCCCTACACCCCAGGTAACTGGTTGAAATTACCGCAGTCAAAAGTGGGAACTTCCACGAGGCGTTGTTCTAGGCACCCACTGAGGCGCCTTCCAATTCTAAGTCTATAATCTTGAAATCCTAGGATCCAATTTACGCACCAGCCAGGGAATCTTTATATTCTTGCCCAGG
>CM053625.1:115553851-115582663 GCA_028646595.1 Phalanger gymnotis | reverse complement strand
ATTTGGGACATGGGACAATGAAATATAACCTCAGGGACAATTTCCCAGCTCTAAAGTCTCTTATTAGGGCCATGTGAAAAAAATTCCTCTTGGTTATTTCCAAAAATTAAGGAAATAGATCTTATGAACTGAGAATCAAGATTCTCTATACCTTGGGCCTCAGTTTTCTTGCCTGTAAAATGGGGAGAGGGAAATTCACCTTTCTTACTAAATGGATGAACTAATGATCAGAATTTATTTTCGAATCATAAAATATGATGAAAGTCCCAAATAACAAATATCCTTTAATACTCAGCTCAAGTAGCCCCTTCTAATGAAGCATTTCTATATTCTACCTGCAACTACTACTCTCCTTCCCAACATCATATTGTATCCACTTCATATAAGCCTGAATATACTTATTTATTTATGTAATGTCTCCCATCAGAATATAAGCTCTTGGAGGCCAGGGGCTGTTTTACTTTTGTCTTTGTATCCCCAGTACTTAGCCTAGTACGTAGTAGGCACTTAATAAATGCTTTTGATTTATATGTCAGTTGATTGATACATGTAATTGGAAAAAAAATAAAAGACTATTAAGCGCAAAAAAAAAAAATCAGTTGATTGATTAGTTGTGTCGCCGGACTCTGGTAAATTAGATTCCTTCTGGGAAATGAACCAGAGTCACAAAGGGAAACTGGAATTTCCCTCCCTAGATTTTAAAGGAAAGGCTAAAAACAGTTTTGTATAGGCCTGTTTAGGAGCAGGATGCTCACAGAGCTTCTTGCTGGAGGGTTCATTAGCCTTTGCTGGTGCTGATGGCCAAAAAGATAGTCCTACATTAAGTGACTCAACCGTCCTTTGTGACCTCCTGAGCCTGATGCCGTGGGGAATTCTGTCCTCCCAGGAGTAACTTGTTCTACTAGCTTTTGGACACTCACATCCTCTGCTCAGGGAGTCATTAGGATTGATTGTTAGGGTTTCCAAGTCAGACCCTGGAAAAAGAGAGGTCCTTGGATTGGAGCTCCAGACCTTTGAGGTATTGGTCTTTGGGACAAAGATTTATGGCTCTTGGCTTGAGTGACTGGCTTGAATCTTGGAGAGCAAACGAGATTAAGTAAAGGCAAAATACATTAGGCTACACTTTTGTACACCTTCATCCATACACGTGCTGCCTGAATAGCTGTCTCAGTTCATAACTCATGCTTTCTTCCCAAAATGGATATTCACTGTTCCTGAAATGTAGGTGAACCTACCACCTCTGACCAAACTCCTTCTGGGGTGACTCATGTACTGTAGACTTGCTAAAGATTAGTAGCTAAGCCTCAAATCCTCTGCCTGTTTCCCTAGGTGTAATTCCCACAGGACCACACCAAATGGAGTAGCCAGGAGCAAAACTGGAGCAGGGATGTCTTTATAGTAGTCACTAAGAATGCATCATTCATTTCAGGCGATTTTTAGGAAAGAGGCTGGGCACAATCTATTCTGGGAAGCTAGGAAGCACAGTATTTGTGTCACTTTTGCCCCTCACTCCTCAAGAGTGAGATGAGAGAATACAGTGTTAATTAACCTACTGGGGAAATGCCTAGTTTCTGTCTGGGGCTCATAGATTCACAGAATTTAGAACTGAAAGTGATCTCAGATAACATCCAGTCTAACCACCTCCTTATATATGATGAAACTGAGGCCCCTAGATGTGACATGACTTGCTGTAGGCTATATAGTAACTCAGCGAGAGCCAGGATTTGAATCTAGATCTTCTGACTCTAAATCCAGTGCTCTTTCCACTACAGAGAAGGCTCACTTTCCACCAAACTCTCTTCAGCCCCTCCAACCATGCCTTCATGTTTCTACCAAACACAGTCTACCTCCGTCTCTACCTTCTGAGCACTGGTAGCAATAATAATAATAATAGCCAGCATTTATAGAGGTTTGAGGTTTACAAAGAACTTTAAGGATATTATCTAATTTTATCCTCTCAACAATCTTCAGAGGTAGGTGCAATTATCCCCATTTTACAGATGAGGAAGCTGAGGCACTCAGAGGTATAGTGATTTGCCCAGGGTCATATAGCTAAGAAGCAGCTGAAACATAATTTGAACTCAGGCCTTCCCAACTCTAAGTCAATCACTATCCACCGTTCCAACTAGCTGCCCTGAATCAAATCCTACTTCTATCGGTACCTGTGTGACCTTAGGCACAGTTTTCAGTTTTCTCATCTATGAAATGAAGAAATTGAGTTGGATTAGATGCTTCAGCTTTCTCATCTGGAGTGGATTCGATGCCTCTAAGGTTTCTTCTAGCTCTAAATGTTCGATACCTCAAATTCTGCTTTAGTTTCTTCTTAGATCCCACCACCACCACCACCATCACTACAAAATAACCAGGGGATAGTGCAGGATCTATCTTCTCTCCATATTCTTTTCCAAAATGGTAATAAAAATGAAAAGAATTCCATAACAATAGTACTTGACATGTAGATAGCACTTAAAGTTTGCAAAGTGCTTCACCTTCATTAGCTCTGATTTGGTAACGAGATGAGATGCTGAATTAGGGAGCCATTAGGGTGGGTCCAAGATCTGAGACAGCAAGGGTCTGTTACTGACTCCAATCACAGGGGCCACAGATAAAGTGTTTCCTTCCCTTTACAGCCCTGTGCCCCACAATGCCTCTGTATTGCCTGATAAATACTCCTGCTCCATTCCCCTAACCCTCTCCCAAGAGCTGCACTTCATTCTGAGCTCAGAAATAGTGCTACATATATCAAGAGAGCCCAATACTTTCCAATATTATGTCCTCCCCACTCCTAAGAGAACAGATGTCATAAGGTCATAGGTTTTAGAACTGGAAGGGGCCTTGCAGATTATCTATTACACATAATCCAGTTTTACAGATGAAGAAACTGAAGCACAGAGAATTTAAATAACTCTCCTAAGGTCACAGGTAATAAACAGTCAAACCAGGTCAAGGCCAGATACATGAACAATAAGGGCCTTAGACAAGGTATGAACACCTGGTTGACTCTATCTTGTTATTAATACCTGTCTAATTATTAATGCTACCCTTCCCAGAATCCAGGAGAAATGACTCAGAAGTTGAGCCACACAGCTGTTGAATCATACAGGTCATGTGTTGCTTGATGGTTCTTTCCAAACTTTAGCTCAAGGGAAAAAAATACAGAAGAGGCACCTGTTTGGCAGTCTTCTCAGAGGACTCAAGCCAGCAGTGTACAACTGGACATCTCTGGTGGTCCTGCTGGATCTTCCCTCGTATCCATCTCCTGTCTTTCTCTCAGTCCCCTCTAAAAGTGGTTTATCCCACCTCCAAACTCCCATCATGCTTTGTGCCTTAAGCTTTTGTGCTCTTACAGATCTCTTTCTGCTTTGAATTATGAGTACTTTTAATATGTCTCCTGCTAGACTGGAAGCTCCTTGAAGGGAGGGAAATTCCATGTCTTATTCATCTTTGCAACTCCCTCAATACCTAATACAGTGTTTGCATAGAATGGGTGTGTAATATATGTGAAGTATATTAAATTGAAGAGATTTAGAACAATTGAGCTAGATGCAAGGCCTTGACTTTCAGCTAATATGAGACAGGAAAAAAGTGATAGGGGAGGTGGCTTGGCAAAATGTACCTCTTCCTAGAATACACTAGAGTACCTCAGGTTCTACTTAGGAAGTTGACTTAGTGTGAAAAGAGAAAAGAGGGAGAAGAAGTAAACACACTGGAGTCAGTGATTCTGCAGTCCCTAGGGAGGGGCTCATGGATCAGCAAATCCAGCTCTGCGATGAGAGTTGGGACAGATAATCTCTCTAGCAATATATTGAGATCACCAGCTGAACGTGGACCTTTATGCCTTTAAGCCAGGGAGGCAAGTCTTTCCTCCCTGGCCTGGGACAAGCTTCTCAACCTGCTCAGACTTGACTTACATGACTATGAGAGCAGCATCTCGGGAGTAATCCAACAGAACCTCGTTCAGCCTCACCTGCCGAAGGGACTGAGGGGAGAACAAAATTCATCAGCACCTATGGCATGGACAGCAGCCCACCTAGGTGTGTCTCTGTCTTAATTTTAAATAACAGGTTCTTCACCTGGGGTCCATTAATTTTTAAAATATTTTGGTAATGATATTTCAATAGAACTATTTTTGTAGTTTATGTATTTTATTTTCATAAAAATATTTTATGAAAATAATTTATAGTATTTTATGCATTTAAAAATAGCATTCTGAAAAGAGATTTGTAGTCTTTGCCAGATTTCCAAAGGGGTCCATGACACAAAAAAGGTTAAGAAACCCTGGTCTAAATGAATATGCATTCTCTGATCTCCTGGAGAGGTAGAGAAGTTTCAGGACTACTTGGAATTTAATTGTCAAACTCACCTCCTTCAGGAAGCTTTTCCCGATTGATTCCAGTTGACCCTTACTCAACACTGATATGATTGGTGAAGTATATTAGTTTGCAATTCTTACATGTTGCTTTGCATGTGTATTTAAACAACTAAAAATTTTGAGTGGGGATCCTGAGTCCCCAGCGGGATTATAAGCTTTTAAAATTTCTCTTATTTCCCCCTTCCCCCAGTACCTAGGAAAGGTCTCTGGACACCAAGGGTGATCAGTAAATCTGGTTGATCAACTGTCTAGAGGGAAGATTTGCAAAGGGTGGGAGGTGGGGGTGGGATGATGAGCCATCATCTTAGTGAAACCACTAAAAAGTACAGAAGGCAGCATGGTAAAGAGGGAAAGCATTGGATTTGAACCTAGGAAGCCCAAATCCTTTTCCTAGCCATGCTGTTAACTCCCTTTGGGTCCTGGGGCAAATTGCTTTCTCTTCCCTGGGCTAAGGAACCACCGTAAAATGAGGGTTGGTCTAGGTGATATCTAACATCTTATTCAGCTCCAAGATTCAATTCGATTTGATTCCACCCCATCCTATCTTTTACCCTGGAGAAGAAGAGATAGAGAAGATATGCAGGGGTCAAATGAAAGTCAGCAGCCCATGTGAGCAACAAAAATGGCAGCATGGCCTGATTTATACTATAAACAAAACTAGTCTAGCTAATTTACTCCAGGTGCCCTGGTAACAGGAAGGTGGGGAGGTTCCCAATTCTACGCTTGCCCTCTTCCCTCTCCCCTTCCCCAATGGCACCAATTGAGAAATGTCCTTGCCAACTATACCTTCATTTTGTTCTTATTAATCTCCTCATCTGAGATCTTCCAGGGGCAATCATGTCGCATCTCATTAACGGTAGCCTCATCCTTGAAGCCATCATTCAGCCGAAAGGGGGCAATCATGTCCTCAAACCGCTTGGTGCTGAGGACAGAAGAGAGAATATGAGAAACTGCCTTTACTGAGTACCAGGTACTAGGAGGATGGAGGTGGGGTGGCGTGTGATAAGGAGACGGAAAGGGAAGAGAAAAAGAACAAACATTTCTGTGATACTGACAATGTGCCAGGTGATTTACGATTTCATCCAAACCTTACAATTTTGCAAAAGTAAATGCCATTATTATCCTCATTTTACAGTTCAGGAAACTGAGGCAGATAGACATTAATTGACTTGACCACAGTCACATGACTAGTGTCTAAAGCTGCATTTGAACTCAGGTCTCCTTGCATTCCTAGGGCAGCTAGACGGTACAATGGATAAACTGCTGGACTTGGATCAGGAAGATGAGTCTTCTTGAGTTCAAATCTGGCCCCAAGCACTCACTAGCTGTGTGACCCTGGGCAAGTCACTTAACCCTATTTGTCTCCATTGCTCATCTATAAATGGAGCTGGAGAAGGAAACCACTCCAGTATTTTTGCCAAGAAAATCCCAAATGGGGTCATGAAGAGTCAGACACAACTGAAATGACTGAACAACAACCTCCTGACCCTAGGTCTAGCACTCTAATCATTGTGCCATCTAGCAGCCTCTAAGAAAACTCAATGCCACCCCTCCACATTCACCCGTCCCCAACAGATCTTGAAGCGTTCTTTTCGCTCTTCTCCTCCCTCTTCTTCCCTGAACGATAGTAGCTGGCATGAGATCTCCAAGGACCTTACGTTTATTGTCTCATTTGCTCTTCCTAAGAACCCTGTAATATGAGCCATGCAAGTATTATTCTCATTTTATAGACGTGAACTAAGTCGTTCAAGGTTACGCAGCTTCTACGGCTCAGCTGGGACTTGAGCCCACATCTTCTGGTGCCAATTTTAGGGCTTTTTATAATAGACTACAGCTACCTCCCTTCTTTACTCCTCCCCACCCCCACCCCTTTCCTCTTCCTCTCAGGTCAGCGTCCAAGGGTGGGAGGAATACAGAAGAGGAGGGAGTAGAAGGGGGAAGGGGGTGCAGGAAGGCATTGCTTTCTGAAAAACTATTTAAATCAAAGTTTTCTAAACTGAATTGTAATTTACATGGAGGGGCAGAGGAGGTGGGGTGGGGGTGGGGTAGAGTGCCACAGTGAAGTTTCACATCAACAATATTTCCTGTGTATCAGATCTTCTGTATAGATCTAGACTTTCAGGAATGTCAGTTTCTCCATGATCTCCTATCTTGCCCAGGCTGAAAGTCCAGGAACCAATCACAGGCTCGATGCCACTGCTGATCAGCGCGGAAGGTTTGACCTCTATTTCTGCCCTGGGCTAGCTTTCCCCTTCTCAAGCAGCCTGGTGGCCCCTCCTTCCCTAAGGATTCAGCATATCGGTGCAAAACAAACCTAGCATAGTCTCACTCCGGAGCTCATAGATTGGACAATAGGTCCCTGCCCTCCTAGCACAGAGTGAAAGTAAATACTAAATAGTAACTGTTTCTTTTTTGGCCAGCAACCCAGAGGGTCTTCCCCTCCCAGTTTGATTTAAAAAAACAAACAAACAAACAACTTTTTATTAAAGCATCCATCCCTTGACTTACTTCTTAAAGAGATCTATTCACTGAATGGGCGTTACCTCACTCACAGTGAGCTCCTGAAAAGACCTTAGCCTAAAAGGGCCAGGGTCTCCCAATGCCCGCTGGACCATATCTAGTCATCCTGCTGAATATCAGGCCACCAGATCCAGATGGCTCTGGAGGAAAAAGTGAGGCTGGTGACCTTGCACAGCCCTCCCTCACTCAAATCAAAGTCAACTGCAAGTCATGTCATCATTTCCCTGATGTCATGGTCCTCTTCGAGAATGAGGGAAAAACACAAGCATAGACATCGAAGCTCAGAATTCCTGAGCTCTAGTGATCCTCCAGCCTCAGCCTCCCCAGTTGAAGAGATTATGGGAGTGGAAGACCATATCTAGTCTACCTTGTATTTACTTTGTATCTTGTGTTTATTTTATATTTGCTTATATCAATACATGTTGTTTCCCCCCACAGAATGAGGGCAAGGACTATTTATTAAATTTAAATTAAAAATCCCCAGTACCATTGTTGGTGGAGTTGTGAACTGATCCCACCATTTTGGAGAACAACTTGGAATTATGCTACTAGGCCTGTATCCCAAAGACAGCATAAAAAAGAGAAAAGGACTCACATGTACAAAAATATTTATAGCAGCTGTTTCTGTTGTGGCAAAGAATCAGAAACTGAAGGGATGCCTATTAATTGAGGAATGGCCAAACAAGTTGTGGTATATGAATGTGATGGAATACTATTGTTCTATAAGAAATGATGAGCAGGTGGATTTCAGGAAAACTTGGAAAGATTTACATGAACTGACTCTGAATGAAATGAGCAGAACCAGAACACTGTACACAGTAACAGCAACATTGTACAATGATTAACTATGATAGACTTGGCTCTTCTCAGCAATACAGTGATCCAAGACAAGTCCAAAATATTTGTGATGGAAAATGCTATCCATATCCAGAGAAAGAACTGAAAGTCAAAATGCAGATTGAAGCATACTAGTTTTCCTTTTTTTGTCTGTTTTTTTCTTTCTTGTGGTTTTTCTGTTATGTTCTGAGTCTTCTTTCACAACATGACTAATGCGGAAATGTGTTTAACATGATTGTACGTGTACAACCCATATCAGATTGCTTGCCATCTTGGGGAAGAGAGAGGGAAGGGAGGGAGGGAGAAAAATTTGAAACTCCAAATCATATAAAAATGAATGTTGAAAACTATCTTTACATGTAATTGGGGAAAAAAGTACTATTAAGTACAAAAAAATGTCCCCAGCACCTAGCACAGTGTTTGGCACATAGTTGGTGCTTTAATAAATGCTTGCTGATTGATTTCATACTTGCTTCATGTGGGGAGTACTCTTGTTACTACATAGAGTGGGGGATGATCCTTGACCACATCAACCCAGTTCCTCCTTTTTCCAGCTTCCAAGCACTGGTAGGGAAAGTGAAGAATAAATATGAAGCCAGATCACTCTGAAATATAGGGATAGGGACCTCTCATTACCGAGATGGCTAAGAGCATCCCATAACAGAAAGTAGCTCCAGGGCTGGAGAAAGCTTAGGAATTAGTGAGCCTAGGAAGCCATTCAATTCTATGGACATACTTGGCCCCTCGAAGGCAGCCTTAATAGCAAGCTCAGGGATTGACTTAGTCTTGGAGTTTGAAGCATTCCACAGCCTGAAGGGTTTCTTTATGGGTAAACTCTGTCTTTGGAAAACCTGGCTTTCCTGTCCTCCCTACCCTTCTCCTCCTTCCCAGTTTGTGCCCTCATTACTCAAATTACTTTGTGCTCATTACATATATATATATTTTTTTGTGTATGTATTTATTAAGTTCACATTGTTTTCCCCACTAGAATGTAAGGTCCTTGAGGGCAGGGAAGTACTTCACATTTGTCTGCATCCCTGGGGCTTAGCACAGTGGCTGGCCCATAGTAGGTGTTTCATAAATGTTTGCTGAACCTGGCAGGAAGGCTTCTGAAGGGCAGAAACTCAGCTGTGACCTGGCACATGTCAGGATCAGCAGATTTAGAGATGGAAAAGGCATTTAAAGATCATCTGGTTGATGTCCTCCTTTTACAACAGAGGAAATCAAGACCCAGAGAGGGAAAGAAAGGGATTTGATCAAGATCGTACAGTAGTGAAGTCAAGAATCAAACCCAGGCTCTCTGATGCTAAATCTAGTGCCCTTCTCGTTAAACCAAAAGACCCTTGATAAATACTTAGACCAGGGTGGGGAACCTGTGGCCTGGAGGCTGCACCTCTGATTTAGACCCTCTGCTAGGCCTCACCACCAGGTGTGCTTTGGAGAAAGGCCTAGGCAGTAATGTCCAGAAAGCCAGAGGAAACCACAAAGAAACCACCCTTCACCATCACCACCACCATTATAGTAAGTGGCTTCAGACGCTTGTTTTCCCTTCTCTTCTCTCAGAGAATCATAAAATGGCTGAGTTGGAAGGGACCTCAGAGGCCTTCTAATCCAATAAGGACCTGAAAAAGAATCCAGTGTACCACACGTCTAACAAGTGGTCAACCCACCTTAGCTTGAAGACCTCTAGAAGGAGGAATCCTACTAGAGATCCTATTTCTCTTTTGGACAGCTTTGTTAGGTAGTTTTTCCCTAAGTCAAACCTTTATCTGCCACTTGGTAACTTGTCCAGGATCCTAAGAAGTTGAATCTCCCCACTGAGGGGAGATCTACCATCTCTTCCTGGGACATACATAAAACAGTAGAATTCCATTTGAGACCATCTGTAAAATGGGTTAGTTGCCCCTACCCACATCCACTATGCCCTTGAGGCCCAAAGCTCCAAAATACAGAGAATTACTGTTCTGGCCGAGGCTTCTGATTGATGTCAGGAAGGACATGAACTTCATGAAATCCTAGACGGAACTTGCTCAGCAGTGAAATGATCCTGTAAGGCAGGCGAAGATAGCTTTGTTACTGTTGTTGTTTTTTCCCAATCACTTATCAAGTAATAAAAATAACTCTCATTTCTATAGTGCTTTCCCCCTAAGAACCCTGTGAGTCAGGTTTGATTATCCCATTTATTATTCTCACAGTTTTTCAGAAAGAGACGTGGTCACAGCTAATAGGAGTTAGTGAAGGTCTGATTCTAAACCCCTTGCACCTCTTCTGATGTGATTTTAAGAGCAAATTTTACCCGCCCCATCTTCTTACATCTTTATCTCACAATTGGGGTTGTAAATGTTCTTGGCACCTGGCATTTTCAAAAGCATCAAAAGGGCACACAAAACCAAAAAAAAATCCTCTAATGTTCCTTTAATAGAAACACACTTGGGTTTCAAGATAAGCAAACATTGAATACAGATCTAGAGGTTTGAGATGTGGGGCTTACTCAGAGCTGAGATCTCTCTATGGTGTGATTTTTGGATGCTTAGGTTGCTAAAAAGCTACCTCCCTGGATGCTCCTGATGTGCCCAGCACTGTGAAGGACACCATGAAATAATTCCTGTCCTCAAGTGACTTAAAGTCTTGATAGGAAGAGGAGACTCCTCCCTATGAAACAGAAAACATTCAATTTTCTGGCTAGGAGGCTCTGACTTTTTGTCTTATGGATATTTAGAGGAGGGAGGGATCTATTTGAGTCAGGAAGGAATCACAAAAGAGATGAGCTTGAGCTGGGCCTTGAAGGGCGGGCAAGATTTGGAGATGAAGGGGAAAGAGTAGGAAGACCATCCCAGATGGAAGGAAAGGCCCAGACAGGTGCAGCTGATTTCTGTGAAAGAGACTGGCCTGGTTTGAATGGAAGTTGTGTGCTTGAGAGTGGAAGGAGATATGTTTACATGCACAGGTATAGATGGGAGCATCAGAGCAGAGAAGGCCTTCGAAGCATCCACAAAGGTGATTCCACATTGTTTAATTTGCTCATTTAAGGACAATTATCTACAAAGAGGGGGAGAGCAAGCAGACAGTCTACAGAAGGGCCAGGCTAGCGAGTGTGAATGAAGATAGTATGTAGAGGAGGGAATAGGGGTTAACGGTGAAAACTGTCAGAATGACACAACCCTGAGAATCTGTTTAAGTTGCTTATCACTTTCCCTGAAGGATTATATTCTTCATCCCCACCCCCCCCTCATTGTTTACTGGCTTATTACCAAAAGGGAAGGAAGTTACCTATCCAGGTGTGACCCTCTCCCTCACACATGAATGGCCCCCACTCTGAAATGATTAATTTTCTTTTTTAAAAATAAATTTATTATTTATTTAAACATTCATTTTTATCTAGTTTTGTGTTCCAAATTCTCTCCCTCTGTCCCTCCCTTCCTCTACCCATTGATAAGTCAAGCAATGTGATATCCAATCTTATTTTAAAAGCAAATTTCACCCTCCCCATCTTCTTATGCCCTTTACCTCACAGTGGAGGTGGTATATGCTTGTCCTGGGCACCTGGCATTTTCAGAAGTATGAAAAGGGGATATGAAACTGAAAACAATTTCTCAAATGTTTCTTTAATAGGAACAATTGGAGTCTCAAAATAATAAAAACACTGAGCACTGGAGCTTGGGTGTTTGCTGTGGGACTGCTTCACAGGTGAGACTCCCTGCTGTGTGATTATTTGGGTGACTGGGTTGCCACTGCAATAGCCTCCTCACCTTCTGATTGGCCTCTCTGCCCTGAGTGTCTCTCTACTCCAGGCCATCCTCCTCTCAGCTGTCAAATTCATCTTCCCAAAGCACAGATCTGACCATGCCCCTCCCTATTCAATAAACTTCATTGGCTCCCTTCTACTTTGAGGATCAAATATAAAATCCTCTGTTTGGCTTTTAAAGCCCTTCATAATTTGGCCCCTTCCTGTTTTTTCAGTCTTTTTCTACTTTACTCCCATCCAAGAACTCTGGTGATGCAATGATACTGGCCTCTTGCTGTCCCTTGCACGAGACACTATCTCTTGGCTCCAGGTATTTTCTCTGGCTGTTCCTGGTGCCTGGAACTCTCTCCTTTTAATCTCTGCCTTCTGGCATCCTTGGCTTTCAAGTCTTAGCTAAAGCCCCACTTTCTGCAAGAAGTCTTTCCCAGTCCTCCTCAATCTTAATGCCTTCCCTCTGAGATTATCTCCAATTTATCATGTCTATATCTCGTTTATACATATTATACATAGTTGTTCATATGTTATTCTTCCATTTGATTTGTAAGTCTAGTGCTCAGCACAGTGCCCAGCACATAGTAGGTGCTTAGCAAGTGCTTGTTGACTTGAATCGACTTGAGCAGCCTCAGCCTGACCTGCCTTACAGTCAAGGATGTGCTGGAGCCAGCTCCACTGGTCCATTTTCAGTGAATATTTCCACCTTGGAAGCTGGGAAATGCCGCAGGTCAGGACTTGATTTATTGTTTTGTTGATTATCTAGACTTAAGAAACTGATGCATAATTTTTTTTTTCAGAGAGCCAGTTGTCAAACATTTATCAGCATACCATTGCTCCATCAGATAGTATCATAACCAGATCCCCAAGTATCTTTGAATGCCCCAAGCTTAGAGGATACTGGCCCGATGGCAAGAGAGATACATCTTCATCCCCATCCACTTACGCCTTTCTCTCTTCATCCATCCTGTTGATCTGGCCCCCGACGAACACTCGGATCTTACACTTGTTCCACCTCTTCTTTCGGCCGAGGAGATAGGGAATCAGGAGGGTGAGACCTTGCCAAAGTAAACGATATATCAGAGAAGTCAAAAAGTACATCAGAGCCAGTGGCACAAGCAGCCCCATTGCCCACCTGCTTCTGCTGAGTCACAGGCTTTTACTGCCTCCTGTGGGTATTCCATGTAGATTTTATCACTAAATCAATAATGTTTTGTGAAATACCAACTACTCTGTTCAAGAGGCTGGACTAGGTACCTCAACAAAAGAAAGCCATTTGCAGTTTGTCTTACAAGGTCAAAGAAAGAAACATGATTAAATGGAATCCCCAGGCACTGGCCTGGGAGTCAGGAGAGCTGGGTTCTGGTCTTAGGTCTTGATACTAAGTCAGTCTTGGCAGGGAGCAATTAAATTAATAGAAGTATAGGATCATAGAATGTAGGCAGCTAGGTAGCGCAGGATAGAGCATTGGGCTTGGAGTCAGGAAGATCTGAGTTCAAATCCAGCCTCAGACACTAGCTATGTGACCTTGGGCAAGTCAATTAACCTCTGTCTCAGTTTCCTTGTCTGTAAAATGGGGATAATAGTAACATTTGCCTCCCAGGATAGTTGTGAGGACCAAATGAGATAATATTAGTATTATGTAAATGCTAGCTATTATTACTATTAGATCTGGAAAAGATCTTAGATACTTCACCACTTTCAACCTCTAGGTTTCAGTTCCTTTATCTGTTAAAATAAGGGATGGGGGTGGTCTGTGGATTAGCAGGTTCCTTTCATCTCCAAAATCCTATGATTCTATGTTGTTTTATTATCAGCATTATTTCTGAGAGGAAAGAGAATGGACACGATCTTCAGCATCACAGGACTTAAGAGTTACAGTCATCTACTTGTTCCTATTTTCACAGTGTAGGACCAAGATATACAGAGAGGGAGATGCATCCAAATTTTCATAGCATGTTACTGGACAAATCAAAACAGAAGAACCAATAGGACTCAAGAATCTCAATCAATAATTCCCAGGATAGGATTCCCAGATCAATATCCTTTTTGCTAGAAACTACTGTGTCTCATGAATGATCACATCAAACACATAGTAAAAATGGCCCTAAAAGATATCAAAAAAAACCCCTACCAACCTATTAGGGGATGGGGAATGGCAAAGAGAGAGGCAGAGGGGCTCCTTTTTATACTCATACCTCAGAAATCTCCTGGTACTTTGGGGGTAACTGACCTCCATCATCAAAGAGCCAGTAGATATCAATGGTCTTTTTGCCCTGTTCAGACTGGAATATGGTGCTTGCTTGTTCTTCAGCCACCAGAACTTCTGGGTTCACTAGAAAAAGATAATGGATCACCCACGAGACAAGAGGCATACTCCCCTACGACTCTATGGCTGGGGGGATGGGTGGCTCACCACCCTTATCCATAAACCCTTTCCCCTTTCCCTTTGGCAGACCAAAAAGTGCCCCCATTCCCTGCTCCTTGAGCATGACTTTATTGTAGGCCTGGGGAGCTGTGGGGACACTCTGAGGCTGTCCCAAAGCCAGATATATTATGTCATAGACAAGTCTGTCTCCAGCCCTTTCAGTGACCTTTTTTCAACCGTGACTCTAAAGGAGGGAGCATTTATCAGAATAAGGCCCAGGCCAGTCAGCTAACTGCCCCATAGCTTGACAGAACACTGATGGCTGAAGCTTAGGGGGGACAGACATGTACCACTGACAGATGGTCTAGCTCCGTTGGCTCTGGCTTCTTTCTGGTCTTCAGCTGGGTCGAATACAGGACTAACTACAAGAAAGAGGAAAGAGGCGTCCTTGAATACAGACTGTCTGTGGTAGCCTGGGAGTGGCTGAGATGCAGAGGACAGCACTTACTGTGGGCTTGCATCACTTCAGAGACGTTGAGACCTTCTCTCATCCTCATCACACACACACCATAGTTGAAATCAAAAGCATCACTGGGAAAAGAATAAACATAGTCCTGCCCACTGTCTGTACTTTGAGTTCCATGAATCAGGAAATCAGCACAGCCCTCTTACACTAGTTGAGAATGTAATTATCTAGAGACCAGCGTCATACACGGGGAAGGCCTTATGCCTTGGCATCGTGGATGATGGCCTACTGGTATCATTAGAAGGGTATTTGTTCCCAAATATCCTCCCTATCTGACTGCTGCTCTGTTGGAAATTCTCCCCCTAGAGACTGCTCGGGGCTGAGCTAATGGATTTCTAAGCTCCTCTTCTAAAACGCAGGTGTCATTGAGAGGAGAAAAACATAGGAAGTCCCCAGAGCTTTATTATGATTGAGCTGATCAGATCTGCTTTCCTCGCAGTGCAAGAGGAGGTGGGGTAACATGGAGCCATAACATTTGGGAGGTAAGGGGATGCTGAGGAGGGAGGAAAGGAAATAAAAGAGAAGGTGGTGCAGTGGATAGAATGCTGGTTTCGGAGTCAGGCAGATCTTGGTTTGGAGGCAGCTAGGTGACAAGCACTGTGGTTAGAGCGCTGGGCCTGGAGTCAACTGACTCATCTGTCTGAGCTCCAATCTGGCCTCAGATACTTTCTAACTCTGTGACCCTGGGCAAGTCACTTAGCCCTGTTTGCCTCAGTTTCCTCATCTATAAAATGACCTGAAAAAGGAAATAGCAAACCATTCCAGCCTCTCTGCCAAGAAAATCTCATGGACACTATTGACATGATATGGCCCATGACGTCATGAAGAGTCAGATACAACAGCGCCTGTACAACAGCCCCTGACTAGAAGTCCAGTATTCTTTCTAACAATTCTCAAAGGGCAGGGGTTTGTCTTCTTACCCAACAATAACTACAACAGCAACAGCAACAACCGCAGTAAAAACTAGCAGCTATATAGCACCTTAAGGTTTGCAAAATGCTTTACGTACATTAACTCATTTGATCCTTACAACAACCCTGAGAGGTAAATGCGAATTATTATCCCCATTTTACGGAGGAGGAAACTGAGACACAAAGAAGGCAAGTGACCGCCCTGGGCCACATACTTAATAAAATGTCTGAGAAAAGATTTGAACTCAGGTCTTCCTGACTTCAGGTAGCTATTCACTGAGCCACCCAGCCACCCCACAGCAAATGCCTAATAAAGACAACTTGACAACAACCACATTTTTATCAAACTGTCCTAGTACGTACAGAGCAGCCTTGCCTATCCAAGACCCAACTCATTGCTATCCTCAATTAACTTGCTCAAATTTATATCCTCTACAAGAGACAGCATGGCCCAGTACAGAGAAAACTGGCCTTGGATGGGATCAAGTCCTGCCTCTGACCTAGACTGGCTGTGTGACCCTGGGCAAGTTCCTTAACCCCTCAGTGCTCTGGGTGACCCTCCAAGACTGTAACTTACAGAGGAGCTGTTCCTACTCTGGTAGAAGATGTTCTTCACTGGGAGTTCTCTACACGAGTCAATCATTAGACACTTATTGAGCACCTATTGTATGCCAGGCACTATGCTAAGTGCTGGGGTCCCTGCCCTAAAGGAGCTCACAGTCTAATGGGGGACATGATGGACAAACATATTATGTACCAAGTATGTACAGGGTAAATAGGAAATAGTCAACATAGGGAAGGTACTAGAAGTAAGAGGGATTGGGAAAGGTTTCCTGTAGGAGATGATAATAGGGACTTTACAGGCCAGTCCTTACCCCTTCCCAATTGCAAAGTGCTTCCACACACAACACTTCATCCTCTCATTCCGCCTGTGAGGTAGGCAGAGCCAATGTTATTCCCATTTTATAGTATTGGAAACTGAGGATGAGGAGGTAAGTGACTTGCCCAAGTTGAGGAATCAAAACAAGATCTCTGGTCTCTCGCCATCTAATCTTGTTCTCTTTCCACTAGTCCCTACTGCCTTAAACAAGGAGGAAACAAGGAGGAAAAAAAAGTTGATATCAAAGGATTTTGTTTTGTTTTGTTTTTAGTTCACAAGGTCAATAGACAGAGACCAGCTTTCTATGGTTTCTGGGCCTCCGTCTGTGAGCCTCGTCAAAAAGCATTGATGGTCAGGATAGCCCCATCACTAAAGACCGATTTACACTAGAATTTTAGAATGACAGAGCTGGGAAGGGCCTTGGAAATCACTTAGTCTGACCAGATCATTTCACAGAGGAAACAGGCTCAGGGAGGGAAAGTGATGTATCCAGAGTCCTACGGCTAATTAGGGATAGTGGGAAGGCAAGAATCCAGGTCTCGGCTCACAGCACACTAGTCTTTACTCACTGTGCCACCCTGGCTCCACGTGCCGTTAAGGCAGGAAAATGATTTTGGACATTGTAGTTGAGAGAACAGATCGATGCATTAACCCTGAGATAGCTCCCGAATTAAAATCTTAGATGTGACCCATTTGTCAAACATGCCATTCTCCGAGGTTTAACTGCAGAGGCCCTCTGCAGAGTGACTTAATGTCAAGAATAAGGTGGGAGTAGGGGAGATAGTGGAGGAGTTTTCTCCCTTTCTCTGCCCCTGCCTAAAGAGCCTTCAGAATCTTTCATCTTCTCCTGACCTATACTAGCCATCCTCCCTCCCCACTATGGCCTGGATCCAAGAGCTGGTGGAGAGAGGGAACTGCTTCCCCAGAAGACCCAAAGGATGGTTAAAGCTCGAGGCACTTAAACTCACTGCAGGATCCCGATGTAATCCTCCACTGTCACTGGGTGAGCTGACTGCCAGTTCTTTTTGTATCCAACCACCAGAATGTTGGGCTTCATCTTTCCAAGACCGGCTCCCTGTATTCAAGGAATAGCGAGAGAAATCTAGCCAGCTCTCCATCACTCACATGTGGATTATTGGCTTTGTGGATCACTGGAGACACATTGGGTAACACTGAGTTGGCCATGCCTATACTTCCTAATCCCTGGAAGCTCTGGATGTGGCCAGAGGTTTACATGAGTGTGAGCCTTACACATAATGAAAAAGTTACACAAGTTATCACACATGAAGCCCAGAGCCAGGCCCAAACACTTTTGAATTCTCTCTGAGCCTCAGTTTTCTCATCTGTAAAATGACATTTTAGATGATCTCTAAGCTCTCTTCCAGTTCTAAAGCCTATGATCCTTGGCCTGTTCCCCTAAATTAAGGCAGATAATTATCTCTCCTACTAGATTGTAAGGTCCTTGAGGGCAGGGACCATCTGTGTCATATTCATCTTTAAGTTGCACCAAGCGCAAAGCTCTATGGGCTTGGCACATTAAAAGTTGACTCTAATAATAAGAGTCAGGCTCTTCCTTCCCCAAACATTCAGCTCCACTGTTCCCCATACTGAGCTTTCCTGCCTCTCCTGAAATTCTTGGGGAGGCTGTCTGAAACAAAACATTGCTAAATGGGATAGAGACAAGAGGCAGACCTGAGTTCGAATTTGTCTCAGGCATTTGCTTGCTGTGTGACCCTGAATAAATCACCTAATCTCTCTGAGCTTCAGTTCCCTCATCCATAGAATGAAGAGGTTGGCCTTGAGGACCTTCAAAGTCCCTTCTGGCTCAAAATTAGGGTCCTGGAAGAACTTCCCCACCGGAAAGACTATGAGGGCCGGCGAGGGGTGGCTATGGAATCTTCGGAGAAGGCTGTTCAGAGCAGGCCGGACCCTCAACTGTGCACCTGGGTTAGACACCCTTGGGGCTCTGGGCTTTTCCCAGGCAATCACTTCACCTGAATTAGAATCTGAACTCCACTCCTCAAGTCCTCTGCGATCACGTCCGAGTAGAAAGCCTTGATCTTCCTTTTGTTCAGCCACTTTGTATGTCCGTTGGAGATGAGCCGGAGCTCTGGCAATCTGTGTTTTCGAGGTCCCTGCCATGGAAGTGCAAGAGAGAGTCCCCCCGCCCCCAGAGGATCAGGGGCTGCTGTGTCAGAGAACTGCACACTAGCTCAGGGCTGGGCAACATCTACAGCCTACAGGCCGCCAGTAGGCCACAGGCCTGGCAGGCCTAGTGAACAGAGAAGAAAAGGGAAAGAAGAGGAGGCCAGAGAAAAGGCTTCAGTGTCTGAAGAGATCTTAGGGAGTGTCTAGTCCTCCATCTTCCCCCTCCTTTATTTTATCGTAGGGAAAATGAGGCCCAAGCGAGGAAGGTCACACGGAGGACAAAGCTGCTCTCAAATGCAGAGATCTTTGAAGGAGGAGGAAGAGAGAAAGGGCAGGAAGTAAAAGATGGAGAGAAAGAGGTGTCCAGGAAAGAGGAAAAAAACATGAAGCCAACCAGCGATGTTATATTAAGTCCAGAAATGTAGGATGTAGTCAGACTGTGAAGGGCTTTAAATGCCAAGCAAATTAGTTTATATTTTTAACTAGAATCAATAGGGAGCCACTAGAGTTTCTTGAGCAGAAGAGTGACATCCTCATAGATGTGTGTTCCCATGTGCCACATGGAAAGTCCCTCATATCCGGCAGCCTGGAGCTGGAGTGATTTGCAGAAAACAGCCAAGCAAATGACTATCCCATCCCGGGTTGTTCCCACACCAAACCTGGAGAAGAAGAGGAGGCAGACACTCACAATGATCACGTGGCCACAAATCATCAGGCTGAGGTTCCTAGTGAATGTGCCCACAAAGTCCACCAAGGCTGGCCGGAAATTCGGAGGCCCAGTAAGAACCAGGCACTGGGGCCTGAGGAAAAAAAAAGGAAGAAGGTCAATGTCACGAAGGATGGAGCCCCTGCTCGGAGACTGAAGTTGGATTTCTACGTCCCAGCTGTGCTCTCTCCCTCTTCTATGCCCTGCATCTGTTTCTTCATTTGCAAAAATCTGACCTCTATCACAGGCACAATAAGAGAATGAATCAAAATGAAATGATTACGTGCAAGTTTTGTGGAAAATACGTCATTGTATAAATGGACATGATCATTATTATTAGGAAACAATCAGGCAGCCAATCAAGCCTTTATTAAGCACCTACTATGAGCGTCCTTGGGCAGCTATGTGGTGCAGTGGATGGAGTGCTGAGCCTGAAGTCAGGAAGACTCATCTTCCTGAGTTCAAATCCAGCCTCAGACGCTTACTAGCTGTGTGACCTTGGGCAAGTCACTTAACCCTGTTTGCCTCAGTTTCCTCATCTATAAAATGGGCTGGAGGAAGAAATGGCAAATCATTCCAGTATCTCTGCCAAGAAAACCCCAAATGGGGTCACAAAGAATTGGACACAACTGGAGCAACTGAACAACAACAAAATGAGCCTTGTAAGCACTAGCAATGCAAATATTTTAAAAATTCAAGACCCTGTCATTTCGTCAGTGTGAATGCTTCCACCACCCCCTCTGTAGCTGAATAGATAGTTTCTGAGAGTTGCCATGGTCTACCAGGGGTGGGGAACCTGCGGCCTTAAGGCCACCTGTGGCCCTCTAGGTCCTCAAGAGCAGCCCTTTGACTGAGTCCAAATTTCATAGAACAAATCCCCTTAATAAAAGGATTTGTTCTGTAAAACTTGGACTCAGTCTAAAGGCTGCACCCAAGGACTCAGAAGGCCACATGTGGCCTCGAAGCTGTAGGTTCCTCACCCCCTCTGAGCATTCATCCTAAGGCCAGCCTGGTCATGAGCCTCTCTGCACTCGGCTAGGCTGGTCCTTGGCCCATGGACACATGCAGCCTGCCAGGAGCTAGGACCCAAGAGCTTGGCATGTTCTTCAGGAAGCCAGGGTAACTTTGTGCTCCAATGAGGCAGCAGAGGACAACATTTATAGACTTGTTGTAGGAATCATAAAACACCAATTAATTATAAAATTCTACTCATTTGTTGACTGACTGCTTGCTGGTTCTCAAGGCAAGGTATGTGTGTTTTCAAATGGCTAGTCACCAGGATGAAAGAGTGGCCTGTTCACCTGTAATTCTTAATGTGCTCTTCAACCTCATTGAGTCCTACTGAGTAGCTCAGGGCCATGTTGTAGGAGCCGGCCTGGACTGAAGAGCCCCAGTTCACCTCTGGGGAGAGAAAAAAATGGGGAGGGGAAGAAGGAAGAAGAATTTTCCAGCTTTGAAAGAAGGAACCAAACATCACATTCACCTTAGAGGCAGGGACGGTGTCAGAAGATCTGGCTGGGAGCCCAAAAGGTGAAGCCAAGCTACAGCGAATAATGGAAACAGCTCAGAATAAACCTATTGTGCTCGAAGGTCCACAAGCCGTTTTCCTTACAACAAACCTTAGGTAAGTAGTATAAATATTATTATGCCAATTTTATAGATGAGGAATTGTGGCTCAGAGAATTTAAAAGGACATGCCTAGGGTCACTCAGCTAGCATGTGGGTTTAGGGCTGGGAGGGAGCTCAGAAACCATCTGGTCCAACCTCTTCATTTTCAGATAAGAAAAGGGAGGCCCAGAGGGCTTAAATGACTTGTCCTAGTTATACAGGTAGCATAGAGAAAGAACAATGGTTGGAACCCAGGTTTCACCTGGCTCCAGGGGCAGTGACATCTTCATTAAAACATGCACACTTTCAGTCTAGGTAACATTGATATGGGACTTTAAGGTTTAAAACTACTTTGCATACATCATCTTAGCAAAAAGAGTTGTCTTTTTGATAGGCCGGCAAGGGAGTATCTACAAGGCTGGCTTAAGAAAAGAGAACAGTGAATAGAGCAAACATCGTGTTGATCCCACCCTGCAGCAGGCATGGCTGCTCGCTGGACACCTGCACAGGTCATTAGGCTTCAGTCGGTGTCTAAAAATGTCCTCATTTGTATCATGGGAGTGACCATCCCTGTCCTCCTCTTTTTCAGGCTTCCTGGAAGGGACTAGCAGAAGGGCAGAGAAATTTAAATAATGGCCCTGAAAAGGTTTTGTAAGTGGCAAGGCAATGTATTGGAGTGAAAGGAGTCTGGACCCGGAGTAGGGAGAACTGAGCCGCAGCCTGGTTTCTGTCATCCAAGTAGTGTATGACCTTGGATAAATTACTCGAGATCTCTGAGCCTCAATTTCTTTGTCTGTAAAATGGAGATACTAATACTTCCCCTACCTACCTCTGGGTTCTTTGGTATCATGGGCAAAAAGTCAGTCATTTAATGAGTAAGGGAAAGATGGCAGAAGAGTGGCCAGCAGGCTGCATCTTGATGTTGAAGGTGGCTTATGTGTAAAATATATTATCACAAATACACACACACATATACATATATATATATATTATGTGTGTGTGTGTGTGTGTGTGTGTATACATATGCCTATCTATCTATCTAACCAGGAAGAGAGGTGAGTTAGTAAATAAGGAGAATAATGAGGAATACTAGAAAGGACAATAACCTTAGAAATGAGGCAGTGTGGCACAGTACAAAGAACACTGGATCTGAAGTCAGAAGAGCTGAGTTCAAATCTTTACCCTATTATTTTGTCCTAGTGAGTTTCAGTTTCTTTCTAAATGCAGGATTTGGACTAGATGACCTCTAAGGTCCCTTCTATCTCTAAATCTATGATGAATTATGATCTGGATTCACATCCCAGTTCTGCCATATACTAGTTGTGTGGTTTGAGCAAAATCTTTTAACTCTTCATGGACTCAGTCTCCTCATCTGTAAAATGGGGGGAGTAAACTGGTTGATGTCTAAGGACCTTCTAGCACTAGTATTGTCTGTTAAACACACGGGTGGTGGGTAGCTCAATATTAGCACTGGTGCCCCTGAGATACTAAGAGAATCAAAAAAAGATCTTTAGCACATGGGGGTAGCTCTTCAATGGAAGATTCTTGGGAAAGAAGAAAAGAATCCCATAGGACAGAAAGTCATGGAAGGACTGAGAGCAAAGCACGCACCCCATGGGGTTGTGACGAAGAGAAAATGAAGTCATCTATGTAAAGCATTTTATAACCAGGAAGAGCTATGTGAATGTCATGTTATAAACTGTAAAGTGAAATAGAAATGTGAGAGATTGTTAGTGACAATACCTTTTGTTATACTCTAACTTCCTCTTGGCAGAGAAACAAATGAATAACCAAAGCCCCCCAGATTCCACCAAGTTCTCCACACCTGGCTTCTTGTAGAGGACATATAGTAGCAAGAAGATGACCACAGCAATGGCAATGAGGGCCGCCCACCAGGTGAGGAGGAACATGATGACCACAGAGATGATGGCCCCAAACAGGGCTATCCATTTGTTGTAGTAGTGGAAGGAGGGTCTCCACCCTGGGACAGAGAGGAAGGTGCAGTTGGTACAGAAGACAGTGGGCACACCCTCTCCCAGGACCTGATGGGTAATAGCCCCAGTTCCTAGGGGAAAGTGAATGAAGAAGACTCTGATTTTGTCAAGAAGCAGGGAATCCAGATTGTCAATGTGGGGTCTTGCCCACTGGACCCCTGAGGATATCTGTCCTCTGAATACCGCAGGGTCTTGTCTTCAATTTGGGCAGATATACCTGAAAGGCCTGACCTAGTCTTTGACATGGGTGCGGAGCTCCTGCTGTAACTCAGCCTTCGGGGAGAAGGCATTGAGGAAGAAGAGTTGGGACATAGTGGTCCTGATAGGCTAGGAGGCTTCTGTTTTCCTATCAGCGCCTACCTGGAGAATTGGTGATGGAGGCATGGAAACAGCTGAAGTTGATGAGTGCATAGGAGCACAAGAAGAAGTTGGAGATGATGGGGGCAATGGTGTTGAGCTCAGCTGCAAGGACCAGGGAGGGAGGTAAACATTTATGAACAATCCTGATTATACTGGTCCATCATGTATTTGAGTGGACCTCCTCAAATAGGAAGAGGGAGGAGAGGGGGAAAGAGAGACACGATTAGAATATCAGGAGCCTCGGAGATTGAGGTTGGGGGTGGGTTAGTCCCCTGTCTCTGATTCCTCTCTCCCTCCCTTCATCTCTCTCTCCCTCCCTTCATCTCTCTCTCTCTCTCTCTCTCTCCCTCTCTCTCTCCCCGATTTGTCCCCTTCTTCTTCTCCCCGCCCCCCCACTGTCTGCCCCTTGATTTGGAAAAACTCAGAAGAGATATGACACATAGTCATGGTGCCATGGAATAATGTATCTTTTGACTGAAAGAAAACTCAAAAGATCATCTGGTCCCATCTGGTCCAGCCTTCACCCTCCGGTCAGGTAATATTATCTGTGCTTTACAGATAACTCTGACCTGGAGAGATGAGATGCCCTGCTTAGACCAGGTCTCCTGGTGTGTAATACTAGTCATTAGGCCTCTTATTAAATCATTCTTCAGTTCATGCCAAATCCAGTTCAGGTGCTATGGGATTGCATCTGAATTTAGTTAATTCTTCACTCTCATCCCTAGAGAAGGTCAGAAGGAAATCTAGATTTCTTTCCTCTCGTTTTAAGCCAAGTAAGTGCTCTCTTTCCCATCCCCCCAGTCTCCAGCCCCGATGCCTGCTGCCTCTCAGGGACCAAGGTCCAGCCTCACCAATGAGAATGAAGGCCACTGCAATGACATAAGCCAGCAGGTAACCCCGGACAGGCTCATTGTTTTTTCCATAGCCCTTTCCAAAGAAGCCAATGAGGGGGTAGAGTTGGTCTTCACATAGGCACTGGGGAGTGAAGGATGGTGAGAGTGAGAAGGGGGGAAGAAAGACAGCAAAGTTTTATCCTGGGTTCTCAGAATTTATTCTCCCCATTCCAGATTTGTTTGCTTTTTTCCCCCTAGAATAGGCTGTGAGCTACATTTAACTGTCTTCCTTGGGAACATTTCTCACCTGGCCTCTATGCTTCTTCCATCTCTACTGCCTCCCCTTTCTTTTCCTTTTCCCTCCCCTTCCCCAATCCTGGCCTTATCTCTCCAGCAGAAGACGTAATGAAATTACTGATGTTGACATTTTATGTCCTCATTCTCTCTTGGTACCCTCATCCATCCCAAACCTTTCCTGAGCCCCTCTGCTGTAGGTTTGTATTAATCAGAGGCCCATCCAATCCACTGAGTGTTATAGGTGGGGTGGCATCTGGAATTCACCACTAGGTAGGGTACCACTTTCTTACCTGGAAGACTTTGGCTGCAGAGACAAGGCAGGCCAGGGCAGAAGAGAGGGTGGCCCCAAAGATGCCTGCAGTGATCAGGGGTGCAAAGCCAGATACCATACTCATGCTCTGCAGGAGGGGCATAGGGTTTAATACTTGCTCATTGCTCAAGCTTTGCCCCAGAGCCCCTTACTTCTGGGTGCTGAGTCCCTCTATCCTTGAGGACTGAGCTCCCTCACTCCTGGGTACTGTTCTCTTTAAACTTAGGTCCTGCACCTCTCATTCATGGGTACCAACTCTGGTAAATTAATCACTTGACTTTTGGAGACAGATTGGGAGCAGCAGTCCACACTGCCCTATTGCCTGGCCTTCGGTGGGATGGCGGGTCCACCTTGTATCTGGGCAGCCAGTCTGATCTTGGAAGGCCTGGTCCAATGACCCTTATTACAGTCTCTCCTGAAGGAGACTTCCTTCCCCTTGTGCCCCTCCCCATGGTCTGACCAGGACTTTGGCAATGGCTTTGACAAAACCCTAAAGTCAGGGTCTGGAGATGAGGACAGGGGCCCCACACACTCTGATGACTCTCCTTGAAGGCCTCTAGAGTTGGGATACCTGGTAGTAATTAATGAGCCCATAGTGACAGCTGCGCTTCTGGGTACACTCAGTGAAGTTCCAGCCATAGCCACACGCCAGCCCCTCACAGTCAGGGGAACCAGGGACCACTGTGTCATTGAGGCCTCCAGAGGCATCTCGAACTACACAGGAGCCTGCAAGGAAGAGTGATGTGAGGAGAGGGACAAATGGCCCTGAATCTCTGCCTTGGTACTCTTCCAACAGAAGTTATTGGAGTATGTGGCCCCTCCATATTCATGCCTGTATCACCCTGGTAGTGTTGGGGCCATGACTGCACCCAACATATAGGATCACCAAGTTAGATCCCACTTCACCTGGATGGAATAGTTTGGCTTCCTAGACAGGCATAGGACAGGGAATGGGATTTGGCCCTTGGTACCCAAATCTATCTAATGATGTGAGGCTTAGTAGAGAGAGAGAAGTTCTTAGAGTCAGGAAGACTTAGGTTCGAGAAGTCTTCTAACACTTCCTGCTGCATGATCCTGGACAAGTAACTTAACCTCTCAGTGCTCTGAGCATCCCTCTATAATTTGCAAAGCAGATGCATCTGCATCAATAGAGTTTTCTACACCAATAAAATCATAGACTTAGACCCCTATACTTCCCCACAAAAAGAAATGTAAACATGTAATATATTCCATCAGACCCAACTGTTAGCCCAGCCCCAGCCCTTTATCCATCTCTGATATCATTTAGTCCCTCACTACTTACCAATGGTAGCAGAGATGGCCAGGTAGGAAATTGTAGTCCAGAA
Source organism: Phalanger gymnotis (assembly GCA_028646595.1). Taxonomy (NCBI): domain Eukaryota; kingdom Metazoa; phylum Chordata; class Mammalia; order Diprotodontia; family Phalangeridae; genus Phalanger; species Phalanger gymnotis. The sequence continues at coordinate 115,556,911 of CM053625.1, read as the reverse complement.
TATGGCCATTAAGGTACCTTTGGGTATCGCCACAGCAGGATCCTGAAGGAGAAAGTTTTTAACAATTCCTCCTTGGAGTAACTGAATACAATAACAGTTATATTGTGAAGATGATCAGCTGTGAAAGACTTAGCTGCTCTGATCGATACAATGATCCTAGACAATTCCAGAGGACCCATGGTGAAAAATGCTCCCCACCTCCAGAGAGAGGATTTCTGAATTCTGAGTGCAGATTGAAGCATACTTTTTAAAAGAAACTTTCTTTATTTTTCTCCTTTTTTGGTCTGTATTCTGTTTTGTAACATGGCCAATACAGAAATATGTTTTGCATGACTTCACACATATAATTGATATCAAATTGCTTGCCTTCTCAAGGAGGTGGGAGGGACAAGAGAGAGGGCGAGAATTTTTAACTCAAAAAATTTTTAAATAAAAGTTAATTTTTTTTTTACATATAACTGGGAAATATTTAATGAAATAAATAAAAGCATATTAAGGAGAAAATTCTTCCTCAGCTTCCTTCTATCCAGCCTATAAAGCCCTCTTGTCTAATGCCTTGAGTAAATAAAGGAGTTCCAGCCCCAAGGTTGAAGTCTGTTGTGTTCCCAGGGTCCAAACAATGGGCACTGAGTACTGGACTCTGTCACTAGGGCCCTCAGCTGCAGCCATGCTTAGGAAGACCTACAGCCAACTCATATCCTCCAAACGCCAAGTCCTCCTATATGGGAGGGAAGAGGCAAGAACAGACTGAGTACATTGTCACCTGGTACTCAGTGGGTGCTTAATAACTGTCCGTTGATTGATTGATTCTCTTAGTTTCCCACCAATCTAGCGCCACCCCGTAAAGGACCAGAACACGTCCTCTGTGAGTGTGAAGAGCTCCCCTTCACCCTGCCATCCCTTTTCCTCTTGCTCTTTCCAATAACAATCACTGACACTTGTGTGACTCACAAGTTTAGACTAGATTACCTCTTCCAGCTCTGAACTCGAGTTCCTACGACATCCAGGTACTTTAGTACACATCGTCTCCTATGAACCAGGTTATTGTCCCAATTTTTCAGATAAAGAAACGAAGGTTTTGAGAGGGTAAGTGACCAGCTGTGGTCAGTGGAAGACCTGAGACTAGAGCCCAGCCCTGCTGACTCTGAGCCCTGTTCTCTTTCCATCAGGACCCAAGGTCTCTCTAGAAAGTAGAGCTTTGAAATCCTGCTGGGTTCAGACTGTAGGCCGGGCCACATCTCAGAACAGAAGCATTGCTGGGCAGTTTTTGCAACAGGACCAGGACATATTCCAAGAACTGCTTCGCTCATGCCTTCTCATAGAGACAAACTCCAGCAGTACAATCTTGTGATTTTCATGGTACTTATAAATCTTTTCACTGTGATATGTTCCTTTTCCTAAACACTTCCCTTCCCCTACCCCCATCTCTGCCCCCCACCCCCCAAAAGAGCTACAGTGATAGAGGAGCTCAAAGCAAAGGTTCATCTTTACAGGTGGGTTACTAGTTGAGAAAGTGAACCCAGGCATGGATCTCCAGCTCTCAGACCCTTCCTAGCCCCTGTGGCCATTGCTATCTTTACTCCATTCAGCTTATGCATGTACAATACTGAGTTCCGTGCCCTAAACCCATCAGTAAAGACTGTGCACCCACTTCTTATGGTGATCAATGGCCAGACTGTCCTGCCCACCCCTACAAAGGAAACTCTGCTTCCATCATATCATCATCATCATCATCATCATCATCATCATGAAAGCCCCAGGGGCATAGCCCACTCCTGTGGGTTCTGGGAGGAGTGTGGCCTAGTGGGGAACTTTGGGGAACTACTTCTTTCCTTTTGGGGAAAGGGGACTTGCTGCTCTTTAACTGTGGGTTAGGAGTTCCCCAGGCCTCTCTCCCTTCCCCTTCTATAGTAACAAGCTTTGGGGATTTCCCCCATCTTGGTTAGACCCAGGGGTGTGTTGGAGCCAGCTCAAACCTGCTAGAGAGAACCACTTGTTAAATTTTCATTATGAGCATTTACATCTCAGAAATCAGCAAATGCTACAACTCAGGACTTGATTTATTGCTTTGTTGATTGTCAAGACTTAAGAAATGGATGGAGAAAATGTTAGTATTACAGGTTAAACTTAAAAGTGTGACCTTCGGGCTGGAAAGCAGGGACTAGCATGAGCTCCCTGCCAAGTCCCTCGAAAAACTTATAAAAAATGGCTCTGAACCAATTCTAGAACTGCAGAACCCACAAAATAGCATAGGGAAGCAGGGCTCTAGCCCAGGACAGCCTGGATGGTCTCTGGGTAAGATCTATCCTGCACGGAACTGGGAGTGGAGGGGAGCCCAGGTTGGGCGGCGCAGACCTACCAGACCAGGAGCTGGGTGGAGTGTGCCCTAGCGCCCTGAATCAGTAAGCTGTGACAATTACCAGACTTCTGAACCCACAAACACCAAGGACAACAGAGTAGGTTAGGGGGAGAAGCTGCTGGAGACTGGGCTAGAGTTTGCAGTTAGCCACTGCCCCAGGGGCAGTGGAAGTGGGGCAGCTACAGAACTACAGCTGCAGTTGCTTCTGGCCTCAGGCCCACCTGGTGGGAGGAATTAAGTGGCAGATCAGAGCAGGAGTAAAGATCCTGCTGAAGATCTAAGTCCAGGCCTGGTTGGGGGTTCTTGGGGAAGGAGGAGCGCTGGTGTGGCAGAGCCGGCACATCCCTCCAGGCTTGGAACATAGAACTCTTTAGTCTACAAGCAGTCATACCCCGCTGAAAAACTCAAGGGTCAAGTGAGTTGGCTGGGAACATGGCCAGGCAGTGAAAACGCATGCAGATTCAGTCTCAGACTCTCACAAAGAAGGCCAAAACATACAGCCAGAAGAAATCAACAAAGTCAAAGAGCCTATAACAAAAGCCTCCAAGAAAGACATGAACTGGTCTCAGGCCATGGAAGAGCTCAAAAAGGATTTAGAAAAGCAAGTTAGAGAAGTAGAGGAAAAATTGGGAAGAGAAATGAGAAGGATGTGAGAAAACCATGAAAAACAAGTCAATGACTTGCCAAAGGAGATCCAAAAA
>CM053625.1:115515777-115553351 GCA_028646595.1 Phalanger gymnotis | reverse complement strand
AAAAAAATTAAAATTAAAAAAAGTATGACCTTCATACAGTCTCCACCCCAAATGGGTTGTAAAACATTTCCAGCACACCCCTGGTGACCACCCTGGAGTCCATCAAGTGTCTGAGAGCATATGTGTTGGGTTTCTTTGTTGATTTTCGTGGCTTATGGCTTTTCTCTGTCCATGCATCACTCTCCATGCCACCCTCATGCCCCGTGGCCACCTGCCTGGCATATCAAGCATCTTGGGGCTATTGGAAGGAAAGGCAGAGGGGGTGTTGCTGTCCTGTAGTTTTGAAATTTTTATTTTTGCATATGTAATCCATCTGGTATAAGTAGCTGACTTGGTAAATATGATGCACTCCCCTTGACCTCCATGGCTGCTGAAAGAAGGAGGGAGAAGAGGAAGAAGGAAAAGGAGAAGGAGGAGGAAGAGGAGGAAAAAGAGGAGGAGAAGGAGAAGAAGAAGAATAGAAGGAAGAAGAAGAGAAAGAGGAAGAAGAAGAAAGAGGAAGGAAAGAAGGAAGGAAGGAAGGAAGGAAGGAAGGAAGGAAGGAAGGAAGGAAGGAAGGAAGGAAGGAAGGAAGGAAGGAAGTTGTGAGGGTCCTAAAACTCTGAGCTAGGTGCTAGACTGGGCCAAGGCTTTGGGGAAAGGCAGCCATACAAGGTCAAACTTCAGCCTGGATGCAACAGAACTGACCTCTACCCAATCAGGAAGGGGATGGCGAGGAAAGGTAGGAACATAGGATTGTAGATTTATAACTAGAAGGAACTTCTAAAAGGATCATCTCAAGGATAGAGAACCTGCCATGTGTGGTCTTCTAGGTCCTTGGGTGCGGCCTTTTGACTGAGTCCAAGTTTTACAAAACTAATCCTTTTATTAAGGGGATTTGTTCTGTGAAGTTTGGATTCAAAGGGCTGCACTTGAGGACCTAGAGGGCCACAAATGGCCTTGAGGCCATAGGCTCCCCACCCCTGTATCTAAATCTCTTATTTTACAGCTGAGGAATTGAAACCCTGTCTTCAAAACTAAACTCTTTGCACTTTTCATTGTCCCATGATGCCCCACACTGACAGTCACTGAATACCAGACACTAGAAACAGCACAATCTCTTGAAGCTTGAAGGAGGATGTTTTAAGACAAATAACAAGTCAGTAGGGAGGCAGCCCACACTGTAATTACCAGCACATTCTGGAAGGATTTGAAGAAATTCCCAAGTTTCTTAAGGGATTATTATAGGAAAGTAGAATGTTTGGATCATGTTCCGGGCTTCTCCAGCCGGTCCCTCAGTGCCCATCACAGACAAGGCCCTGATGACACGGATCTGGGAGGGTTAGCTCAAACACTGGTTGACAGAATCAGGAACCAGAGTCATGGCCAAAAATATCTTGACAGGCTCAAATATTTGGAAGGCAGGAAACGAGCATTTATTAAGTGTCTGTTACGCTTCAGGCACTGTGCTAAACACTTGATAAATATTATTTTTGAGCCTCACGTCAACCCGAGAAGTAGGTGCTGTTATTGTCCCTATTTTATAGTTGAGGAAACTGAGGTGGACAGAAGTTAAGTGACATACCCAGGATCACACAGTTAGTAAGTGTCTGAGGCTGGACTTGAATTTAGGTCTTCCTGATTTTAGGCCTAGGACTCTACACCAGCTAGCTGCCTCTAAGAAGACTGCTTGAAGAACATGGGGTTGTTTATCCAGAGAAGCCAAGGCTCAAGATGCAGGAACACATCAACCATCTTCAAGTATTTGAAGAGGTGTGTGGGAGAAGGTTTCGACTTGTTCTGTTTGGTCCCAGAGGGCACAGTTAGGAGCAAAGAGTGACAAAGAGATAAATGTCGTCTTGCTCAGGAGAAAATCCCTAACAGTTAGAGCTTTGCTCTGCCTTAAAGGGCGGCGGGATCCTCCAGATTCGAGCTCGATAAGCAAAGGCTGGATGACCCCTCGGTAGGTTACAGAAGGGATTTTATTTCCAGAGATCATTTGGACTTAGAGGGCCATTGAGGTCCCTTCTAACTCTGAGAGGCCAACCTGGACAATCTTCTTGTTAATATGAGCAGACATAGTCCCTGCCTCTCGACTGGTTCCTGCTGCCATTTTTGCCACTCCCCCAAATGAGAGGCAATGTACAACAGTGGATTCAAAAGTCATTTGACTACCCTGGGCCTCAGTTTCCTTATCTGAAAAAGGAAGAGGTTGGACTAGATGACCTCTAACATCCCTTCCAGCTCTAGATCTATGATCTTACATCTTCTATGGGAAGGAAAGGCGAACAATTTCTTAGTATTTTTCAAAAATAAAATTATTTTAGATTAATTTAATTTTTATAATGGCAGCTAGGTGGCGCACTGGATAGAGCACTGGGCTGGGAATCAGGAAGATTCATCTTGAGTTCAAATCAGACGCTCAGACACTTACTAGCTATGTGACCCTGGACAAGTCACTAAACCCGGTTTGCCTCAGTTTCCTCATCTGTCAAATGAGTTGGAGAAGGAAATGGCAAACCACTTCAGTATCTTTGCCAAGAAAACCCCAAATGGGATTGTGAAGAGTTGAATACAACTGAAAAACAACTGAACGTGCAATTTTTATAATGGCACAATCTCTCAGTGCCCCTAGTACAGTGGTACTGGTGCAGTGGAAAGAGCGCTGGCTTTGGAGCTGGAGGATTTGGGTTCAAATTCCAGCTGTGTTGCTTACTACCTCTGCGATCATGGACAAACCACTTTTAATCTCTTTGACCCTTGGTCAAAATGTCAAAATGAGGGAGTTAGACTGGATGACCACTTCCAATTCCAACTCTATCAGCCTGTGAACCTATAAATGGCAGGAGAGTTGCTGATCCGCATTGGTGGAGGGAGTTTCCCTCTGAGTTCCCTGAGTCAGTGGAATCACAGGTCATGACCAGTAGACTAGCATCTCCAGTCTATATGGCTCTTAAAGATTTATAGTGTTCCTCTGACTTCTCATGGCAAGGATTCCCTCTCTGATTGAGTAGATTATTTCTGAGAGTTGTCATGGCCAAAAACTTCATCATCTGTGACCAACTAGGTGAGGAGTCCTTCTGAACTTAACTAAGCTGGGTCCTGGATGCCTCATATACAGAGTCCATCAGAAGTGTCTTTCGGGAGAAGCCCTTCTGGACTTCCCAGAATTTGTGTTCTCCCATCAAAGCCTTTAAGAGCGCACAGTCATGTTGATGCCAACATGGGGCACTGGAGGAAGACTTTCACTCCTTAGTCCTCTTAATATTCCACTTTAGTGGAAGAATAAGCAAAAATATTGGAGGATAAAGTAGAAAGTCCTTTGTCTTACTCTTAAAGCCCTTTACAAGCTGGCCCTATCTGAGCATCCCAGACTGATTGTACATCACTCCTCTTGGGAGATGAGGGGTCAAGCTGGCCTTCATGCTGTTCTTTACATGTGACACTTCATCTCCTATCACTATGGCTTTGCAATGGCAGTCCCACATGCCTAGATTACACCTCGGACTCAAACACTGCCTTCTGCACAATACCTTTCCTGATTCCTTAACAGCTGGTGCCCTTCTTCCCTGTTCTTGTATTTAACTACTTTATATTTATTTTTTATTTATTCTATACAAACTTATAAACTATCAGATGAGATACTTTATATACATATATGCACATAACTACACATTTATGTGTATCATATAACATAAATATATATCATATATAAATGTGTTATTATGTTGTTTCAGTTGTGTCTGATTCTTTGTGACCCCATTTGGGATTTTCTTGGCAAAGATACTGGAGTGGTTTGCCATTTCCTTCTCCAGCTCATTTTACAGATAAAGAAACTGAGGCAAACAGGGTTAAGAGACTTGTCTAGGATTACATAGTAGTAAGTGTCTAAGGCTGGATTTGAACTCAGGAAGATGAGTCTTCCTGAATCCAGGCCTGACACTCTATCCACTATGCCCGTTATACATATGCATACACACACACACGGAGATCTTTGCCCACTTAAAGGGCTATATCAACTTTAGCTATTATTATTATTATGTGCATATTTTTCCCCAGATAGAAAGTGAGCTCCCTGGGGGGCAGGTATTGCTTAATTTTTTGTATTTGTATCCCCAGATCCTAGCGTGGTATCTGGCACATAGTAGGCATTTAATAAGTGCTCGTTGGGTTTTGATTGAAAGAAGGCTAAATAAATGTCTGAACACATGGTTGGAGTGGGATTGTGGCATGAATTTAAACTGATACTAATTATCATGCTACAGCCCCAAACATTTGCACCTTTCTGGTCTGGGGACTTGGGGCTCAGGGAGGCCCAGATTTGTCAGAATCAAAATATTTTTCCCGAAACACTATCAAAAAGAGAGTTAAAGCTGCCAATCCCATATTCAGTGCTCCATCCTACCTCTCTCATATGTCTCCAGCTAATCTCCCTGGAGGCAGGAACCTAAGCCTTTTCCTCCAATGGTGGGAAGCAGGATGGAGCAGTAGGAAGGACACTGGAATTGGAATCAGAGAGTCAGTCTGGTGCAGGGGGAAAGCAGGATGACTCTGGAATCAGAGGATCCAAGTTCAAATCCTGACTCACCATTTATTAACTGTGTGTCCTTGAATAAGTCATTTCATCTCAGTCTCTTCATCTGTAAACTGAAATTGTTGGACTGGATAGGTCCCTGCCTTCTCAAGATCTATGATCATGTTTCCCATGATCCTTTGCATAGCAGCTTTGTTCCTTTCTACCTATGCGAGTTCAAGCAAATCATTTCTGCTTTCTGGCATCAGTTTTCTTAGCTGTAAAACCTACAGGCTTTATACTAAATGATCTTTAAGCTCTCATTCTAATTGAGGCAATGATTTTTCTCTTATATCGCTGACAGGGCCACCCCCAGCATACAGTAATATGCTCAATAAAAGCTCAATAAAGAACTTCTCATTCACTGTTTCTAGGAAGGAGGGTGGAAAGGGGGTTCTAGATCTCTGCTTTATGGTCACAACTCACCTTTAAGTCCCCGGAGATGTTGGCACCTGCCAGGATCCCAGTGGCTGATGGGAAGAAGATTGAGAACATTCCAAAGAAGCTGCCGTCTATACCTCTCCAGTCTGGTACTAAATTCTGGGCAAAAATGTCCCCTGGAAAAATTCATGCCAGGTCAGTCCCTTTCCCTTTATGCCCCAACTCCTTTTCTCCTATGCCCAGGCCATAGAGAAGGTTGGCTTTTCCACAGCCACTGGAGGTGGGACATTATACTAGGGTGGCCATCAAAAGGGTACCCAAAGGAATAGATTTCCGACACAGGGCACAGGAGAACAAAATCACAGAGCTGGTAGGAAGTCAGTAAATTCACTCTCGTCATTTCACAGACAAAGGAACCGAGCTCCAGAGAGGTGAAGTGATTTTGCCCAAGGTCATATAGTGATTAAGTGCCTGAGGTAGGATTTGAACCCAGGTCTTCTTGACTCTAGGTCCAACACCCTGTGACATTGCCTCTGTATAGGGAGAGATCTAGAGACTTCAATCGTCTCCCTGACCTAGCCATTCAACACCACCCCGCCTCCTCACCTCCATCTCCCAAAGACTAGGCCCTGCTTTGTTCTGTACAGATTTCATCGCCAGGGCCGGCCAGGGCAGAAGGGAGTCCCGACTCTTCTCCCCGCTGCCCTCAGACATACCCCTGTAGCTGAAGAAGCCTTTTGATGCCTTCTCCTCAGACGGAGGAATCAGTGTTCCCACGAAGTAGTTGGCAAAGGAGATCATGATGACAAGGAAGAAGAGTACCTGGGCCTAGAGGGGCCAGACACTTGGGCAGAAAACCTGGTAGTAGGAGTGGCTAGTGTAGACACCGCCTCCCCCCCATGATCATCTGTCCCCTTCCAATTCAGACAATGCCCCACTCTTAGCAACTTACATAGAGTGAAATCATTGATTTGAATCAAACCTTTTCCCTGATAGGTTAACGGGTAGTGCCTTTTTATTTTGGCAATGTTATATGTACTTCCATATGTACATCTCGTCTCTCCAGAGAGCATGTATACACCTTGAGGACAAGAATGCTCATTTTTGTCTCTGGATGTCCAGTCCTAGCACACAGAAGGCACTTAATAAGTGCTTATTGCGAGATGGTGTATTAGGGGAGGGGAGAGGCTTAAAGCTTCCTAGGGAGATGCATATGCTCTCAGCCTGGAAAAAGGGAGAGACTGAACCAGGGCTAGGGATGGGATGGGGATCACTTAGGGGAAGGCCCTGACCTAGGAGCAGAAGGGTGCCGTGGAGCTCTCCCACTGCCCTGAGCACTCCACCCCCAATCCCCAGCACTCACTTCTCCCAGCAGAGGGACCATGGCATTTTAAAAAGCTCCGGTGGAACTAAGATGAAATCCATGCGTGAATGAAGCTCTCATTTTTGCCACACTGACCACATCCTTGATAGAGCTCTGCTTGCCCCTCTTTAGCAAAGTCACCACTCCCATTTACCTGGGAGTCCTCTGAGCTTCCTCTTGGTTAGTCATTATTTGGAGTCCAGTTGGCCTTCCTTCGAGGCAGAGAAGGAAGCCACCTGAACCGCATGGTTTGCTTAGTGCTAGGAGGGTGCTTTCTCCCAACTTGCAGGAGCCTTTCCACCCTCTCCCCACAACACGACTTTACCTTAGACTCCCATTCCATCCCAGCCAAGGAAATGGCCAACAGCACCGTGATAGTGACCACGCCGATGATTCTTATGTCGTTGGTGGGGTCCACTATGGGAGAACCATACTCCTGCAGATGGGAGCCCAGGACCAACAGGATGGGGAGATACTTCCATTAGGCTCCTCCAGCCAGCTCTTTCCTCAGTCCATCAGTACCCCTCCCTCTTTAGAAACAGACAACTGTACTTGGCCATAGAATTCTAGGGTTAGAGTCACTGTATTTACTGATGCAGAAGAAAGAAAGGACTTAGGGAATCTTAGAGTTACAAGGAAGTTTAGAGGTCATTTAGTCCAAGCTCTCACTCCCCTAAAGGCTGCTGCTTTGTGAATTTGCCCTAAGGGCAACAATATTCCCCAAAGTAGTGAAACTAGGGACTCCAGTCAGTTTTCTTTAGATGAATTTCCCTTTGCATTTACTAGTAATTATGTCATCTTAATATCTATTATAGAAATGACTTAGCTGGACCCCAGGGTAGCCCAAATATGGAAGAGCCTCCCAAAGTCTCCCTTCCTGTCCCCAGAAGCCATAGCTTACCTGGAGCAGATCTCGTACAGTCTCAGCAAAGCCCACAGTGTGCATGGCCACAGCAACGGCATTGGCAAAGGCAAAGATGAGGCCAATGGAGCCGCCCAGCTCTGGGCCCAGGCTCCTTGAGATGAGGAAGTAGGTGCCACCTAACAGAGACCCAGTCCCCCGCCCCCACTCTGGGTGAGATGCCAGACGGCTTGAGGGCGGTGGGGATGGGGACGTGAGGGCATCAAAAAAGAAAAGGCTAAAAGACAGTGCTCAGAGCCTTCTACTCCTCAGAGAGTGTCTACTCCAACCCTTTCCTTTCATAGACAGGGAAACTATAACAGAAAGGGGCAGCGATTCGGCTCAGGTGACACAGAGTTAGTGATGGAGGCCGCTCTAGGACTCCGGACTCCCACATCAGTCCTCACCATTGCACCTCATTTGGGCCTTTCGGACAATCTAAATAGCTAAAAATAGCTAGCTGGGAAGTGATGGCACCTAACATGGCACAAAGTACTCCGGATTTGATGCTTATTAGCTGTGTGCCCTTAGGTGACTCAGTCAACCTCTCTGAGCCTCAGCTTGCTCACCAATGAATTAGGAATAAAAATGTTTTCCTTGTGTACTTCAGAAATGAGTTGTGAGGAAAGTGGTTCATACATTAAAGTGATACACAAATGTACCTTCCCCCTAAAATTATCTTGTATTTATATTGTATATGCTTACGTAGGTTTGTGTTATCTCCCCCAAAGGAATGAAAGCTCCTTGATGACAAGGATTTTGCATCCCCAGTGCCTAACACATAGAAGGTGCTTAGTAAATGTATGTTGATTGGTCGGCTGTCTCACCTGACGGAATGTAAGCTCCTTGAGAGCAAGAACAAATTGGATTTTTTTTTCTTTATGTTCCCAGAATGTAGCACTGCACCTGGCACATAGCAAGTGTTTAATACATTTTTACTGATGGAAAAAAGGGCATGAGATTAAGAATCAAGAGACCTGGGTTCTAGATTCTTGGCCCTGTGCTAACATTCCATTAGTTCTGGGCATGCACGACATTATTTGCATTTGGAAGCAGCACACTGACCTTCCTAGGGTTCTCTGGCTGAGGCTAACATTGAAATTGAATCCATTGACCAAACATACTCCCTAGTGGCAGAAGAATGAAGTGCAGGTACATGATGGACGCGGGGGAAATCCATGGGGCATTCTGCATTATATACGCACAGATAATCTATAATGGGGATGACTGAGAGCTAATGAGGAATTAGAACTTGGGAATTCGAGAAATTCAAGCATTTCCCATGACGGCTCCCTTAGCACTGTGGTTCCTTCCCCTCTCGACGATGGAGAGGAGTTTAAGGGTGCCAGAAGGCAACAAGAGATTTCAAAGCTGGATGGTCCCTCCAGGGAACCAACAATATTTGGGGACCTGGGGGAGCAGGGAGAAAAGAAATGGCAGGGGAACAGTTAGCAGTCTAACAAGGCAGCAAACCTGACTTGACTTTGCCATTGGTGGAGATGGCGGAGATGGAGAGGCCAGTGATGGTGGTCACTGTCACTGAGAGGAGGATGATGACCCATGTCAAGACTGTGGAGGGAGTATTGGAGTGTGAAAGGGAAGGTCTAAGTACCCCTTCCCTAATCCTCCCCCCTTGTAAAGGACTCCATAACCCCAACGTGCTCTGAGGCCCGTTTCCTTATTTGATCGTCATCATGACCCCTATGAACTAGGCAAGATGGAGCTTATCATTCCCACCTGACAGATGGGAAAAACGAGGCCCGGAGAAGTAAAGTAACTTGCCAAAGTCACAAAGGAAGTTGGTGGTGCAGGCAGGCCTAAATTCCCAGTTTGGGGCTCTTTGCGCTTCCCTATGCTGACCTCTAACATGAGAGTCCAGGGCTCTAGCTCCTTCCCTGGAGTCCTCCACTCATCCTCTCTGAAGTCACCACCCTGTGTGTTTAAAGACTCCTGACCATGCTCCACCACCCCACCCTAGCTCTGTCTTCTGGGGTCCTTCCTAAGTCCCACTGGGGGGTGTTTCCTTCTGCAGCCTGCATCTCCGTGGCCTTTCCTTCTTTTCACAAGAGAAGCAGCCAAAATATGGTCACAAGTGAAGGCTCTGTCCCTCCGCTGGCAGCCCCATTCTCTATCCTTCCACCAGCCTGGGGAAGCCCTGCTTACCAATGCCAGCTTGGGCTGTGATCCAGGGCAGACGCAGGTACAGGATCACTCCCCATATGTTGAGCATGCATCGGATCTGAGAAGAGAGGCAAGGACACCCCAAGAGGGCCATGAATTCTGTGTCCAGGGCCCTGGGGCATGGGGGAATGGGGGAATGGGCCCTCACCTCAATTCAATTCAACATGTATTTCTCAAGGACCTACTGTGTGTCATTGTGTGCAGGGCACTATGGAAAGTGCAGAAAGAGACAGTATTAAGAAAAGATAATTGCTGACCTAATGGATATAAGAGTTTAGTAAGGGGATGGGACATAAACAAAGACATATGGTAAGCGAATTGAAGAGACAAAAGCAAAGTTCTAAATGAAATTTGATGCTCACCGCAGCCTGGAGTTAGATGCTATTATTGTTCTCATCTTAGAGTTGAGGAAACTAAGGCAAACAGAGGTTAAGTGACTTGCCCAGGGTCGTACAGCTAGTAAGTGTCTTAGGCTGGATTTGAACTCAAGTTCTCCTAATTCAAGGCCTAGTACTTGGTGCATTGCACTGGCTATCTACCCATTCAATCCTTCTTGTCCACTGTAGGCCACAGAGATCTCTCCCTCTCCTAGCCACTTATTTGGCTAAGTGATCATATCAAATATAGTTTTAAAAGAATGTCTTTATTTCAGTTACCCAGAAAAATGTCTTGGTGATCTAAACTGGAAGAAGTGGTATGACACTAAGCAGGCCCAGGAAGTGGGATCTTGGGGAAACTCCTGTTGACACTGGCCTCAGCCCACCATACTTAGGATAGGAGATCTGTCACCCTTTCAAAACCCATAAAACATCCTACAGAAGTCTTTTGGACTGTCCTTTTTCGAAAAAATATTTAATTTTTAAAAAATTTTTTAGCCTTACTTGCCCTTGCAGCAGAGAACTGAAGAGGATGCTGGTTAGCCCTGAGTGAATGGGAGGCCATGTTTGGAAGGCCACCTCTGTGGGGTGGCGGTTGTGGAAAGAACTCTGGGCTAGTGGTTGGGAGACTTGGTTTCAAGTCCTTATTCCATCCTTAACTTACTGAGTGGTCTTTGTCAAAATCATAGCATCATAAAATTTGAGGACTAGGAGGGACCCTTAGTGATTATCTCATCTGATCCCAATCCAAAAGGAATCCCTCTTACAACATTCCAGGCAACGGTTGATCCAGACTCTCCCCAGTGAGGGAGAGCCCATGACCTCCCAAGGCAGGCCCTTCCTCTCTGCAATGCTCTGTTAGGACATTTTTCTTGGCATCAACCACTGCTCCTGGTTCTGCTCCTTAGAACCAAATAGAATAAGTCAAATCCCTCTCCTACAGGACAGTTCTTCGGCTATTAGAAGACAACTCTCGTGTCTCCCGTGAGTTATCTCTTCTCTCATCTACACGCTCCCAATTCCTGCAACCAGTCCCCTCATGATCTGGACTCAAGGCCCTTCCCCATCCTGGTTGCCCTCCACCAGATACTGCCCAGCTTGTCAATGTCCCTCCTGAACTCTGATGCCCACAACTGAACACAATACCCCAGATGGGGTCTGACCAGGGCAGAGAGGGATTATTTTACAAGAGGCCCTGAAGTCAGAGGATCTGCATTCAAATCCAGCTTCTAACATTTACTCCCTGGGAGACTGTGCAAATCGCTTTACCTCCTTTGCCTTCGGGTCACTTATCTATAAAATGAGGTTGGACAAGATGAGTTCTGACCTCCCTTCTGACTCTACAACCATAATCCTATGATGTCCTTATTCTGGGAAGCACTATGTCTGTCTTAATGTGGCCCAAGATGGTATTAGCATTTTTGGCTGGCATATCCCATTGCTTTTCCAGGCCTCAGTTTGCTCCTCCATAAAATGGACTCAATGATCTCTGAGGTTCCCCTTCCAACTCTTACATTCTATGTTCTAGAGTTCTTTTCTGTGCTATCCCTGAAGCCTCAAAGGCTCTCACTCTTCCCCTATGCATCCTGCTTTTCTGGGCTTCTTTCAAGACTCAGCTCCAATCCTGCCTTCTGCCAGGAGCTCCCCTACTGACAGTACCTTCCTTCTATAATTTCTTTCCCTTTACACTCTATAGGCCTTGAATGTATAAAGTTTTTTGTTTTTTTGTTCTGTTTTTTGCATGTTGTCTCCCCCATTAAACAAATGAGCTCTTTAAGGGCACGCAGCATGTTTTTGCCTTTCTTTGTATCTTCACTTTTAGCATCCCCCTTTCTCGGTATCCCCAGTTTGAGTACAATACCTGGCACACGATAAAGTAGGGGCTTAACAAGAAAGGCTAGTTAAATGACCTATTGACTATGTTGACCAGGATACCATGATTCTGTGAAACAAGGCTGCCATCTGGTGGTCCCAGAAATAACTACAGTATCTGAATTTCCCGCATTGGCTTCCACTTAGATTAAAAGAACCCGTTGGGGGAATGACAAGATTTAGCCATTCTATGAAACCTTGGGTGGAGGGAGAACTTTGCAGGAAAGGTATGAGAAATTCTGTCAGGCAGTTAAGTCTCACAGGGAATCCCTAGAAATGGCAAAGGGGAGGGCAAGTCTGGTTTGGGGGTTTGACAGAATGTGATATAGTTTTAGTAAGGGGGTAGGGAGCTTAATGAATATAAACATTTTTGTTTATATTTTATCACTTATTTTATTTTAAATTATAGTTTTTTACTACAGCATCCCCTGTAGCAAGTAGGGGATGGGATGTATAGTATGTTAAGAGTATAAAATATATTTATGTAATATTACTATTATAAATATGTCTAAAGAGCATTGATTTAATAGCCAATTAATTGATTAATGTATATTTGTAATAATGTCTATACAAATAATCTATCATTGTGATTTAATTTTATGTCTGTATGTCGTTCATTTAATATCCCCACTTGATACGTGTGAGCTGCTAACAAATGC
The DNA here is from genome assembly GCA_028646595.1 of Phalanger gymnotis. Taxonomy (NCBI): domain Eukaryota; kingdom Metazoa; phylum Chordata; class Mammalia; order Diprotodontia; family Phalangeridae; genus Phalanger; species Phalanger gymnotis. The sequence goes on along the minus strand of CM053625.1, from coordinate 115,541,065 downwards.
ACTCAGATATCTTAAATGTTTTATGTCCCAGCCTGGAGACCTGGAGAAACTCCTCTGATGTATGCCCCCGGCATCAAGCCCACTTCCTTGCACATTCCAGGCACTTAATAAATGCTTGCTGATTTGCATTGGGATGAGACCAGAAGCCGAGTCTCTAAATTCCTAGTTGAGGCTTTGTCCTAAAGGGAACCTCTCTAAGCTGAGACTAGGTCTGGCTCATGATTTAGGTGCTGAATGAAAGCTTTTCAATGATGGTGATGGTGATGATGATGACTTCTCTATAGCCTTACACACTCTTTCAGAATCACGTCATTATAGGCTCCTAGATTTAGGGTTAAAGGAGAGATGCTCTAGTCCAATTCGTTCATCTTAGTGGTAAAGAAACAAGTCTAAAGTAGAAGCGATTTGCCCAAGGTGGAACATGCAGATAAAAGCTGCAAAGTCAGGATTTGAACCCAGGTCTTCGGGCGCTAGATCCAGGTCTCATTCTGTCAGTCACTCAACAAGCATTTATTTGTGCCAAGTCTGATGCTAAGTATTGAGGATTCAAAGGCAAAAACAGTCCTTCAAAGAGCTCACTCTTTAATGGGAGAAATAATGTGCAAACTAGAGAAATACAAGATCTCTATAGTGTACACGGGAGGTAAGAGTACCCCATTTTATAGATGAGGAAACTGAGTTAGGATTCTAATCTATGCCTCTCTCTGTACTATGAGACTCTAGAATATTAGAATACAGACCAAAAGGATCCCTAATCCAATTTTTCTACTCTCGAAGGTCTTCAGGCAGAGGCTGGATGGACAAGGCTTTGGAGTGTGTTCTGAGGATTCTTTCCAGGTATGAGCTGGGCCAGGAGGTCCCCTAACCTGTGATCCTACAATTTTTCCTTCAATACTTCAAAAGATCTAGGCTCCCATCAGTGTGGTCGCTTTCTCCCCTGGCATACCCCCTCTGTGCCTCCATGAGTGACCTCCATGAGCTCCAGTGGCCAAACTTCCCCCTGCCCCCCAAAATCACCTCCCGGTGGCCAACTTTGTGATGATGAGACTCCCTAGCCTTAGCTGGGTGTCTGATGACACATTTAGAATCTGCCCTAGGTTTGGTGAGAATTGCCAGACCTAGCAGGGCAACTAGGTTGTGCAGGGGATGGAGCACTGGGCCAGGAGTCAGGAAAACCTGAGTTCAAATATGGCCTTAGACACTTACTAGCTGTGTGACCCCGGGCAAGTTGCTTAACCCTGGTTACCTCAGTTTCCTCATCTGTAAAATGAGCTGGAGAAGGAAATGGCAAACTACACCTGTATCTTTGATAAGAAAACCCCAAATGGGGTTATGAAGAGTCAGACCATGACTGAAAAATGACTAACAACAAGTGTTTTGCTAGGACGTAAAACATTTAAGCAAGATATCTCGGTGCAATTGTTAGCAGCTCACTTGTATCAGTTGGGGATATTAAATGAATGACATACAGACATAAAATTAAATCATAACAATAGATTATTTGTATAGACATTATTACAAATATTCATTAATTAATCTGCTAGACCAGAGTCTTTGAGAAGTCAAGGCCACCTCCTGGTCCAAGGAAGCATCAGAGGAGAGTTTTAATCCATGGCCCTTCCCATTATCCAAGAATCACAGAACCACAAAGTGCCAGAGCTGGAAGGACATTTTGAGGTGACCCAGTTTGACCTCTCCCTCTGTGAGGCCAAGAAGGGAAGTGACTGACCCTCGGTCTTGCAGAGTCTGGGGCAGGGATTTCATTTCCTCCCAGAGAATTTAAGCTCCTGTTTTGTGTTCATGTTGTTGCTGCTGTTTTGGTATATCCCAGAGCCTCACCCCTTTTTATGTCATGGGCCCCTTTGACAGTCTGGTGAAGCCTATGGACCCTTTCTTAAATGCATAAATAAAATATTGAAGATTAAAAAGGCAACAACTATATTGACATTGAGTTATCAAAGTATTAAAAAAATTCACTGAGCCCAAGAACCACTGATGCATATCCCTTGTACCAAGAACCATGCCTTGCACCTAATACAGACTTAATCAATATTAGTTGAATTGAATTAGGATGAGACTAGAAGGTGGGTCTCCTGATGCCTAGCTCAAGGTTCTGGCCACTGAACCACACTGCCTTTCTTAGGTAGGGAAGATATTGTATTCTTAAGGTGTAGCAGGACACATGCTTATAATCAGTATAATCTGAAGAGCCCCTCACATTTCATAGGATCTCAGAATTCAGAACCCCTGGAGAATTTGTCCACTTACCATCACCCCTTTGACCCATCCGAATCTCACTGGCTCCCCTGGTGACTTCTCCCCGGCTGCACTGCTGGCATCCTCCACCAGCCCATCGGACAGCTCGTGGCTGGACCCTCTCTCGAAGGCCAGGGAGTGGAGGTGGCTGCCTTCCTGCTGGAAATGCCAGGGATTGGTGGCTCAGCATCGACCTCCAGGGAGTATATGGGGTGAGGAGGAGGAGAAGAGTGGAGAGTATGTTTTTGGGAATCCCCATCCTCCCCAAGATGGGGAGTTAGGTAGGCTGGGAGGGAAGTAGGTCCAGGAAAGAACCCTGATAGGAGCACAGGGAGGAAAAGGATTTAAAAAGTGTGCTGAAGGTATGACTGACGTGGCCACAGGAGGAGGGCTGACATGGGGCAGAGAGCTTTAAAAATAGCTGAATTAGGCATCTTCACATGCTATTCTGAAAACCCTTTAGAATGTTTTCGGTTCCAGAGCTGGGGCTGAGTACCGGGTACAGGGAGCCAAGGGCTCGGGTCCCGTATAGTTCTTGGCGTGAGGCCTAAGGGCTAGACCCTTTTGGCGTCTGTATCATGGCAATGTCTAATAACTCAGACTTCATACATATTGTCTTACTGGTCTAAACAATAATCCTGTGAGGTAGATAGTATCATCTCCATTTTACAAATGGGGAACTTAAGGCTAGAGGTAAGGAGCCTAAGGTTACGCAGCTAATAATTTGTGGAGCTGGCACTGAACTCTAGTCTCTTGACTCTCTATTTGATTGCATTGCCCCCAGGTCTGTGTTGGCTTGGCACTTGAATTAGTGATTTTCTGCTGACACCCCTCATTGCCATCTTAACTAAAGCAGCATCATTCTCCCCTTTCTGTGTGGGAAAAGTTTTTTGGTTTGTCTTTGCACGGCCAGGTGGTCTGAGGGAGTAGGCTTTTTTTTTTATATACCACAGTAGTCTGTGGAGTGGAAACAGTTCAAGAACCACTGATACAGAAGGTTAGAAGAAAGGCTTCCCATTTTATAGATGGAGAAAGGGAGGCACACCAAGTTATTCCAGGGATGGAGACAGAGATGAGGATTTTGGCTTCCAGCCTCTGCCTCTACTTTGGGCTGCTCAGCTCCTGGTTGGTGACACACATGGGTCAATATAAACCTAAAACGAAGAGAGGAAAAAGGCGCTTCCCACCCCCAACTCGATTCTGCCATTGAAGGATCGGGGGTGAGATGGATGACGTCAGGACAGGAAGGTGAGGGGCAGTAAAGGCTTTACTCTTACCTTCAGGAATGAGTGGAGGTCGGCCAGTGTGGGCCTCATCTTCTTGACTTCGCCAGCCATGGCACTATTGGCATAGTGTTCATAGGCAGGTACGACATCAATGGTGTTGTAGCCAAAGGTCCGCATGTAGAACGTACTACTGTGAGTGGTGTCATAGGCAGCAGGGGGTGGTTCAGGCTGTCCGTAGTGGGGTCGCCCCCCATCCTCACCGCCTAACAGGGTGCTGATAGTGAACCGGCCACTGCACAGAGCAGGATCCCCAGGGATCTCAGAGGCCGGCAGTTCAGCCATTGAGATCCTCCCAAGAGGTGGAGGAGGGGAGGAGTAGGGAGTTTGTTGAGGAGTGTTTGTGTGTATGTATGTATATGTGTGCAGTGGGGAGGCTGAAGATGTTGGGGGCAGCTTTATATCCTGAGGAACCAGAGTGGACCAGCTAGCCCCAACCACCCAGAGCTGGTGAATGGTCCCCCAGGGGTGAAAGGAGGAGAGAAAAAATAATGTGCCCCTTTCCACCTGATTGGCTTGGAGATAAGAGAGGCTGGAACTGTGACCTGAGGACAGAATTGTAGAGCATTCTACGTACCTCCCTCCTCCCCACACCGGCCTCCCTGTAGGATCGTGGAGAAAAGATCTCAGCTTATTCCCTAGGGCCCTATGCTTGGACTTGGCCACCACTAGGGACTCTGGACATATCTTTTGAGTCAAAGGCTTTTAAAGCCTGAGGTTACAGTCCCCAGGCAAAGAGAGAACAGCTTCCTGATAACCTCTCTGGGCAGAGTGGCACATCAACTATCCAAACTTTCAGCTCACTCTGCCATTCCCCAGGTGGGAGAGCCAAAGTAGTATTGGGGCACAGAAAGACTCTCCAGGGAATAGATGCTCCCCTCAGGGATAGGTGCTTTTGATCTCATCCTGGAGCCTGGCATCCAGCCCAACTGACCTGCTGATGTTCAGGGGAGGGTATTTCAGCTTTGTGGGGAGGGCTGGTGCTGCAGATTTAGAGAAAAGTCTATTCATATATTCATTTTGTAAAACTCCCTGCAGCTTCAGCAACCCCTTCCCTCCCTTCCCTCCACTTTCCTCCCTTTTTCTTGAGGGTGGCTTCAGCCTTACTCCTACCTTCTTCCTCTAGTTGCCTTTCCTGCCCTGCTTCTAGGTTCCTTGCCTAAGTGGCTTTATTCCAAGGGTTCTTCATCTGAAATCCATGAACTGTTCTTAAAAAAAGTATTTTGATAACTATATTCCAATATGATTGATTTCTTTGCAATCCTGTACATTGTTTTTTAATATTTAAAGACATAGGCTTCATCAGACTGTCAAAGGGATCACACACCTACACCTACACATACACACACAATTTAGGAACCCTCAAAGAATTTTCGATCCTTCAGTGGGAAACTGAACGCAGCACAGCTGGGCCTGGGGCAACCCAGAAGTTTCACATCAACTTCTAAGGAAAACAGCGTTAAGGTGGGTAGGGGCCTTGGAGATCATTAAGTCCAATCCCCTCAGTTCACAAATAAGGAATTTGAAGCCCAGAGAGTTTGTGACTTGCCCAGGGTCACATACCTGAGTAAATATCTGAATTAGGATTTGAAACTAAGTCTCCTTGATGTGGTATTCATGATACCATGCAGCTTCTCAATGTGAAAAAGTGAAGTTTCCACTAAAGCAGGTAGTGCAGTGATAGAGTGCCAAGACTGGAGTCAGGAAGGCTCATCTTCTTGAATTGAAATCTGGCCTGATACCCAGCAAAAGTGAGTATCATGCTCCAAGGAAAAATATGGATTTTCAGTAAAATAGAGGACTTTCAAGCTTTCTCAGTGAAAAGACCAGAGCTGAATAGAAAATTTGACTTTCAAATACAAGAATCAAGAGAAGCATGAAAAGAAATGAAGAGGAGGCAGATTTCAGAAAAATCTGGAAAGATGTACATGGACTGGTGCTGAGTGAAATGAGTAGAACCAGGAGACCATTGTACACAGTAACAGTAATATTGTATGATGATCTACTATGATTGTCTTAGCTTTTCTCAGCAACACAATGATCCAAGATAATTCCAAAAGACTCATGATAAAAAAAACCGCTATCCACATCCAGAGAAAGAACTGATGGAATCTGAATGCAAATCAAAACATACTATTTTCATTTTTTTCCATGATTTTTCCCTTTCATTCTGTTTCTTCTTTCATAACATGACTATGCAGAAATATGTTAAACATGATTGCATATGTAAGATCTATATCAGATTGCCTTCTTGGGGAGCGTGGAGGGGCAGGAGGGAGAAAAATTTGGAACCCAAAATCTTTCAAAAAATGAATGTTGAAAATTTTTGTTACATGTAATTGGAAAAAATAAAATGCTATTAAATGAAATCTGGCCTGAGACATTTATTAGCTGTGTGACCCTGGACAAGTCACCCACTAAACCCAGTTCACCTCAGTTTCCTCATCTGTAAAATGGGCTAGAGAAGGAAATGGCAAACCACTCCAGTATCTTTGCCAAGAAAACCCCAAATGGGTTCATGAAGAGTTGGACACAAACCGAAACAACTGAATGACACCAATTGAAAATCTGGATGGCTAAGATGGAAATGGCTTTGGCTACTGAGCCAGGGATTGCCACATTTCTTTCAGTAATGGACCCCACATTAGAAATTCCTACATGGGGGCTGCATGGAGCTTGATTTCAGTAGCTTCGTGAAAGAGAATGTACTTTTACCGAGTCAGGTCAATAGACCCAAGCATTGTGAAGTTTTTCCACAGCCAGAAGCTTCACATGGTTAGGTCCCTACTAGTTCATGTAGAGCTAGTCAATTAAAGATTTTTTTTGCTAAAAATTTTAGGAAGGTTCCTCCTTCCCCCTTCCTCAGGGTGAGGCAGGGTTGCTTTGGTCAGCAGGCCACCTGCTGGATGACCAGAAAGTAGGGGCTGGAGTTTGCCAACAACAGAATTCCTTTATTGGGGGGTCCAGTCCTGTGATTTCATTGACAGAGAAAACTCCTGATAATGGAAATTCCCTCTACCAGTGCAAATCTGCCACTCTTCTTTAACCTATACCTGTCAACCTTCTTTAACCTTTTAGCTGCCTCAGGCTCTGAGAGGTTCTGTGATCTGCCCAGGATCATAGTACATGAGCCATATATTGAATATGTACATAGAAAGGAGCCAGAACTTAGGCAAATTTAAGTCTAACTTCAAAATACTAAAAAGTTAATTGACTTGCCCAAGGTCACATTGATAGTAGGAGAGCTGGGATTTGAAGTCATAGAACTTAACTTTTTACAGAGAGCCTTCTTTTCACCTTGCCACACTTTGACTGGGAAGACAGAACTAGTTCAAGTCTGAAAATAGTTTATGGCAGAGATGAGATTAACTAGTTTTGAAAATGCCCATTGGTAGGGCCATGGATTGACCCAACCCTTAAGAAAATCAACTCAAAATTAATTAAAGGAAATTACTAAAATGGCCATATATTTGGATTGTGATATCTCTGCTGGGCTTATACCGGAAAAGGGGATAGGGGATAGGAAATGAATCTGGAATTTCACTGGCACAGGAAACACCACTGTAGCATGGTACCTTTTCTGCAACTTGTCATCCTTTAGAGTTGTGTTGAAGTTACATAATTTGCTGAGGCTCACAAACCCAGGATTTGTCAGATAGAGGAAGACCCAAGTTTTCCTGGCTTCAAGGCTGCCTCTCTATCCCCAAAGAGTTCATTGATAATAAGAAAGTCCCCATAAAGACTGAATTATTTTCAGGAGTACTTTTTTGTAATAGCAATGAACTGGAATAAAAAAAAAATGCCCACTGATAGGACAACAGCAAAATAAGTTGAGGTACCTGAATGCAATAGAATAGTATTGTACTTACAGAAATGATGAATAAAAGGAATACAGATAATCATGGGAAGAACAGATGCAAAGTCAAGTGATCAGGAAAATAATACAAACAATAACAACTTAAGAACAAAACTGAAATTTGTGATAGTAAAATGACCAAGTTTGGTCCAAAACAAGACATGAGAAGGCACCTCCACCCCTTTACTGAGGGAGACTGTGGGTGTGCAACTCTACAGATGCAATGATTAGCTTTTCTGAATGGTTTTTTTTTTTCGGTTTTTTAATGCTTTGTGATAATGGGTAGCTCTCTGGGAGAGGAAGGAGGGATTGATACATTTGGGAAGGTAAAACGAAAGCAAACAAAACAAATTTATTTTAAAAAAACCACTTGGCATATGTGGTTAGCAGAGAGAAGAGAAACTAGCTGGCAAAGGGAATGGTACCTCTACAGCTGATTGAAGATACATGAGAGTCATGCGTGTTTGACTAACTTGTTCCTCACCTCATCTCTCCAATGCAGGTTTGAAATGGTCCTTTTACCTTCTATCAGATGATCTGAGGTGATTTCTCTCACTTCAGGAGAGAGGAAGGTGTAAATAGTGGGTTTACTGGAGGTGGGGGGCTTCCCAAACTTCCCTTGCCTGGCCTTTGTTTCTGTCCTAGCTGCAGATTTTGGAATGAGAGCACCTGGAGGGTTTGAGCCCCTCACTGGGTCACAAACCCAATAAGCCACTTTGTACAGTGAAGGGAGTTCCCCAACACCCTTCCTTTGTCCTGAGAAGGGAAATCCAAGAGCTCACAACCTCAGCCTTGCCAGTTTCCCTCAACATGGCATCTGCCAGCCAAGTAAAGCAGAGTGAGAACCACTAGTAGCAAGAGAGCTCTCAAGGGTGCCTCTAGGGCTCTCAAAGTCAAGGGGCTCACACCCCATTAAAGAGCAGCCCAATTTCTCCCACCCACTCAGCAATTTTCCATTCACTTCACTCCCCAGTGACTTGAGTGTGGGGGAGGGAAGTTATTAATTTACTCCCATTGGTGTCTTTCTGCAGATGTTATCTCTTGCTGCTCTGAAATTCCCATGTGACTGGGTAATTTTGTAACCACCTCACATGAACCTCAATCTAGGTTTGAAGGAGAAAAAAAATCCCAATTAAGAACGTTGGAGGAGAAAGGTAAATTTCCATGTTGTAGAATCCTTAGTTCCTCAAGGATTAGCTTCTTCACGAAGTCTCTTCTGACTCCACCCCCCCACCCCCACAACTGTTAGTGCCCTCCCCCTCTCCAATTTTCTTGTCTCCATTTTGTGCCTAGAAATCTGTTACCTAGGCTACACTGTGAGCCCCTTATGAGCGGGTATTATTTCACTTTAGTCTTTGTAGCCAGTACCTAACACAGTGGGCTTGTAACAACTGCTTGCTGATTGGTACTTCCTAATGTTTAAAATCCATAATGGGTTAACTCACCTTTTTGGCAACTTCAGTCTCATCAAATATACCTCTCTGTATGGGGTGCCACAAGAAAGGGCTAATCTAACTTACGGAATGATGATAAAGGAAGGAGTCCCCGCAGACATTTGGGTGGAATTAGTTAATCTTTCCTCTGCCCCAACTCAGATCCAGGGTGGGCAAGTGTTTTTTGGGGGGCTGGATACACAGTCTGTGACCTCTGTAGGGCCATTATTTCTTTTTTGATCTCTACCTTTGGTGGAGGTAGGGTGGGGTGGGGGACAACAAAATGATGTCAGCTTAATTTGTCAACACACCATTGGTGAGAAACTCATAAAAAGATTAGAACTCCTGGGTAGGAGAGGTTGGGGGTCCCTGATCCCAGGATCACAAACAAAGACGATGCTCTCTCTTCTACAGAACTCAGGAAATCCATTCCTTACTCTGCCACCCCAAATCATAGACTGCTTATAATCCCATTGCTAGAGCATCCCAGAAATCACACACATACAACCCCCTGACTTCTGCAGATTGGCCATTTATTAGGAGGCTGGGAGAGGAGAAAGAGCAGCACTCAGAATGGAACACTCAACGGTAGCAATACTCAACAGATGGCAGACTCGTTGCAGCAATACATAGGATGTCTGGGGCTGGATTCCATGCGTCTTCTCAGCCTTCTGAAGGAGAGCGGTATGATGCAACCCTGGTGTGGTGAAATAGCCGGGTAATAGGATGAGCTGCTTGTCGGCCTGATTCACAACACCAGCTGCAGCAACAATACCAGAATCTGTGGGGCTGAGGCTCTGGGGCTCCTGCCCCTTCCAGGCGTGGTGAGGTGGTCAGCAGCAAGGCAAATCTTTAGAGACAGACAGATAGAGAAGCCCACATCCTTTTCATGCCTGCCTATAACTACTCACAGAGAAGTGGGGTTCCTTTTTTCCCTGTCACTAGTGGCTTTAGTCACTTTAGCTCTGGACTTGGGCCACATGGCTGATGCCTTTCCACAGAGCATGCCAGCAACAGGCACGCATTGTCTTCCCTAGGACCCAAACTTAGCTGGAGAAATTTCCAGTTAAGGGTCCTGACCAGGGTCACAAACCCATTGTACCAAAATGAATTTAAGGAGCAGTGGCAGGAAGTATCCTCAGTAACAGGAGAAACATGTGCTAAGCAATCAGCTCATGACCGTGCCAGCTAGCTTTGCTCTATTCTAGTTGCCAATGAGTCAAGCTAATCTCACTATCCTTTATAGCTTTTTAATTTTTAAACATGTCCTGCAGCTTTACTGTACCCTCCCTACTAAAGCAATTTGGGAAACGTAGGCATTTTTCTAGACTTGTGTATTTCAATGGGACATTTGTTATCAGAATGATCTTTCAATGGGCTCATTTTCATCTCCCCCAGGATGGCAATTAAAGACTAGATGCCTATAGGGGACAAAGGCCTCTGACCTAGCACTGCAGGAGTAACCAGCGTCTGGGACACCAACTGTTACTAGCCTAGCCTCTGCTTCTTTTCCCCAGGGCAATCTTCCAATGAAGAGGGCAAATGAGAAGGCTGCAAGGTGTGGTAGAAAGCACACCAGGATTTAGAATCCAGAGGGCTTGGGCTCAAATCCTGGCTCTGACATTACTAGCTGTGTTATTTCAGGCAAACCCCTTCACTAGTTTTCTAGTCTTTTGGTTTCCTCATCTGTACAATGAGGGAATTGAATATCATGACCTCTTAGGTCCTTTCAAGCTCTAAATCTGTGATCCTTTGAGGAAGTAGGAAGATCCTCATTAGCGGAGGCCCCTCTAAGAGGCAGCTCTTTGTTGGGAATATGGTAAAGGGCTTGGACTAGATGGCCTCTCCTCTCTAACTTTAAATCCCTATGGTTCCATGACAGAGTGTATAGCTGAAGAGACAAGCTATCGTTTCAGTGTGGTCCAGTGGAGAGAGATTTGGGTCCTAAACCCAACTCTGCTACTAACTTCAGTACAGTTAGACACTTGGGTAGATTCCTTTGCCTCTCTGTGCTTGTTTTCTTATTTATTGAACAAGGATGCCACCTGTACTACACACCTTCAAGAACGACAAAAAAAAAAGGTTCTGAGGATGAAGAGGGATAAGAAAGTAGAAAGGCTTTAAAAAACTGATAGCACTCTGCCTATGATACCAGAAAATAAAAAGGAAAAGACTGACCCCCAGTCAATTCCTCCTACGTTGATTGTGGCAAGGGCAGGGTGGCAGACTAGCCACTGGGAAGAACTTTTGATAATCTAATTTAACCTTCCTGTTTCACCAATAACAATACCGTGGTATGGACAGGGGAAAAGATTCTGCTCTCCTCAAGCAAGGAATAGAATGAGGAATCATATAATCTTACAAGTGGGAGGATCCTTACTGGTCATCTAATCCAATCTCCTACCCCAAAGAAAGAGGAAAGTCGCTTCTATAGAGCCAACAAGTGGTGACTGGGCCTTTCCTTGGAGGCCTCTATTTGGCAAAGAACTGCCTTCTGGGTCCCCGAAGCCACATGATTGGCCCTCTGTTTTTCACTGGCAAGAAGAACTAATACCAAGTGGTGAAATACCAAATGACACTCACAGGTTGTATTTAACTAGGCTAGACTGAAACTGGAAAAGATGAGAGAAGCATTAATTTGCTTCACTCTGAAATGTCAGCTCAGTTGAGCTACCTCTACTCTTGGGACTTGGCTGATAGGACAAGAAAATGCTAATGGAATAACATGATTGCACAATAGCATCTTCCACCAAAAAAAAAAAAGACAGTGGTCCTAACACTGGTCACATAGGTAGCACATCGTTAGCTAGCACCAAATGTCCACTCTCCCTTGTAAGTACCACACAGGCAGAATGAATCCTTTCTCTAGAGGGAGAAGCCTAACTTCTCCATGAAGGGGCCTGCCTAACTTGTATTTATCAGCAGAACCAAATGTTTCCCATCCAATGTTGTGACCTCCCACAGGTCTCACAACCTAGACCTAACTTTGCTACGGCCAGATATATGACCACCACCGGCGCTGAGATGAGAAAAAGCAAGAACTTACTGAAGGTCACAGTGCTGCAAAGTCTCTCAACCAGGGCAGCTTGGTGATAAAGTGGAAAGGGTGCTGGCCTAGAGTCAGCGTGAGCCCTTGATCATTTAACCTTTCTGGGCTTTAATTTCTTCCTATGTTGGAGTCAGACTAAATGACCTTCCTTCCAGCTCCAAATCTATAATCCTGATTCCAAATGGAGTTGCTTAAAAGGTGCTACTGTTCCAGCTTCTTCTTTATGTCTACTTTACAGTCATTGCGAGTAGTCAAGAGGTCAGAATGAAAAAGCTGTTTCCTAGCAATATGAACTCATATACATAAAACCACTTTTCTAAAATCAGATGGTGCCATGTGGCCACTGAAAACACCTCCCCCTGCCTTCTCAACCCTGTCCCATGGCCAAAGAAGGCAGTCCTGATTTTCTCTAAGTGTGAAACTGTGAAGGGCTAAAATGTGAAATATCACAGTGGACAGGGTGCCATTTGAAATGTGCTGGGTAGGATCCTCTCCTAATCCCTCCTGTCAGACAGATGCTATGGTGCCTTGAGTTCTACTAGTACTGAGCTATTCATTTAGGTTTTAGGATCTCGCTTCAAAATAACTGCTTTGCACAAGTGTATGTATGCAGGGGCTTTCCTTAATAACAAATACAATATGAGCTACCAGCGTGATGAGACAAGAGAAAAGGTAATGTCATCTTAGGCTGCTTTTCTAATTATAGCTTGTCCAGAACAAGGGAGCTGGTAGCCTTACCATATATCCCACCCTGGTCAGAATAAGCCTCAACCAGGGCAACTAGGTGGTACAATGAGTAGAGCACCAGCCCTGGAGCCAGAAGGACCTGAGTTCAAATCTGGCCTCAGACACTTGACATATTAGCTATGTGACCTTGGGCAAATCACTTAACCCCAATTACCCTGCCTTTCCCCCTAAAAAAAAAAGCCAGAATAAACCCCAACTACTGTGTTTGTTTCCAGGGACCTCATTTTAGGAGGCACTGACAAACTAGGATGGATTGAGCTGGGGAGGACCTTAGAGGTCATCTAGTCTAATTCTCTTTACAGAGGAGGACACTGAGGCTCGAAATGACTTGACCAAGGTCAAATAGATAAAAACAGGGGTGAGATTTGAACCCTAGCCCTCTGACACCAATCCAGTCTTCTCTATTCTAATGTGTGTGAATGGTTCATCTGGAAACCATGTCACACAGATATTAGTTGATGGAATGGGATTTTTAAGCCTGAAGACGTAGTGAGTTCATGGTAGCTGATTTCTAATATTAGAAAGGCTGTGGTGAGATTTTCTGTGTTACACTAGAGTACAAAGCAAGTACCAATATGTGGCAGATATAGACTCAAAACATGGAAGAATGATTAGAAGTGTCTAATGAAGTAGTCACTTCTGAGTGTTCAAGTAGAGGTTGGATGGATACCTAAATTGGTCCAGACGCTTGAATTAGATGACTTCTGAGGTCCCTTTCATTTCTAAGACTTAATGAACTAATAAACATTTATTTAGCTAGAAAACGGAATAGTATTAGGAATGGTTCTGGGAAGTTAACTTGGGGCCTAGAGATTTCCTTTTGGTAAACACTAATAGGTCAGAAAGAGATTTTCCTTGAATTTTCAGGTTGTTTCTAGTTTAGAAACTTCAAATCTTGGAGCTACAAAGGCCCACAGATGATTCTACTTCACCATTTTCATTTTAGAAATAGGAAATCTGGGGCTCAGTGGAGTGAAATGACTTGCTCAAACTACATAACGTGTTGCTAGCAGAGATGTCATCAAAATCTATTGTCTTTCAATTCCCAAAGCATTAACCTTTTCACTGAATATTTCATCTCAAAGAACAAGTAGGAACTAGGAATTTTCAGATTAAAGACAGGATCTGTAGTGAAGGGAGCATACTAAACAAAGGAATAATTTTATGGAAAAGGACATTCAGATTACAGCTTCCCATAGCAATGTCTGCAAATATACCATAGTGACAACCATTAAAAAAAATCAGAAAAGCAGGACATATGGAAATAATACAAGCTGAATGGAGCAAAAGCTCTTTTGTTTCTTTCCTCAAAAAAAAAAGGGGGGCACAAATTAAGAGGACCTTGCATGTCTCATTTTCCTCCTCCCCCCCTTACAAATTTCACTTAATTTGAAATTCTTGATGCGGAAGTCTTATGCTGTTCATTATAGCCAAGGTCACTGCTGGGTACAAAATCATACAGCATGGGCTAGACAGCATGGCTTTTCTCCTATGTATTTCAATGCCTAATTCCATTTAGTGCCTCTTTTCCCACTAAAGTGAATCCATCTTGCACTATAATTTCCATCATCTATAAAACCACAGAGGCTGCAACAAATCACAGGAATCCACTTTAGCAAGAGTGCTTCCAATCATCTGGTGCCACATGGCCAAAGGCCTCTTGGCAGTGCAGCATGTGCCAGCAGAGAGACAGCTGGAATGGGACCAGCGCACACCATCCAAATGGCTCACAAATAACTTGGCCTTGTGAAGAGCTTCCCCAAATGAAGCTGCAGTTCTATTCAGGCCACCCAATGTGAACTGACTGTGCCTGTCACATTGTGTCCCTTCACCTTGGGTCCTGCTGCTGTCCTTTAACTGGGGTAAGAGAACAGAAACCAGAACTGCCCTCCCCACCAGAGAGACCTGGAGGCTCAAGGAAACCAAAGTGAAAGGCAATAAAAATGAGACACAAAGCATATTTAATTGCTTTTAAGCCCAATGCCAGAGTTCCATTAGGATCCTTTTTTCTTTCTTCCTTTTTTTTTTTTGCAGAAAAATGGTATGCCTATTACTAAAGCAAAATTTAAACACATCTACAGTTTCTTTCCCCTGTTAGGGCAGCCTGTACTTTCTCCTCTTAAAATGACCCAGCCCTGATGGCTGCTTTTGAGCCAAAGTATCATGTTCTTGTCCTGGTGGGACCTCTTTAGGCCTCTGCCTTTCAAATCCAATAGCTGCAACAGAAATAAGCATGAACCAAGCAAGTACGTTTTCCCAAGTAATCACTGCACAGCTGGTACTGGGATAGAATACTAGGGCTGAGAGGCAAAGAAGTAGGGGAAGGCTTCAAAAGCTTGGCCTTGAGACAAACTGGTTTACCTGCCCCAGCTCAAGACAGGAAGTATTTCTAGTACAAGTGACCTTGGCACAGGATATTTGGCAGTCTGTCAAATAAAGCTGTTTTATACACAGGTTGACAAATAAATACAGTGCTTTGTTTTGTGTGGACACCTGGGACTACAGCCAACTCTCAATTACACACAGTAGGAAGAAAACAGATGGCAGTATAGACAAATGAAACAAAGTATATCCTGAACTTTCATTTCAGGGTACAATTTTAATATCTTTTTCCTTCAATCCTTTCACCTGAGCTTTAAATAAGTAAGAATAATAGCTCAGTTCTACTTCTCCCCGGGGGGAATGTTAAGTAGTAAAACTGATGAAAAAGTGGCCCAGGGCGTAAAACAAAGGGCCTTCATCATCTAGAAAGTGAGTAATTAGTGTGGGAGAATTGAAAGTTGGCTGCTTTAGAGCTTTGCAAATTAGCTACATGCACTGATATTTAAGTAAAAAGTGGAATACAAGTCAGGAGGCAGTAACTCAGTGTGTATACCTAAAAATACACAAGTGACATTACATGTTCTCAGGGTTCCTCAGGAGGAAAACGCCCTGGTTAGTTCATGAGCTATAAAATCAAGTTCCGTGGATAATAAAATGTACATTTCCACCATGAATTTTGCAAATTACCAAGTGCTTCCAATTTGTTGACCACAGAGTTTAACTGACCTCCAGAGCTTTCTTCATTAGAAAACAGTCATATATTTAAAAACCCTCATCTATCAGTGTTTTGGCAAGACTACAATGATGACAACATGAGCCTAGTTTTCTCTTTTCTACCTTGGCATTAAATGAACTGTCTCCCAGATGATATGAAGTTGTGGCTAAAAAAAAATCTGGCAGGTCACATCAGACATTTAATGAGGCAGAGACAGATTTGGATGCTTAATGGAAAAACACAATCATCACACACATATAAAGCTTTAAAGTAATAAGTAGGCTATTGGTTTATCTGTACATATCGTTTTATGAGTCTGTCACTAGGAAATTCAGAATGTGATACAATTCTACTCAAATAAAAAGTAGAAACCCTAGAGCAGGGGTCCGTAAGCTGAAATCTCTGAATTTGTGTTTTTAAAAATATTTTGATAACTATATTTCAATGTAATTGGTTTCCTTCATAATCCTACATATTTTATTTTGTGCATTTAAAAACATTATTCTGATGAGTCCACAGGCTTCACCTAACTACTAAAGGTTAAGAATCCTTAAAGGCCTTAGAGGCAATGTGGCATAGTTGAGTTCGGAGCTTGGCAACAGGAAAAGCTGGGTTCAAATGCCACATGTGACCCGTGATATCTCTATGTCCATAAGTAAATGTTATCTCTCTGAGCCTGATTCTTTCTCTATAAGAGGGAAACAATAATACTTACCTCACAGGACTAAGAGAAAATGTGTGTGAAGTTCTTCAAGGGTTAAATAAAGAAAAGTCACCAACTTAGCACAGTGGCAAGAGCCCGGGACTTGAGAGTCGGGGGACTTGCATTCAAACTCTCAGTCTGCTGTTGACCACTTGTGTGACCAGGGGTAAATCACAACACCTCTCTGAGCCTCACTTTTCTGACCTGTGAAATTAAAGTTTTGGATTCTAACACCTATGCGGTCCTGTACAGGTCTAAATCTCTGATCCTGTAATACAAACTAATGGCTACTCTGAGCATTGACCTGATGGATACCACCAGTGCACCCTAGAGCACTACATACTTAAATGAAGGCTCACTCAATGAATGACACAAGGTAACTGCTCACAGCCTCAAAACATACCTTATAACATGAAGAGGATCATGCCCACATCAAATCTATTTTGTAAAGCATTCCATGTGAACAGGCACTTAATTCTTTCAGCATATCTGTAAGTTTGATAAAACTGAAGGCTCAACTTGGAGAGAGTTCACAGGTTCTAATTCAGATTTCACTTTGAAGATTGGCGGCCAGGGCCGGTTTAAGAAAAGCAACGGAATGTAACATCTGCCTTGAAATCCGATCCCTAGGCCTTTGAACAATGATCTATAATCAATCTTCTCTTTTAGTCTTTTACTAAGGAAGATAATTTATTACAGATTGGATCCTGGTAAGGCCAGAACTGGTCACCTACCAAAGGTTTCTTATTTGATTACAGAAGGCGGCACATTTTCCCCTGGAGACATGGGGACTTCAGGGTCACTGCCTTACATTTTCAGTGGGTAAATTATGACAGTGTGGTCCATTTTCTAAGAATGAGATTTAATTCCCTTAACAAGTATTATTAGGATGGCTTATTTTGCCATTTCTTTAGTAACAGTAACATGTTTTTAGGGAGTCTTAAAGGCAAATGAGTTATAACTCAGCAAAGCCTCATTCCCAGATGACCTCGCAACATGTTTTCAGTAGCTCTAAAATCTCCAGGCTATGTATACTGAAGTACTAACATTAGGTGGCTTATCGAAAGTATCTCCTTTGTTAACAAAACTCCACTTTATCTCTAAATCCTGAATCTTTCCACCAAGAGGTCAAAGAGTTCTTCCTCATCCCATCACAATCAACTTAACTCTGCGGACTTTTTTTCTCCTTTTCACTTTTTACAGCCATTTGTGAGCAAACAGAGGATCTCAACCTCTATTCAGCAATTTAACTTCTCTTGGCCTGTTTCCTCATCTATAAAAAGTAGTGATCATACTTCCCTCCCTACCTCATTGAGCTGTGATGATGTAGAGATGAGATAATGAGAGTAGTTTTGGAGTCTTCGAAGCACTTACTATATAAATGTAAGCTATCAGTAGTGATGAGTGTCATGTGTCCTCATTGCGGAACGTTCAATATTAATAACAGTGCTTTCTCAAACACTGTTTGCTCATTTTGAGTACATTTTCGTACTTTTAACTTTGCCAAATAAAATCCATTTTCTTTTCTCTCAATGGCCTAGAACTACTGAGTCTTCTACAAGACACAAATAACAACTTAAAAAAATTTAAAGACAAAACAATGAAAATAAAAGGATGTTTAAAAGGAAATACAAATCAAAGAAATTTATTTATGTTGACAAAAATACAGAATAGAAAAAATAAAATAAAAAAAAAATAAATGGGGCCCATCCCTTTGATATACTAGTAACAACATGTGAATACTCTCTTAATTCATAAGGACCTCCATTTGCACCAGTCTTGCATTTGTGTCTCCTGATGTCCTATAGGGGATCATCCCAGCAAACGTAATCAATGCTCGTGCTTGACTTCGGAGTTGCTATGAGAAAGAGGGGGGGAAAAAAACCCTCCGAGTTAGTTTTCACACATGGCATCAATGTGTTGTAGAGAGCTACCACCATCTTCTGAGCTGGCTAAGCATGGATAGCATTTCTTATGTTCTTAGTTTATGGCTATCAATTCTGGCGCCCAGTAAGTAAAGTTTAACTGGGTTGATGAATTAGCTCTCCTAGTTGAAAGAAGGGTTATTCAGCAATCAGGACTAGCTAAATTTGTCAAAGATGGAGGTCCTAAATTACTCACAAAGTAACAAGCCATACTCCTTAAAATGTACCATTGCTTTAACACCACAGAACAACTCTCTTCTGGTCAAATTTAGTATAATTTTTCATCTTTTTCCTATGGGATTTTCATTTTGAACTGAGTTTCCAAAGTGGATGTGAGCTTCTCTGTAACAAACAAGGTGATTTCTCATGGCTTTTTACTGTCCCATCCCAGAAAGACTAATCTGGGCTGTTTTTTCCTATTCTTTTGCATTCTCTTTTCTCTATCCTTCTGTTCCTCCTCTCCCTTTTATAAGGGCCCAGTTGAGCACCCTCTCAGGGTACTCAAGGAAAGAGGCTTCCTTTTTCATAATAAAGCAGATGTTTATATGATATTCTCAGGAGAATATCACAGGGAAGATGAGACTGTTCTATGAGTTTAAATGAAAGTACATCCATTAGCAATTAAAAACAGGGCAATGCTTACTCTCTATAAAAAGTACAGTATGGAATATGGAACAAAGAAACTTAGGATGGTAACTTCTGTACAGAATAACAAATGGGTTAAGTTTAGAGTTATGGAATTGCAAATGTCCCATATGAATGAATGTCTGATGCTTACCCCAGCGCCCCATGGAAACAGAAAAGAAAAACACTGGAATGGAAAGGAAGACACTAAAAACATCCACTCTGGAATGGTAACAAGACAGTGACAGAAAATTAAAAGTCTACAGATACGGAACATTTACTACAATTAACTGATGAACACTGAGGAAGAAGAAATACTTCTGCTTGAAACTGAAGTGGAGGGTGGTAGAGAGAACAGAGAAGTGAGAAGGTAACTACAGGTAAGCTGCCCCAACAAAGAAATTTAAGATGCCAAAAGAGTGCTCATTATTTGTTCTTTAAAGGCATATTAAAAATACATGGACTCTTTTTTAAGGTGTAATTAGGCTACAGTTGAAGTTGGAGTGAAATGTGTTCCCAGCTGTTTCAATACAATACAAAATGTATTTGGCATCTGGTAAATGGATTACCTTATTAGATGGTACTTTCACTTTAAATTCAGATGGCCACTTTATGGGTAGGTAATGTCATCCTCAAAGCTATCTTTTGTGGTGGTAAAGAGGACATGTTTAGGCTTTTTTTTTTTAAGGTGCCCTAGGGCTACAGTCAATTTAACCGGTTTTCAAATGATGCACTTCGGATGTGAAAAAATGGCCTAGACACATCTAGTAGCTAACTAATATACATTCCCTCCTCTCTTTAAGTATTTCCACTCTGAAGCTCATCCATCTAAGAAAAGGGTCTTCAAGATAATCTCTGAAGTCTCCTGGAAGTTGGTCAAGAATGATGTAAGTTCAAATCAACATGAAATTAGATTTGTATAAAGATGTAGGCAAGGTGGGACACCTTGTAACAAATGCTGGGATATGATATAAAACACATAAGACATGCCTACACTTTTAGCTCCTATTGCCTTTGACCTTGGCTTAAGGGAAAAGGGCTACAGATGACTTCGGAAGAGGCTTATTCTTTATGACTCCCTAGATGTAAAACTTAAACGAAGGGGTTTTTGGGTAATGTCCCCAGTGTTTTTAGAGATGAAAAATTTCCCATCACCCATTAATTACATGCTTTGTAACTGAAAATCTGATATTATACAGAAATATTAAACAGCAAACATTTTAGAACACAAATGGTTAGGATTTTCAATGAAGCTAAGTCTGCTATTGTTTTGTCCAGTGATAGTCAGGTTTGAATATTATACAGCATGAGGAAACTTTTTTATAAAAGCTGAAGAAAAAAAATGGATGGAATAATCTAATGCCTTACTATGCTTTCCTAAAGTTTTACTCAGTGAAACACTTTATTCTTACTAAACAAACAGGCTTTATTCAACTGTTCACATAAGAACATAAGCCACAACAGCTTGAAATGTTGTTACTAGGACTAAGACTGTTCTACCACTGTTTTTCAGATGTAGTTTCCTTTCTATGAAGCAGAACTTTACAAATCAGCATCAGGAGCCTGCTCATGTGACCTGGAAGTTTGCAAGCTCCAAATACAAATTAACTTTATAGTTAGGGACAATATCTCTTCCAAAGTCCAACTCTGATGCCTTGTCATAATGTGGATGTAATGATGGGTAGGTGTTTCAATGGTCAGTGCTAGTGGAATTCAAGTTCTTGTATGTTCTACTAAATTGAGAAAGGCCCAACAAGAGACAATAGATGATATCTGAGGATGAGCCTAGGTAAATGTAGAGTTCATCACCAGAGGCTAGTCATAAGGTGACAAATATTTTTAGTTACTACAACTCTGAAGAACTGTTTACTATGGGGTTGCAATCTGCAATGAGAGAGAAAATTCTCCGTAATGAAACTGCATTTCATTGAAATGAAAGTGCTTAAGATACTAGGTTGAAACTTTTTTTTTTTAAATTAGGGCATCTTTTTTCTTAACTTAAGAAGAAAGGTCCTTGCTTTGCTGTATAAAAACAAATAATAACTAGTTGAATCTCAGTGGGCATAAAATAGTTAACAACATTAATGCAAAGATTCATCCTACACACTAGGTTAATTAGTATCCTTATCATATGTCAACTGTTGATGCTTAGAAATTATAGGAAAATTGGAGTGTTTATTTTACAAACATATTTATAGCAGAACCAGAAATGATTTTCTCAATCATTTCTGGAGGAAAATAGGATCTTACAGAATCTCTGTCTTCTATAACTCGTTGGGGTCTGGATGCTGAAGATGGGCTCGTGCCTTTTAGTCTCTTGAACTGGGTGAACAAGATATTCATGGTGGCAAGAAGCACTTCTGATAAGTTATGTCTGACCTGCATAAGAACAACAGAGAAACAAATTGAGGAAGGAAAACAGGACATGGCATTCCTTGTGGGAATGTCCTCAACTAAGCAGTGTGCTCAAGGTGCATTTTCTGCAGACATATACCATCAATCAGTGTTATAATGCCTTAAGAATGAGATACCAAACTAAGCTCCCTGCCAAGACAATCTTCCACATTTAGCAGGTATCAGGCAGAATTATTAAGTAGGTAAATTCTATCTTTATTCTGCCTGCCATTTTTGCCCCTTTACCTCCAGTCATGAAAGTAGTTTGCTCTAACAAGAAAACAACATGATCTTCGCTAACGCATTGATAGGTGTTACCCCATGCCAGGGTTATTTGCATTTTCCCAGTCTTCTCATACACGTGAGTCTTTCCTTCAATTGCATGTAACTTGTATGTATCTATTTACTTGCATCTTGTCTCCCCCATTAGAGTGTAAGCTCTTTGAATGTAAAGATTGTTTTTGCTTTTCTTTGTATCCTCCAAGGCTGGCATATAATAAATGCTTAATAAAATACCTGATTCATTGAACGATTAAATGTGTGACCTTAAGCAAATCATTTAACTTCTCCTGGCCTAAGTTTCCTTATCTATAAAATAAAGGGGTTAGACTAGATGATCTTTCAATCTTTAAATTCTATACATTTTAGCCATTAATGGGGAATTTTTAGAAGACATGGCTGGGGACATTCATATCAAGGTAGGGGACTGCCTATGCTAGTAATATCATAGGCCACCCATGGCTCCTTCTATAAAAAGAAAACTGATCTTTCATGTGTTTATTTTTTTAAAAGAAAGAAAGAAAGCTAGGATGGGGAAAAACCTGCAACACAAGTAGAACTGTTTCTCATGTGTACCTAATTTTGCACACAGCCAATTTTTCATACACTAGCCCTAATAAGCAAAGTAAACAAAGGTGCTAAAGCTGTGCAAAGTATTAGTAGTGTTCTTGCCAGCAAATAAAGTCAATATTTACTGCCTGCATTCCTAAGACAGTATTCCTGGGCTACAGAGGTATTCTAGGTCCATGGGATAAATGACAATAAATTGCATACTCTATTTCTGTCCTTCCTACTGGACTGGAATATCTTCAGGTGGCCAGAAATATGGTAACATCTGATTCTAAGAAAAAGAGCTTGCCTTAATAAGGCTTGCAAAGTGCTTTACGCATATTATCTCATTTGATCCTCTCCACAATCCTGGGAGGCAGGTAATATTATCATCCCTGCTCTACACATGAGGAAACTGAAGCTGAGAAACTTGTGACTTGTTTGGGGGTACACAGCTAATAAGTGTCTGAGGCAGGATTTCAACTCAGGTCTTCCTGACTCTAAGCCCTCAACTCCCTTTACCATGCCATCTAACTGCCTTTAACACCAAAGTACTTAAATCAAACAACTAACAACTTAAATCCAATTAAATCAACCAACTTAAATCCAATTAAATCAACACAGATCTCATTTACTCTAGGAGAACATGTACTATACATGGTACTGCTAATTTCATCAAAAAACAAATTTTAAATTGGGAGAAATGTCAGATGAGAGAGAGAAGTGCTCACTTCATCACTGAAGTTTCTGAAGGCAGCCACTCTTTCTTCCACACTTTCTTGATTCAGGGGCACAAGCTTCAGGCGATCAATTATCTGTGAAAAACAGAATGTGGATGAAACATTTTAACCATTTAATTTTTTCCATATTAAAACTATGGAAACAATTCTAAAATGTACATAAACAATCTCCCTTTTCTTCTTATTTTATCTTACTGAAACAAAATGAAAATTTGATTTGGAGATTTTAAATTATCTCTCTTGATTATGAGACAGAAAAAAATGAAATGCTTAAAAAATTCCCAGATCCCATGGTGCAGCTAGGTGGCGCAATGAGTAGATCAACGGCCCTGGAGTCAGGAGGACCTGAGTTCAAATACGACCTCAGACATTTTATATTTATTAGCTGTGTGATCTTGGACAAATCACTTAACCCCAACTGCCCTGCCCTGCCCCACTCAAAAATTTCCGGATCCCACATTTGTCTCTTTTTATGTCCCAAACATGTGATTTGGTAACATTTCCTTTGTTTTTAAATGGTGAACTGTTTTGAATTTTCAAGGGCATTTACTAATCTCTACCTCAAACAAAGCTCCTCAAACTTACATCAAAGGCCCTGTCAATGTGACCACTATGATACTCGTCAAAAAATGTAATCAAGTCTAACAGAAGGTAGAACGTGGAGTCAACGAATTTGTTTGCACTTATTCCCTGAGCTCTGTACCTGAAAGACAAGACAAATGTTTATAATTTTAGTGGTAAATAAGCAACAGAAAAACTGTGTAACATTTTAAATAGCAAAGAAACAACTAGCCTGTATGGTGGGAGTTTGATGATACATTTGGTTTGAACCCAGCACATTTTATGCATGGCTCTCCAAGTAACAGCCATTGTTCTGGTGAAAAATACTTAAGGAATAAAACATGCTCAGTTTACTGAATGGTCTCAAAAGTCAGTAGAAGCTCTTTGGTGGACTCTCATTTCTTTTTTTCTAAAACATGCATGGCTAAGGAGCAAATTTACTACCTAGCCAAGTTTCATAAATATATTTCCCAGTAAGCATTAAGTAAAAATAAAAATGAAACATTCTCTCTTAGTTCAGCCAGTCAGCATAGATTTATTAAACATCCAATTTATGGGGTACTTGAACAGGTGCTATGAGGGATACTCAAGTCAGAAAAATTAGACCATGCCTTTCTAGGCTTACAGGTAGTCTGAAGGTTAAGCCACAGTGAGAAAATGCTAAAAAGAGAAATGAAATAGCAAAGTGGCTTCCACCCATGTATAAAAACCATGGTGTATCTGCACCTGAAACACTGGCTACCATACATCAGGGCAAATATTGGAAAAGCTCCAAACAGAGAAACTAAAAAGACTAAGTTGATAAGGTGACCATTGCCAGAGGATAGTTCATACATAATGAAAATCTAAACATATTAATAACTCTTCAATCTCAAAAGACAAAGCAGTAGAGGAGCTACGATTGAAGTCTATAAAGAAGATCTATAAGGTGAATATACAATTCTAGAACATCAGAGGGATATTCCAGATTTCCAAAATGAGTTAGAAACTTCTCAGACTTAAATTTAGGGCATATAAAAATATTCATACTTTACCCAGCAGGGAATATACTAATGGAACCCTATTCCAAGGCATGGTATAGATTGAAAATAAAACCAAGTTTAAAAAAGATTTAGATATGTTGATAGATGATAAAATACAGAATTTTAGAGCTGGCAGAGACCTTAGAGTTCATCTAGTCCAATTTCTTTATGTTATTACACTAGGGGGCTAGGGGACCAGAGGAAACTAGAAATATTTTATGTGATTGACCCTGTGCAACAATTTTACGTTCTTTAATATGTAAACTATAAGCATAATGCTTGAAAGTAAAATTTAGACAAGGACAATTAAATATCGAAAATACTTCTTAAATATAATACTTTTGCCAGCTGTTGCAACTCAGGGATACTAGACCTTTCCAATACATGAACAAATTATTATATACTGCTGTATGTCTGAGTTCACTGGAGATCCAGTAGCTATAATCAATGCCTGGTCTGCATGATCAATCTTAGGAAGACTTTCAGGGATGGAGTGGGGTGTAAGAATACAGTTTGGACCCAGTAAGTACGGGATCACCTTCAAACAAGTAGGTTTTGTTTTGGGACTATAGCCATGTGCCAGACCAAGTGCTGAACTGAGTAGAAGAGGCTGCAGAACCCTCAGGGCCAATTCACTTGAGTCTATTTTGGAGAGCAAAGGAATGGAATGCCATTAAGACATGTCATACGGACCAGAAAGCAGTAACTGGCGTGAGCTCCCCACCAAATCCCTCCAAAAACCTATAAAAAAATGGCTCTGAACCAATTCTAGAGCTGCAGAACCCACAAAGTGGCAGAGAGAAGCAGGGCCCCACCCCAGGACAGCCTGG
>CM053625.1:115475989-115515277 GCA_028646595.1 Phalanger gymnotis | reverse complement strand
GGAAATGGGGAGAAAATCTGTAATTCAAACGCATGTGAAAATCAATGCTGAAAACTAAACATATTAAAAATAAATTAAAAAAAAAAGACAATACATCTTAGAATGGCTGGACTCAAATGGTTCAATGTCAACTTGGCAAGAGGTCTCCAAAGGAGCCTCCCAGGGATCTATGATTGGTCCTGTACTGTTTAATGTTTTTATAAATAATGTGGCTAAAAGCATAGATGGCATGCTCAATCAAATTTGCACATGACACAAATGCTGGGACACAATTAAAGGCAGAGTCAGGATTCAAAAAGATCTTGACAGACTAGAACATTGGATTGAATTTAATGAAAAGAAATTCAATAGGAAAATAAATATAAAGTCTTACACTTGGGTTAAAAAAATTAACTTCATAAGTATAAGATAGTAAAGGCACATTTAGTCAGCAGTTTTTCTCAAAAAAGATCTGGGGATTTTACTGGACTATAAGATCAACATAAGTCAGAAGTATAGTGCGGTAGCCAAAAAAACTAAAATAGTCTTGTATAGCATTAAGACTGGCATAACTTCCAGGAACAAGGAGGTAATAGTAACTTAAGTGTTCTACCCTAATCAGACCATATATCGAGTACTGTGTTCAGTTCTAGAGGCCAGAGTTTAAGGGGGACACAGACCAAGATGGTCAAAGGCCTTGAGTCCATGTTATCTGAGGAGCAGCTGAGGAAAGTGGGGATATTTAGCCTTCAGAGGAGAATACTCAGAAGAGACTTAACCGTTTTTAACTATTTGAAAGCCTATAATAGAGAAGTTCTGTTGCATACTAGAACCAGAAGCAATAGAGAGAAGTTACAAAGAGGCAAATCTAGGCTTGCTGTTAGAAAAAAATTTCTTAATTAGAGCTGCTCAAAAATGGAATGAGCTCCCTTGAAAGGTAGTGGGTTCTGTTTCATTAGAGGTCTTCAAGTAGCGGTTGGACGGCCATTGGTCAGACATATTACGTAGAGATTCCTTTCAGATGAGGCCTGGACTAGAAGACTGCCAAAATCCCTTTACCAAGTCTAAAATTCTGTGATTTTATGACAGGTGTCACCCGAAGAAAAAAAAAACACCTGTCTTTAAAAGAACATAAAGGGGCAGCTAGGTGGCGCAGTGAGTAGAGCACCGGCCCTGGAGTCAGGAGGTCCTGAGTTCAAATCCGCCCTCAGACACTTGATACATGTACTAGCTGTGTGACCTTGGGCAAATCACTTAACCCCAAATGCCCTGCCAAAAACAAACAAACAAACAAAAAAATATAAAAAAGTTCCTGCAGATCTGGTTCTTACCTGTGCCAAATCTGTAACTTGCACAGACTTGGTGCCCTTTGTGAAATAGCAAGGATTTTACCCAGATTAGTGCTAATTACATTTCTGTTGTCCCAAACCAATCTATGCAAGGTCATCAAGCTTCGAAGACTTGGGCTAGAAGAGTAAAACTCTTCTAGTTGTCTATTCAGAACTTAGAAATCCTAGAGTTATAGTAGAGAGAGTGATAGACTAGAAGTCAGTTTCAAGTCCCATGTCAGCCATGTTATCTTGAACAAGTCATTTCATCTCTGAAAGCCTACATTGTCTCACTTGTGAAATAAGGACAATAACAGC
This sequence comes from Phalanger gymnotis, assembly GCA_028646595.1. Taxonomy (NCBI): domain Eukaryota; kingdom Metazoa; phylum Chordata; class Mammalia; order Diprotodontia; family Phalangeridae; genus Phalanger; species Phalanger gymnotis. The sequence continues at coordinate 115,513,652 of CM053625.1, read as the reverse complement.
TGTACTACCTATCAAAAAGACAGCAGGGAAAAGGAGAGAAAATTGCATCTGGAATCAGGAAGACCTGGGTTTGAATTGTACACAAACACTAGTTGTACAGTATGTAAAAGTGAACTATTATTATTATTTTTTTTAATTGGTCTCCCGTGAGGAAAGTGCTTTGTATAATATAAAGTGATATCAAAAGTTGCTATCATCATCATCATCATCATCATCGTCATTATTTTTGTTATTGTATTACCGTTCTGCGATGGAAAGTGCCATGTTCTTCAGCCTCTCTTTATTGGACTGAGGAGTACTGATCTGGGGAACGACTGGACTGAGCAACTTGTTCATCAGCTCTAGAACCTTGTCTGCATTCTGTCAAATATACATTTTTAAAAAGAGACCCCCAAAAGTATGCTGTATAACCAAAAATGCACACAATGGATTTATAAGAATCTGCCGAATGACTCAGTACGCTATTACCCCCACCCTTATTCATTCCTTCTTGAATAACCTTAAAGATAGCATTTAATTCTTAAAACTTACACTTAACCATTGAGTCATCATATGTTTTCACATGGAAATATTTCTCACACATTCCTACAAAACCTCTTTTTGTTATTATATAACATGCACTGAGTACCATGTTAGTTGCTACAGAAAATGTAAGAGCTTGCTATATTTCTCACTGGGAAACTTCACGGTCTAAATATGACAAATATTTAACTTGCTGCCAAATGATACTACCATTAGATGCTTGGAGGACATACTTTCAATAACTTGCTCTGTCAACTGGAAACATCTTATGGGCAAAAATAATTCTGTAAAATGGGAATTTCACTGTGACTGGGATCATTAACTGCCTAAGCACTATGAGAAAACAGCTCAATGGGGAGAGAGCATTAACACTCTGGTGGTGGTACAATTCCTAAAAGATCAAGATGAAAGCCTAGTGAAAATGTCTATGCATCTTATTCGAAAAGGGCAACAGATGTATTAAATGAAAAGAAAAGAACACATTTTTACCTTTGCAAGGTCATAAAGTTTTGCAGCTTCTTCAAATAATCCTTTATTTTCTGCCACTGAAGCAACTTTGTTGATAATGGGCTTTGTGTCACTAGTAAACTTATCTATAACTCCAGGCTGACAAGAAAAATAGGGGAGAGGAAGAGCACACACAGAGCTATTGTTTTCAACATAAAGAGGAATCTAGGATGAGGAAAGAGTTAAACTAAAAATGTTTTACCCATGGCAATGAATACAGTTTGGTTACACTGAAGAGTATAGATTTCTACAGGAATATATGCTGGAGGCTACGTTAAAAATATGAAAGGTGTTTATGAAAACTGCTGTAACCTAAATAGCACACAGAAATCAGCAGAAAAATATTAGTGGTTTCTAGTATTTCAAAATGACCCAGATAGCAGGTAAAAAGTACCTGCTGATGCCAGGACCCTGGGGAACAAAGGAAATCAAAACATTTAGGAGTGATCTCTCAAGGATTTTGAATCTGCTTTTATAAAATAAATGGCAAATGAAATTTGGTGCTGAAAAATCAGTGCCTTCACATAAACAACCAAATATGATTATAGAAAAGACCTCAGGAAAGGTACTCCATAAATCTTTTCTAGAAGAGATTTTTCTTTTCTAGAAAATTCAGGTTGATTCCAAATCAATGTTAGCGTTTTAATAAAGATTACATCAAAAAGCTTTGCTTCTCTATTTACTCTGGATAAATACAAACAGCTTGTTTATCTGTACAATATTATGCTAGGTCTTGATACCTGAATAAATGAGTTAGGAATCTACAAAGCTTATTGATCTATTTTTTTCTGGGCAAGAATGAAGTTTTAGGCCTTCTAAGATCTCTTTATGAAAGTTAATTTTAAGAAGAAAGCTAAACTTTTCCATTTAGAAGACCAGGTATTGATATATCCAATCTCTTCTTTCAGCACATGTCCTAGTCAAAGTCTTCTCATCTCGAAAAATTGTAAGTGTGAAGAGATTAAAAGTATCCCACTCACTTCAAAAGAATATTATAAAGGTGAATGTGTATATTTGATATAAAAGTATGAACATCAAGGTCATCATTTTGAGCTGGTTACTTTTCACTTAATCCTTTTCTTTGCTTCTGCTTGACATCTGAGATGCCTGAGTAGGTTTAGAAACTGTCTTTCAAATGTATATCTTTGACAATTTTTTAAAAATCAGAAGGATTTTTTTTACTCACTCACCTTTCTACTTCCATCATTCTCCAGTTTCCCAAGAATCATATCAAACTAGACAAACAAAAAATAATGTAAACGATTCAATCTATTTAATAATAACATCATTATGCGAAGAATAAAAATAGGTAACAACGAGAGGAAAGTAGGGTAAAATGTCCAAAATACCACAACTAAATTCTATGTCATTACTATTTGAAGGCAACAGTAAATATTCCACTGTCAAAGACATTCTGGAGGGAATTCCTATAGGGTTTGATTAGATGACCCCAAGGTCCTTTCCAACTCTCAGATTCTATGATTCAAATGAAATATATACAAAATATTTACTTAGTGTACATCAAATGTAAATGTCAACCATGTGGAAATATAAAATACACATATGCTAACATGTTTTTGAGCATAATGGGATAAAAAAGGCTCATACCTCTCGACTTTCTATTACAAGTTCACTAACACAGCGCAAAAACATATTTTCTCCTTGACTATCTTTTTCATCCCTGTAAGAGAACAAATATAAACAATATTCTTAAATTCATACTTAATGAATTTGAAGCCTTTCATTGTTATTCAAAGAACTATGGAACGAAAGCCATCCAAAATAACTTCAATTTCTTACCTGAGGAAGTAAAAGTACTGTAATGCTTCTCTTGGGTCTGTTGACTCAAATTTCCGGGTATAGAGCATTAAAAGGCGAACAAAATTAAGACGCCTTACACAGGGAGGGTCGCCAGCCTCATGACTTACTATAAGAAATAAAACAGGTCAAACCATATTACTTAATGAATATCTATACAGAACCATCGAGTCACATAAATGGAAACTAAAAACTCAATAGATTACATATTTTATGAAACAAAATTCAATAAAAAGATGCTTGACTTCAAAGTCAGTCATCATTTTGGGGCCTTATCTTTACCCTGTTACTGAACTTGCTCCTGGGTGATCTTAATTCTTTGCTTGGTACCTTGGCAAATTTGAATACTAGAAGCTAAGTGAATGAAAGGCTTTTCTATGTGTCTACTTAATTCTGTGTTTTCTTTCTTTCAGGTGGCAAATCGGAAAGAAAAAAATGTACTGCTTGATCACAAGAGACTTTTTAGAAAGTAAAGTGACACGAAGTCTTAAAAAGAGGAGCCAGGATTCCAGTTTTTTTCTGGTATAAAATAGGGATATCAAAGACTATTTTGGTAATAAAAATCACGATGAGCTATACTTCATATATGAAGATGACCCAAGTGTTAAGTTACTTTTCCAACAGTGGTAAGAGGCTGTATGAACTACCTAGAGTCCTTCATCTCCACACTCAACACTCTGGACATAGATAGCATGGATAAGGTATGTCTAACCAGGGTCTGGTTAGTAGTCTGAAGTCACTGGAAAAAGTGGCTGGCTCATAAAGGAAGAAGTTCATGACCTCATTAGCACTGTGCCCTAACTGGCTAGCACAGAATTTGTCCACTCAAACATATGATGTCTATTATGTGCAATGTGCCACAGCTGATAGGTACTCAGGAACCTACAAAGATACCTCAGATACGGTCCTTGCTCTCAAAGGGCTTGTAGACTAGAAGGTAAGATAAGGTATACACGGATAAACAATTTATATCATAATGTGATACATGAATAAGAGAAGCATAAACTCCCACGTTTAGTGGTATTAATATGTAAAAAAGTTTGTAAGAATAAAATGTTATATGAATGCTAGGGGAAACACTCAAATTAAAATCATTCAAGGGACCCACTGGGAATAGTCACCTCAAAGTGATTTTTAATTCCCATTCCCATAAAAAAGAGAGGGTGGGTACAGTGATATTCTAATTAGTGACATCAATGGGGGTTAACAATGATCCAGAAACTGCTTCTCTTCCCTTCACATCCCAATGCAATGGTACTTACAGAGCTGTGCACTCTGGCCAGATGATTTCAAGAGAAGCTTTAGCTCAAAGAGCACCAGTGCTACATGAACAGCGTGGCAGCGCAGGCGCTCCACACGGAAGAGAAAAGCAATTGCAGCTTCAAACTGTGCTGTCAGGAAGAGCACTTGGAAGTAGAGAAAAGGCTGCTGGTTGACAGCAAAGTGGGATTCCCCTGGAAAGACATGGAGTTAGAACCAGTCTTAAAGAAGCTGCTTATTCAAAGAATTTTACCCCATGTAACTGCAAATAATTATGACAAAGTGTTCTAATTCAGTTTGCTGGATAAACAAGATGGCCTTGCTACAATGAGTTGATGAGAGCTGGGATATTAACAGTGTTTTTTGTGCCTTGGGAAGTGACAAGCACATGGGGCTGGCATTAGAGTCACAGAAACTATCCATGAATGAACACAGAGAAAAAACTTCCCCTCCTGACATGTCTTCCAAATGCCCCCAAAAGGAATCAGGAGTCTTTTCTTGCCCAACAAGACTTGTTCAGCAGAGAGGGAAGACAAAGGTTCAAAGAGGCCCCAGTGTTACCTTTAGACTCATTCAGGGCAGATCTCTCTCCAAGTTGTGAGTGAGATGTAGGAGAGGCCCATCTATTTGGCTACAGGTCTATAGAACAACGATGTCACTCATATTGTAAATACAGTTAAGTCCTTGAGGCCTCTGAAAGTGACTGGGAAGATGAGTGAGATGTAGGAGAGGCCCACCTATTTGGCTACAGGTCTATAGAACAACGATGTCACTCATATTGTAAATACAGTTAAGTCCTTGAGGCCTCTGAAAGTGACTGGGAAGGCTACTGAACTTGGAGGAAAAATTTTTTTAGACTTCAAAAGCTGAGCTACAGAAAACATGGAAAATGCCCAGGAAGGTAGTTCAAAGGTTTGGGTTCAAAGACTCTTACCATAGTCTTCTAACAACTGCTTCTGGAACTGTGATAAAGTGAGCCTGTCTTGTGGAGAGCTGGTGCCATCATCCTCAAAACACACTTGATTCAACTAAATCCCCAAAAGAAACACACACATTTTTATAAACTTCTTCTCAAACCAGGGCATACCATGAAAATGGATGTTATACAATTATGTCTATATTGGAAAATTGGCCATTGCTCTGATGGTTGTGGTTGGTCAGGAGTTATGCAACAAAAAATGGACCAAGGGACAGATTTGCTGTCCCTGCTGAGCAGGCACACACTTTCTGATTATCTCACCGCCCTGCCCCCTTCCTCTACTCTGCCCCGTCCCCCCCACCCCCCGGCCTCATCAATGAGCTAACTGTCTCAAAAAGAGGCACAAAGTAGACACAACAAATTAAATGACCTCCAGTTTTAAGTAGTTTCCTAGGGGCACAATGTGTGCTTGTAGTCTTGTGTGCATATGCTCGTGTGCACACCCCCCCCCCAGCCCCACCAAATGTAGCAACCTGCCTTTAACCAAAGGTAATCTTCTGTTTTGTCAGCCACTTCACTCTGATTATCAGTGACATCACATCTGCCAAGGATACAATAAACGGCTCTTTTGTAAGGGTCAGTGTTGTTTCTAAGGGCACGTCGATAATGGAGACGAAGCTTATTTTCAGTGGCAGGGGACAATCTAAAGATTTAAAAATGGACAAATTCATATAAACTCATGAGAAAATACCTGAGAGTATTTGAGAACACCCCAAATTAATCCAACTTGAGTACTTTAATAAGAAAAAAGTGGGGCTTTTGAGAATCTAAAAGAATGTTCAAACAACTTTTTACATGGCCAGCTAATGAAAACCTCTGAGAAAGTGCTTTTAGGCTCCCACAAATGTACAAGCACATGCTAGAAGGGTGTCTAATTCTACACTAGGGAAGCACAATTTCTTGTTCATCTTTTCAAAGTGGAAACAGTTTCAATTATGGGACTGGTGATGGTGTGCATATTTACTGTCCCAGGACCAGCCTTGCTAAAGTTGGCTCTCACTAGAAGGCTGGCCATGACGTAACACATCTGACAATAACAACAACAAAAATCACAGCAACTCATTAAATGGTCTTCCAAGTCAGGGATGGGGTGCAATCTGCATTAGTCTACTGAGTACTCGGCCCATAAATCACAAATCCTTGAAGGCCTGCAGTATTCAGTTGAACAAGCCTTTATTAAGAATCTATGTTACAGCAGGCTCTGAGCTAGCTGATGCGGAAACAAAGGAAAAAAATCAACTTCTTGCTCTCACAGAGGCAACATTCTTTGGTAGGCAGGTACTAACAATATACCAAACACTAATAAAACCAACATAAATACCAAAGTTTAGCAAAATACCAGAATTTATCAATTAATTATTGAACTGATTTGACTGTACTATTGAACATCATTTATTATCTAGTCTCCAACTTACAATGTAGCAGGAGACTAGACAATCAATAAAATGTGATAGAATACAAATTTCATTATAAAGTGACTTTTTAAACCATGGGTTAATGGTGAGAGTGAATCAAGCTCCTCTGCAACATCTCTTCCACTACCATACACAAAGCCTACAGAAAGGAGGTATTTCCCCCATAATGATGCAGAATCACAAGGCCTGCATGTGCTGGAAGTTGGTCTTCAAGCACTGCTAAGGTTAAAAAAAATGTAGCACCTGGGAGCCAATCACTTAATGAATTTAACTAGACTGATCCCAGGATGACAAATATACAGGCTGGTGCTAGGCACACAGAGACTCTGCAGGACCTGCCAAAGCTCTCTCTCTACTGCTACAGTCTGAGAACCAGGGTGTCACCTCCAAGCCACAATGACATAGCAGGGGACTGGAGTAGTCTGTTCTTCAACATTAATGTTATAACCAGATTTAACGTTCTCAATTGCTATTTTATACAAATTAAAAACTTTTATTTTTCTTAATATATTCAAAATTTAAAAAAAACCAGAAGCTTATTTCTAGTCACATAAAGGCAAAGGAGGCTACAGTCACAACTAGGACTTTGTATTTCTACAACCTAATTCTTTCTGGATGCCCTTTATCTTGTTCAACATACCTTCTATCCTTGCTGTGCATATACTCTTGGAACCAAGTTTTAAATTCTCCCAGCTGATGCTGGGCTCGATTAACCACTTGTGAAGCTGCAACTAAATCCCCACAGCGCATGCAGTAATAAATTAATGCCCAAACAGGATGTCCTTCCACTTCTCCATCCTAATGAAGGAAAATATTTTAAAAACAGAAACTCACAAAGCATCTAGTTGGTTAAAAAGCATTTCTTATGTACTTACCATGTGCCAGACATACAAAAAAGGTAGAAACAGTCTCTGCTCTCAAGGAGCTAAAAATCCTAATGAGGGATACAACCTCATATATAATATGTACACACACACACACAGACACACACACACGCAGATAGATATATAGATAGATGGAAAGATAGATAGATAGTCTATATATCTATATAGGATATAGTCTAATTGGGGAGATCCAATCTTAACATCTTTCTATTTATAAATATACCTATGTTAACTGGAAATGAAAATTTTTTCCTGTGTTAAATGCAGAACAAACAAAATCTCTGAAGTCCACTGACCAATGATTCAAAAGACCTGGGTTTGAGTTCTGACTTAAATATTCAAGGTTTGTGACCACAGGCTACTTGTTTTCAGCTTCAATTTCCTCATCTCTAAAATGAAGATGCACTACTTGCACTGCCAATTCAATGGGTGGATAGATTCAAGCAAAAGGCTTTTTAAAGCACAGTACCCATGTGAGTTATTAGGAAAGATTACTCTTTACAGCATTATTTAAATCCACAAGGCAGATAACCCTATACCAATAGCCTATGGATTATTTCTTTCTTTACAAAACATTTATTGATGTCATTTGTTTTTATCTCACTGTCATTCCTAGAAATCCCCTCACCCATCTCCAGACTGAACTAAACCCCCATCCCCTAATATAATAAAGCAATTAAACCAAAAGGTTCAATATAGCAAGATCTGCCAATGCATAAAACGTTCTGCCTTTAAAGTTCCCCACCTCTCTGTTGTGACAAGGAGGAATGGTGTTCTTTAGACCATCCCTGGTATTTCAGTGACTCAGGAATCTTTCCATTTACACTGCAGCAGTCATTAAGTATGTTGTTCTTTTGGTTCTGTTATTACCCTCTACATCAGTCCACATAAATCTTCCCATGCTTTTCTGAATTACTCATATTCATCATTTTTACTGCACTAAAATACTTCATTACATTCATCTACTAAATGTTTTTGGGTCATTCTCCAATTAATGGACATTCATTTTGCTTCTAGTTCTTTATTACTACAAAGAGTGCTGCTATGAATATTTTGGTATATATTAAACCTATACTTCTATGTTTGACCTCCTTGGGGAGAAATAGTCAGTGGGATCACTGAGTCAAAGGGTATGTACAGTTTAATCGCTTTGGGTGTATAACTGCAAATTAATATCCAGTGGTTCTTCAAATGCTCTGATATTATGTAAGACTGGAAAAAAGTATTTGTTTGCTCTTCTGGATAGTGGTTATTATGAATGTTATCCCAGAGTTATATGACTACAACATTTGGGAAAACCAGGCTGAGAACTAAACTGAGGGAGGACAGCACTAGAAGAGGAAGAGGAAGGCAAAAAGAGAGAGAGAGAGAGAGAGAGAGAGAGAGGGAGGGAGAGAAGGAGAGGGAGAGGGAGGGAGGGAGGGAGGGAGAGAGGGAGGGAGAGAGAGAGAGAGAGAAGTGGTAAATTACAATACCTGTAGATCTAGATTTGGTATGTGCTAACAGACAAGTCCAAGGCGATTAGGTGAGGGGCACTGACAGGAAGTACTACTGGGTGAATCATGAAAAAGTGGAATGGGTGGCTGGTTAAATCACACTGGTAACCTCTAGCACTGCATGTGTTTCTGGCCACATATTCCTCACTGGAAACAGAGCCAGAAGACTTGGGTTCTACTACTGGCATTCTGCACAAACTATTGTCTAATTTTTTAAGGCCTCACTTTCGGGAGGTAGGGAGAGGGGAAGAGCTTGGGTTAAATATCCTTAATCTTCTTTCCAGTTCTAAAATCTTATGCTGAACTACAGTGGGGATTACAATCAACCACTTGGAAACCAATGCATTCTGGGCTAATCTGTTTCTTTTTGGATCTGGGGTGGCATGGTGAAATATGAGCATTTTGTGGAATATCTTAGGTCCATGTCAAATCTAAAATTCCAAACTTAGTTGAAATGTGTAATATAGAGAGAGACATAAATTTCTTGGGTGTTTAGGAGGTCTAACATCTAAACTAACTTTTTAAGAAAATAAACTTAAATGAATAAGTTTTATGAAAAAGTTAAATATGTTAAAATCTATTTTGTGAACTTTAAGACACGTTTTTAAAAAAACTTCTCTCAGCAGGTATTCTCTTGTTTTCCCCTTCAATCTTACCAAGGTAACAATAGAAAAGATAAATACAGGTTATTACATAATACAATGGGGAAAGAATAAAGGAATAAAATAAATTTAAGGTACCTGAAGTCCTGGAAGAGGTGCTGGGAGTTTGATATTAAGAAAACTTCGAACCAGCTGGTAAGTTCCAGGCACACCACCCAACTGGGCTTGATGAAGATTCCCGAAAACAGTAACAAGTGTATAATTTTTGTAACTAGGAAAAGTCATTAGAAACAGATCGAAGTTAAAGATACTCCTTTTTAAAAATATGTTAAATAATGAAATGTCACTGAAGATATGGCACTATCAAGGACAATGGATCACGCTGGGAAGGAGGGAGAGGAGAATGATACAACTTCTGCCTTTAAATGCTTAAAGACAGAATAGAATTGTTCTATGTTGCTCCAAAGGGTAGAACTAGGACAAATTATAATAAGAAGATAGATTCTGGCTCAAAATAAGGAAGAATTTCTAAAATTAGAACTGTGCAATATGAAATGGGCTGCATTATAAAATAATTAACTCTCCCTCCTCCAACCACTGAAAGTACCTAAATAAAGGTTGAAAGGCCACTTTTGTTAGCAATGTTATAGAAGAGTTTTCTGTTCTGGGTAGAAAGTTTAACTGGATGACTTCTAGGATTCCTTCTTACGCTGAAATTCCAGGATATCTCCAAATGCTTTGCAGAGGACCAATGTTGAAGAAAATGCTTAATTTCTGTAGGGGTAATAAACTGCATATAGCTAGTCACTGGAAGACACCTGACCAAAAAAATCTACTTTGCCATTTACTGAAAAAATAATTTCAAAAAATTATACTCATACGATTTTCTTTTAGGTATTTGATTTTAAAGTACAATTATCCTAAATATTTCATTTGGCCTTGATTAGTCGTGCAAAGGTTATAATGAAATAAGAATAAATTCCTTACAAGATCATAATCAAACAACTACTAGGTAAAACAAGGTACAGTTTTAAAAGAAATTGTGAATGGACAGTTCCCAGGTATCCTCGAGAAGTTCAACTAAAGACATTAATAAAGCAAAGGGGAGAAACAAGCAAAGGAACTGATCTCATTATTAAAGTTACAGAAACAGACTGGTACCATTTTAGGAGCTTTTAAGCAAACAGAAGAGATGTGAAGAGAGAATCCTAGTATAGGGCTTGGGTTCTATGTAAAAAGGCAGAGCCCAAGTGGCCAGATGCTTCACCAAACACACTGAGAGAATCCCTGAAAGGAGTTTTCAGGCTTTGTACGTAAGCCTGGTATAAAATCCTTTAGTACTATCTTTTGCAAGTTCACAGAAAACAAATACTATGAGCACCCATTAAGATATATGTGACTCAAGGACAAATACATTGCAACATTTGAAATTTAACTTAATCCCCCTGCCCCCCATTCAAAACCTTGCTTATATATCGAATCTGTCACTATGGAAACAGTCATTTTAATAGTTACACATTTTAGGTAGGAAATTGGTATGAAATCAATCAAAACAAACAATCATTAGCCATTATTACTGTGCTAAACATTGTAAGGGAAAAGAGAAAAAATACACATAGAACAAACTGATATTTCAAAAAAAAATTCAACTACACCTTAATGAAGGATTTCGGACTGAAGTATAAACCCTTTGTAACACAAAAAGCCATATGGAATTTTAGATGAATTTGCTACTCCATAATATAGCTATTTTTTTCTAATGCACTGGATATGCTTATCTTATTTATCTATGGCATTAACAAATAAATTATTAGTTTTAAAAACCAGTATGATGCTATAATGGCTCTGAATTAATGCACAGCTCTACACAGGAAAATATTATGACTTCTTAATAGGATATCATTTTATATAGAGTGGATGCACTGAAAACAATATTATAAGGCAGCAGCCACCAGCTTACATGGCCTGGTGGCAAAGTGTTGCAATTTTCCAAGGATATTCAACTCAGCAGCCTTCTCTTCTTGAGCCAGCAGGGAGAGGCACAGTGCTCTCTCTCTCTGAAATAAAGAGGATTTGTTGCAACACTTATGGAAACCCCTGCTGGCTAATTCAGAGCTGAATTGAATGTCCTCAATGAAGGATGAATGGCACAACCTCCTATTAATGGAGTGGACAATTGTAAAGGGACAAAAGCACAACTGTAATCCCCCTAAATGACTGACTCAAGTTGCTGTGGAGGTGGCACTGGAACCTTAGTGCAAACCACTGGCATTAACAGCAGGGAAGAAATCAGCACATCAAATGTGGAGCGTGGACTCACAGGGATTAACTGGATGTAGCCAAAAGGAAAATTAAGATTAAAGAGGGATTTAATAGGGGTACACAGGCCTGTCGATGGTTTGAAGGCAGTAAAATTGCTGGGGTTAGCAGTCTAATTAAAATGCTGTAAGAGCACAAGCAGGCATAAAGAGGGCAGGTGGAACCATACTAGGAAATGGGACTTTGATCCAAGGCATTACAATCTAACAATCGTAGTATCTCTCTACTGTGGGGCTGGGGGTGGGGGTGGTGGGAGGGGCGGAGGACTGAGAGACAGAGAAAAGCAAAGGCAAAGAAAAGAAATGAGAAAGAAATAGGTGTGTTCTAACGGCCTCTCTGTTTATCATATGATTTTACTAGTGCAATTTCATGCCATGGAGTGATGCCCAAGTAAATAGCCACTTCTGACAACAACATAATGTCTTTCAGCCTCATTTACTCCAAATTACAACCAGTCACATCTATAAAGCATTCCATATGAAGATTACATATACATTTAAAACTTCCAATTACAAAGGATCTTAAAGGCTCATTTGGTTGGCTCCAGCTTACCTTTGCTCGAGGTAACGTAAAGCCTGTCTTACAAATTCCATTCGTACCTCCATGCTTCTTCGACTTTTCAGTGCATCTGTTGCAGGGGCCAGCAACACATCTGTCATTTGTTTCACCATTGCCCACATATCTGAAATATTCTTCGCAAAAACAAAAAATTCAGAAGGAAATGCTGCAAGTACTAAAGAACTCATTAAGATTTAAATGGCATTTTTTTTCCTCTTAGAAAAAAAATTACTTGAATATAATTTAAAAGAAATGAAAAATATAGAGGTTAATTTAGGCTGCTGAAGAGCCACAGGTTCTTATCTTGGCTTGTTCTAATGGGTAACATTCACCTTTGTCCAGTTTTAAGGGCTTTTGAGCTCAATTCTCCAGTAAGCTAACAAATAGAACTAGTTTTGGGATCAATTATTCTCCTTATCTGACATGTCCACCTCCATAATTAAGAGGCCTTAAAAGAAACAAGAACACTGAATCTCAGTGGGTTATCTATTAAGAGAGTGTGAATAAATTTTTAATTGTTCAAAGCTCTAGGAGTTTGAAAATTCAGGTAGCTACGATTCAGTCCTTACAAGGTCATTTAGATTTTGCAAGGGCTAAAATAAGAGTTTAACTTAAATAATATGTATTTTCTCCTCCTAGGGAGTCACCATGGGCTGTTGCTCTAACCATACTTTTTGGACTACAGAGCAACCTCTTCCCCCTATTCATCACCCCCTTCCCAAAGATTCTTCCCCTGACGACCTACAATTAAAGGAAGCCTGTCATTCTTTCCTTTGTGCTACCCACACATTCCTTCTCCCTGAGTATCTTCCTGTCTTTAAGCCTTTCCTTAAAACATCTCTTACAGCATTTGGCAAATTTCCACTGTAAAAAAGTTCAGTGGAATTTTAAAGTTAAGGATACATGCTTTATGATAAAATCAAACACTTTGTTTCAAAGGAAGGAAAGAAAGAAGAAATCACATTTCATCTTTAAATATATATATATGTATACTGTAGATGTATATTTGGTTTGAGCTGATCCCCCCGTCTTTTTCTTGTGGAGGGGGGAGAAGAAGAGGGGGCACAAAGAAGGGGATGAAGGAGATGCCTGAGAAAAACGAGAAGGATTAAGGTAGGTAGCGAAAGGAAGGTAGAATAGAGAGGAGAATAAAGGCAGAGAGAAATGATCATTAAGTTGAAAAAATGTTTACCAGGCCATCTATCACTTGAATCAAGTTCAGTAAGCCAACCAAAAACTAAGAACTGTGACAGCTCCACGTCAAATAGCCTAATACAAGTGTCAGGAAGCTATAAGGCAAAACAGAAAGCACTAGCTGACTTCAAAAAAAAAAATGCAACAATTGCAGTGGAGAATCCATGCAGGTCATCTCTAAACTGCTTAAAAGAAAAGCAAAAACAGAACCACAACAAACTAATCTTCACTATGAATTGCTAAAGAAAACCTCTGAAAGCTATTTTCAAACCCAAGAAATATAATGTATTATCAGTTGATTTTAGCCAAGTCGGCAAGTTACTAATCATATCTAAAAAATAAGATTATACATTTCTACTTATGCTAATACTTTGCCAGTACCTTATCATCCATTTCTGCAACAGCAGCACAGAGGTCTACCAGGTTAGGCTGCAAATGTCCATTCACTATCTTCTCATTATAAATATAAATCTGAAATTACAAAAGCAAAGTAAGCAGAGCCATTTATATATTTTTTGCTTGTTAAAAAAATCTTCCAAACCAAATCTATAGTTAGTTTTCAAATAATGGCCAAAGGAAGCTTCATTCAAGTTTTCTAACTTAGGGTAGCCAAGTTAAATACAGCTCAAAGAAGGATTTCTCGTGGCCAGTTTCCCAGCTTCATGTCTGAGCTGATAAGCAGCAGCACAGAGACATACCAAAGCCACCTGACATCCCACCACCACCCACCAACTGAACAGTGGGAGCACAGAGGAAAGAGGGGAAATAAGGGACAGGAATATAATGGACAACCCCATGGCTCCTGTGCTCAGCCGTCCTTTGGTTCCAGATGATAGGAATCAAAGGAGAGGATAGGGATTGGAGAAATGTGTCCCACTGCTACCATCTGCTAACCAGAAGGGAGGCTTATCCAGAAAGCAGCAGCAAAAATCTTTTAGCTTTCTCCTAGGCCAGAGATACATAATGTTGTTAACAAGCCCAAGCCAAATGGGCAATGTTACATGGACCATCCTGTTATGTTACAATGATCATTGCTCTAAACTTGGAACACAAACTTATTCTGGAGGCAATCCTTATGTTTTAAAATGAAACTGTCTGGGAATGAAGAATATCTCATGCTGAGTATGTGTGAGAACTTGGTTCCTAGGGATATCATCAAAAAGACCAGAGATCTCAAGCAACAATGACGAGGATTATCTTTAAAAAAAATTCTTTGAATGTTTTCTTAATTCTTCAAAAATTATTTTTACATGTTCTTGGAAATTAACTTGGAAGTGAAAAAAATGGAAGGTAAATCAAATAACTAATGAAAAAATTTTAAAATATAACAATGCCATCGTTGATTTAGAGGTTTTTCAAAGTCAGCAATGTTAATCAAATAAATGAATCTATTCTCTTGACCATAACCAGAATTTTAGGAGTTTTCACTTTAAATAGTAAGTTACACAAATATTTACTGACAGCCTTTATTGAAATAAAAGAGAATTTCTGGTTATCTGTTCAGAAAATTCCATTAAGCAAAGCCCCCAAATTCCTCAAGCATCTTGGCTAATTAATATTTTTATTGAATACAGACTTAGTAACCACATTCACTTTGTCAAGTTTACATCATCAGTCTAGCTTTCTGGGCAATGAAAATCAAGACATTCTTTTAAAACTATATTTGATATAATTGTTTAGCTAAATGAATGGCTATGAGCTCAGCAGGAAGAGAGCTCACTGTGACCTATAATGGGCAAGAAGGACTTAATGGGCAGCTAGGTGGTTGAGCAGTAGAGTGCTGAATCTGAAGTCAGGAAGACCTAAATTCAAATTTAGCCTCTTTAGACACTTATTAGCCAAATGACTTTTGGCAACTTAACCTGTTTACCTCAATTTCTTCAAGTGCAAAATGGGGATAATAATAGCATCTATCTCCCAAGGTTGTGAGGAGCAAAGGAAATAATATTTGTAAAGCACTTAACACAATGCCTAGGAGATAGTAGGAGCTATATAAATGTTAGCTATTATTATTATTACTGTTATTATCTGAGCTAGACCTTGAAAGTTCGGCAAGATTCTCAATTATTTAGAATTTTATTTAATAAAAGGACATTTTCTGATTTAAAAACAAAAAACAAAAGCCAGAGTCATTTTTCCTAACCCTATTTTCTCCCTGTATTTCTCCAATGTATTTAACACGTAACATCATCTTTTACACACCCCTTAGGTTTCAAACTTTGTTTTCTCGGATTTAAAAAAAAAAATTGGGGGGCTGGGAGGGACCTAGAACTATTTTTTAACTGGTAAAACATTCGGTGAAGAAAACCACTCACCAATGTATGCTGGCAACTGCTATGTTATGTGTGGCACCAAGCAGGGTCACCCCAGCCAGCTGGATAGTTAGCATCCTCACACAAAACCAGCTCTCTATTCCAGGCTACCTTTCCCAGATATGATATTTTAAAATAATCTGTTTGCCAATGAAAACAACTGCCATCAGACTTACCTGTCGGGCATAAGCCATCTCAATGCTATCTAGAGAGCTTCGGCCTGGGGGTCCCAAATCACTGATGTAACTTGGCTATAGGTCAAAACACATTAATAATCAGTTAAGGACACCAAGTTAAAATATGACATTAAAAAGTACATATTTGTGGGTTTTTTTTGTTCCCTCCTTCTCCCCAAAGATGGCTTTAAGGAGTTTAGATAAAAGATAACTCTTCTTGCCTATATTATAAAATTATATGGCACTTGATTGTCTTGAAAAGGACAGAAAGCTCTGTCAGCCTTATTTGTATCTCCACTGGTATTTCTGAAATAAGACTATTTCGAATTTTCTGTTTAGACCTCAAGCAATATTCCCTCAGTAGCCATCTTTTCACTTGTGTCTATAATAAAGCTTAAGTCTTTCTGTTTATGCTAACATCATTAATCATGTCAAGATAATCTGGCAAATAAGGTTTATGAAACAGCAATGTTCACAGATATATTTTTAATCTATACACTACATAAGACAGCAGTTGCTGGTTCATTTTTTGGCACTCAGATGATTAAAAAAATTATGATCGATTTCCAATTTGGGTACTGAATATCTATTATATATCCATAGCACTGTGTTGGTCATTGTGGGGAACACAAAGAAATTGCCTTCAGGAATCTTACAAACTAGTCAGACAGGAGACTAAGATGTGTGAAAAGTTAAACACATAGAAGTCATTTTTCCTAACTATAAAAAGCTTAATTTATTAAACATTATATATGACTCTTCATATGAACCATTATCAAAATAATGCCTATTAGAATTGCTATTTATATATTTTAAATATAATAACTTCCACAGTGAACAAAAAGCAAAAGCAAAAGCAAAATTCCTTGAGCCCTCTTCAAAAATGACAAATGCTTTGTTCTTGAGAACAAAGCAGCTGCTGAGGCAGGTTTCCTGGGAAACAGATGTGAAGGAAGAACTACTACGAAACCTCTCCCTGGACTGCTTTAGACAAACTACATGGCTATCCCAGGTAATTCTAGATTTAGACGACTATCATGGTTTACTGGAGTTTTACTTGGACACGGAAGTCACAGGAAGTTGTGTGATTTGAGATTGTTAAATAAACAAAGCTTCCATCTGTGAATCACAATATTTTTCCCCTTTGCCATTTTAAGGATTTTTAAAATATCACCGTGGTAATAATGAGTGTCTGACTAGTTGAAAAGTACATACTAGAATCTGTAATTAAAAAGTATATTTCTGGCAAGCTATTTAAACAGACAAACAAAAATCTCCTACACTATACACAAAAATCTCCTACACTATACAATTCTTCCTCCCTTTCCCACCCCCACCTCCACCCCCACCTGTATTGGACTGTTTTTATATTGAAAATTATTTCAGGAAGGTCGTGCTACAACCAAGAACACACAGACAGTAAATGCTTCAAGTAAATTATCTTTGCTAACAGAATAAAGAAACAGATAAACGAAAAGTCAGAAAATGGAGTAAAAAATTAAGTAGAATTTAATGCTGAGAAACAAATACATGAGATGGAAGAGTCATAGTGGACATTAATTTATATGCAATTTGCTATGCAGTTAAAAACCCAGACCTACCATAGAAGTGCTGACTGAAGGAAGTACCTCAAAGGCAAACTAAGAACGAAAATACAATTAAGAGATTTGAAGAAAATGATTAATAATGATTTTATTGTGGAAAGAATGGCCTCATGAAAAATTTTTTTTTTAAAAAAACCCTAAAACCATGGTAATTTTACTTAAAGAAAACAAGGGTGAACATATGACTCTGGGGTCACAAAAAGATTAAATTCAAAGGCAACATTATGTAATGGAAATCTGTGTTCTAGGCCTGGCTTTTCCCCTAACTAGCTGTGTGACCTTGGTCAGTGCATCCCTCTGAACTTTTATTTCCCCTTCCAACTCTAAAATCCTCTAATTCTAGCAAATCGTAGAATTTTAAATATTTATTTTACAGAATGAGGATTTAAGGTAAAATTCAAGATGTTTCCAGATGATAATCATATATGGTAAGTGTCCAAGAAATATCACAGGGCGCCAAAAACTGAAAAAAAATTTAGAGTAGAAAAAAAAATGTTCCTTAGAAATGAGTCTTGCACTGAAAAATGGAGAGAAGAATATTGTAAAGACATGGCCTACACAGCCTTATGACCTTTACATGCTAGAAATGTCCATCTTACCTCATTTTCCCACCACAAAAATGCCTAATAACAGAAAACTTGGTCCCTACATTTTTTATTCTCTCTGGAATTCAATTTCATGCCTACCTTGAGTAATTTAAGTTACACTGATTTTCAAAATTGTTCTATAAACAATGTGAAATTTTCCAAGTTAGTCCCAATCTGTTAGAATCTAGAGATTATGAATTTCAACTGAGGAATCTGTTGATAATGTCTGCAATTCAGTAACAATGGGGGATGGACGCTTTGAACAACTGGTATTAACTACATATTACATAAACAAGACTAAAACATGGTGGGGGGTAGAGGAAAAAGGGGTCAAAGACAAACGTAATGTATGTTAGATCAAGGCCAGATGCTCTGCTACAAAAGGGAATGTGAAAAAGTATCTGAGAGTTATACTCAAAAGGTGATAGCATCTCCCAAAGTAGTGAGTGCTAGCAAAAAACAAAATGGGATGGACATTGGAGGGTGGGAGGGAAGCATGCAAAGAGAATGGTATTTATTTGGTTTGTGATTATTATCTGCTAAAACGTATGTGTCTGTTTTAGTTAAATATTGCTGAATAGCAATGAAAAATGTTTTCTGGTACTAAAAAAAAATCTAATTTAAGAAATTACTCATTTAAAAAAAGTAGTTGTGTTTCTGGCTTCACATTTCCATTTAAATTAATTTTACCTAATGTTCTTGTTTTCCCAAGTATTTCTCCTTCATTTGCCCTTAGATAAGCTTTCCTTTCCACTTGTGTACCAGGCTCCATACACATAAAATGCATTATTCATCCACAGGACATGTAGAAGAATATTCCTGAGCAGTGGAACAGGGCAAACTTTTGTCAGAATTCCAAAGAAAGGGGCTGCTTGGTGCTTTGGTGGTGAGTGCTAACATACTGCCCAGAAATAATGGCTCCAAACACCATCAGTGATGCTGGATTTCATGGCAGTTGTGCCTAAATGAGGCACAGAAGAGAATGATAGGAGAAGGGAGGCATATACTAGAAATGACAGGCAGAGGCTGTATTATTTAGTGAAGACAGAAGGAAAATGCCAAACTATGAGATAAATGGAAAGCTTGAGGTCAAAGCTGAAAATGGAATCTTCAGGCAATATAAAAATGGGTATAAACTATCAAAGCTGACCTAATTACCAAAACATCTAACTTAATGAAGAAAGAGCTCAGAAATATACGGAATATAGTGAGGAATTGAATGTGGGATACAGTAGTCTTTTTTTTATCCTTTTCTTCCTCCTATCCCCCAAGAAACAAAATACTAATAAACAAAATAGGAAACAAAATAAGATAGGTTAAGTTGTAAGAGATAATTATCTATAAAACCTATAGGAGACAGCTTCCTTTAAAAAATCTTAGCAATACCATTTTTACAATGCCATTCTGGACCGGGAATCAGGGGATTGGTTTCTAACTGAGATTATGCCATATAAGGTCTGGCTTTATGAACCAATTTTGCTCTTTAGTCTGAAGATAGTGGTTTCCAAGTATTTGAAGAGCTGTAATATGGAAAAGGGCTTAATTTTGTTCTATCTAGTCCCACAGGGCAAAAATATGAGCAGTAGTGGATCACAGGAATGCAAGTTTGGAGCTGGAAGAAGACTTGGAGGTCATCTAGTCCAACCACTTAATTTTATATATTAAAAAACTGAGGCACAGAGAAGTTAAATGTCTTGCCCAAAGTCCCACAGACAGTAAATGAGCTAGTATTTAACCCAGGTCCTCTGCCTCAAAGTTCAGTTTTGCATTATATATAATGAAATTCATTATATATAATGAAATTTTTTTTTTAACAATTAGCTATCTCAAAGTGGAACTGACTACTTCAGGAACAAGGAGTATCTGTTCTATAAAGAAAGGTTGGATGACCACTTGTCAAACATATTGTGGTAGAAGTCATTTTTGGTATAGGTTAGACTAGATGGTCTCTGTGGTCCTTCCCAAATCCAAAGCTCTATGATTCTTTCTCCAATTCATAGTGTATATGCCATTTAAATGAAACAGATTTCTAAAGAATCACCTATAGGCCTAAGATTAGGTAAAGAACATTTTAACAATTAATGTACTTTGGAAGGTTAGAAAAAAATATCTCAAGGATCTAAAACATTCTTGAAAAGATACACTGATATTATTTAATGATTTAAAAAGAGGTCTACCATAGGACAATAGTAAGAAACCTGCTCTTTGGCTTTTTCATAACTTGGAAGAGGAAGGAATTTTATTGTCTTCATCATTGACTATAAAAGCAAAAGCAAACACTGAGCTATGGGAATGAATCTAAATCGAGAAGAGCTAATTAACTGGGTGTTCAAGAAAAAAAGACATTTATTATATACGATTAAAACAATTTAGACAGAGTCAGCTAGCCAATGTGATCTCTGACATGCCCCTTCTTTGCTCACTCCAGATAATCAGTTTGTCATTATCAAATACTGAAATCAAAGAAGCATATGAGGTGCTTAACCAGGTGCTATCCTTTTTTAATTCTGAAGCATGGGATTTTTATTCAGACCACCCTATAAAAGTTGTTAATGAGAGTAAAATTACTGAACTTCCTTTAACAACCATATTGTACCATTTTTCTTGATGACATCCTGAGGAAATTAATTTCCCAAATTAATGTTATGCTACTGAAGCATTTCCTTTATTAAAACTTGCCAGCCTCTGATATGACTGAATGGCTTCTTGCTCTTCAATTATACAATAGCTTAGTAGGGAGGGATATTTCAAATTCTATCACATATCTCTTCCTCTCCTTCTCCCACTTTTTGTATAAACCATCTTCTTTAAAAGTACTTAAATTTTGATATTTTCCTTTGATGATCAGGTCTGTCTCAAATAAGAATAATTTCTGTTTCTGATTGAAAACTGCTCTTATCTCAGTCATACCTTTTCTAAGAACAATGTGAGTGAGGAAGAATTATTTCAGCTATCAATTTACGTTTGCTTTCTTTTTTCTCTCTGTGCCTAATGATATTTTAAACATAAAGGGGCAAATAGCATCTGTGTCTCCAAGTGGGTCTACAGCTAAAGACTTTTTAAATAAGATGGAAAATGTTGCGGTAAAGAAGGCCTATACAACATTTTGCCTATATGCCACATTACCCTTCTTACAATCCAGAAGGATTTCATTACATTAGTAGAGTGACCAGAGGTCCATGTTGGCAGAAAATGTTATTATTTTGGCTAGTCTGGAATAAGTATCACTTTGTGTGATGTGCTAGGATGACAGCAATGTTTTCCACTGTGCTGGAAGGTCACAACACAGTATATCACCAGCATCAATAAACTACTGTCCAAGGGGACTCCTTAAGTTGTTAAAGAACAGTCTGCTAAGTAGACTAGTCTATTTTTAAGAGATCAGCTTCCAGAAAAGAATATCTCATTAACAACTTTTAATTATTTCCAAATCCCACTACAGACCACAGCCTATTAACACCATTTTAAAAAATGAAGTCCATGGTGCAGTAAACTGCTCTAGTTATTTGCCCAGCTTCATGAAGAAGTTAAAACTGAAAAATTGGGCTGGTGTAGAACTTAATACATTTTTTTTTCTCCTTGAAGGTTCTGGCTAGAACTTCATTTGACAAGGAAACAAGGTCTAAGATTGTATATGGACCATTCTCTAATGTCCTTAGCTTTTTCGTCTTTTTACTGAAAGACTGGTTCATATGAAAGTAAAAAGTTTTAAATAGGAAGGAATTTGTAGATATTACTTGTCTTTATTTGCTGTACAAAATTACTCTGCAAGCTAGTTACCATGAAATGACCTGTCATTTGGGCATCCCTGACCTAGAATGTAGTGGTCAGAATTACAAAATGGAAGTTAGCATTTCTGAGTCATACTGACTATACATCCTCTACTATGTATCTGCTTCCCCAAAAATGTGGAGATAAGAACACTGGTCTTCCATAAGTCTGTTTGAAATAAACAAGGAACTCTTAAAGGCCTAAAATGAAAACTTCTGTAATAATTTTTAGCTATTATTCAAAACTCCCGAGATGCATTTACTTACGCACACACACACCCCACACACACACACACCCAGCAACTAAATGCTAAAAGTCCTTGAACTAAATATTTCTTTGATTTTAGCTATAATATTGTTGACATAAGATGCTATCATACACATTTCTTGTAGACTAGACTTACTTCATTCTCTTGCGTAAAGTCAAGGGGATCTTCTCCTGAAGCAAGCAGTGTATGGAGAATCCTTTGCTTAACCTGTTCCCATTCCACCAACATTGATTCTCGATGATATTCTTCAGCCATACCAAAGGTCTATAAAAGAAACAGATGCTAATGAATCTGGAGTACAAAGAACAAAAGAATTTTCTCTAAAGCACAAAAGAAATTTAAAAAAAAAAAAACAAAAAGGGGCTACTGTCTCTCCATGAGTAAAGGGAAGATAACCTCCTTTTAAAAAATCTTAAAAGGATTTGCTTTCAAATATGATCATAAAAGAAGGTTTTAAGAGAAAAAATTCAAACGAAATGGAAGGATATAATCATATTTACATAATTAGCAATGAAGGCAGTTGTATGTTATGAAAATCATTAGAAGCACTGGGCTGGAAGCCATAATATAGTTCCAGTTTTGCCACTAAGTGAACATAACACACTCACTGTATCAGAAAACATATGCCTTGTTCCACAACCATAGTTCACCACTATTCTGCCAAAAGACAGGAAGACATGTTTCACCCGACCTTAACATTTCTCTCTGTTTTCTCAACTGTTTTCCTTTTTTCCCTCCCTCCCTCTCTCCTCTTCCTTCCCCCCTTCCTTCTTTCACTATCCATTCCATCCATTTATATCCTATGCAGCTGGTTTGGTTTAGAGACAGATGATCTAGGTTTAAATCTCAACTCTACCCCTTGCTCCCTATGGGTCCATGAACAAATCACTTTACCTCTCTGTGCCTCAATTCTTCATCTGCAAAATGAAGATGTTGAGCTAGATAACCTCTAAAGTCTCTTCCAACTCTCTATGATCACTAATTGAAAAGCCTATAATTCTAAGAATGCCAGGTGGTAAAACCTAAATCTAAAAAAATTTATAGTGATTTTCTAAGGCACATTGTAACATTTTCATAGGAAGAAGTGAACTCATGACAGAAAATAAAGACTATTCTGTAATTAGGTTACTAAATGTTCTACTCAGATTCGCTACTATATGTCTGGCAAACCATACCTCTGTATATTGGTGTCACTGCAAACTCCCCTGCCAAAAAACACAGGCACACAGAAGGAAAAGATAAACACTAAGGGGAAATTAAAGCACTTATAGAGAAACATACTGTACCATGAGCATTCAACCTATTATTTTCTAATTGGCAGACCAGGTTTCCTATCAGCTTAAATACACTTTTCAAAAAGCTATTTCATTTAGAATCAGATTGGCATCTAATTAGGCAGCACCAAGGGAATGATTGTTAGTAATGCCTGCTTTAATTTTTGGCAACATAGATAATTTATACTGATAATATATTTATACATGAGCTTTTGTGAGGCTATCAGGCATACTGATTGTCCTACCTTTACTATGAATTTTAGTTTTGGTTCAATTATTTGTCAAAATGTGAAAAGGATAAAGACAACAAAAACTAAAGAAGAAGAAGCTTGAGGGATACTGCAAGTTTGATTTTAATCTACTTATATAAGAAATAGTGAATATGACTTCAAATCAATCTGCTACAGACAAAGAAAAAACTACAATCACAAACTGAAAAATCAGGCTCCTATTTAGTTGTTTGTGCACTAAGAGAAAGACAGAATGGAATCATTCCAAATACTGAACATTCCTCCATCAGGATTTTTGCCCAAATGAGTACAGCTAGTGAGGAAGCACAGTAGTTTGAATGGAGAGACTTTTGAAGCATGAGCAACTGTCCTGGATTCAGTCTATAAGACTGTACAATTCCCACTTGATTCACAGGAGGTCCCTATCAATCAATGTAGGAACCAAGCCCAAAGCATCCTTGACTCTGAACCTCACTTTGAGCAGATCTCCAGTAAAGTGGAGTGGTGTTGGGTGAGCCTTAACAGGAGGAAGCATGCTATACAGTTTTTGAAACCTGTTATTAGCATTCGCAAAAAATAGCTAATGATGTGGCATTTCTGGGCTTGGGTGGATGTCCAGCTCATTAAAAGAGACAAGCAGGTGTTCATTCTGTTTCTCAGTCTGCTGGTCAACAAGAATCCTTCAATTAGCCAGTCAATAAGTATTTATTAAGTGCTTACCATGTGCCAGAGGAGTTAAAAAAAAAGAGTAAAAACACAGTCCCTGCCCTCAAGAAGCTGTCATTCTAATGGGGGAGACAATTTATAAATAAATATGTACATGTAAGCTATATACAGTGTAAATGGGAAGCCATCTCATAGTGAAGGCACTAGCAGTGGAGTACGAAGGAGGGAGGACAAGAAAAAGTCCTTTTAAAAATTTGTAGGATTTCAGCTAAGTCTTAAAGGATATCAGAAAACGCAGAAAGAGGTGAAGGAAGCAAACATTCTTTAAGTGCTTGCTATGTGCTAAGCACTTTACAGATATATCTCATTTAGATCTCACAACAACTCTGGAAGGTAGGTTGCTATTATTATACTCTTTTCACAGTTGAGAAAACTGAGGTAGACAGAGGTTAAGTGACCTGTCCAGAGTCATATATCTAGTAAGTGTTCGGGGCAAAATCTGAATTTAGGTCTTCCTGATTCCAGGCCCAGCACTCTATCCTTGGGCCACCTAGCTAGGAGGTGGAGGTGAGGAGGGAGAACATTTTGGGAATGAAGAGCAACCAACGAAAAGGTACAGAGTTAGGAGCTGGAGTATGCTATATGAGGAACACTCAGTGTCACTGCTTTGTAGAGGACATGGAAGGGATTAAAACAAAAGAGACTGGAAAGCTCTGGAAAGGACCAGGTTATGAAGGGCTTTAAAAGCCAAAACCCATAGGATTTATATTTGATCCTGGAGAAAATAGGGAGCCAATGGAATTTACTGACTACGCAAGAGAGAGAGAAACATATGATCAGACCTGAGCATTAGGAAGATTAATTTGACAACTGAGGAGAGAAAGACTCAAGTGGGGTGAGTTTTGAGGCAGGGGCACCACCTCCCACACTCCACGGTAGGCTATTGTAACAGTTCAGGTGTGAGTGGATGAGGGCCTACACTTAGGGCAGTGACGTGAGAGGAGAGAAGGGACATGGATGAGAGCTGTTGTGAAGGGAGAAATGACAGAGGTCATTGCTGAGGATTACACCTAGGTTTTAAGTCTAGGTGAATGGGAAAATGGGAGTGCCCTATACTGTAAAAGGGAAACTGAGAAGAGAGGAGGGTTGTGGGGTAAGGGTGGGAAAGACAGTGAACTCTATCTTAGGCAAACTTAAGTTGAGATATGTAGAAAACATCTAGTTTGAGATGTCTAATAAACAATTTGGAGATTAAAGACTGAAGGTTAGGACTAGAAAAGTAGATCTGAGAATCATCAGCATAGAGATGATAATTAAATCCACAGGAGCTGATGAGATCACCACACAAAACAGTTTAGAGGGAGAAGAGAAGGGGGCACAGGTAGGAAACAACTACCTTTAGGGAGCATAATCTCGACGAAGATCCAGCAAAAGAAACTGAGAAGGAACAATTGGATTGGTTAGAGGAGAGCCAGGAGAGAGCAGAAAAGGTGATTTAAGAGATTATTAAGGGTACTCACTTAAAAAGTAGCTTTTTGGCTAATTAAAAAATGGCAAAGTTATCCTAATTTAAGCAATTTCTTTTGTATCCAAACTGTGAATCTTGATTAAGTAGAAAACACACATTGATAATGAAGGGAATCTACTAGTCCAAAGAGAAATCTACCTAGAAGAAAATGGGAAATCTTAGGTCATATAAGGGACAGAGGCTGTGGAAAACTGATCCCAAATGTCAAAATCTTTTGCTTTTCCTAAAACAACTAAAGTTCCCTAAAATTTCAAAAACAGGTCACTGAACTTTCCAGATCTTTAATGCATGACTAAGAAAGGCAGTTTGTTACAGAATCTTACACTTAGATGCAATGTTACCATAGTTCCACTAAGCAATTTTTGTGAAAATGACAAGGAACTTTCAACTTATCAATAAAATAAATTCTATTATCTTTTGCTTCCCTGCCTGTCCATGTTTTTCCCAACCCCCTAGTTCTAGTTACATCAAAGATAATAGTATATATAATTCAGGGGATAACCATGGAAGATCACTCACATACATGCCTTAATCTAACCTATCTTTTACAGCCTCTGTGAATCCCTATTAAGTATAAAGAAGAATATCAACAAGAGGTGATAATGAGAAAACTCGAGAAGTTTCACTGATAACAACACCATTAATGGGAGAGGAGATGGGGGAAACACAAGCATGAGGTAGAGGAGGGTTGGACTAGCAGAAACAAGTGGAAAAAAAGCCCAAGAGAGAAGAGAGAAAGAGAAATTGGAAAGTTGCCATAGGAATACAAATTAAAAGGGAGGAAGGAAGTAACACAAGAGTAGGAAAATAAGGCACCACAGATAAAAAGAAGCAAAGGGAATTATAAAAAAATTTAAGGTGAACATGTAAGCTGAACTAAAGTTAAGGGAAACAGGATGCTTTCAAGTTTTGATTTAAAAAAAAGAATTTTATGTTACATA
The DNA here is from genome assembly GCA_028646595.1 of Phalanger gymnotis. Lineage (NCBI taxonomy): Eukaryota > Metazoa > Chordata > Mammalia > Diprotodontia > Phalangeridae > Phalanger > Phalanger gymnotis. The sequence goes on along the minus strand of CM053625.1, from coordinate 115,486,741 downwards.
CAGGATAAGAAAGATATTTGGCATATTGGACAACTTAGTAAAGAACAGGTGGTGGGTACTTAGGTCCCCGTTTTTCTCAAGAAAGAGGGTAACCTGTTTTGACTTAATGCCAATTTATTATTATGATATTGCTGACTTCTGGGAACTCTGCATATGTTCTGGTAATGTTGTTCTGTTTTTGCTAGGATACATCAAATGGAAAATGATATAGTACATTTCTGTAATTTGTGTGTCTGCTTTCTTGGCATTTCAACATGATATTGGCAAGTTACTGTAGCATGAAATTTCCCTCTACCCACTTGCTGCAATGCCAGATATATATTCACCTTTGGTTTGGACAGAATTTTTGCTTTTCGGCATCTTAATATCTTCTACACAAGTCAAAAGTTCTCCCTCCAGGCCAACTTACAACACTGGAATGTGTCTCACACAAACACATATGCACATGTTATGCACTGTAGCATGTCACTAAATGTTTTGGTTGGCTGCACATTTAGTCTCAGTATGGCACAATGTTTGGAGACTGCCAAATGCAGAAAAAACATTCAGCAGGGTAAATGAATTAATAAGGCTTGGTAGCATTTAACAATCATAATTTAATTCTATCAGATTCTGATGAAATCTGATTCGAAGTATGAATTATTTTTCCTATTTTGGAGGCATGCATGAATCCAGTTAGAATTTACATTCTAGCAATAACAAAGTACAAAGTTTTAAAGAACTTGTTGGTAATTAATTTTGTTATTAAGTTAATATTTTATGACACTTTTTAGAAACTATGATTTAAAACCAAACCCAGCTATAGGTCTATGCAGAGCCACCTCAAATAAATATTACCTGTTAATGCCGCAATACAACGTATTTTTAACACCACAAAAATCATCTTAATATGGACTTTTCAAACTAAATATATTTACATTACAAATATATATACATAATAAGAAAGAAACAAGGGATACTTTATGGGGCATCTTTAAGTATCATTTTACTTGTAAATATAACGTTCAGAAGTGATATGTGACATTCCTCCACTCATGTTGCTTTGATCCCTAACAGATACAAATAATATGTGTATTGGAAATAACTAGAGATAACTCACATGTGATAAATATTCTCTCTTCCCCCTAATTTTAATAGTCATAACTGTCTATTGCAAGTTACACTGAATTCAGTACCAAGCCTATTTCTGAAGTACTTGAAGTTTAAAAAGTGGTAATAAAAAAATAAATTGTTTAATAGGAAGAGATCCTAAGAAAACCCTTTCGATCAGGGGTTCTTAACCTGAGGTCCATGTACTTGTTTTTAAAAAATATTTTGGTATCTGTACTTCACTATAATTGTCTTCCTTTGAAATTACACACATTTAATTTCATGCATTTATTCTGCAAAAGAGGTCCATGACACCAAAAAGATAAAGATAAAGAACTCCTTAAATAGTATTAGACCTTTTCAGGAGCTAGAGCTTTAACAGGAATTCAATCATTCCCTTGACTATAGAAATATAGCCAGTAGTAGATATTTAATTCAAAGGTCTTTTGGTCTTTCCAATTAGCAAATAATTTACTTATTTTTTATTTTTTTTTCAATTAGCAAACAATTTAACAGGGCTTTATTACCATTTCAGTCATTATCTATAGCTAGTTAACTAACAAAATTTATCCAAACCATGGTGGAATCAACATGCTTCTTTACATACACAGAACTTTTGTGGTTGGATCAAATTCCACTAGCAGAAAATAACTGAGTTGAAGGTCATTGAGTCCCCAAATTCCTTTACTGACAGTATATGCTGAGTCTCTCAAAACAGCTTCCATTTGAGGTTCTGCTTTTTTACTCACCCGCTTTCTGGACTCCTCAATAGCAGACAGCAATGCATTGTCCTTTTCATTCTTCAGAAAGCCCTAAAAAGAGGACAAACTGTATATGTTGAAATGAGTCTGATCAAAAACTATATCACAGCACCTCATTTTTTCACCTTTGACACACCTGCCCACTTTTTCTTTAAAAAGTACTAAATCTTCAAAATATGTTTTGAAACCATTCGTTCCTTTTTATACCCTAACAAATACTTACTAAGAAACTGGAAAGGACATTGGTAGAGTAGAAAGTCCTTATAAAGCTTATTAGAACTGATTAGGTTAGACTTAGTAACATAGAGGGATGGATAATTTCCATAATTGTAAAGGTTCATTATATAGCATACATTTTTTAAAAATCTTCAGCGAAATTCTTGTTGACCTATTTGATGGATACACCAGCAAAGAGCTGTCTCTGTCCTGATTGTTCTAGGAGCAGAGCTGTTACTCTCCAACAAAAGCCTATGCAGCTGCTATTGGGTTAATAACAAACAGTAAGGGGGAAAAGACCAGTTTATAGAACAGGGGTCCTTAACCTTGTCATATCACAGACTCCTTTAACAATCTGATGAAACTTATGAATCTTTCTTAGAATAATGTTTTAAAATGCATAAAACATATAGGATTACAAAAGAAACCAAAGGTTAGTGAAAATAAAATGTATTTTTTCCTCCCTTCCAAGTTTGTGGACTCCCAGAATCCCAAGGTTAAGAATTCCTGCTATAGAACGACTATAGATTGAAAGCTGATAGAGAAAAATTCAGTTAGGCCTTTAAAATAAATATTCTGAAATACATAAAGTATATGTATCTGTTAAGGATATCATAGATACATCAAGAAATGTAAAGAACAATAACATACATCCATGTTTCCTGAACCTTAACTTGGGAAAAAAAAAACAACTCCAAAGCAAAGACTTTTTGCCATGGAACATTACACACAGGTAAAGTAGCCTTAGGCTGAAGTGTTTTAAAATGGTTGTATTAAGTCAAAAGATGTCTTTTTTTAAGTTTCCTACACTTATCTGAGAATTAAGTCATTCAGTGTATTTTTTAATGAAATATTTTAGTATATCATTTGCTAGAACAGTTTCCAGGCACATATCTGCTCTTAAAAAAAATCCTAAAAAGTTTATTCAACTTTCACCTAACTTAAGAAATTGCCTGTATACCTTGTTTACATACAAAAAGGCATTTGTAACAATCACCACATCAATCAAGTTCTACACTAAAACACCACATGATATGATTTGACATTGGATGGAATTTAATGCAAAGAGATCCATTCTGGTTCTTAAATGACCTTAGATGCTGCCAAATCAAAGGACTTCATAAAAAGGTGGTTCCTCCTATAAAGCAGTCTCATAACATGAACCTTGAGGACAATAAAGCTCCCATGAATTTATCAAAGGAGAAGTGGAAGGGGAGGAGGGAGAAGAAAGGTTCAGACTTCAGTACGTGATGGAATGCTTTTCACACAATCAATCAATCAGCGAACAGTTATTAAGCCCAAGGTATGTACCATGCACTGTGCCAGTAGCTGTAGATACAGGAATTAAAAAAAAAAAAAGACTGTTCCTGCCCTCAAGGACTTTACATTCCACTGCCAGGAGGTGGTAGTGGTAATGGTGGTGATATATAACACGTCCACAGAGAAGCAAAAAGTAAAAGAAAAAATAAACAAGGAATATGTGTGGTTTTGTTTTTTTAAATAGTGCTGGCTTACAATAACAAAATTACCTCAAAAACTCAAGACAGCAAATAAAATCACAACTACTGCATACGTGTAATTTAAATAACAGGTGCTTGGTACTATATGAGCTAGAATTGGAACAATGGAAAAAAAATCTAATAGCGTTCATTTATACTCTTCAAAACCAATGATTATGTCCAACTAAGTTTTTATTAAAGCATGAATTCGGTATCATCTTTGTAACTCTGATGAGACAGGTCTCCAATTACCCAAAACCAAGGAAGTTAGTACCACAGAGGCTAGCTCGTTAGTAAAGCTAATAAACAATTATCATTAATTGCTATTTATAAACAAAATGCAGGCAGATACTTTATTTGGCAGCTCACGGGACACTTTCCTGGCTTCTGCCACAAGAAGTTAATGATCTAAACAAGCCCTTCAGATAGTGGATGTGTACACGGTTGACATGGTGAACTTTGTATGATACCTAGTCTGACCTTCACTGAAAGTAAAGGATGAGAGCTATTGTCACTCCAGATTTCAGTTAGATGTATCTGAGTTAGATAAGACTAACTTGCACATTTCTCTGTTTATGTGTGTATAATCCCATTATACATGCTATACACAACTCACCCCCTAACCCGGACCTTCAGCCAGACCCGTGGCCAATTACTAGCATTTTAATCTAAACTCAATGTAGAAAATACCCCCAAACAAGCAAAATAGAGACACAAAGTCTGAAAATGAGGTTTTGAGGTACTCATCTAAAAGCAGCCCAATATTCTGCATCACTTAAGCAGTTTTCAATTTTTTTTTTTTTTTGCTTTTTGGCAGGGCAATTGAGGTTAAGTTTCTTGCCCAAGGTCACACAGCTAGTACATGCGTCAAGTGTCTGAGGCCATATTTGAACTCAGGTCCTCCTGACTCCAGGGCCAGTGCTGTACTCACTGCGCCACCTAGCTGCCTCAGTTTTCAAATTTCTTAAAGGAAAAATTGTACACGCTCAGAAATAATTACTACTAATATAGTTTCCAACTTTGGGCAGAGTATTCCTCTCTTTAAAATAGCTTTTAGTCAAAATTAAAAAAAAATAATTATACAGAAGATGGCAAAAGAAAGTTTAGAAAAGGATACAGATGGGCAAGATGCTTTTATTACTAGAATGTTAATATGCAACAAAAGTTCATAGTTTCATATATGCATTTCTTTTTCTATTCTTTATTTTACAACATTTGTTGATGTTTGTTAACTTCATCATAAAAATAGCTTTAAAAAGTACTTTTCAGTTCAAAAAGATATAAAAATCAACCAAATGAGACATTTGCGTATGAGAAACAAATATTCTGTCTCACCCACAATGTAAATAGGTCCATTTACCATTGTGTATCACAATACCCAGTTTTTCCAAGGGTCCAAAGTGTGAGAATGCACATATTGAGTTTTGTTTCTCTTTCCTTTCCTTTTTCCTACCTTGGATTCTGGTGTAACAGATTACATTCACATTTTGCATATGTATTTTTAAAAACACATGCTAGCAACTGTTCTCCCAAAAGCATTTTTTGCATGCATGTAATAGAACTGTAATAGTTACGAATTTAAGATGAGACACTGTGCCACCTACAGGCTTCTTTTTAAGCATACATACAAACAATAATTTCTGTGCAAATCACAAAATTGCTTTTGAGAAAAATCACTGCTACCACAAATGAAATTAAGAATTCATCTTAATTTAAAAAAAAAAAAACTTGGCCAAAGTAAATGGTTTGGGCATATTCTCTGCCTAGACTTTAGTCTTTGCTCCCCCTACCCTTCCTTATGAATCTTTCCTTCCATTTTCTTTCTCAGCTTTTTCCTTTTCCCTTTCTTTTCCTCCAACCCATCCTGTACATAGCTACTAGTCACTCTCCCAGAGCACACTCTTCAGTTCAATAAACTCTGAACCTTATTCTCTCTGACTCCCATTCATGTACTCCGCAGTTTTGCCAATTGGTCTTCTGCCTTTTCATACTCCAACATTCCGTCCTCCATCCGCCTCTGTACTGGCTGGCCCCTGAGGTGAGACAACACTCCCTTCTCATCTCTGCCTCTTGGAATTCCTAGTTGTTTTCTTCCCCAAAAGTCATATTTACATAGCACTTTAAGATTTATAAATACCCACTAAGGAAATAGTGTTTTATCATTCCCAATTTATAGATAAGGAAACAGAGAGAGTTACTTGTTTTCAGTCATACAAGTAAGTTTCCCAAAGTCAGGATTAAATCTAGGATTTGAACCTTAGCACTCTTCCCATTATGCCATGTGATTTCTCAGTAGAAAGAAAATAATTGTAAAGCATGTAGGTGCCACAATAAGTCTATACAAGCAATTTTATAAGCACAGAAGATCAACAAAGCAACATGTGACTGCGGCAGGATTGGCATCTCCAGCACTGCACAGAAACTTACTGTCTTAAATCACTTAGCTCATCTGAGGTCAAATGTATGACTGCCGATAAGGATAGGCCATGAACAGTTCCATAAAATATTTTCTTCCCACATCACTTAATTCCTCCTTTTCAGTAGTCATTGACTAGTTTTCACTCTTAAAACTCCTAATTTCAATACCTCCTATCTCTTGTCACTATTATTCTAATGTCAACTCTCTAAAAAAATTCATTTTTCATTATTCTCACTTTTCTAGGTCTATGACTAGTTTACAAAATGCCTTGTTCTAGTAACCATTTTCATCTATACTAATGGTCAATGGAAGCAGTTTCCTTCCCTTTCTTTCTAGTTCAGAAGGTTCTACTGAAGTTCTAAATGCTTAGGTGACAGCAAAGAAGTCAAGAAAAACTCCTCTTCTGTCAAAAAGAACAAAGTCCAGGTGCAGTGCAAGAATTACATTTAATTACTGATTGAATTAATAACGCTATATCCTAAGGTGGGACAAGTGAATGATTGTGCTTTTGTACACTACTCCCGAATTTATAAACATTTGGGAGTTGAGGACAATGTGAAAAATGCCTAGAATTCTTTAGAACAAAGGCTACATGTAACTCTAAGGTATTACTGTAGTTAAGAAACATAGTATACATAGTCAGGGAAGTGATAACTACCAAGTGTTACCATTTTGAGCAGGGAAGGCTTATTGCCTTACCATACAGTATGAACCCTTTTTTGAAATGAGCTGTTTCTAATATTACTAATGCTTCTATTCACCCACATACTAGGTGCCTTTCCTTTTGCTGCTCATGTTGAACTCATTTCAAACAAGATGGCTGAAGAGGGGTGGCAGGCATGGTTTTATACACATGTATGTGTATATAAACACATGTTCTGAACACCATCTTTAAAACTAGGAAGAAGGCTTCTGCTATCAAACAATCAACAAGCATTTATCAAATGCCTTCTACATGTCAGCTACTATGATAGGTGCTAAGAAAACAAAGGCAAAAATGAAAAAATCCCCTATCCTTAAGGAGCTTACAACTGGGGAAGAAAAAGACTGAAATAGGGGCTAGTCTTATGATTTCATTAATAGAGAAAACTTCTTTCAGCAATATGAGTTGGCACTTTTTCTGCTGCCAAGAGAAGAACGCTTAGAACACTGAGGTTGAGTGACTTGCTCAAGGACACATGGATAACATGTGGAGGAGGCAAGACTTCCAGGCTCCAACACCGGCTTTCTATCCATTAACATCTTGTCTCTCTTTTATAAGTATATACAAAACACATGCAAAATAAGAGAGGCAGCTAGACAGCTCAGTGGACAGATCTCTGGGCCTGGAGTTAAGAAGACCCGAGTTCAGTCTGGCTTTGGATACTTACTAACTGTGTGACTTTGGGCAAATCATTTAACCTGTTTGCCTTAATCCACTAGAGAAGGAAATGACAAACCACTCCAGTATCTTTGCCAAAAACAAACAAACAAACAAACAAACATCATGGACAGAATGGTTTACGGGGTCACAAAGAGTCAAACATGACTGAATGACTGAACAACAATAACAATGGGAAAATAATTTGGACTCTAGGAGCTGTGGGAAACAACAAAGGCTTCACGAAGATGATACCTGAGGTGAGCTTTGAAGGACACTAGGGATTCTAAAAAGGAGAAGGAGGGAGCACATTCCATGCACTGGAACACAGGCAGCACAGAGATAGGAGAGATAGAAGTTCCTGTCAGATTAACAGCAAGAAGATGAATTTGGCTAGATTTTATATTACAGAAGGGACAAATGGAAAAGCTAGAAAAGTAAGCAGGGGCCAGGTTATAAAGGGCTTTAACAGGAGTTAGTATTGCTCCTGGAGGTAAATAGGAAGTTAATGGAGTTTAGTTGGGAAGGGAGGGTTCAGAGGGAATGTGACATGGTCAAATTGGGGACAGATTTGAGAGATGTGGAGGTAGTAATGAAAAAGCACTTTGCAACTGATTAGATATGTGAAGTAAGGCAGAATGAAAAGCAGAGGCTGTAAACCTGGGTTACTAGAAGAATGGTGGTACCTTTGAAAGAAAGAGAAATTAGGAAGAGGCATGCATTTGGGGAGAAAGGTAATGAATTCTGCATTGTGACATGCAAAGTTTGAGATGTTCCTGGGACATTAACTTTGAAACATCCAGGAAGCAGTTGAGGCTCAGGAGAGAGCTTAGAGATGAATATATAGATTTGAAAGTAATCTGTGCAGAAATAATCATTAAACTCATGGGAACTAAGAAGGTTACCAACCACATCACACCTATCAGATTGGCTAGCATGACAAAACAGGAAAATGATAAATGTTGGAGAAGATGTGGGAAAATTGGAAGATTAATGCATTGTTGGTAGAGTTGTGAACTGAGCCAACAATTCTGGAGAACAATTTGGAACTATGCCCAAAAGGATATAAAACTATGCATACCCTTTGATCCAACAATGCCACTACTAGGTCTGTATCCCAAAGAGATCATAAAAAAGGGAAAAGGACCCACATACACAGAAATACTTACAGCAGCTTTTTGTGGTGGCAAAGAACTGAAAATTGAGGAGATGCCTATCAACTGAGGAATGGCTGAACAAGTTGTGGTATAAGAATGGAATGGAACACTATTGTTCCATAAGAAATGGTGAGCAGGTGGACTTAAGAAAAACCTGGAAAGACTTGCATGGACTGATGCTGAGTGAGCAGAACCAGTAACAGCAACAGTGTGAGGTGACTGACTTTGTTAGACTTGGCTCTTCTGAGCAATGCAATGACCTAAGACAACTCCAAAAGATTCAAGAAGGCGAATGCTATCTACATCCAGAGAAAGAATTATGGAGTCTGAATGCAGATTGCTTGATTTTCTCTTTCTTCTGTTGTTTTTTTTTCTTTCTCATGGTTTTTCTTTTTTGTTTTGATTCTTCTTTCACAAGATGACTAATGTGGAAATGTGTTTAATATGATCATATGTGTATAGCCTATATCAGATTGCATGCTGTCTTGGGGAGCGGGGAGATGAGGGAAAGGTGGACATTTAGAACTCAAAATCTTATAAAAGTGAATGTTGAAACTAAAATTAAATAAATAGAAATAAATTATTCTCAGGGAAAAAAAGGCTATCAACAGAGAGTGAGGACTGAAAAGACGGCTCAGGACAAACAGCTACAGTTAAAGAGTAGGATACGAATAATAATAATGATCCAGCAAAAGACACTGAAGATAGTTTGACAGCTAGGATGAAAACCAAGAGAAGAGAAAGTATTCAGTGGTCAACAGTATCTAGTACTCCACAGAGGTAAAGAAGTATGAAGACTGAGCGCAAGGCCATTTGATCCTGGATTATTGCTACTACTCATACCTCACCTAACCAGTGGACAAGGCAACTAATGTTTATAGAACTAAAATAAAGATTTTTTAAAAAGGGAATTTACTTACTTGATAACAATTAATTATATTAACCTAATTAATAATAAGGAAGCGAGGTGGTACAGTGGATTCAGAGAGCCAGGGCCAGAATCAGGATGACCCGAGTTCAAATATGGCCTCAGACACTAAGTTTTGTAACCTTGGGCAATTAACAACGTCTGTTTCTAAGTTTCCTATCTGTAAATAAGGATAATAATAGCACCTGCCTATCAGGATTGTTGTGAGGATCAAATGAGAAAACAATTGCAAAATGCTTAGCACAGTGCTATATAAATGTTTGCTATTATTGTTATCTACAACAACAACAATAATAATAGCTGGCATTTTCATAGTGCTTAAAGTTTGAAAGGTTTTTTGCATACACAAAGGTCTCGTGAGGCCTTACCCAGCAAACTAAGTATATCATCTTCATTTTACAGAGCAAAGAATGGGCTCAGAGCAGTAACTTGCCCACTGTTACCTAGCTAATAAGTCAAACTGGATCTCCCTTGACTTCTATCTCTTACCTCCATTCACAGTCTACTCCTCCGCCTGGAATGAAGTCCCTCCTCACTCCTGCCTAACAGAAACCTTGATTTCTTTCCTATCTGGGGTCCTATCTGGGATTTCCCAATTCCCTTAGATGTTAATGCTCTCTTGGTGCCTCAAAAATATTTCCAGTTTACTTATCTATGTAAATGGAGTATCAATAGAAAGTTGGTGCCTTTAAGCATAGTTTTTAGGCTTTGCTTTTCCATCTTCAGTGCCTTGCATACTGCAGACTTCTAAAACGGGCTTACTGACTTAAAAACACCACATATAATAAATATATTTGGTAGTTAGTATCCCGCTAATAACAACTTAAGAAAGCACACCTGAAGGAATGAGCTGTAAGCACGAAACCTGAAATATCACACGTGAGATGAGCTTTTCAGGAAGCATGTTTGGAAAGTCTTTGGCCTTAGTTATTCAACTACCATGAACATAGTTAAACAGATCCTAGTTTTCCTTTTTCACCCATCTAAACGTTACAGACTGTAGACATAACTCATTCTGATGTGCTCTGACTCTAAAATAAAGGTTAACATTACTCTTTTCTTAAAAAAAATTTTATTTAATATATTTAGTTTTCAGCATTGATTTTCACAGAAGTTGAATTACAAATTTTCTCCCCATTTCTACCCTCCCACCCACTCCAAGATGGCGTATATTCTGGTTGCCCTGTTCCCCAGTCAGCCCTCCCATCTGTCACCCCACTACCCTCCCATTCCCTTTTCCCTTCCTTTCTTGCAGGGCAAGACAAATTTCTATGCCCCATGGCCTGTGTATCTTATTTTCTTGTTGCCTGCAAAAACTTTTTT
>CM053625.1:115453707-115475489 GCA_028646595.1 Phalanger gymnotis | reverse complement strand
AGAAGCAACTGCAGCTGTAGTTCTGTAGCTGCCCCACCTCTGCTGCCCCCGGGGGTGGTGGCCGAACCACAAACTCCCTGTCCCCAGCAGCTTTTCCCACTAACCTACTCTGTTGTCTTTGGTGTTTGTGGGTTGAGAAGTGTGGTCACTGCTGCAGCTCACTGATTCGGGACGCTAGGGCATGTTCTGCCCGGCTCCTGGTCTGGCTGGTCCGCACAGCCCACGCTGGGCTCTGCTCCACTCAGCTCCGCTCCCCTCTGCTCCTAGCTCCGGGCAGGATAGACCTTACCCAGAGACTATCCAGGCTGTCCTGGGCTAGAGCCCTGCTTCTCTATGCTATTTTGTGGGTTCTGCAGTTCTAGAATTGGTTCAAAGCCATTTTTTATAGGTTTTTGGAGGGACGCTCACGCTAGTCCCTGCTTTCCAGCTGCCATCTTGGCTCCACCCGATTAACATTACTCTTTAGAAGAAGACCTAAACTTTTTGTGGTAGCAAAGAACTGGAAACAAAGTAGATGCCCATCAATTGGGGAACAGTTAAACAAACTATGGTATATGAATGTAATGGAATATTACGTTGTAAGAAACAAACAGGACGTGGCTGGGGCCAGGAGTCGGGAAGACCAGAGTTCAAAGTGGCCTTAGATACTAGATGTGTGATCCTGGGTTAGTCACTTAACCTCTGTTTGATCTGTTTAATCCACTAGAGAAGAAAATGACAAATCACTCCCATATATTTGCCAAGAAAACCCCATAGACAGAGTTAGTGTTGTGATGGTCCAAGGGGTCACAAAGAATTAGACGTAACTGAACAACAACAGCAAGAAACAAATATGATGAATGCTAACAAGAATAGAAAGATTTATGTGAACTGTGTAAGCAGAGTTAGGAAAACAATATACATAACACAACAAAACAAATGGAGATATCCATTTGTAGATTTTCTATTTCTATATACACAACGTTTATGTTCTCCAAGGTGTATACTTTGTTTTCATCTAGTCAGAAAACTCTAGATGTCTGTCCAACATGTTGGACACTAGTTAGGATAAAAAAGCAAACTGGCTGCAAAAGGTGTATTCAAATCTCAGAAAAGATGAAGCAATTCAATACTTTGGGCATGCCATGAGGGTAGCGGGGGTGGGAAGGAAACGTATGCAATCATCATTGGATAGTTAACTTCTGTTTGCTAAGACTATCTCTTCCTTTAATATTTAACAATAAAAAAAATTCAGTTTATATGCTGGCAAAAGAAGTAAATGAAAACAAATTATAGTCATAGCCCAAAGCACACCTCTATAATAAGCTTATTTTTAACCCAGGCAAGAAAAAAGGCAAGAAAGAACCTGCAATGATTGGCATCTACACTCTCTTCTCTTTATCATAAAATAAGTGTTTTCTCCGGCTGATTAATGGCAATCAATCCATCTGCAATATTTGCCAAGCACCCACAATAAGCACACTTGATGACAAAGACAGAATCCTCATCTTCTAGAAACTAGCAATGTAGTTTAGGATACAGATCTTACAACCACTGAGAAAAACATATTCAAGTCAACACAAAGTGAGTGTAAATTACTATACTAATGTTGAGTAAAATGATTAGAATAGGAAAAGAATTTCTTCAACTTTAGTTATGGCTAAGAAGGACCTCCTTTGGATAATAAAAGGAAAACAAAAGTGGTTAAACTGAAAAGAACTGAAATAAGAACTTTAGGGTCTTAATCTGAATAGTGTTTCAAAAAGCTCTAAATAAATACTTACTAGAACTTATTCAGAGAGAGAGAAGAAATGTGCAATGGGTTGATTTCTATAAAGATAGTGGAGAGAACTGAACTCATGATGTGAGTACAGGTCATCCTACAAAGCTGATCACTGGGGAAAATATCTCCTTTCCCTACCTATTGTTCAGCCCCAAGCATGACAGCATAGGGTCTGAATGCATAGCTTCTTCCAAAACCTTAACTTTGGTGGAATTTGAGAAGTAAAAATTCCTATTCAAGGAGAAAGTAAATGAAGATACTGTTTTCAGATAAACACAATGGAAATCTGGTCAGGAACAAGAAAGGTTATTGGGTTTATCGGAGATCATAGATCCAGTTTTCATTAGCCTCTTTCGTTGTATTGACACTGTAAATCCTCTTGGAACTTATCAAGTGCAAAGAGATTCTCATTACTGATAAAAACTGAAAGATATCAGAAGAAACTAAAAACTATGAATATTTCTAAGGTTTCTGGAGCTTCCCTTGGTTGGCTTTAGATAATATTAATTATGCAAGTCCATCAAAGTTTAATGCTTTAAAAACAAAAATAAAAGTAGATTATGTCAAATATATCAAGTCAAAACATTCTACTGCCTTACTGCTGGCGGTTACCTTCCATATAAGAGTAATCAGAAATCTTTTCTTCAAGTGAAACATATGATATTAATTGTCAGACTATTTTACCTACACTTTTCTCATATATTTAAAATATTTTATTGTGTATCTCTGCCTCAATTGCCTATTTTTCAAAAAAAAATCTTTAAAAATTCTATTAATTTGTTCCTAATTAATTTTAGAAAATGTTTTTAAAAATCCCTACATTAATCAGTGCTATGCTAGTTGAGTTGACATGTGCCAAATGTAATATATTTTTAATGTTGTGGTATGGTTTCTTGCTGTGCAGATAAGCAGAAACCTAACAGCTCCTCTTCAGCAGGTGGCAGCAGACACGGCAAGAATCAATGTGGTGTTCCGCCATTTGCTAGCTCAGCAAATCTATCATCACTGCAGGCAGCTTTGGAGCCACAGGTTACAGGCCTTTTTTTATGTTACAGTATGGTGCTGATCTAGACCAGGAAATACCACCATCCTACTCTAATGAGTGTATTATACTCTATTTTAGATGAAGTTCTGACAATTCAAATGAACAAAATAAATAAATGGTCTAGAAGAAAGTGACTAAGACAGTGAGGGGACTGAACACAATGCTCCAAAAGGATTGTGTAGAACAAGGATTCTTAATCTGGGGTCTATGAACTTGGAAAAAATTTATAACAATATTTCAATACAACTGGTTTCCTTTGTAATATTCTGTATTATATCTTATGCATTAAAAAATATTATTCTAGGAAGGGGCTGATGGGCTGCACTGGATTGCCAAAGAGGTAGATGACACAGAACAGGTCATAACTTGTACAAAGTTATTAGGGATGAAGAGTAAAGATGGGTATGAGTGATGGGAGGGGGAAATATGAAAACTGTCTTCAAGTATTTGTCATGTGGAAGGAGGATTGAACTTATTGAGGATGGCCATACAAATCCATCTGTGCCTTGCAGTGTCCTGGCACATAGCAGAGACCTAACCAATATCTGCTGAATTGAATTCAATATATGGAGGCTATATTTATTTTTTTTAATTTTTAGTTTAATTTTTCAGTTCTATATAATTTTGAGTTCCAGATTTTCTTGGAGGCTATATTTAGGTTTGATAGAAGGGAGGGAACCCCTTTTTAATGAGAACTGTCCCAAAATGGTTCAGGCTAACTCTGGAGTTCAGACCTCAGAAAGTACCCATCTCATGTCTCTTTCAGCTTTGGGATTCTTGTGACTAGACCCAATTGACACGAAGGAGCCAACTGGGTAGGCTGGTTGTTAGGATAATCTCACTGGACAACTTTACAAAATGCAGTCTCTTCACAGGGGTCTAGATGGCTACATACACAAGGAAAAAACAATCTATTCAGTGCTTCCATCCTACGGTAGTCTTTGCTAAGAGCATTTTGGCTTATTTAATATCTGTAAGAGAGCTTCAGCATCACTTTTTCATCACCATGATTTAGCTTTATTTCTTGTATAAAAAGCACAATACCTCCAGAGGGGTGCTAATATAGTTTTACTTACCATTTCTGCAAGTTTTTTCTCCCTATGGCTTCCATGTCTTTTAGTACTGAATAAAGAAATAAGAGGTGAAAATCACCTTGATACAGACGGCAAAGCTGTGTGTTTGCTAAGAGGTATCTGAGAAAACTTATTGTCAAAGGAGGGAAAGTGTCATCAATGTAAAGCAACCCCACAGGGCACCTGGCATCTCTCTCTTTGGTAACTTAGAAGAAAATGACCATCTGACTTCCACTTACCCCCACAGCAAGGACTCAAACTGTGGTTGATTGCCTTAGTTAATTAGAACACTTTGGTAACAAGGCCAAAGTAATGGGTTCAATCCTTACATGGGCCATTTAGCTCTGCTCTGTTCCAAGGCAGCAGACTGCACCCCTAATGAGGGTCAACTTTTGGCAAACATAAAATATAGTACAGATGAAGCCTGTCTTTAACAACCCCTTAAACCCAAATTCTGGAATAGTCTCATTGCTTCCTTCTCTGCTGCTTCACCACTCATTCAAGCTATTTATGTTTAGATTAGGAACTTAATGTGTTAGCTTTCACAAGTGTCTATATTTTAAAATGACACTAGGGAGTAATTGAGTAAACCAAATGAACAACTTGATCACAGAATTTTAGACATCAATAGGAAATACATTTTTTTTTAATGAAGCCATTTTATAATTCCTCACAATTTCATTTACATAAAACTCTTCCTGTTCCAACCCTAGTGAGATATGGTAGCAAATTCATGCTACTGGTCTCAGGATCAGAATCAGATGAGAATGTAAATGGATGGGTCATGCAATTCTATCACCCACTACCAATCTCCCAGACTACTAATGGCAGGTCAATGGCATCATCTTTGAATATGAAGGACATATTATTCCTGTACACACTGCAGTGTTCAAGAAATATGCTATCCATCTTCCTTTGTCCCACCAATGAGTAAGGAAAGTAGGAGATGAGGAAGCTTAGGAAGAGGGAGTAACCTGCCAATTGGTTTAAGACTGCTGATGTGTCCCCAAAAGAAAAACTTAGGACAGCAACTCAGGGAATTTTAGTCAATCTATTCCCAGGTCTATGTTAATGAGAATGTCTTTAGAAAAGGGAAGAGAAAGAAAAAAAGCAAGCATGCTTTACTAGGATCAGTTTTCAGAGACAATAGAAAGAGAAGGTTATGGAGAGGAAAGGAAAAAAAGTTCCAACCTGGCTTTGGAAATAAAATACAGTGGTGAATTGTTCTGTGTTCCAATTCAGAAGGGACCAGAAAGGATTCCTCAGTAAACAAGAATGAATTGGCCTGACTCTACTAACATGATTATTACTAAATATATTAGTAAGATAACCAATGTAATGGTAGGCAAGTAGAACAATTAAACTACTATAAATTCAAGGACCTTTTAACAGAAATGTTTCCCAGTTTTAAGATGGATTAGTCCAACTCTATACCATATGAGCATTAAAGTCATCTGCACTGCAGTTTAAAATGGCATTATATCAAAAAGAAGTACCCCTTCCATAACTCTTTCCCTAACCAAAGCGACTTTACATTAAAAAAAAAAAAAGTCTGATCAACTGTACCTCTCTTCCACTGGAAAAGAGGAATAGAAGAGAAGAAAGGGGAGGTGATGAGGGAGGAAAGAGGGTAAATACAAGTGCCAAGAAGGTTCCTATTTGCATCAGGTGTGCCAGGCTGGCTTCTGGAGGGAGCCTAATCAGATCTTGTAGTGTTATTTACCAAGCACAAGAAATGGTAAAACCAGCTTTATTATTCAAGATAATATTTAGGAACTACTTCTCATATTTATTCCCTGCTGGCGCACGGTGTCAGTCATTTACACTGCAGTCAAAAAAATACAACTCTTCCTGCTATGCAGCAATGCTCATGCTGATAGTGTGCAAGCAGAAGATCATTACTGTTTTCACATAAAAGTGAGCCCCAGCTTGATTTGGGTTTCTTCTAATTCAGCATTAGTTTCATATATGTTCATGTTTGGTTTTTTCTTGGCAGTTTTCTTTCTTAAAAAAAAAAAAAAGCAACACCTTCCCTTTTATATTTTTGTATTATTTTGTATTCCCCAAACAGAACTGGTTACAAAGTTCTTCCTCTTTTCTTAGCCCTAATTAAGTTAGAAAATATTTTAACTTTACCCTATCTGAGCTGAGGAAATGCTGCAGAAGGTACAATTCACCACAGGTACAGATCATGTAAAACACTGCTTAACCAGAGTGACAATTACAAGCAACGTAAGCAAAGGGCCAAGGCTGCTTTTCTAGTACAAGCTACTAGAGATGGAGGGTGGGAGGTGGGCTGGGGCTTGAAATCTTTTGACACTGCTCTAACCAGCAGCAGAAATGGAAATGATAGATTTGGGGACCTCTTAGGGGCCTGTGGAACAGTGATAAGGCCTATGAATTCTCATTCCTGGCCCTACTTATACCAAATGGTTAACACCCTTATTCTCTGCCAGGGCAGATCTAGCTTCCTCCCTGAGCTGGTAATGCACCAGAGAGAACACACAATCTGAAAAATCTTAATGTACTAAATACAAACAATAGCAGTAACAATGATTATAACATAGGGCCAAGCATGGCTTAATAAAGATAACTGGTTGAACAGAGTTTGATAAGGAATGACTCATGAAGTTGGGCTGCTCAGATTCTTCAAACCATAAGTGAGCTGTTGCCTTTTCTCTTCATTAAAAACCAAGAAACTTAAACCAAGGAAATAGAAACTGAACAAAATTCAGATCCAGATGAAGCGGGAACTGGTCTGCTTTTGTATATCAAGAAATTAGGGCTTTCACAGTTACAGTTTTCTATTTAATACTCAATCAGAGACTGCCTTTTTGATGTTTCTTAAATTATCCACACCTTGAAACCAAACAGGAATATAAATATTGTTTTGTTTTTTAAAAGTCTATATTATTATGTAAGACCAAATCACAATAAACTAGAGAGAAATCTAGCATCAAAGAACCCTTTGTTGATTGAGGAATCTTCATTTTAATTTAACAGAGGGAAAGCTTATACTATGCATAGAACAACTATGAAAGCAATGGACATTGAACAAAAGGAAATCTAAGTTAAAAAGCACAAAGCAGATACTGTGGCAAGGACTAAACTAAAAACTATTCTTATGGTAACCTAGTAGTCTAGCCATATTCAACTCTAAAGCCGTTAGTGAGACACTAGAAGTATCTTGTTTAAAATCTTAAATTATTTTCTCTTCTCAGTAAAATTTCAATTCTACAGCAGAAAAAAAAAGGCACTACAGAGTGGCAGAGTAATGCTATCCTCCAACTCTTCAAGAAAGATCATGAGATCAACTTCCTAACTCAATTTTATTGATGACGCCATTTCATTACGTCTTTACTGCCATATTAGTAGCACGTTGGCTAATAAGCTAGTGGGTATACTCTATTATCTAAATTATGGCAAAGTAAAGTCTTCCTTGTCAGCCTGATGCTGTGACACTTGGGTAGCACAAAAGTATAATTCATTTGCTCAGTGATGAGAAGCACCTTGGCTCTTCACACTAACATGCAGATCAGTAATGTTGGGAGAATACTGGAACAAGTCTGCTGAAGAGCTTCATAGCACCTAAGCTGACAAAAACGCTCAGTGCATCACAAAATAGGGAGAGGAGAGAGGATAGAGGGTAAAAGCCAAGGAGAAAGAAGGAAGAAGGGAAGAAAGTATATTATAGTATTTATTTCTACTTTTCCAAATATTTGTAAAAGTAGCATTAAAAAACTTATTACAGCATGAGTATTTAAAAAAAAGAAATATAATAAATAGAACCTTAAAGTTCCACAAGAAAATTTCAAAAGTAGTTTCATATCACTTTACATTCATATTAACATGCTGCCAAACCAAAGAATGCACATTATTAATGTAGATAACTACATTTAAAATCTAAGATCTTGTATCCACTTCTAATTTGTCAAATAATTTTAATACTTAATCTATTATGCTTTTACAGGCAAAAGAAATTTGCCTTGCAAAAATCACAAGAAACAAGGTCTTTATGATTAGGTAGTCTATCTGGCAAGTTGTATATTTTGCTAGTTAAGGTCTAAGGTACTTTCAGGGCCATGTTAATAGTTGTATTTCAGACTTTTAAGAAAATCTCCTTTAAGACCTAAACAATATGAGGGATGCTATAAAAGCAGATGTGTAAAATCTTCCCACCTTCTCATTTTTAAATCCTCATTAATCAGACTAAGCAGCATCTAACAACTAAGACAGGCAATGGATGATATAAGGAAGGAGAGAATGATAGCTGGTATATTAAACTAGAGATCAAGTTAAGCCAGAATTCACAGGCAACTAATGCAGTGGGAGACAAGAACTACTGAAGCAGTACTACAATGCTTTTGACAGTAAATTCTTTATGACATGGCTTACTGTAAAATTTATTCACAGTAATTTCAGTAATTCAGTCCCTATAAAAGATAAACACACAAATCAAAAATGGAAATCCATTTGTTCTCTCCAATGAGTTGTTTCATAAGAGAACAAAGGAACAGCAAGTGTCAAATCCAATTATTTTTAAGAATAACAAGATTTATAAGCACATGATCACAAATAAGAGTTTTAAACAAGTAGCTTTGAAGTTGCATACTATTAATTAAACACAAGACACTGATAATCACCCCTAGAAGTGAGAGGAAAAAGCCCGGATCTGTTGCTCTCTACCTCAACATATTTCTCAAAATAATTTTCATGTATATTTTAGCAACTGATTGTACTTCTCTAATATGGCAGCTTTTCCTAAGGAAATACAGAAATTCCTTTAAGAAACAGAAAACATAAAAGTAGTGGTAAAAAGATTGGACACCTTTAAATACTAATATTTTCCCCTGCTACAGCTAAATCAGTGGGTGATAAATCCATCCATTTTTTACTAAAATTATTAATGAATAATTGATTAAATTTATAAGTATGGAAATTATTTACTTAAATTTATAGTACAAACATGTAATTTAGACTTATTAACATATATGATGCTTTGTAACACAAAAATGCATTTGATAGCTCTTATATCATATCATTAATATTTGCACAGTCCATTTAAAAATCTTATCCTGTCTATTTCAAAAAAAAAAAAAAACAACAAAAAACAAAAAAACCAAAAACCAAGAGATTTTAAACTTATGCATTTTCACCGCTATACTACTATGATAAATACTTACTGTAGACAAAAGGATTCCATTTTCTTCCTGTGAATGTACTCCACCCTACCAAGGAACTCTTTCTAGAGTAGAATTCCATTTTCTGACTTTTACAGTAACAAAGCTCTTGTGCCAAAGGACTTAATGTAAATGAAATGGCACCACAGCTGCTTTCAGTAACCATCTTACTGTGACAGTGGTACAGCTAATTGTTAAAAATGGTGGCTTAGACATTTTCCATACATTAAATTAGAGAGCTCAGTAGAAGGCTCTGGCATCCACCCACTTCAGACAAAGGAAAATAATTTGCAACTGTACCAACGCATGGATAATTGAGCCATCTCCCACACAGGGTCAGTGTTAGAGGTTTCCTCCATCTTTACACAAATGTAAACCACAGCTCATTGTCTCCTCCAGGAAATCAATTCTTTTCAAAGCTGTGCTGAGTGAGAGTTTTTTAAAGAACCTTACTGCTGTTCAAATATGAACTAGAGTATCAAGATAAGCCAAAGGCTCAACAGTTACTCTGTTTCCTGTTCGGTTCATCATTTCCCACTTGACATCTCCTCCAGACTTTCTATTGTTATTAGCAGGCAAAGTCACACCTATGAACTGAGAGTTGAATGAATCTCTAAACTAGGTTAGTGATTCTGTAGTCCATACTTTTGAAAGAGTAAAAAGTCCACACCCACAAGTCTCCAAATTACAAATACATTCATCAGGATAAAAAGCTATACTTCTGCCTATTATAAGGTTCATTTCATGTCAATTTATTTCATGTAAACTATGGATCGTGTTAGTTAATGTGATTCAGAACTTTATATTTATTATATTAATACTCACTGACGCTTGCATGACTTTAAAAGTTTTCAATTTATTTATAATAATCACACTCTCTAAATCAAAGGCATAAACTATACTTAAAGAACTCATTTCATTTTCTCTTGATATTTAACTAAATGAAAAGTAATCATCTTAGTTTTGTTAAATTCAATAACAATTAAGATACACGTCTCCTGTTATTCATAAATCATTTAAAGGCTGATACTAAGATGTTTACTGAGAAATAATGCTTAACCTCTTTAACACTTTTATTTTCTTAGAATCACCACAATAAAATCATAATTATAAATAACTGGGTTTCTTGGGAAAAAATCTACATGATGCAGATATTGTATCTTAAAGAAGTATCTGGTTTTGGCCAAGAAGAAAATTTAATTTCATGTTTCACCTCATGCAAAAATTTTGTACATTACCACATATACAATTAAAAGCCTAAATAAAGTTCATACTGTTCATAATTAAAACTTGAAGATGAAATCAATGGATTTTTTTTAAAAAAATAAGTTATAATCCTAAAGCATACACCATATTGCCCCACCCTATAATGATTCAAAAATAATAGAATATTAGAATTGAAAGACACAAATTTGAACATTTCTCTAGAGAGCTAAGGGCTTCTACTATCAAATGAGCCAATTGTTACCAGAATTTATCTTATAAATTCAAGCACAACCTTGTCTTTGAGAGTAGATACAATAACAAAACTGTCAACCTATTTACCAGGGAGAATTTATACGAATTTCTTTACAAAATGAAGAAAATCCTACCTGTAGATAACAAAATTGAGGAGTTACAAACCTGTCGATGCTGTTTGTCACTGCAACTCTTCGGAGCCTTCTCTCTGGGCTTATAAAGCTCTTATCAGTGCTCAAGTCTGTCCCCCCTCCCCCCTTAATTGAAGAAGGAAGAGACAGAGAGAGAAACGAAGGAAAGAAAAAGAGGAGAGGGAAGGAAAAGGAAAGAAGAGGATGGAAAAGAGAAGAGAACAGGAAGAAAAGGAAAAGAAAAATACCCTGCAAGTCTGGATGTGGCTGAGGCAGTGAAGAGTCTAGAAAGACAATGCGATTGCAGGATCCCTCTCGAAAAGCTGACCACTACTGCTTATGAAGGATTTTGATCATTTTTCAGGTTGCTGTATACAAATTCTGAGAAGTCAACCATCAGTTTGAAAGCAGTAACTGATGGGAGTAACAGTTTATAGGTTACAGAAGGGTATTTTATTGTTAACGGACTGTACCAAGTTAAGATTTAAGAGGGGGAGAGACAACATGTAGGCAAGGAAAGATATGCTACTTTCCCCCCCCAAGCCACTGCAATTACTCTGATGTGAATTTTTGATGACTTCCGACATCTTGCATGGTTAATAATCGCTTCAGCTGTCATGTTTGGTTAATGTGGAAAATGCATTTGGTGCATTGTGATGCAATGCTATGGCCACAGATTGTAACACCAGTTGTGAAGCTATTCCCTTAACTGAGCAGCAGGAATTTGCACATGCCATGGTGCTAAAATAAATGGTAGTTAAAAGATTTTATACAGCAGCAGCAGCAGCAGATAGATCCTGCCATTTTAGACTTACAGAAAGCATAGATGTAACATATAGAACAATCGCTCATCACAGTGTTTGTGTCAGTTTCACTGTTCTTAAAAGAAAGCACTTAATTTGATATTTTAAATGTTTGGCTTCTTAGTGGTTAAAAGATTTAGATACTGTTTAAATAACTACTGAGATTAATTATAGCTTTGAACAGAGGTTATTTGCATTTCAGGAATATACAGCCAATGAAACTGTCAGTGACACATGAAAATGCAGACTCTTTATTAACATATGCTCAGCTCAACTGCCACTTCCCTGTATGACATTTAGGCAAAAATATATGATGTGTAAGTCATGAATATTCCTATTCTCTCTCAATGATTAAAAATTTGTTCCTTAGAAATGGACTTTTAAAAAAGGGTTACACATACATCTGAAAACCTAAGATTACATTAAAATACCAACTTGTGTTTTTCATTATCACCAATAGAAATTCAATGCAGTAAACAATCGTGCAATTACAGGAAGAGATGTAAAACAGCAGAGATGAAACCATGCTAAGAGCCAGTCACCCTATGATTAAAGTCAGGCCAGTATATTCCAGCAGTCAGGTGATGATGCCATCATTACAGTGCAGAAAGCTAGAGAAAAATCGAGAAACAGACCACCTCATCTTCAAAAAGAAAAATCAGAAACTCTAAGAGAATACAGAATAAGTTTTCACAAATGTAAAATAAACATTATTCTGAAGACTACTGTAAAGATGGTTATTTTACCACTAATTCCATAATCTAGTCCCAGTGAAATATTAAGCTACATGTTTAACATATAGAAATGCTGTATTTAAAATAGGTGTTTTTCTTTCTGTCTTTATCAATTTCCTATCTAACAAGGCAAAACTGATTTATGGATTTTGATTTTTTTTTAAGTAAGGAAAAAAATCTTTTAAAGTAACTCCATTAACTGAGATTTTATGGACCAGAACATTTACCTATTAGTGCCTACTATTTCATGTGTTTGTGTTTCATTTAAAAAAAAACAAAACAAACTCTTAAAGAATGAACAGAGCAGCACAAGAATGTGTCTAAATGCTAAATATTTGTTAGCAACATAAAATCAATTCATTATTTCTATTGTTTTATTCATTGTGATAGCACTAAATGTTTAATACTGAAGCATGTGTTAACAAGCACTGTAAAACTAAAGAGCTTCTAGTTTTGTTTTGCTTTTTACTTTAATTTGCTGTTTAAAATTAACCTTATCAACAGTTCTACGTGGTGCTATAGCAGATGTCAACCTATTTGTAAAAGCATTCAAGAAATCAAGTTTACTGGTTTCAGACCCAATATTAGACATTACTGAAGACTGGGGAAGCTTCACAAGTGATAGAGGGAGAAAGAAAGGGAGAGAGAGGAGAGGGGAAAAGAGAGAGATGGGGTGGGGGGGAGAGAAGGACAGAGGGAGAGGGAGAGAGAGAGAGCAAGAAAGCACAAGCATAAGAGTGCATGTACATGTGTGCACCTCTGTGTGTGTAACCATGCTTTGACACTAATCAACTTCAGCTTATGCTCCAATTACTAAGAAAAAGGTCATCCTAGGGGACCTTCCTCTGTACCAGTGCAAGAAGCAAACTTGCTTTTGTTTTTGACCAAAAAATAAAGTACTGAAACATAGCAGGCATGTAGCAATAGGAGTCTAAGTATGAAAAGGGGAATTGAATTGTGACAAAAATAGGCCCTATCACCCAAGTGTAGTTAAAGTCAAACACTGATGGTTAGAAACACTGATGATTATAAGCTATCCCTGAAAGAGTACGCAACTGAAAGGGAAGGAATAAGATACACAATTATTCAAATGCACACTTAGCCTTGTTCAGATATTTTCTCCCTCACTGTTATCAAAGAGGAAATATTTTCTGTGCCATGAAAATATACTAGGAAAACTCAGATTTGCTCCCATCTCAAAGAATCCCAAGGAAATAAAAACAATAATCTGCTTGGAATTATACATCAGAGCTAAAAAAGACTTTAGATCATTTAGTTCAATGCCCTCATTTTGCAAAAGAGAAAACTACCAAGAAGTTAACTCCCTTATCTAAGGTCATATAAACACTTAAATATGTACACGTTTATAAACGCCATCCAAGCAACCCACTTACAATGAAGGCCCTATTTCTACTGGAGAGAAATTTATGTTGTAATTAATTTAAGGTAAGGCGGCTCATGCTTATTTTTTTGTTCGGGGAGATACGCTATTTAAGTTTATACCATGTTTTTAATACAGATATAACCAATAAATGGAAGAAAATGAGAGACAGGGTACAACTCAAAATTTAGAACACTAGGGAGCAATTTTCAGGGTAAGAGAACTTACCAACTTTTATCAAATGATATAACTATAAAGTGCTTAGCATAGTGTCTGGCACATAGTAAGCACTATATAAATGTTAGCTATTATTACTGCTATTTTATTTTCCCCATTTGCTCTTAATTAATACTAGGACTACGGTAGGGGCAAAAAAGTAAAAGGAATAGGGAAACAATTGAAATGACAATGTTCAATTGAAATAATATTCAGGCTTACAATCCTGAAACTTACAGCTGGCATATATACTGAACCTCACCATAAAACAAAGCTCTTAGGCAGTCTCCTAAGTCATGCTCTGCATTTGACCTGCCTTACAGCATTGTTGTGAGGATCAAATGAGATAATAGATGTTAAAGTTAAAAGCACTACACCAATATGAAGTATATTACTATAATTACTCTTCCCTCAACTTGGTAGTAGCACAGTGTCTTGATTCTTGTGCTATTGTTTTCTTGGATGACTACTCTCCATGCTCCCTTCCCCTCCTTCTCTTTCCTATTATAGGCAGACAAAGTCCTTGGCTCACTGCTCTTTTCTCGTCATTTTCTCCTTTAGAGAGCTCACCTATTAACTTTGCTTCAACTAATCATCACCTCTACACTGATGACTGAAATCTCTATCTGTAGTCCTGTTCTTACATTTAAGGTTCAATACCATACCTCTAAATGCCTACAGGACATTTATTCTTACATGTTTCTGTGTTATCTCAAACCCAACATATTCAAACAGAAATCATCATCCCATTCTGCAAACAGCTATCCAACCCAACTTCACAGATGCCATCAGCGGCACTACTATTTCCCCAGTGATGCATGCTCAAAACACTGTTACCTTTTACTTATCCCCACCTTTCATCATCTATCTCTAGTCACTCATCAAGTCCTAGAGATTTTTTTCTGCAAAATATCTTGTAATTCATCCCTTCTTCCTTTCCCACTGCCATCATCCTAACCAGTCCAAGTCCTCATCAATTTACACTTGGATTACCACAAAAGCCAACAGCTGAGCTTCTTGATGCCAGTCTCTCTGCCTTCTAATATATCCTGCACCCTGCTGACAGAGTAATAGTCTTTAAATACTCACTTTTATCATGTCATTCCCCTGGTCAAAAAACCTATATATCCTACTGAACCAAAGTGAAACTAAACAAAGTTTAGATAAAACATAATTGGTACCTATCCTCATGGAGCATAAGTCTAGAAAAGGAAAGACATAAACCTAGATAGCTGTAATACAAATTACATCATTAGCATATTAGAAATTATAAAAACAGAAGTACTATGTCAGATTGAAGAGAGATCTTTACAGACCAAGTACTTGCTGCTCTATTGTGGGCTTTTGCATGCTGTTCCCTTTAACAGAGACGTGAATATTCTCTCTTCTTGAATTTTCCCTGTTTCCACGTGCTCCATCTCCAACCCCACCTCCACTACATCTACTTTCCTCTTTCCCATATCCATAGTGTATAACACAGTGCTAAACACCTAAGAAAAAATTAGTCACTATTACATTCAAGTCTTTCTCTAATGACTGAGTTCTTCAAGGAACATAGATTGTGAGCTAAGGGATCTCTGAGATTAATTCATCCAACCCCTATGTTTTGCAGATGAGTAAACTGAGGCCCAGAGACCTTAAGTAACTTGTCCAAAGTTACACAGGTAGTACAGAGCAGAACTGACATTCAAACCCAAGTCCTCTGACTCCAACTCCAGCATTCTTTCTTTTGCCAGCCTTTTAGTAGGTGCTAGTGAAACCAAACTGTCACGTCCTCACAAGCTCTGAGTGTGGCACTACTGATGAATCAGTCTAGCTAAACCTATAAAGGTGAGGGAATGTTAGCCAAAAGAAGATCATTTTCTCTTTGGGGGACTGAAGGGAAAGAGTGGCAACCTAGAGAACACAGAATGACTGATTGTCACTCACCATGCACAGCCCAAATAGACTTCATATTACTTAAGATGGAACCAAATATACTCAAAAGTTGGCAAATGTGCCCCATTACACTTTGTGACATTTCTATTTTCCAGAGAAGATTCTGCAGCTAGGTTATTTGTTAGCATACACAGTTACCTAGCACTTCTTTGTGGTTAACAATGGTGTCCACTCGCCAGACCAATGTCCTGTCAAGTGATGAGAGACACACAATGGCAAACAAATTTAGCAGAAATGAATTCAGGGCCAACGAGAAAAGGCAGCAAGACAATATCACAGAGTGAAAAGAACACTGCACTTGAAGTCCTGTGAGAGCTGAGTTGGAAACAGGCAAACTAGCAAGTTTTGTAATCACAGGCAATTCACTTATTCTCTCTCAATCTGTTTCTTCTTCTATAGGATAGGGATGATAAAGTCTGTAGTACCTACTTTATGGAGCTGTGGTGAAGATAAATAAAGAACATATATTAAGCAACTTGCAAATTTTAAAGCACTACATTAGTGATGACAACGATGACGACAATGCTGATAATGATGGTGATATTTAGACAAATTACTGGAAAATGAGTAAGTAATGTGATGATTTGCCAATGAAGTTATACCTGGTGTACTTTAAAAAAAATTTTTTTAAGGTGATTCCAGGTTTGAGCAGTTGATAAAATAGAAATGATTTTTGCAGTTCTTTACTTGGCAGCAAAATAAATTATTGTTGCTTCTTTAATTTATGTGCCAACCTGTTTATTTGCCCAGGGGTCTGGACACAACCGAGAGAAGATCTTTCTATATCTAGATGCCAGACTACAGAGAAGAAATCATTCCCTCAGCAAAAGAAAGAAACAGCTTCCTTTGAGAGGCTTAGAACAGAACGAGAACAGAAAAAGGGTTTGAGATGAACAAGACAATTAATTCAAGGGCATGAAATGAGATTTTAGAAGTGTTCTTTTCGAATCAAATACATTATCAATAAGTGATTTCCAATAAAAGAAGCTGTTGATGGTAGTAAGTTAAAAAATAGTAGGTAGCATCTGTCCTCTAAATATTTCTGCAGTGTAATACAATGCTCTTTAAGAAGTTCTCCAACCTGCAAGTACAAAAATATTCATAGCAGGTTTTTGTGGTGGCAAAGAATTAGAAATCAAAGTGATGCCCAGCAAATGGAGAATGGCTAAACGAGTTGTGGTACGTGAATGTAATGGAATACTATTGTGCTATGAGAAAAGAGGAGCAGATGGACTTCATAATAACCTGGAAAGACTTATATGGGCTGATGCTGGGTGAGAGAAGCAGAACCAGGAGAACATTATACATGATTGCAGACACACAGTATCTGTGATGACTAACTTTGATAGACTTGGCTCTTCTCAGCAATACCAGGTTCAAAGACAGCTCCAAAAGACTCATGATGGAAAAAGCTGTCCACATCCAGAAAAAGAATTATGGAGTCTGAATGCAGATTGAGGCAAACTATTTGCTCTTTTTTTTCCCTTCTTTTTTGGTTTTGTTTATTCTTTCTCATGATTCATTCCATTGATTATAATTTTTCTTTACAACTTGAGTACTGTGTAAATAAGTTTAATGTGAAGGTATATGTAGAACCTAAATCGATCTTGGGGAGGGAAGGGGAGAAAATTTTGAACTCAAAAACTTGACGAACTGAATGTTGTAAACTAAAAATAAAAAATAAATTTCAAAAAAAGTTCTCCAAATTTTAGTGAGTCTATTCTTTGTCTAGTTTACACGCACACACACGCGCGCGCGCACGCACACACACACACACACACTTATGCCTGGGTGCACAGATAGTAGATATTAAGCCTGTACAAAGACAAATTTGTTCTTCTTTAGGAAAGAAGGGGAAGAAAGAAGTAGTGCACCTTTTTGGCAAACAGTTTTCAAAAATATTTGGAATGAATTGGCAGTTTCACAGAATCTTGCAACTCTAGAGCCAAAAGGGCCTAAAAGAAAATCTAGCCCAAGCTCTTCATTTAACAGCTTAGAAACTGAGGTGCCTGCCTGAGGTTAATATCAAAGCCAAGGCCACAACTCAGATTCTCCTAATTTCAAGGATAACATTCTTGTACACCCCTACATGCCTCTCAATACTGTACAGCATGCTTAAATCAACTGTATAGGCACATGCAATCATTCATCTAATGAACTCCATGTTTGATCTAGGGCAGGGCTGTCCAACCTTAGGTTATCTTAGAGTCACATGAAAATAAAATAATTATTCGAGGGCCGCACCCAGAATAAAAAATACAGTACACTAATAGAAAGTGGGGGAAGGCGTGTCATCAATATGACAGGCGAAAGCAAACACAAAACAACAAAGCAAAAACACAACAATATAAAGGTAGGTGCATACTTTCTAGTCTGCATCGTATAGACAGAACATATTCCACAGATCGATTGAAAATTCCATGTAATATGTTCCATCTGTAATACTGCTGAAAAACACCAACAAAAATT
Source organism: Phalanger gymnotis (assembly GCA_028646595.1). NCBI lineage: Eukaryota > Metazoa > Chordata > Mammalia > Diprotodontia > Phalangeridae > Phalanger > Phalanger gymnotis. Next base: position 115,457,299 of record CM053625.1, on the reverse strand, counting down.
AACATCAATGATATATTTATTAGTGATGGAATTAAAAAAATCTAATACACATTCCATGCAAATTATTATTTTATTTTTTCTCTCATGAAATTTAAAACCCATAGGCAGGCTGCATAAAATCGCACTGTGGGCTGCATTTTGGACAGTTCCGATCTATGGTATTTTAGGTTGATTTTTATCTTAAGTAATGAGGGAAAATGAGGGAAAAATATACCTCTATTTCATATTTGACTCTACTTCCAAAGTAAAGAATCTACTGTCAGCACTTAATAGAATCTTAAGAGTCAGAAGAAGCCCTGAAGGTCACCTAGTTTAATTCACACTTGAATAGGAATCTCCTCTACAATATTGCCAAGAGTTATCCTGCTCTTTGCTTGAAGATCTATATTAATTATAATCTTATAAGATAGCTCATTATATTTTTGGGCAGTTCTAATTATTTGCCAATTTCTCCTTATGTTGAAAGTCTAAATCTCCCTCTTTGCAATTTCTACTCACTGCTCCCAGTTTTATCTAGTTTGGTTAATGGAGTTAAGAAAAATGAACCTAATCCTCTTTCCCACAAAAGCATTTCTAATCTTTGAAGACAGTTATCATATTCTCTTCTAAGTCTTTCCTTCTCCAGGCTAAACATCTCCAATTCTTTTATGGACCTATTCTAGCTTATTCAAGTCTTTCCAAAATAGACTACCTAAACTGGAGAGAATGCTCTAGATATGGCTGGTTAGGTCAGAGTAAGTGTGGTGGTGTTTTCACCTGCCTTGTGAAGTTCATAACACTAAGCTTCCATTAATGAGCTTAAAATCAAATTAGCTTTTAAGCCTATTCCACATGTGTGACTCTCATTGAGCTTATAGTCCAGTAGAACATTGTATTTCCCCACCTGCTGGTGGCTTTGCACAGCCCTCCCTCACTTAAATACAATTCACTTGCATGTCATGGCATCACTTCCCTGATGTCATGGTTCTCTTCCAGAATGAAGCACAAACAGCAACCTCTGTGAATAGAGAAGTAACTGCTCACTAGAGACCAAACTTCCAGTTGGGCAATGCGACTTTCTTTTCTTTCTCTCTTTCTTCTCTCTCCACATATAGCATCACACTCTTACCTGCTAGGGCCCTGTCCAAAGGGAATGTTATTTCCCCACCAACTGTTGTCCAACTAAACCTTCCCTATATTATCCTGCGTGATTTAATGAAAGCCAATGCAGGCCTTCACATATGTCCATATTAAACATAATTTTATTACTTTAGACTCTCTCTTTATGTGCCCTGAGTTTTTATTTAACCCCAAAGTCTTGCAATGAGCATATGTGCTACCCGCCCTTCTTTAAAGGTAAGCAGTGAATGGGGAAGATCTTTCCTGCCCATTCGGGTGGGCTTTGGGGGCGGGGCTCTCAGGGTCCTAGTGGGGAGTGGCTAGGACTGGAGCCAATGGTAGGCACCTGAGTTCTGGGCCACGTGATGACATGAAGCCTGTGGTGGGAAGAGCTTGCTAAACGGTTGGAGCAAGGCTAAAAGGCAGTTGGTGAGAGCAGTTAAGAGCTGAAGGAGAGAGGAAGCAGTCAGCTAGCTGGAACACAGCTTGGAGATTGCAGCGGAAGCAGCAGCAGGCGCTACAAAAAAGTAGGACTGACCCTCATGGAGACCAGAGAGTGCTGAGCAGGGGCTTAAGGCCAGTGGGTGGTCTTCTTGCTGGAGGGGCCCTGGCATTGGGGGGGAAGCACCAGTATGGCTTGGCTTGCTGCCATAATGTTTTTCTGTAGCCTTCTGGTCACTGTTGTAAGATGGGCATACTGGTTTATATCCTGGGATTCGGGACCATTCAGGCATATTCATGGTTATCTTTGAAGTCATGTATTCTGCCTTAATGATACACCCTCCTCCTTCTTTCTTTCTATTTCATTCCCCTGGTCTATCAGTGGAAATGAGGTTAGTTGGGCCTGGTCCTTGATAAAACCCATGCTGGTTCTTAGGGACTATCACTTCCCTTTCTAAGTATTAACAACTGTCATTTTAATCATATATTTTAGAATTTTGCCATCAATTAGCTATACGTAATAAAATAAGAAAAAAGAATGGAAGGAACAAGGATGGGCAAAGAGGAAACAAAATATCACTTTTTATAGATGATATGACTTTATACTTAGAGAACGAACCCAAGAGAATCAATGAACAACTTTAGAAAGTTGCAGGATGTAAGACAGACCCATACAAATCATGACTGTTTCTATACATTACCAACAAAACATACCAGGAAGAAACAGAAAGAGAAACCCCATTTAAAAATAACTGTAGCCAGTAAAAAATACTTGGGAGTCTACCTGCCAAGATGCACACAGGAACTACATAAACACAATTGTAAAACATTTTTCACATAAATAGAGACAGAGTTAAACAACTGGAGAAATATTAATTTCTAGATTAATATTAGATTAATATTCATTTCTAGATTAACGATAATAACAAAAACGTCAATATTACCTGATGGGGTGCTTGCACTTGGACCCCAATTCCAAAGCCATATTTCTCTTTGGCCTCAAAAACACTATCCCTGGTAGTTTCTCCCCAGTCCAGGTACATTATGCCTAACAATTACTCAAGTGGGCTCCAGTAAAACACTTTTCTCTCTTCCTGGTACAGCAACAAACCACACCTGTAGGAATTATTGGTTTGTACTGGCTCATAAAGATATTCAGTACCCACTGAACTATCTATACCAACTCCCTACCTTATTATATGCATCCTGGACTCCTCATTATGTGTAGCCTAGACTTAAGACATATATACATTCCCAACATCCACCTTGTCAAACAAGACTTTGATTGGTAGCAGACTGGACAATTCCTCAGTTGACTCTGACCACTACTTAACTTAGTGATGTAGCAGACATAAAAGCCACACCTCTCTGTGGCCTCCTCCATGGGCTTTTCCTGACAAACTCTGGGAAAAAAAATACCTGCATAGTAGATACAAAGAGTACATATTCCTTTAAAAACTGACCACTCCTTAACCACTCCCTAATCTCACCCAGAACTACCTAATTAGCATACTCAGCACATGTTTTACAATAACTTTTCCTATATAAATTTTAACTGTACCCCTCTTAGGTCACAGGTTCCTTAAAAACTTTTGCCCTCTGGATAAAGTAAAAATAAACCTTTGCCAACTTAACTTAAAGATCCCTTGAGTCCATGAATTCTTTCCTAATGATCTTGTCCTCCTCTCTGGTCCTTGAGGGGTCCCTGAACCCTTCAAAACCACATCATTACCTAAATTAATTTATTCAGTGCCATACCAAACTACTAAAAATTATTTCACAGAGCTAGAAAATAATAACAAAATTCATCTGGCAGACAAAAGGTCAAGAACATCAAGGGAATCAATAAAAAAAAAAAAGTTAAGGGAAGGTAGCCTAGAACTACCAAATCTCAAACCATACTACAAAATGGTAATCATCAAAGCAATCTGGTACTGGATAAGAAATAGAATGGCTGATCTTTTGAAGAGATTAAGCACACAATGTACAGAAGTAAATGGCCACAGTAACCTAATGTTATTCATTCATTTATTTATTCATTTATTCATTTATT
>CM053625.1:115426692-115453207 GCA_028646595.1 Phalanger gymnotis | reverse complement strand
TGTTTTTCTTGGAGGTTTTTGTTGTAGGCTCTATGACTTTGTTGACTTCTGCTGACTGTATGTTTTGGTGTTCTTTGTCACCAAAGAAGGATTCCAGAGTCTGAGACTCAATCTGGGTGCATTTTCTCTGCCTGGCCATGTTCCCAGCCAACTTACTTGACCCTTGAGTTTTTCAGTGGGGTATGACTGCTTGTAAACTAAAGAGTTCTATGTTCCAAGCTTGGGCAGATGTGCTGCCACACCAGCCCTCCTCCTTTCCCAAGAACCCCCTACCCGGACTGGGCTTAGATCTTCAGCAGGTTCTACACTCCTGCACTGATCTGCCACTTAATTCTTCCCACCAGGTGGGCTTGGTGCCAGAAGCAAATGCAGCTCTAGTTCTGTAGCTGCCCCACCTCCACTGCCCCTGAGGCAGTGGCCAAACTGCAAACTCTCTGTCCCCAGCTGCTTTTCCCACTAACCTTCTCTGTTGTTTTTGGTGTTTGTAGGTTGAGAAATCTGGCAACTGCCAAAGCTCACCGATTCAGGGCACTAGGGCACGCTCTGCCTGGCTCCTGGTCTGGCTGGTCCGCGCCGCTCACGCTGGGCTCTGCTCTGCTCCGCTCCCAGCTTTGTGCGGGGCAGACCTTATCCAGAGACCATCCAGGCTGTTCTGGGCTACTGTCCTGCTTCCCTCAGCTGTTTTGTGTGTTCTGCAGTTCTTCTCTGTTGTCCCTGGTGTTTGTGCGTTGAGAAGTCTGGCAACTGCCACAGCTCACTGATTCAGGGCGCTAGGGCACGCTCCGCCAGGCTCCTGGTCTGCATGGTCTACGCCGCCCAAGCTGGGCTCCACTCTGCTCCGCTCCCAGCTCTGTGCAGGATAGACCTCACCCGGAGATCATCCAGGCTGTCCTGGGCTGGAGCCCTGCTTCCCTCTGCTATTTCGTGGGTTCTGCAGTTCTGGAACTCGTTCAGAGACATTTTTTATAGGTTTTTGGAGGGACTTGGTGGGGAGCTCACGCTAGTGCCTGCTTTCCAGCCGCCATCTTGGCTCCGCCCCCCCCCCCACAATGTTTGATAAACCCAAATATCCAAGCTATTGGGGCAAGAACTCACTAGTTAACAAAAATTGCTGGGAAAAATGTTTGACAGAAACTTACCAAAATACTCCCACCATAGCCTAAGATAAGCTCAAAATGAGTTCATGATTTAGACATAAAGGGTGATAGATATCCTAAGCAAATTAGGGGAGCATGAAAAAACAAATTACCTGTAAGATATATGGAGAAGGGAAGAGTTTGTGAACACAAAGGAATATGGGAGGTAAAACTTATAGTTTTGATTAATAAAATTTAAAAGTTTTTGCACAAAACAAAAGCAATGCAGCCAAAATTAGAAGGAAAGCAAGAAGCTGGGAGTGGATTTGTAACAAATTTCTCTGATAAGCCTCATTTCCCAACTATATATGGAACTATGCCAAATTATTTAAAAAAAAAAAAAAAACTTCTCCAAATGATAAATAGTCAAGGGACATGAACAGGCAGTTTTCAGAAGAAAAAATCAAAGTTATCAACAGTCATATGAAAAAAATGCTCTAAATCATTAATTAGTAAAAAAAATACAAATTTAAAAAAACTCTAAGGAACCACTTCACACCTATCAAATTGACTAAGATGACAGAAAAAGAAAATGACAAATGCTAGAGAGGATGTGGAAAAGTAGGGACATATGTACTACTGGTGAAGCTGTGAACTGGTCCAATTATTCTAGAGAACAAATTGGAACTATGTCAAAAGGGCTATAACACTGTGTATACTCTCTGATCCAGCAATACCTCTACCAAGTCTATATCCCTAAGAGATCAAAGAAAAGGACCTATATGTACAAAAATATTTATAGCAGCTCTTTTTGTGGTGGTAAAGAATTGGAAATCAAGAGGAGTTAGGGAACACTGAACAAATTGTGGTATATGATTGTGATGGAGTACTATTGTGCTATAAGAAATGACAAGGGGGGTACTTTCAGAAAAGCATAGCAAGAGCTATATGAATTGATTCAAAGTGAAATGAGAAGAACAGGGAAATCACTGTGCACAGTAACAGCCATGTTGTAATGATAATCAACTGTGAAACACTTAGCTACTCTGATCAATACAATGATCCAATACAATTCTAAAAGATTCATGTTGAAAAAATGCTATCTACTTCTAGAGACAGGATTGATGAACTCTGGAGTGCAAATTGATGGCTAAAATTTTTCATTTTATTTTTCTTGCCTTTAAAAAATATGGCTAATATAGAAATGTTTTGCATTATTTCATATGTATGTTTGATGTCATATTGTTTGCCTTCCCAGTGGGTGAGAAAAGGGTTGGGAGGGAGGGAAAGAATTGGGGACTCAAAATTTAAAAAAGAAAAGAATGCTAAAAATAATAAATGAGGGGTTTTTTTTAAATCAAAACTTAAAAAAAACCCCACTATTAAGTCTGTATCCCAAAGAGATCAAAGAAAAAGGAAAAGGATCTATCTGTCTATCCAGCTTCCCCCACCACCACCACACACACACACATATTTATAGCAGCTCTTTTTGTGATGCAAAGAATTGGAAACTGAGGGGATGCCTATCAATTAGGAAATAACTGAACAAACTGTAAAAGACTTAACTACTCAGATCAATACAATGATCCACAACAATTCCAAAGGACTCATGATGAAAATGTTATCCAACTCCAGAGTGAGAACTGATGAATTCTAAGTGAAGAGTGAAGCACATTTTCTTTCACCTTATTTTTCTTGCTCCCCCTCACTCCTCCTTCCCACAACATGGCTAATGTGAAAATATATATCACAATTCTTGCCTTCTCAATAGGTAGAGAAGGGACTGGAGGGAGAGAATTCAGAACTGAAAATAAAAATTTTAAAGAAAATTTTTTAGAAAGCAGAATAACTTTGCTAGCAGTTAAAGTCAAACTCACGAGCTACATAACTTCCAAGAACAAAACAAACTGTCAAAAATAAGTATCCATGTTAATAGTTTTTCTAATCCCAATATGTGACTATCCCAAGGTTAGCAGAATTTTCCTTGCATATCTCAAAAAGGCTACATTCTAGAAAAGGAAGGTTAGACCCTTGTACTATTTTAGTAATGTTAAAGCTTCAGAGTCTAAAACCATAAATTAACTGTCTTTTCAAATGACACATTTTAGCAAAACCAAAATGAGATTTTCATCTGAAACTTTCATCTGAAGCCCTCTAAACACTATTTCTGAAATGAAGAGAACTCATTTAAAGTTGAGTTTCTAAAACAGACCACTTAAAACAAAGTTTTATATGTATTCAGACTAGATTTGTACATTTCCAAAGTGGAATTAGGCTAAGAAAGTGACTAAAATGCCCATACACCCTTTAACCCAGAGATTTTATTGCTAGCTAAAATCAAATATTTATTAAACATCTACCATGTTTCAGGCATCTGAACAATGAATACAAAAAGGGGAAAAAATAAAGAAAGTTTTAATTACATAATTATTTAATTTACCAAATGTAAAGTGAAGCAGAATTAGAAAAAAAATATATACAATGACTACAACAATATAAATGAAAAGAATGACATAACTGAACACTGCAATCATAATGAATAAGCCAGGCCATGAAGAAAAGAGGAAAACATGCACTGCTTCTCTCCTTTGCAGAGATGGGAAACCAAGGGTATGGAAGATGCACATACTGTTAGACTCTATGAATACCACTTACTGCCTGGGTGACTTTGGTTAAGTCATTTCCCTCTCTAGGCCTCAGTTCTCTTAACTGTAAAATGAGGATATTAGACTAGATGACCTCTAAGGGCTTTTCCAGCTATTAAATTACTTTTCTTTCTTTTTTTCTTTGTTTTATACTACCTTTATTTCCAAATTTCCCTCTCCCTATCCCTGTTAGAAGAGAAAGATTCTCTGAAGAACAGAGAAGAGAGGGAAATCCAAAAATTAAAAAGATATAAAAATAAAAGCTATCAAAATTTTTTGAAAAGCTCAATCTACTAATCTGAGTTCTATCACTACTGCAACTACTATAGGTCATTAAAACTGTCTAATATTACAATGTGTCAAAGCACCACAGACTTTGACTGAGAGAGAGAAGAAAGGGGAATAGGGAGAAATGCAGAGAGGTACAACCTAACAAAATGGTAATTGAAATATACTTCCTTCTTCTTAGTAGAAAAGTAGAGGGTCTGCTCCATCTGTAGCCTTCCTAATATTTAATCTTTTATGTACCTATGGGAAATTGCTGCTGGCTCCATAGGGGCCTAGGGGGTAGAGATAGGAAATCTTACCTCTGATAGAACCTTTGAATACTGATTTTTTTCTACTTGTATCTCCCTATTTTAGTTAGGTAATTAGAAAAATTCTGTTTTAAACTGATGGATCAATGGATTTATTTGTAATATATTTTCTACAAAATTAAATATTTCCTGATTAAAAAAAAAGTGGAGGACTACTGATGTCAGATGGCCTATGTGCTGTCAGTTTTGCTCAACTGGTGTTTTTTTGTTGTTGAGGAAGAACTCAAAGGTGAGAGATAAGAGAAATGACTGTGGTTTTCATGTATAAAAGGCATCAATAAAATAATAACAAAAAAGGTATCAATAAGAGAAAAAAGGAAACCCAGAAAAACCAGGTAAATGACTAAAAACAATATTTAATCTCTACCAACTCCTAGTGATAGAATACTAGCAAATTCAAAACTGCTGAGGAACCAGATTTCAGGCCTCCCCTTGGCATAGTACAGCTATAAATTATTAACTTTTGTGGTAGTATTAGCACATCAGTTACTAGTAATCATAGAAGATAATAATGATTAACTAAAATGGACTATGAATCCACTTGCTTCCTATTTCTCTCTATCTCCCTCCTCTCTTGAATGCTTCCTTCCCCCTATGTCCCTGCCCAAGCAGCAGGAATATATCAATAGCTAAAAAGTACACTTCAAAATTCAGAGGCTTAAAAATACAAACGTTACCATTCACTTATACACTTACACAATTAAATACATTTCAAAAATGGAGTGGTTGGAGATTCTTTGCAGTCTAGTCTAAACATTTCAGAAAATACCTTGCTTCTTAGAAAAGGCCTAGAATTTGTATTCTGAAAGTTCACAGAAGTGTTGGCCTGAGGATGGATTCCAAAGTCAGAAGGCTCCCCAAATGTAAAAATATTTGCATAAAGCGCTTAGCCTAGTGCTTGGTACGTATTAGAAACTATATGCTACATATACAATATATGCTTATTGCCTCCTCTCTCTCTACCTCCCCAGTAAAGCAGTTACTCACACTTAATTCCTATAACCACTTAAAAAAGGATCAAAACTTCCTTTAGGTTTCAACTGTCATTAAGTAAAGAAAATACGAACTAACTTCAATTCAACTTAAATTAGGAAAGGAATACAGGAGACCAAGATGCCTGTAACTTACTTTTTCTTGACATACAGTGCAGTGTTTTCCAACGTGCTTATATGACAGAAGCAGCCTTAATAGAAGAGGCAAGTATCTTCATGTTTCCTTATTTACCAAAATATAAAAATCCAAAAGAATGCCCAAGCTTTAAATTACATATATTTGCTTCTCCTCACCAAACCTTGCCAGTCTACAATTTTTCCTCAATTAACAGGAGCTGGTAGATAGAAGAAGGAACATATATGAGGATTAGTTAAAAGAAATATACTAAATATACTTAAAAATACTAGTTTAGAATGTTTAGAGAAGACCTGGAGGTGGGGGTGGGAGGGACAGAAGACATGAGAGCCATCTTCAAATATTTCAAGGGCTGCCGTATAGAAGAGAGATTAAATTTACTATGCTTGTTTTCAGGGGTACAGAACTGGAAGCAACGGACAGCAGTTGCAGAGAGGCAAATTTAAGCACAATGTAAGGAAATCTTCCTAAAATGTACCTTCTTCCTTTCATTATAGGGGTGAGGGATTATGGGTGTGGAATGTTATATACAGTATCAGAGGACGCAATTTGATTTTGCTGAGTTATTGGGTTTTTAAAAAATCTTTGTTGCAAAGGAAGGCTTGTTAGATAGGTGAGGGGAAGAATGTGATAAAGCAAAAGTCAGTAATGAAACTTTAAAAACAAATACTTCCTGACAATTAGAGCTGTCTAAACGTAGAATGAGTTGCCTCTACGGGTAGTGGTTTTTCCCTCACAGTCTTCAAGAGAAGGCTGGATGATCACTTGCTGAGGTTGTTGTAGGAATGAATGCCACTGAAATACTGGACTAGACTGCTTTTGAGGTCTGTTCTAGTATAAATTTTCTGTGATAGTGAAGAGTAGCTAATAGGTCTTGGCTCAATCTACTATCTATGGCTAAACGTATCTGATTTGCGATGAGCAACTTTTAATTTTAATAGCATGATAAAAACTATCCAAAGTAAATATCTCCTTTTTTAAATTTGAAAAAGTATGTAATCTAACTTTTAGATTGCTAGCCCAATGTACTACTCCATAGAATGCTTATCTACCTTTACTGACAATCTGAGTCTAGCTCCTCAGAATAAGATATAAAAAATTTTCTGAGCATTTGGACAAGAGCCACAAAAATGACAAAGGAAATTCACTTATGAGTAATCATTCAAAGAGCTAAATAAGAACAAGATTGCTAAATGGGGAACCAAATTCTATTAATTTCATCTTTCAAATACTAGTAGACAGCATATAAGGTTTAGAAAGGTGATGAAACAAGTCAAAAGAATTCTGTTACTGGGATCTATCAACACCAGTCCAAGGTAAACTAAATGAGTGGGAGTATATTCTCAGAGAACTTAGAGCTAGAGGGGACTACAGAGATCTAGTCCAAATACCTTCCTTAACGGATATGGAAAATAAGGCTGAGAAAGGTGAAGTGGCTTGTCCAAAAGAGTAGTAAGCACCTAGGTCCCTCTGATTCCAATATATAAATTGGTATCTTCCACTAAGAAAGCCAACAATAGCAGCATACAAAGGTCTGCCTATGAGATAATTCTAATGCCTTTGATATGACAGTCAATCTCTAACGCAGACAAAAGAAACATACTCTAAAATCCTGGGTAGGAGTATGTTACTAATGGTGAAAGTATGAAATATGTTATGGTTTGGATCCAGCATTCAATTATCAGGGATGTTCTATTAAAAAACAGTCACTCTACTAGAATCTGCAAATTTGAAGGAATTACAAGAACAGAAGGAAACTTAACTTTCTCGCAATTTAAGGTAAATGTAACGGGGGGCAAGCAGATGTGCAAGTTTTTTTGTTTTGTTTTGTTTTTTTGGCAGCTGTCGGGGAAGGATTGGGGAATCAGGGTTAGTGTCTGAGGCAGGATTTGAACTCAGGTCCTCCTGACTCCAGGGCCTGTGCTTTATCCACTGTGGCACCTAGCTGTCCCTGAAAGCTTTTTAAATAGAAGAATTTCAGTGGAAAGTACTAAGCACTGTCTCCAAAATCATTTTAGGTAGCATGATTCAAAAAGGATGGATTCTCGCAATTTAAGGTAAAGAAAATTTCTCTCAGAGGAAAGAAACGTAGGGAGGAAAGAGGGCGTGTGATTCAGGAAACTAGCAAAGCATACCAATCTTGTCAAATACAGTCAAACTAGTTCATATGTAAACCAGGACAGCAATAATAAATAGCAGTACCATCTCCTAATGCTATTAGGCATCTTAGAAGGAAAAAGTTGCTTGATTCCATCTACATGTATTTCTGCCATTAATTGTATTAACAATCATGATGCTACTTCAACACCTTCAAGGATCCACTATTTTGCTGGTGACCAAACTCTCTCCACTGACATAAACTGTAACCCTTATACACCTCAGTAAATAATCTTTCTGAGATGCTGTTTTTGAAAGAAAATTACCACTTGGTTAAACTACCATCTCCTGATGAACCTCTCTTAGGGAGGCGGTCCTTGAGTGAAGTGACAAATAATGTGTTCCTGGGGTCCAAAAGGAAAAGCTTCCAGTTTAGAATTCTAGGATACTTCTGTTCCATAAGAGGCATCAAAATAAGCCTGTTTTTTTTGGGGGGGGAGGGGGGGTCTTTTTCTTCTCAATGAACTTGGGAAATAGAAAACACCATTACAGAGAAAGAAGCAGGTCAAAACAGTTTTCTAGAGAAAGTAAATTTAAGGAAAGACTACAAAGTTAAGTAATTTATCCAGCAATAGAATGAGCTTTGGGTTTCTTCAAAGAACCGAGAATAAAGTGTAGTAAAGTCCTAGATACTGGACAAGCTACCCAGGTATTCTAAGCTTTGCTGCCTCCCTTAGAAATGTAAGAACTTTAGCAGTGTTGGTGGAAAAGTAGATTCAAGAAATCTAGGGTTCCAGCTTAACTAGCAGTGTGATCTGAAGACAAAGAATGGTGTTTCATTTTTCTCATCTATAAAATGGGGGGGGGGGGGGCCAGCTGCTGTGATAATCAAGTGTGAAAGAACAGTGAAAAGATAAAGTAATATAAAAGGGTATTATCATTTCATATCTATGTAGGGCTAGATGATATTTTTGACCTATTATTTCATTCTAAATAATGTAAAAGTGAGGCAGCTAGGTGGTGCAGTGAGTAGAGCACCACCCCTGGAATCAGAAGGACCTGAGTTCAAATCCAGCCTTAGATACCTGACACACTTACTAGCTGTGTGCCCTTGGGCAAAGTCACTTAACTCCAAATGCCCTGCCTTCCCCCCTCCAAAAAAAATAATGTAAAAGTAATTTTATGCTCCATGTTCAGCCCTTAAAAAGTTAAAAATGATGACAAATAGCGTGATAAAAATAACTATTGATTTCTAAATAGTCTATGATGCTAAATAAATTTAAATATCAAAATTCTTTCTAAAATTAAGTAATTATTTTCATTCGGAAAAGGCTTCCCAACATTTTAAGAGTTGATTAATTTTGAAAGATTAACTATTTCTAGATAATAGCTTACAATAATAACAGGAGTCCACACTCATAATGTTTTAAAGGTTACATAAGACTTTTCCCGAAACCACTCCAATAAGGCAAGTTGCTCAGATAACATTATCTTCTTATTATTAATGAAGAAACTGAGGCTCAGAGGAGTCATGATTTCCTCAACGTCGAACAGGTATTAAGTGTTAGTGCTGGAACTGGAACCTAGGCCCTCTGACTTCAAGTCTAAGAATCTTCTTCCTACTATATCATGCTACCTCTACTACATCTTAATCACTCTCATGGTCTTTTTATTCTGGAGATGATAACTGCATTTCCATGTTATACACTTTCCTTGTTAAGACAGGTAATGATACATTTTCTCAAGTATTCCCTTACTGTCAAACCAGTTTAATACCCTTGGGGAAAAAAATGGTAGCTATCTTGTCAGATTTTTTACATAGGATGCTATTTGGAACAAGAAATCAGTGCTTATTTTCTTATTCAAAGTCTAAAAGTTCAAGTTTATATCCCAAGACTCTTTTATTTTTGTCTAAAAATAAGCTTGCCTTTGTCTAATACCTCCTTTAGAGCCCTAAACTTGGGACACCATCACAACCCAATCACCTTGGTACCACTCACTCACTTAAAAACTTCTAATCATGGACTTTAATGCTCCCTTGTCACCCAAGTCATCTTTAGTTACAGTGACAAACACTGAGGTCAGGAGTATGAAGGCAAAGGGAGGAAAAATTATGTTAATATCTATGAGAACTAGTACCTGTTTTTTCTCTCTAATTTGTGGTAGTGGTCTCCCAAGAAACAGAACCAAAGTCCAGAAATAGTGGTTTCAAATCTGTGCTATAAAACCTAACATGTGGCTCAAATATATATCCTTTCCAGACAGGTATTCTAGGATAATTATAGGTAAGCTTATATTATTCAGCACTACCATACTTACTGCTGTTCTCTCTAGTGTGATAGAACCTGTATTTCAACTCCCCTGTCATTACAACAATCTAATATAAAGTACCAGGGAGCCCAGTTGGTACAAATTTGAATGTATGTATGTATCTATGTTCAAGTTTATAACTCAAAGATGCTTTCATATATGGGGTGTGTGTGTGTGTGTGTGTGTGTGTGTGTGTGTGTGTGTGTGACTGCTACACTGAATGCCAGGTTTGTACTTTTAAAATCACCTCTGGAAAATGAGAATAATTTTATTTTATAGAAGTTCCTTCCAAAATTTGAAAGTACACAAATAACTAGAAAGGAAGTTAGGCCTTGTCTATGTCTTTAAAAACAAATCCACATTAATACTGTTGGAGAACCAAATCATATTATATAATGTCAGATTTCAACATTCCGGCGCAATGCCAGAATCTTAATGGCCATTGAGACACTAAGGAAGGAAATGGGTCTGCATTAAGCCTACAAATAAGTCAACAATCAATAGTTCAGTTTTACAGTAAAACGTGATGTGCCCTTTAAAATTGCTTCTAGCATCATCCTTCTCTTTGTCAGATGTTCAGAATCAGCTTCAGAAGCAAAACAAAATGAAGACAATCAAGCAGAGGTTGAAATACAACCTATTTTCACAAGCACAGGACTTTTAGTGTTTCTAAGCCAAATACTGCTCCAAGATTTTACAGAAATCTTTTACACTGTACCTGTAGGGCAGCAAACACCAAGAAATAATAGGCTAAGCTTCAGATTGTAAATTTAGCTGACAGCTCAGGGAAGTACAAACTGGTCAAGAAGCAAGCACCTGAAGATTAAAGGCTAAACTATGCTTGATCTTCCTGGAAAACTCATTGCCCCAGAAAAGAAGTTTGCATCAATGTTTATAAAGGTACATGATAGTTTCTCCATGAATTAAATCATTTTACTACTAAGCACATAAGTATGGATACTATACCTTCCACAACCAGTTCCAAACCTTTTGTGGCCTCAAAGATTTTATCTGTGCCAGAATTTTTCCAGATTTACTTCCTTCCCATTCCCCATGTTATTTCACTGGCTCACTGAGTCACACTGCCTTTATTTTACTGTAAACTTTTAACTTTCAAATAATTCCTGATAATTTACTACTTTTCTAAAACAGTCTAGGCTGCAACTGGAATTTTTCCAACATTAGGAGCAGGAAAATGGAAGATGCAAATTGGGCCTTTACTATCTCTTCTTTGATATCATTTTTTATACAAGAGAGAGAAAAAAAGCTTTTTGATCTTCAAATACTTTTAAGTACCTTTTCAAGTCAAAATCTATTAGCCTTCCATAAGAAACAGAACCAAAGAATGTTACAATTGGAAAGGACCTTAAAGATAATCTAGTCCAACTCCTACCTGGAACACCAATCATCAATCATCCTGTAGAAAATCTAATATTAAATGTGCCACATTTTAAAAGTACAAATATACATATACAAATATATGACGTGTATATGTGTATAAAAGTAAAATTGTATTGAGAAATTATTGATGGTAAATATGAGAGGCAACATGGTACAATTGGGGAAGGAATATGGTCCAAGGGAAGGAATACTGACTATGCAATCAGAGTACCTGTGTTCAAATCCTGCCCCTGATGCTTGCTTCCTGTATGACTTTAGGCAAGTCTCTTAACCTCAATTGTAAAACGAGAGAGTTAAGATGCTGAGTAAAGTGAGGAAAACCAGTGCATTTTACATGGTAACAGCAATACTGTGCAATGATCAACTATGATAGACTTAGCCCTTCTCAGCAATACAATGATTCAAGACAAATCCAAAAGGCTAGTGATAAAAAATGCTATCCGCATCCAAAGAAAGAAATATGGAGACTGAATGCAGACAGAAGCATACTATTTTCACCTTTTTTTTGTTTTCTGTTTTTTTCTTTCTCATGTGGTTTTTCCCTTTTCTTATTCTTCTTTCACGACATAACTAATGTGGAAATATGTTTAACATGATTATACATGTATAACTTATACCAGATTGCTTGCTGTCTTGGGGAGGGGAGAAAAAAGGGAGGGAGGTAGAAAAATCTGGAACTCAAAATCTTACAAAAATGAATGTTGAAAACTATCTTTACATGAAATTGGAAAAAGATAAAATATTATTAAGGGCAAAAAAAGAAAAAAATTTCCTTCAAAAGCAATCTCTAATCTAAAGGGGAAAAAAATTGGAGTTAGACTAGGTAGCCTCCCATATATCTATAAATTATGGCAGATAAATGTTAAGAGGAAGAGATAATTTTCTAAAGAAGAAAAAACAAAATAATTTAAAATAACGCTCAATTTTATTAATAACCAAAGATACAAATAAAAACTACTTTAAGGCATCACCTCACATTCATCAAATTCACCAAAAGGAAAAGATAACGCAACAAAATTCAGTGATGATAGGAATGTATAGAAATAGGCACAGCCATTCATTGCTAGTGAAATTGAAAATTTGCAGAATTCTTTTGGAGAGCAATCTGGCTATGTGTAGAAAATGTACATAAAGCACTATGCAAACTTTAAAGCACTATATGAATGTCAGTTATCGTCATTATTACCACAGAAAATATACTTTTGGACCCATTAATTCCATTGTAGGGAATATACACTAAAGTTATCAAAAACAAAGAAAGAGCTTTCAAGATCCACCATGTAGCTATCCATTCTGTGCTTAACACCTCCAGTGATGGGGTAAGTACATTCTATTCGCTCTGCTCTATGTATGACGTCTGGAGAAATAGAGAATCCTATCAACACCATTCCTTGAAACACTTTTAAACCTTCAAGTGTTCACTATTCTTTAGAAGAATGCTTACTATGGGAAGTCATCATTTATAGACTATGTCCAGGCAAAGTATCCATAATTTAGCTGATGTCCATCTGCTACGAACAAACTACAAGTTTTTTACTAGTCTAAACTGTATCTTGGAATAAGAGATAATCAAATAGGAATACCCCACCCCATCCCCACAAAGAGTATACAACATCCACAGAGACCTTTATCATCTAGATAATAGGCACCAAGAGCAAAAAACAGTTTATAGATCTGAAGAGTCCTACAGCAGCTTCCAAGGAAGCAGTAGCATTTAAAAATAAACAAATGAAAAAGGTGAGAGGACTGCCTATCTCAGAATCCTCTATCTCACATCACAAAAGTAAAGAAATAAGCCAAATCATTTTAAAGGCCCAAATCATTTTAACTGAGAGTGTAAATTCTGAACCCCCACCTACATACTGCCGAGCCATTGGTACAATCTGCCCCTTTGTTTCAGAAAACGAATGAATTATGCCTAGTCGGAAGTATATTTTTACAAGATGAGGGCTCTTTTTATATAGTTTCTTGGAAACTGTGTTACACCCAGCTACTCTCAGAGGAATCTGCTGCAGTGCTTAAAAAACTGCAGTCTCAAGAAGGCACAGGCAAGGTTTTCTTTATCATGTCTCAGCTTCACAGTCACTCCATTAAGAGAAAGGACTCACCCTGCTGTCATCCAACATAATTGGAGTGGGTCTGCAAAGTCTAATCACTACTGTTTCAGACTAGTGGTTGACGGTATTGAGAACTTGGTCCCAGCTCTGTCACCAACTCTCTCTGCTTTGGGGAAATCACTTAACCTCTCTATAGCCAACATACAAAATGGAAACACGAGCAAAAAGCATTTAAACAAAAAGCAATACAATCACAATACAATGGGGAGTGAGGAGTGATGGCTTTCTCCTCCCCCACCAACCCCACAAAGGTACTCCCACCCAACCCCTTTTCTCTTGTTCACACACACACAACGACAAAAAACAACAAAATGGATTTTTAAGAAAACCATGAACAAAACCTGAGGTAAGATACTATGAACATACTACTTAAGCCCTCCTTTCATTGTCTTCATGTGATTTATCATATGCTGTCCTATAACAGTAACTCTCATAGTTCTGTAAATCTGAAGCCACATCTACAATCACTATTAATGAAGACCCTTATTCCAGGACTCTTGTCCTATAGAGTCAAGTACCAGAATGCTGGCAATGAAAGGAAACTTGGGAGTCCAAAATCAGTATGATATTACCACTCATGTACTGAAATTAGTTGTCTCAAAGAGCTGCAGGTTTAACACGAAAAAGCCACATGTGGTATCACAGCTCTACGACAATGGACAAATACATTTATTATTCTGTAAGGTTATTTTTATCTTAAATCCTAGCCACTTGTATGTCAAACATTCTAAAAGATAAAATTGTATGTTCATTTTTAGTTCCTGAAAACAAGCAGCTTAAAGTAGTAGAATTCAATAAACTAGAATATGATGATCTATGATTCAAAAGGGTATAGATATCAATAGATATTGGCAGGTTAAGAGAACTGCAAGCTAAATGCAGGTTCTACTTGGGCTCCAGTTCAAAGACACCACTGGCTAGCAGATATTTAAAGGGTAATGCTAAAATGTGAGGTAAATATTTTAGTCAAGGGTTATTCCAAAATACTCTTACTGAACTACTTCAACTTACTTCTTTTTTAAGTCAGTAATTGATAGTCCCTTGCTCACTACAGGATATAAGAAACCTCTGAGAAAACAAAAAGGCCTGTCATTTCCTGCTTGTTCAAAATGCATTCAACATCCATTTGCTTGCTTGTTTAGAATGCACGGCCTTCAGACAGAAACTGTGAATGAATGAAGAGAACTGAAATCTTACATCCTTGGCTTACCATAAATGTAGTTTTTCAAAATTCTTCTTAAAAGATGCCTGCAATATCCATTGTTATTCTAAAATTACTGTTTTTTAACCAATATATAAATATAGCCATGCTCAATTGTAGCCTTGGGGTGGTAGGTAGGGGGGGAAGAGGGAGGAAAAAAGAACAAAGTAAAAAGTGTACAGCAGAGAACAAAAAAAAAACCCATAAAGAAGCAAAGACAAGATGGACAACTTTCAACATAAGGCATAGTATTTACTATATAGGCTTGAAATGATAAGTTATTGCTATATATTCTGAATCCTCGCCTATGTTCTGCTGTGAACGACATGTTTTTTTCCTCATTTTATATTTAATGTTTCTTTTTCTTTTCTTATTATGTATTTAAGTTTTAGTATTTGTCTAAAATAAAAAAATTTTTAAAAATAAATAAAATTACTGTTTTTAATTTGATTCACAGAATACCTATGGTTAATTGCCTCCTTTGTCATTAGACTGAACATAGCACCTAATCTACCTTTTCTTATCACAGTAAAACAGGAAAACTAAATCAATGCAATGCAGACCAAAACAATCATCATTAGGTTAGCTGTGGAAACAAAACAGGTCAGTCCATTAACCTGACCAGTAATATTCAATAAACTCCACCTCTCTTTAGAGACTTGTGCTAGGTACTCATAGAGGCAGACACAAAGCTTAGAAAAGAAATGGTGCCATCTTTAAGGGGCTTCCAGTCTAGCAGATTGCCATAAGCAAATCTATGTAAATATTTTATCTCAGGTTTACTGGTTTTGAGTTTCACACCATGTCAGGGTTCAATGACAATGAACAGCAAAAACATTTACAAGTATAGAGTGTGAACTCTGCTATTTTTTTTTTGGAAGGGACAAAGATGCCCACAAAATTAATAATCTCCAAGTTCACTTTCAGCTCTAGGGGTCTCTGTTTCTCTATTTACCATGTAGTATGAAAACAGAATACAGGGCAGGTAAATAGTGTTTGTGAATTTTCCAGATGTGGCTCAGTCTATATAGCTAAATTCTGACCTAAAATAAACCTGCTATGTGCTAGGAAAGGGCTTCTCTCAAACCAGTTGTGCTGAATTAAGCAGAGTTTAAGACCCACTGAGAAAAAGACTGGTGTCTGTCTATGAACACAGGAGAAAAAAAAATGTAGGTTGTCATAAAAGAAAGGCCACAACAACTCACTTAACCATGCAAATGCCAAATGATCAAATGTGCAAAGCTACAACACAAAGACTACCATGAACTTAACTATTCTACTTTGGGATAAGAGGACAGCGCAATTTACAAAAGTGGTTTCTAATGTAGGTGCAAACTCTTCACCTACTTTAAAAAAAACTTTTGAGAACCTGAACAAATTGCTTGTGTATGTAAGCACTTATAGATGAAACTCATTTGTTTCACAAGTATTCTGCTTAGACAGGACTTCTACTTGGTACCTAGCCTGAGTTACAGATTTCTCATGAGTAAGAAGGGACTTTAGAGGTCCCTTTTCCTCCAACAGGAATCCCTTCCATAGCATCTCTGACACTCAGTTTTCATTCTTAAGTTGTTTAAGTATTTCCAGAAATGGGGAGCTCAGTACTACTTGAGGCAAGCCTTTCCACTGCTCAACTGTTCTAATTATTAGAAGTTTTTGATAATATTAAGCTGAAATATATCTTCCTATAATTTCCACCTGTTTGGCATATGTTCTGGTCTCTGGAATTACATAGATTATGTCTATAATTCACATGACAGCCCTTCAATATATAAAGATAGCTCTCTATCTCCCTTAATCACCTATCTTCTAGATTCATATCCTTAGGTCCTTAACTGTTCTTTAAACAACATAGCTTTCAGACCGCTCACTATTCTGGCCACCCTCTTCTTTATGTGCTATGGTCTGTAAGTGTCCTGCAATATTTTGCACCCAGAAATAAATACTATAGTCATTGCGGGCACACTACAATTGGAGTATAGCAGAACTATTGCATCTTATAACTGAGATACTATTCTTCTACTAAATATGATTCCATATTTTGCTTGCTTTTTTTTTTTGGCTGTATTGTCACACTATTGGTCCATACTGAGCTTGTGGCCAAGTAGAAGTTC
Source organism: Phalanger gymnotis (assembly GCA_028646595.1). Classification (NCBI taxonomy): domain Eukaryota; kingdom Metazoa; phylum Chordata; class Mammalia; order Diprotodontia; family Phalangeridae; genus Phalanger; species Phalanger gymnotis. Next base: position 115,436,522 of record CM053625.1, on the reverse strand, counting down.
ATCTTGATTATATGAAAATAGCAAAGCTGCATTTAATATAGTCTCATATCAATATTTCTGATTCATCTTCCTTTAACAAGCTGATCAGACTTGGGTGCTTTCTCTCAAAGGAAGGGGGGAATAGGTAAATAGAAACAGTTGTAATAACTGATTTTGAACCATTAAGTTAAGCCCAGACATCAAACAAAAGGAATGCTAACAATCCTTGTATTTATCCATATCTAGTCTGTTCATGAGTGGTGTATTCAAAGTAGTGTATGCTTAGGGTTTCCATCTATAAAAGACTCCAGGTTCCTATCTGCCTCAACATAGAACTATACAGATTTTCCTTGCCTCAGGCCACTATGTACTAGTCTATAGTGTGGATATTACTAATTCCCTGGAGTGCACTTACCTGTGGGCTTCATTTCCCAGAATCGGGTCAAGAATGAGACCTAAGGGTAAAAGTGAGGTGGAAGCCTTTGTCTCCTTATCTATGTATGTGTGCATATGTGTGTGTGTTGTCAGTATGTAATCATTAAACTTTGTAGTCAGAGGCAGGCACAGCTGTGTTTCTATTCTTTGAAAGTCCTAACCAGACTAACACAGCCTCCCAAACCAAACTAATTTTTTCCTGATAGAAAAATTTTACTTGTTATAGTCCTCAAAAATATCTTATCCAAAGTAGATTTTTAAAGCAGTAAATGAAAGCAAGTGAAATAGATGTTCTTACTTACAAAACAAAATTGTCCTAGAGCAGAAAACAATTTATTTACTGAAATAAGCCATATTCCTCATCATAGCCAAGATAAGAATATCTAATGATATCATTTTGGTAAGACCCATAAGCATGCAGTTGCTGACAATCATGTTTCGTCTAAGTGACAATGTGAATATGATGTGGTTGGAAAAAAGCCACAAAGGACTATAATCTTGCCACTTGTATTTGCTCTACAGCGATCTGAATGCTATTTTTTTTTTGGTAAAATATCAGTCTTTAAAACATCCCAGGCACATTATAATACTGTAATTCCAACAATCACTGAGGAATACACCTCAATCTGTCTTAATTCGATGTCTGTCCTTCAGGTCCAAGGTAAGAACAAATTGGATCTCTTCAAAAGAAAAAGAATGATACAGTTCTGTCATCAGCAACAAACTTTAGCTTCTTCACTTTACCTTTTACTTTTAACATAGACAATATAGTGAAATTAAAAAAAAAACAACACTAGTCTTAAGAGACCTAGGCTCAAATTCTGCTCTGACACTAGCTATGAAAGCAAATCAGGTTACTTCTCTGAGCTTGGGTTTCCTCACCTGTAAAATAGAGATGATAATATTTCCACTAATGTCCTCATAAGACTGTGGTGAAAAAAGGAATGTGTAAATTTTAAAGTGCTACATAAACATGCTATATAAACACATAAACACAGCCCAAATGACAAAATTCTCCCCCAAAATAGGCACCATTATTACAATGTAGAGAAGCAAGCAAGGCACATTATAAGGAGGGCTAGACTTGCAAACTGGATGTCCTGGAGAAACCTCAAATTCAACGTGTCCCAAACTGAACTACTGAACTCATTATCATCCTCCCTCCCTTCCAAGTTTCACCTATTTTATGTTTTATCTCCATCCTTCCAGGCTCCAAAGTTCAGCATTATCCTCAACTCCTCATTCTCCTTCTTCTCCCGTATATCCAATCAATTGCCAAAATTTGTCATTTCAACTTCCACAATATCTGATTCCATCTTTTGCTCACAAAGCTACCAACCTCAGCTCAGGCCCTTATCGCCTCTTGCCTGGTTTATTACAATAGCCTCCTAACCAGTCTCCCTACTTCAAATTTCTCCCCATTCCAATCCTTTCTTTAAGTGCAGAGCTAACCATTTGACTATTCTATATAACCAACTTCAGTGGTTTCCTATTGCCTTTAGGGAAAAAAATTGTCTTGCCTTTAAAGTCTTATACAGCCTAGTCCCAACTTGTTTTTTCCAGCCTAACTGGACATTATTTCCCATTCTGTATTTTCAATCCAGTCAAACAGGACTTTTTTCTGTTCCTCACACAAAACAGTCCATATCACCATCAGTCATTAAGTCAACAAGCATTTAAGTAGCTCTACTATGTGGCTGGCACTGGACTAAGCACTGAAGATACAAAGAAATGCAAAATGCAGTTCCTGCCTTCAAAGGAACTCAGTCTAATGGATGAGTCAACAAGCAGTTATGCACAAACAGGATATATTCAGAGTAAATTGGAGATAATCTCAGAGGGAAGATGCTAAGATTAAGGAGCAGCAAATCTCAGACTTTAGGGAAGATCTGAAAGAAACTAGGGAAGCCAAGGGGCAGAGATGAGAATGGAGAGTTCAGGAATAGGGACAAGCCAGTGAAAACATCCAGAGTTGGGAGACAGAATTGTAGTACGTGAAGAACAATAAGGAGGTCAGTGTCACTGGATGGGGGTTGGGAGAGGGGGTACAGGAGAGAAAGAAAGGATTGAGGGAGGAAGTAAAGAAAATTGAATAGGCAAAGCACTTTACAAACCTTAAAGTTCTGTAAAAAATTATTATTTTGGGCAAAGAATTCATGTAGATATTGACCTCAGAAAATAAGATAAATAAATGATAACACTGAGGCAGGTATAGACAACAAAGAGCTGCAAAGAAAGAGGAGGGACAGGATGTTTATCTAATGGAAAGGAAGCAAAGAAACAACATAAATTCTCCAAACTACTTATGTCTAATTCAATTTTCTATTTTACTAGTCTGAAAAAAATCCCATACTAAATACCAGTTAAGCTCCTGTTAAACAATGGAAATGATATGAAGATGATAAAGGGTAATTAGCAGCACTAGGGTATTTTACACTTAGAAATCATCTTTCTCCTTATCTTTGTTTTATTTATTTAAAAATCTGCTGATTTAATTTGAAGCTATAAAATTAGAAGGAAAACAAAGGAAAAAAATTTAGAAACTTTAACCATGCAAATATATCATTAATAATAAAGACAAAGCCAATGGCAAAAAAGCAGAAATTTAAGTTTTCCTAAAATAGAATTCATTGGACTGTGTAGCTTTTTGCTATTTTAAAGTTACTGACTTGTCTTTTTAAAGAAGTATATGGGATTACTTCAGTACTGGATCAGTTTTATGACTGTCAATGCCTTTTAGCTTCTTATAACTATTTAAAAGGCTAAAAGAGGGTCTGGGTGTGTTCTTTTTCATTTACAAGCCTATGAGCAGAAAAGGGAAGGAAATCATGAATATTTCATTATAGTTACTGTATAGTGAAGTAAAAATCAATTATTGAGGATCTATTCTTATAAACGACACTCAGATTTCCCTTACCCTAATTGCTTAAAAATGCTTCTCGCCCATGGACCACCCCAACCCCCTTCATTAACAGGCTGGATTCTAATTCAGAGACGAACACGGATTATGCAAACATTTTTTAAAAGTGAGCTCTCATAAGAGGCCTAGAGAAGTTAACTCAATTGCCCAAGATCACATTGTTAATAAGTGGCAGATCTGGGATCTGAATCCCAAGTCCTCTCCTTTCAAAGCCTGTGCTCTTGTTCATTAAATAACAGCTACTTCAGAGATCAAGGTATAGCATCAGATACTTTGTGAGGACTTCAAATGGCTGAATAGTTTGTTAACAGTCTAGATCATTTAATCTCAATAACCTGATTTTCCCTCCTCCCACATATCCAAATGAGATGCCAAAATTTCCTGTTTCTACCTCCACAATATCTCTTACATTTACCCCCTCTCTCCACTCAAACATTTACTACTTTAGTTTAGGCTGCCACCACTTCTTTCCTACACTGTTAATGAAAACAGTCTCCTAACTGATCTCACCACCTCAAAAGACTCTCCCCATTCCAGGCCACTCTATACACTAGGGATCTGAAGATGTGATCCCCCCCACTCAATTAACTATAGTGTCCTCCTAGGGTCTCTAGAAAAAAAAAATAAATTCCTTTGTTTAGCATTTAAAGCCCTATACAACTCTGACTGAAACTTTCTTTTCAACCACATATTAAAACTATAGAGGGATTTTAGTTCCCACAACAATTCAGTCACAGGTGCCTCAAAACAAGTTCTTTATTATCATGTCTAGTTAACAACTATTGCTCAGTTTCTGTTACAATTTTGCAGTGACTTCTCATAGCTATGTTTTTCTTAAAAAGCAATTAACATTTTTAAAAAATTCACTCACACCATTCATACATGTATAAATGAATTTTTTTTTAAATGTTACCTTTACTAGTCATGGCAACTTTCAGAAATGTGGTTCCAAAACATGCCAACATCACTGATTATGACAAACAAGAAAACAAACAAGAATAACCATATTAATTTCAAGCTCCATTAGAAACAGGGGAAAAAAAACAATCAATGTTTACCAAATAGAAAAGGGTGATCCGTGCAAGGAAAAATGCCTTTTCAAGCTTCTAAGTAGTGCAAACAATGGCTAGGGTTTGCAAAGTACTTGGCAGCATCCTTTTAAGTATGCATCAGCATTTCCACTTATAAACTATGCTTTAAGAGTATTATAAATTGACATAAATTCACTGACTTATGTTCAGCACAGAGAATTTTGCTATACCCCTTATCTTAAAAAAAAATGCACTGTTTGGAAAATATCATTTCACACACAATAAGTCCATCAAGTAACACAGCTGTCTTTATAATTCTAGAAAATAAAAATTTGAAAGTAAAATAACTTCTGATTTAATATATAATTGATTATATAAATTTAACTACTACAACATTTTTAAAGGATTAAAAGTTGAGGGCTATCTCAGGCCCTATCTCTATAGTAATAATGGCTAGCTGCTAAATTCAATGGCACAAAAAGTGTGAACAACTTCATTTTTGACAGACATAATGTTACAGTATATGTAATCAGTTTAGGAACCGGTAAAATGAGCTAAAAAAGAAATTTTAAGTTTGGTCAAAACCTACAGCCTCAAATTGTTAAGTAAAAATAATGACAATCCCTGCAAAGAAGGTTGTCATCTCTAAGTTTTCTTCCTTCAGATCTTTGTAAGAAAAATAAATTCCACTAAGGTCTTATTTCAATATTAATATTCCCTCTTAATCATTTCTTGGGACTTAGATTACTGGCAATCTAAATTAGAAGGTGATACTCTCTTCTTATGGTTTCAAATATCAAATGTGTGGTATTGTTTTTAAAGCCATCCTGAGTCTAACTGGAAGAAAAAGAAAATATTTTGCATTGTGAAGGCTACTTGTTAAGGCTACTGGAAAAATACAACCAAGAGAAGTAATTTCATCAGTTCAACTGAAGCATCCTTAGTCTCAAAGTTTGAAGTTTCCCAGTAGAGTACTAGAGGCATTGAAATGCTCTAATACATAACAAAAGAGTTCACTTTGATGATGAAGAATAAACATCACTAACTACAAAACCTCAGCCTTGGATTAAGACTGAAAAGTAAAATGAAAGACAAAATAATCTAAAGCAAGTGATCACAGTTAAAGAAATATTGCTTAGCTCTTGATATTTTCTTGTTTCACTTCAAGAGAATTAAAGCCAAAGAAGACAAAGAAACAATGGGAATTAAAATAAGTTACTTCCACACTCTCCCTCTACCACCATCATCTCTGTTCCTCTGAGGTTCATTCAATCATATTTATCACTCAGTCAAAATTCTAGTAGCTGTTATCCAATGACTATTCTCTTTTCCTCAACAAATTCAGTGTCTGGCTTGGTCTTTCTCTCCTCCAAATTCTTACCTTCAGAAGGGGATTTCAACATACACCCCAACTAAATAATTTCCTTAATTAACTGATTTCCTCCTCCACCTTACCTCTCCTACACATATTGATCTTGCCAGCATCCCCACATGTTCTATTTCCATGTCCATGAACTCTAAAATTCCCTTATCTGATAACAATCCGTTGTCATGGCAGTTCCCTTTCTGCCTTGCAACCCCAAATCCTATTGTCTTCATGTAAACTATCCCTCTCCTCTCATTTCTTTCTCAGGCCAAAACCTCTCCACTGGCTACACCCTCCTCCCTTCTCCATCTGACTCCTTGGTGAACCAATTCAACTCTTCACAGTCCTCTTGCCTTTAATCCTTTGCCCCTTCGTTCTATCAAAGATCTTGCCCTGCCAAGCCTCAGCCCTGGATTACTCCCACCATCCACTGCCTTCTCTCCGACTCAACGTGCTGCTAAACAAACCTGGAGAAAACCACAATCCATGCTGACTAGGTCTGCTACAAAGGTATATTAAATAATCTCAAATGGACCCTCACCGCAGCAAGGCAATCCTTTTATGTCACCCTAATCAATTCACTATAGCCCATTTACCTCAGTGCTTTTCCAAACCTTTTCATCTCTTCTTAAATCTACCATGGCTCCCTTTCCCATTACTCGCTCAGCTGAAAATTTTGAGAACATATTTTACTTTAAGAATTGAAGTAATTTACCAGGAGGTCCTTCCTCTATTCATCTTCATCTCACATCACTAAGAAGCCTTATACCACTATCTCCTCCTACACTTCTGTCTCAAATACAAAGGTAGCCCTTCTCCTTGCTAAGGCTAATCTTCTACATGTACAAATGATACCCTTCCATTCTGTCTTCTCCAGCATATTGTGCCGTCTATCAACTCCATTCTCTCACTAATCTTCAACATGTCCTTATCTACTGGCTGCTTCTTTTACTATCTACAAACATGCCCACGTCTCCTCCATCCTCAAAAAACCTTCACTTGATCCATATATTCCCACTAGCTTTGTTGTTGTTGGGTGGTTTTTTAGTCACGTTCTTGGCAGAGATACTTGGAGTGGTTTGTAATTTCCTTCTCTGGCTCATTTTACGATGATCCCAAGGTCACACAGTAAGTGTCTGAGGCCAGATTTGAGCTCAGGAAGGTGAGTCTTTCTGACTTCAGGCCCAACATTCTAACCACTGAGCTGCCCCTCCCCACTAGCTATCTGCCCTCTTCTGGCTAAACTCCCGGAGAAAGTCATATACAACTGGTCCTTCCGCTTCCTCTCCTCCGCAACTCTGTAGTCTGACTTCTGACTTCATTCAACTGAAATTGCTGTCTCCAAAGTTAATGATGATATCTTTTTTTTTTCCTTAATAGTATTTTATTTTTTTTTCCAATTACATGTAAAGATAGTTTTCAACACTCATTTTTGTAAAATTTGAGTTCCAAATTTTTCTTCCTCTCTTCCCTCCTCCTTCCCCAAGACAGCAAGCAGTTTGATACTGGTTATACATGTACAATCATGTTAAACATATTTCCACGTTAGTCATGAACAATGATTATCTTAGCTGCCAAATCTCATGGCCTTTTTGAAATCCTCATTTTTCTTGACTTTCTGTAATCCTCTGACATTGTCAATCATCCTCCTTCTCCTTGATATCTCTTCCAAGTTTTTATGACACTCTTCTCTCATGGTTCTCTTCTCCTGACCGCTCCTTCTCACTCTCCTTTTCTGGAGCTTCAACCAGGTCATGCCCACTAACTTTATAGCTAGTAGACATCACAAATTCAACATGTCCCAAACTGAACTCATTATCTTCATTCTCAAACCTTCCCTTCTTGCTAACTTCTCTATTACTATCGAGGGCACCACTAACCTCCCAGTCACCCACAGTTGCAACCTAGGTGTCATCTTTGACTCCTCACTCTTACCCTCCAATTCCAACCCGTTACCACGGCCTACTGACTCTACTTTCCTAACATCTCACATATATGCCTCCTTCTCTCCTGTGACACTGCCACTAACCTAGTACTGGTACTCATCAGTTCATGCCTGGACTACTAAATAGCCCACTGGTTAGTTTTCCTGTACCAAGTCTTTTACCACTCTAATCTGTCTTCCACTCAACTGTCAAATCTTCCAAAACCACAGATCTGACTACATCACTACCACCCCCTATTCAATCAACTCCCTATCACCTCCAGAATCAAATATAAAATCCACTAGTACTGAACACCTTCTTAACCTGGCTCCTGCCTCCCTTTCCAGTTTTACACCTTATTCCTCCTCCATCTATATCATTTGATCCATATATTGTTCCCTCCACAAGACATTCTATTTCTCAGTTCTATGCATTTTCATTGGCTGTCACACCTCTTTCTCCTTATCTCCATAACCTAAATTCCCTAGCTTCAAGTCTCAGCTAAAATCCAAAAAGCTAAAATCTATAGGAAGATTTCCTTACTCCTTCCCTCTGTGCCTATTTGCAAGTTTATCCTGTACATAGCTTGTTTGTAGATAGTTGAGTATAGTGTGTTCCTCATTACACTATGAGATCCTTGAGAACAAGAACTGTCTTATACCTTTCTTTGTATCCTCGGTGCTTAGCTACGTGTATATTCATATTAAACATATTTTCACATTATTCATGGTGTGAAGAAGAATTAGAACCAAATGGGAGGAACTATGAAGAAAGAACAAACAAAACAACAACAACAAAAAAAGAGAGCAGATAATATGCTTCCATCTGCATTCAAACTCCAAAGTTCTTTCTCTGGATGTGGATGGCATTTTGGAGTTGTCTTAGATCCTTGCACTGCGGAGAAGAGCTAAGTCTAGGAAAGTTAGTCCTGACACAATGTGGCTGTTACTGTGTACCACGTTGTTCTAGTTCTGCTTACTTCACTCGGCATCAGTTCATATAAGTCTTTCCAGGCTTTTCTGAAGTCTGCCTGCTCACCATTTCTTATAGCACAATAGTATTCCACTACATACATATATCACAACTTGTTCAGCCATTTCCCAATTGATGGGCATCCCCTCAATTTCCAATTCTTGGCTACAACAAAAAGAACTGCTACTAATATTTATGTACATGTGGGTCCTTTTCCCTTTTTTATGATCTCTTTGGGATACAGACCTAGAAGTGGTATTGCTGGGTCAAAGGGTATGCACAATTTTATAACCTTTTGGGCAGAGTTCCAAATTGCTCTCCAGAATGGTTGTATCAGTTCACAACTCTACCAACAATACACTAGTGTTGAAGCATTTTTACATTATTTCTTTGTGCCTAATACAAAGGCAATAAAAAAACTCCTCAGAAATCAAGAAGTAGCAAAGAACCAGAAAAAAAAGTGGCTGCCCATCAACTGGTGAAAGTATTGAAAATTATGGCAAAAAAGCAATGAAATTTTATTGTGCTGCAAGACATTACTAAAGGACCAGAATCACAAAAACTTGAGAAGACTTGCATGAACTGACACAGAGTGAAGTGAACAGAACTAGGAGAATAATTTGTACAATGTCTAGAATAATGTAAACAAAAATATCCTTCAAAGGTTTAAGACCTCTGATTAATATAACAACCAATTATGACTTCAGAAGACTGAATGACGATGAAGCATTTTTCTCAGCTCTTGTCAGAGACACGATGGACCACAGATGTAAAATGAGACACACAATTTCAGACCTATTCAATATGTTGTTGATCTCTTTTGCTCAACTATACTTTTATTTGTTATAAGAGAAGGCTTGTATTAGAGAGAAGAAACTAGGGAGGGAAGTTAGCACTAAAATGACAATGAAACATTTAAATGTGCAGAAGACAGCAAAGTTCAGAACGTACCAAGCAGGGCAGTTTTAAATTTACTGTGCTAAATATAATATACACCTTTTAAAAAAAAACCACTGGGGGGGGGGTGGAGCCAAGATGGCAGCTGGAAAGCAAGGACTAGTGTGAGCTCCCTGCCAAGTCCCTCCAAAAACCTATAAAAAATGGCTCTGAACCAATTCTAGAACTGCAGAACCCACAAAATAGCATAGGGAACCAGGGCTCTAGCCCAGGACAGCCTGAATGGTCTCTGGGTAAGGTCTATC
>CM053625.1:115406342-115426192 GCA_028646595.1 Phalanger gymnotis | reverse complement strand
AGAATAACTTACCGGCAAAATTGACTGCAATACTACAAAGTGAAAAATAAACCTTTAATAGAGAATTCCCAAGCACAACTGATAAAAAGACCAGAAATGCATTCAAATTCTGAAGTTTGAATAAAGAAGTTAAGAGAAATATAAAAAAGTGAATATGAATGGTCATAAAGGACTAAACAAAGATAAATTGCTTACATTCCAATAAGGGGAGATGATTCGTGTCCCCTCAGAACCAATCTTCATAGGGTAGAGGGATTCTGATTATACAGAAGGTTTGGGAGTGGTTCTGCTAGTTCTTGATGATCTTAACAGAAGAAAGGAAAGAGATGGGAAGAAGAATACAGAACATAGAAGGAAAAGAAAGGTTAGGGAAAATCATCTCACATAATCAAGGTGCACAAGCAGATAGCTATACAAATGAAGGAAGGTTGGGGTGGAGTGACTGACACTGGAATACAGCTCTCATTTGAAGTAGGCCACGGAGAGAAGAATACATATATACAAACACATCCATCCACCCACAGGACTGGATACTGAAATACATTTCACTCAACAGGGAAACAGGAAGGGAAGGGAGAATCAGACAAAGTAGATTAAAGGAGAGATTAATACTAAACAAAACAAACTCTAAGGCTGTACTTGTATTTATGGCTCTTTTGGAGGTGGCAAAGAATGGGAGTGTGAGAGGGTGCCAATCAATTAGGGGATGGCTGAACATGTTACCGCATGTAAGTATAATGGGCTATGTTTGCAGATACCCCACCCCTGACCTTCTAGCTCCTTGCCTGGTTTGGGGTTTTTGTTTTGCTTTATGGATCCCCAGAACTTAAGAGTACTTGGCACATACTAAGTACTTAAATGCTTGTTGCCTGCCTGCTTGCTTGCATAAAATACTAAAGAAAAGTCAAGGCAGATGAGATTTGAGAAAAAGTCAACCAACTTACAAAGCAGTTTCAATTCAATTCCAACTTAGAAAGCAGTTTCAATAGAAGCAGCTGTGGCCCAGTAGAGTGCCAGGCCTGGAGTCAGAAAGGCCTGACTTTGAATCCGCCCTTACTCTTACTAGCTATGTGATCCTGGGCAAGTCATTTAACTGTTTTGCCTCAGTTTCCTTACCTGTAAAATGTGGATAACAGAACCTACTTTCCAAGGTTGTTGTGAGGATCAAATAGGATAATATTTGTATAGTGCTTGATACAAAGTAGATGCTATATGAATGCTAGCTATTACCCTTATTGTCATCAATATTATTATTTATGAAATGATAGTCAGAAGCCGTACTGCAAGGGATGGAGGTAGTAACAAGAAGAAGAGGAAGAAGCATCTGTAAACTACTCTTCCTAGGAAGTTAGCAGTGAATGGAAAAGTAGCTATAAGACAAGGGGTTAAAGGAGTGATGGGTATAGGAGAGATTTTAAAATAGGAGAAATACAAGTATACTTCTAAAAAGCAAAGAAAGAACAAGCAGATAGGGGAAAATTGAGAGAAAAGGAGAATGAATAATCAACAGAGCAAGTGCTAGAAGGAATGAGGGAGAGAGTGTGAGAACGGATGACGGCTTAAGCACAGAGAAGTGTGTAACAACAGATGTGAGAAATATAATAAATGAATCAATCAGCAATGAATTTTTTAAACTGCCAAACAGTGGTAAGGGTCCAGGTGAGATTAGATAACATGAATTTAACTGCAGACTGAATATAACTTCTAACTTTCTTCAGGAATATTAAGTGACTCAGAGAAAGAAGATAGGATTGAGGATGCGCAGATCAGAATCCAGGTCTCTCAACATCTAATCCGGTGCTCTTTCATTCAGTCATACTTCCTTTTTACTTTTTGTGGGATCTTCCTCCTAAAGCCTAGCTCACAATGTAGCCTAACATACCAACTTTTGACCCTAGCACGGAGAAGCAAAGACAGGAATGAGTACATGCTAGTCATACTTAAAAGTCATTTTTCCTAAAAGAACATATTTAGTTAAGAAGTGAAAAGATTTCTTTTGCTCAATGCATTCACTAATTTGCTACTCTAATCAATCATGTTAGCAGTAGCAAAGAATTACCCAAACTCTCCAACTATTAAAACACTACATTATGTTGTTAATTCAGGAATATCCCAAATACAATTTGGCAGCTAGGGGTTTTACTTCTGCTTAAATTTTAAGGTTGTTTTAGATAACTCAGTAGTCAAATACATATTAGTCTACATCTTAAAGTTAAGCCCTACAACATTATTCCTACTACACCTAATCAAGAAAATGTCAAGCTTAAGTCCTATCTCTAAACTGAAATCTCAGAGCCTGGAATTTCCTTATCCATCTGAAGAAGAAAGAAAATTTCCCATTCAACTTGTCATTTTCTTGCCTCACCTTATATCGAACATTCTATTCAAATTATGGTGCATTTCTCTACCTATCAGAAAAACAATGCACAAAGACTGTTATCAATTTATATTATTTTTTTATATATGTACCTACCCTACCCTACCCTACTGTACTCCCATTCCTTCAATGCATTAATTATTCTTCCCTAAAGTAACTTAGAAAAAGAATAGAATTAACAAGATAAGGAAAGGAGAACATGAGTTACTAATAAAACATATTTTTTATGTCTTAAAGTTAGGTCTTAAGTTCTAGAACTTATAAAATGAAATTATAACTACAGGCATAAAGCCTATTTGCTCAGGAACTATATAACAATTTTCTAGCAGACCAGACTAATAATCTTGCAAACACGAGCTGAGTACTATCCAGAAAACACAAGCTTGACAACAATGATTGGGGCTGATTTTTCTTTTTTGCAGGGGGCTTCAGAACACCCAGGTAAGGTCCTTTCCAGAGCCCCTTTAGCTTCTCTTTAAAATGGACAAAAAGCATGTATTTAGAAGAACAAGCAGATAGAGCCAACATGAGATTTAAAACATACAAGAAAAAGGAGAGAATTACCTTAAAAACCTCTATTCTGTACCTACTGATTCTATTCTGGAGTCAAGACACTCAGCAAGTCTAGAAACTACTACTACCTAGGGTGGTATTGTTTGGTCCAGACAATTAACACTGAGTATATATTTGTTGAATGCATACCATATATGCTGGTCCCCAAAATCAAACACAAACACAAATGTTTTTCTCAGGTTGGAAGAATGAGGAAAGATGCAATAACCATTTCCTACTTGTTCTTACACTGAATCCTGAATGTAGACATATCCATGACTTGTAAAACATTATCATCACAGTGGACAGCTGCCAGTCAGCAATTTCCACCCCTTTCAGGGCTTTCTGGCTTTACTGCTCTACTCTCCCTAAGGAGAAGCCATACTTTCCATGCTTTTCCTTTCCTTCCGTCTTGGCCTCTGCAGTCGCTGACTCTAAGCAGATCAGGATCACATCATGTTTAAATGATTCATCTTACTACTGACTGAGCATAAGCTCTCCCTAGCAGTCTCCAAAACACTGCCCTTTGTGGTGTACTTCCTGGGCTCTGAATACATGATTGGCCCAAATGGCTCACAATTGTTAACCTGTAGCAGCAGGCATTTCTGAGTCAGCAGTCAAAGACATAATACAAGGCTAACAGTAATCATAGTAATAGCTAGTATTTCTATAACGCTTCAAGGTTTGCAAAGTACATTACAAATATCACATCATTTTACAGCATCGAACACTATAATACTATAGTACCAAGTGGCTTTCCTCTTACTTCCACTATGCCTTGAACATCTCTGTATGCAGCATCTCCTTACAGCTTGAACAGGTAAAGTAGGCAAAATTTTAAGATTTTTTATATATTTCAAAAACTACCTTAAGTTCTTAGGATGATTATTTATGGTTTTCCCCTTCTTTTATAGAATATATATCAAAATAGTAAGAGAAAAAATGTATTCTATTTCCCAACTCACATGGCCCAACAACATCTTCACAATAAAGTACTTACGCCTTGACATCAGCTGTCTCCTGAGATGTACGAGTCAATGTGCGAGAGCGCAGCCGCTCACCCGCCTGCTGGATTTCTTGTAAGTTACGTTCTACATGAGGAAGCTCGGAGATGCCCTCAGTCTCAGCAGCAAGCTGTTCAGCCTGCTGAAGAAGCTCACCAAAACCTTCAGTATCCATTTCTGATGCAGATATTATGCAGAAAGAGAAAACAGGGAGCCTAAGAAAAGAAAAAGAGAAACTTCATATACTGTGCAGGTTTTCAGCAAAGCTTAAGAAATCACTAAGCTTTTTCATAAACAAAAGAAGCAACAGAGACTGGCACCAAATGGTATTAGGGTCCCTTGCATGCACAGCACAGGAACAATAGTGATAGAGGAAATGGGTCAGACGATGGAAAAGCAGATATATTTGGGATGTGTGTGCACAATGAGGACTCAAATCCATTTAAAATACTATATGTGTATACATGTATTATGTATACATATACATATATAACGTGTGTGTGTGTGTGTGTATAAACTAGATCAAATGCAAAGATATGATTAAGCAGATCTGAATTCCTGCCTCTCTCCCCAGACCAGGATTTTTTACCTTTTCTGTATCTCGCCCCGCTTTAGTAGTCTGGCAAATCATGTTCTTCTTAGAATCATGTTTTTAAATAACTGAAGGAAACATTAAATTTCAGGTAGAGGTTGGTGAAAATAAAGATGCAAATTTTTGGTCATCCAAGTTCACAGAACCCCTGCCCTAGCCACCCTAGACCTAAAATAGCACAGGTAGTAGAAATTCTGGCACCAACCTCAGGGAGCTCCCCCATTCTTCTAAAAATGTCCAAGGGGAATATCTTGTATGGTACATTACCATTTACAAAGAATTTTCTCATTTGAGACTCATAATAACTGGTACCCAAGTAGTAGTAAGGTCAAGAAGTTAGAGCTTCCCACTGTTAATCCAAGGTTCTCTGCAATGTACCATCTTGTCTTTCTTTCATCAGCACAAAAGCTCCATTCTTGTATGTGCATCCAGATATTACAAGTCTATTATGCTTTTAGAACAAATGCCTCCTGAGCCATTTTCTATCTATATACATTAAGTTCATTCAGGGCAATGAGGGCTTAATAACTGTTGTTATTGCTGCCGCCGCTGCCGCTACTGCTACTACTATTACTAAGAATAATAATAATAACAAAAATAGTAATAATACTGAAGGGCTTCCAGATCACAAATGATAGCAGGAATACTTGCTTTAAAATCCAATTGATTAAGAAAAGCTGATATCAATATTGAACAAATTATTATTAAATTTTAGGCCTTGTGACCACCACCTCTGTGCAAAATTCTGAATCTTACAGGAAAAGATACACTGATACATTGCTGATGGAACTGTGAACTGATCCAACCATTTTGAAAAGTTGGAATTACACAAGAAAATTACAAAATTGCTCATATCTTTTAACCCAATTGTCCCACTATTAGGTTTATATTCTATGGCATAATAATGATGGCAAAATAATAAAATAACAATCTGCAAGAAAATATCAATAGCAGCACTATTTGCAAAAGCAAAAATCTGACAACCTATTCCAGTAACAAATGTAGAAACAGTCGAATAAACTGTGGTTTACAAACGTTATAGAATATTAATGAACCACAAGGAACAATGAATATGAAGAATACAAAGGAATATGAAAACACATATATGAAAGGATGCAGAGTGAACAAAGCAGAACCAAAAGGACAATATACATAATTACTACAATTATTTAAATTAAGAAACCTTTTTGGTGGCAATAAATCTTAGATCAAAAATAGTGCATAATATGGAAACTTACTAGTAAAGCAAATACCTGACCTTTCTTTTAACAAGTATAAAATTACTAATGTGCAAGGAAGGATGTACTATCACTCTAAATCACTGTTCTGTATTATGTATTATTTTATTTAGCCATTTTCAGAGAGTGTACACTGTGAGGGATCTGAGAGTATGCTGGGGATTTATATGATATGCTGAAATAAAATTTATCAATAAAGATGTTTTTGGAAAAAAAAGATTTTTCATATAACCCTATTTTTGACAATTACTGCACTTAAGTCATACAGAATAAAAAGCTCATTGATATAGTTAAGTATTACTCTATTAGAAGACAGTGAACAAACAAGATAGTTTAAATAGAAGAGCTTTGTCATAATATTTTCCTTACTTCACTTCCTACCTTCTCCCCTGCTATTAACGTCCTACTGAATTAAAATAGGTATAATCTTTAGTGGCAATGTAATAATTTTTCTGATATGGACAGACCAATGCTAAAAAAATAAAAATCCACTCTTAATGCCATAAATTCACAGCAGAAAAGTTAAGATTTTTTAAAAAGATTAACTTAAAAGGCACGAAGGTAAAGAAGTATGATTCAAAGCAAAGCAACAGCTACTGAGAGACAGCTAAAGTAAATGAGCAGAAGCTTTAAAACATTCTTTATGGTCCAAGTTGGACTTTAATCCTAGACTGAGTCTCAAATAAACACTTATTTTCTATTTACCATTAAATAATGATCATTCCAAATGTTTGACCAAACAGTCTGTATCTATGGAAAAATGGGAGATTTCAAAAGCAAAGCATTCCCGAGACAGAATGAATGAAAAGAAAAAAGCATTTATTAAGGTTTACCATGTACCAAGCACATTTCTAAAAGTGTTAGCAATACAGACTGAAAAGTGAGCCCATTCTTGCTCTTAGGGAGCTCACACTCCTATTGGAAGATACATAAGTAAAAGAAAGTATAGCTGCAGGGTAGATGCAAAGTCCTGAAAGTACCAAAGGTGAACAGGTTAGAGCAGTAGATCGCATGTATAGAGCCAATAAAAGTACCCGCTGTGCCCACCCGGAAAGAAAAATGAGAGGGAAGGAGGATGTAAAACGAAGGGGCATACAGCTGACACTGCAGCGTATATGTCAGCAGGGCAGATGGTATGGACTGAAGGACCTTAGAAGCTGTGGCAGGACAGGGTTTGAAGGCTTTTCCATTTCATCAGAAGTGATGGAGTTGTTGACTCCCACCTCATCTAATCCCTGTGAACATTTAGGCAGCCTGGATTACAGAGGAAAGAGGGTACCCTAGAAGCCTGTGAGTCTTCCTGCAACATAGCCATCCTGGGTAGGGTTCTGGGGAGGACTGGGGCCAGGGGAAAGAGGAGCTAAAGAAGGAAATACAAGAGTAAATGATGCTCTCCAATGTTACTGACTGAAAAAGGAACTATTTTTTTCCTCACATAATTTTGTGATATTCAGCATCAATCAAGCAATAAGCTCTTATTAAGTGCCTACTATATGCCATGCACTGGGAATACAAACCCAAACACAAACTACATCTACCTCAAGGAGCTTAGATTCTATCAGGAGAGCAAGTGTACATGTAAGTATGTTCAAAATAAACATGAGGTAAGTTGGGAGGGGGGGGGCGGGAGAGGCACTAGCAGGAGGGAGGACAAGGAAAGGCTTAACGTAGAGGTGCCTAATGTAGAAGTGGAGCTTGAGTTGAGCTTCGACAGAAAGTAGAGACTCTATGAAGCAAAGACAAGGCTGGAATGCGCTCTGGCCGTAAGCTGAGACAAAGCTGGTACAAAGGCAATGAGATGTGATATGGAGTGTCATGGGTGAGGAACTGCAACAAAGCCAGTCTGACATGGAGGAATGGAAGTAATGTGTGTAATAAGTACAGAAAAGTAGGTTGCAGCCTTATCATAATGGCCTTTAAATGCCTTCTGAGGAGTTTGCATTTGATTCTAAAATTATAATAGAGAGCCATTAGAGTTTGCTGAGGCCTTAGAGGACTGACATGATCTGACCTGCGCTTTAG
Organism: Phalanger gymnotis; assembly: GCA_028646595.1. Classification (NCBI taxonomy): domain Eukaryota; kingdom Metazoa; phylum Chordata; class Mammalia; order Diprotodontia; family Phalangeridae; genus Phalanger; species Phalanger gymnotis. The sequence goes on along the minus strand of CM053625.1, from coordinate 115,418,407 downwards.
TAAAGTCACTTCTACAACAGTGTGGAGGACATACTGGAGAAGGGAGAAACCTGCAGCACAGAAACCAATTATCAGGCAAGTGCAACAGAACAAATGAAAGGTGATGAGAGTCTGAACTAGGGTGATGACCCTGTGATCAGATAAAAGGGGGACAGATGCTAGAGTTGTTGTGGAAAAAGAATCAACAAAACAGTAACTACCGGATATGTCATCAAATCCACTTTCATAATAATAATGGCTAGGTTTGCAAAGCTATATACATATATTCTCATCTTCTGAATATAGTTATATTAGCACACACATTCTACTAACTTCGAAAGTGAAAAGTAAAAGCATGAAGTTTTACTTAGAAAGGGAAAGAAATGCAGCAAATATCAGTACCATTTATTCCATTTTGTAGGGAAATTTCTGAGGAAACAGCATGTACACTTAGTTATACAACTGTCTCTAACTCCTACTACCAGAATGAATAATAAAAGTCTAGACAGTAGAGCATTTGTTTTCATGAATATACAAGCTGAAGAACATAAGTTAAAATATTCTACTTTTCAAATATATTTTTCTAAAAAGGTAATTGTATTAGACTCATGTCATAAAGTTGCCAGAAACTCTGAACTAGCCAGCCTATGCAAACCTTCACTTTGGCTTAATTGAGTAAAATGCAATTAGTTGATTTAATATGAATGAATCATAGGAAAATTAATCATGGATGTATTCTGACCATAACAGAACACTGAAAATAAAAGATTGCACAGGAGAGCTTCCACTTTTATCAGCTGTCTTCCTTTATGAAAGGCTCCCTGCACATACACCACCGCCTTGCCATGTAGAACAATTCATCTTGAATATTTCTGAGGCACTGGCTCTTTGGAGGGTATGAATTCAATATCAAACTAGTGAATCCAACTCTTTGCCTTCTAAATATTTAGATTGTCTAGATAAATGTACTATATAAATATAGCATAGCTATATAGTTTTAATTATACTATTTATATAAACATACTACATAAATAATACTTTGTTTCTCAGACTGCAAAAAAATCTAAAACCAAAAGGATGAATGGCCAGAATAAGAAAGTAGTTCAGAACTGTGCCATAACTGTGGTGATGGAGAAAAATATAACAACTATTAATTAATTGTTTCCATGTTAGAATTCAATTCAACAAGCATCTATTAAATGCCCACTATTTGCCAGGCACTGACTTATTACCCTCAATGAGCTTACATGCCACTTGGGGATACAGCATGCATTGGGGTCGGAGAGGAAAAAACTCTATAAAATACTATGTATAGGAAAAATATGATTTGGCCTACACTATAGTTGAATCTGAGGTTTTGAAAGCTTAGGAGAAGATTTTATTAGAGTTCCCAAATCTACATTTAAGCTACAGTATTAACACCAGCATTGCTATAGGGAAAGTTGATTCTATTAATTAGCAAAGGGCAATTAAAAAATATTTATTCTGCACTTAAATACTGAACAAAATGGACATTAACATATGCACAGCAGAACAAAAAAAGGAATTGCACATGAAACTGCAGACCTCTATTATGTACAGCTTGCTTTTCTTTTTAATTATAAAATAAATTCAAGCTGTTGCTTTCAAAGCTGTCTTGCCTGTCTCTGATTCAAAGTACAATTTTAATCTACTTCATGAAATAAGAAATGGAAAAGAAGTCGAACAAAATGCAAGGATTAAACAAACTCAATTTTGACCAATAAATTAAACTGTTTTTTTTTTTAAATCATTGCTATGTCTGTCCAAATGAGAAATAAGTTAGACTGGAGATGGCAAGGAAGGGGCTCAAAGGCAAATTTCCTATGTGCTCCAGGTTATACTGATCTTTTCAGGTGCTCTGGTACATAAAAATTATAAAGAATCAGTAGCATCGTCTTCAAACATGGAAGACAACTATGCATACTGAGGGCAGGGACTGTTTCATTTTTGTCTTTGTAGCTACAGTGCTTTGCACATGGCAAGAGCGCAATTAAAAAAAATTTGTCAAATTGAATTAGAGACTAGTACAAGGCTGTTACTGTTCAAAGTGGGTACTTTGAACAGCAGGGTAAGCATTTTAGGTTTCTAAATTTCTGAATTTGGCTTAGAAGACTCTGAGCTGATAAGTAAAGATGAATACTAGAAAATTTATGCTGACTTCTACATAACTAATTTTATACTGGGACCAGCCTTGTTGAATGACACCAAGACCACTGGTTGCTACCTCATGTTAACATCCCTGTCCAATAAAACTCCAATATTTTACTGGACTCCAATATTTTTATAGAAGAAATTTCCGCATTTCATGTGTGAGATAAACAGAATTAAAAATAAAAGTACAAAAAGGACAAATTCCTTCATCAGAAATTATTTGAAATCATCACTTGGTATTAACAAAATTTAATTATGAAAACTGTAATCATTTCCACTTTCTGAAAAGAACTATGTTCAATATTTAATAAGGCCACAATAGACTTGAAACTTAAATATTCAAATTGCTGAGCACACCCAGTTATCTTTTAAATCAGTAGTTACCAAGTGTAATTCCTAGCAAAGCTCTGGCATCCAAGGTGGTATGAGGGCTAGTCTTTTATAGCAATTAAATAAAAAGGTCAATTTTCTATATTTTGTACTCATAATTTAATTGGGATACTTCTCACTGGTGTTTTATTTTAAAGGAAAGCTGCACAAAGGATTTATTCTGCTCAAGTCTTCAGGCCCAGTCCCCAGCCAACAAAAGCAGGTTCAAGCAGGTGATCTCCAAAGCTTGAAAATTAATGCTTTCAATACACTATGGTTTATGTCAACCCATAAATGATTACGGTACCTGAGACTAAAGGTTGCAATTCTCTACATTATATCTAACAGAAAGAAGGTGGCCTTGAAAGTTACCAGTCACCACAGAGCCTGGAAATAAAGCAAAAGAAACTATTAAAGAGGTTCACAGCCATCCATACTAATAGTAACCTACAACCTTTTTACTTTGCTTTAAAAAAAAAAGGTATTTAAAGTGAAGGTTTATGGGATTGATTTGAAGGTGGGCTTCACTGGATACTAGTTATGTAAATGATCTACTTACCTAATTCAGTAGATTGTTATAGGAAATGTTTTCTGTTTAAGAGAGTGAGGTATTTCTTTTATTCCAATAATAAAGTACTGAAAGTGGTTCCTAAGATTGTATGAAAGCACTTCAGCAACACAATAATTATTTCTTTTCCTTCTTACTCCCTACAGTCAAAATGATCACTCAAGAAATGCAAAGGATCTAAAGAGAGAGATCAAAAATTAGGAAAAAGACCAACTTTCTTTTTTGTATGTGAAGAGAATGGACTGCTCTCAATTGAGTGAACTATAAGAATCCTCTTGCTGAGGGATTCTTATATATCCAAAAACCATGCTTTATTATTAGCTGTTTGGATTTACTCCATATCTTATTTCCCACCTCCACTGGCCCAAAATCATCTCCTTCACATCCCAACAGATGCACAATAGGTATCTGCAGTATGTTTGGGATGCTGTCAGTAGAAAAGTAAATTTTAGATATCATCTAAAAATCCTATTTCATCTTCTTCACAAAATTCTTCCCTTGCTCAGTTTAAAAAATGTTCTAAATGTGAAAATCACATGCAAATATATTTTAGTTGTCATTACAAAACTGCCAATTTAACAACAATTAACATTTTTATATAATAGTAATAGTAGTAATAGCACTTTAAGATTTGCAAAGCATCTTGCATCTATCACCTCATTTGAGCTTCATGACTACCCTAATTCCCATCTTATAGATCTACCTGGTATTTCAAAACTCTTATCTCTAGTAAATATCTGACAAAAATGACTCTACACTTTCATAAAGTCCAACTCAAATAATTATTTTTCTATTATGACAAGAAAGGTGGCATCATATAGAACAAAAAAAAAAAAACCCCGGCCTAAGAAAGTTTATACTATGCTTTCAATTCATGATGTAGTAGAAAAAGGCACTGGACAAAAAGTCATGAAACCTACGTTCTAGCCTCAGTTCCACCACTGACTAATTGTGGAAACTTGATCAAATTCATATCATCTCTCTTGGGGCTATTTCCCCATTGTAAAAGGAGAGGGGTTGAACTAGGTAATTGCTAGGCTCTAACATTTTATGAATAAGGGAAATTTCATTTCTATGAAACTAAAGAACCATATCTACTGACATCCAAACAGTCTCATTTTAGAAGTTAGGTAAGTTATCTGGCATATCTACATGGGATAGATCAGAGGTTCCCGAGCTTATTTAGCCTACCACCCCTTTTTCAAAAAGAAATTATTCAATGTCCCCCTAGAAATCTTTCTTTAACCCTCTAACAGTTTTTTTAAATGTGCATCATTTAAAAAATATATATTTTTGAAATGACACATCATAAATTTAATAATTTATTATAAATGTGTAGTTTTCTTCTGCATTGAAATTTTGATGATGCAATATTGCATATAGCATCATACTGTAAAGAAGTCATAATCAATGAGCCAAGATGGCAGCTAGAAAGCAAGGACTTACTTAAGCTCTTCCCCAAATCCCTCCAAACACCTGTAAAAATAGCTCTGAACAAATTCTAGAGCCAGAGGGAAGTAGGTCTCCAGCCCAGGAGAGCCTGGAGGGTCACTGGGAAGGGTCTATCACACTATGCTGGAAGCAGCGCGCAGCCCAGCGTGGGCCCCGCCAGGGCAGACCAGACCAGGAGTCGGCCACAGCAGGCCATGAATCACTGAGCTGTAGCAGTTACCAGACTTCTCAACCCACAAACGTCAAACACTACGGGGCAGGTTACTGGGAAAACTGCTGGACTGGGGCGAGATTGGTCCGGCCCCAGCCCCTGGGGCAACAAAGGTAGTGTGGTGTGTGGTGGTGGTGGCAGCAGGAGGAAGCTCCTGTGGCTGCTTCCAGAGTCCCTGGCCTGTGGGAGGAATCAAGTAGCAGATCAGAGCAGGCGTGCAGGGAGTGCTTTGCTGGCACAGAGGCAGGGTTCTCTTGCTTTGCCCTGCTTGGGTCTAGGTTAAGGTCCTGGTTGGCGGTTCTTAGGGGAGAAGGAGCACTGCTGTGGCAGAGCTTGCCATAATGTTGGAGTAGAAGTAGCTCTGAAAACAGCAGCACAGCCTCTAAAGCTTGGGACAAAGCACTCTCTACTCTATAAGCAGTCATACCCGGACAAAAAGCTCAAGGGTCAAGTAATTGGCTGGGAACATAGCCAGGTAGCGCAAAAGGACACAGATTCAGACTAAGACTTTATTATCTGTTTTTGGTGACAAAGAAGATCAAAACATACAGACAGAAGAAGTCAACAAAGTCATAGTGCCTACATCAAAAGCCTTCAAGAAAAATATGCATTGGTCTCAGGCCACGGAAAACCTCAAAAAGGATTTGGAAAAGCAAGTAAGAGGAGTAGAGGAAAAACTGGGAAGAGAAATGAGAGTGATGCAAGAAAACCATGAAAAACAAATCAATGACTTGCTAAAGGAAAAAATACTGAAGAAAACAACACCTTAAAAAATAGACTTAACTCAAATGGCAAGAGCTCCAAAAAGTCAATGAGGAGAAGAATACCTTGAAAGGCAGAATTAGCCAAATGGAAAAGGAGGTCCAAAAGACCACCGAAGAAAATACCACCTTAAAAATTAGACTGGAGCAAGTGGAGACTAGTGACATTATGAGAAATCAAGATATTATAAAACAGAACCAAAGGAAGGAAAAAAATGGAAGACAATGTGAAATATCTCACTGGAAAAACCACTGACCTGGAGAACAGATCCAGGAGAGATAATATATTGGACTACCTGAAAGCCATGATCAAAAAAAGAGCCTAGACATCATCTTTCAAGAAGTTGTCAAGGAGAACTGCCCTGGTATTCTAGAACCAGAGGGTAAAATAGAAATTGAAAGAATCCACCAATCCCCTCTTGAAAAAGATCCCCAAAATGAAACTCCTAGGAATATTGTCCCCAAATTCCAGAGTTTCCAGGTCAAGGAGAAAATACTGCAAGCAGCCAGAAAGAAACAATTTGAGTATTGTGGAAACACAATCAGGATAACACAAGATCTAGCAGCTTCTACATTAAGGGATAGAAGGGCTTGGAATATATTCCAGAGGTCAAAGGAGCTAGGATTAAAACCAAGAATCACCTACCTAGCAAAACTGAGTATAATGCTCCAAGACAAAATATGGACTTTCAATGAAACAGAGGACTTTTAAGCTTTCTCGATGAAAAGAAAATTGATTTTCAGATACAAGAATCAAGAGAAGCATGAAAAGGTAAACAGGAAAGAGAAATCATAAGGGACTTACTAAAGTTGAACTGTTTTGTTTACATTCCTACATGGAAAGATGATATTTGTAACTCATGAGACCTTTCTCAGTGTTAGGGTAGTCAAAGGGAATACACATATATATAGACAGAGGGCACAGGGTGAGTTGAATTGAAGGAGTGATATCTAAAAAATCAAATCAAATTAAGGGGTGAGAGAGGAATATATTGAGAGAGGGAGAAAGGAAGAGATAGAATGGAGTAAATTATCTCACATAAAAGTGGCAAGAAAAAGCAGTTCTGTTGGAAAGAAAGATGAGGCAGGTGAGGGGGAACGAGTAAATCTTGCTCTCATTGGATTTGACTTGAGGCAGGAATAACATACACACTCAGTTGGGTATCTTACCCCACAGGAAAGTAGGAGGAAGGGGATAAGAAAGGGAGGATGACAGAAGAGAGGGCAGATAGGAGGACAGGACTGGAAGTGTTTTGCATATTGATACATGTGTAGCCTATGTTGAATTTCTTGCCTTCTTTAGGGAGGGTGGGTGGGCAGGGAAGATGGGAGAGAATTTGGTACTCAAAGTTCTAAAATCAAATGCTCAAAAAAAAAGTTGGTTTTGTATGCAACTGGGAAATAAGATATACAGGCAATGGGGTATAGAAATCTGTCTTGCCCTACAAGGAAGTAAGGGGAAAGGGGAGTGGGGTGACAGAAGAGAGGGCTGACTGGGGAATGGGACGATCAGAATATATGCCACCTTGGAGTGGGGGGAAGGGTTGAAATGGGGAGAAAATCTGTAACGAAAAATCTTGTGGAAAACAATGTTGAAAACTAAAAATATTGAATGAATAAATTATTCTTAAAAAAAAAAAGTCATTACACACACACATTCTTGCTGATGCATGCTGGCCTTCCCAACAATGGGTGACACACTCACCTGTCTACCCTTGCTTGTTAAGACCTGTGGGCAGACTTGCCCACTAATAGGTTATATCCTGTATTTTGTACGTTTATTTGTAAAATAATGTAATCTCTACAACTTTAACTGTGTTACACAACAGACGTGCAACAGGTACAAACAGTTTTTCAAAATTTTCTTCTCTTTCTTTACACTTCCACTGCTACCTTATTTTCATTCAATTCCCTAAATTGCATCCAAGGCTACTACTGACTCCCCTGGATTGTTCTAGCACCCCCCAGGGGGCAGTATTGCCCACTTTGGAAACTCTATCTGATAATCTTTATGATCCCAACCTACTGCAAGTGTCTACTGTCATACAGTATATTACAAGTGCTGCTGGACAATTCTTTATGGTCTAAGACATAAGGCAAAAGAAAACTGGCTCTGACCATTGTTCAGTATGTAGATGTCTAAAGAAAACAAAGAACTGTAATAATATATAAATAATGTATACTATAGAACATGTTGTAAGAACTATAGTAAGTTCTAGGATTCTCTGTGGTCACAGTTTATAACAGACTAATATATGAATAAATATAAATTTCTACCTCCTCTGGAATCCTGTATTTTTAAAAGGTTCACTTATTGTTCTGTTCTGTAATACTTTCTCCATAAGAGATGTTTTCCTTTCCAATGCCTTCATTGTAAATGCTAGGCTTACAATTAAAAAATCTGTATTTCTAGTCTTCTCTGATATCACCTCCAACTAAACATGCCCCAAGCCAAATTTCTCTTCTACTAAAATCAGTTCCCCTTTCTCCTGGTCTTCTCTTTTGGACTAGATGGGCTGTAAGGCCTGTTTCAATTCTAAATCCTAGGATCCTATATTAATCACATATTCTTCTTGATCATCTTGGAACAAGAGTTCTTAACTTGAAATCTATGAACTGTGGGGTTTTTAATATTTTAATAATTTTAATAACTAGTTTCCAGCTTTTAAAAATATTTTAAATGTATTTCAATGTAATTGGTTTCCTTTGTAAACCCACATATGTATGCATTTAAAAACATTCTGAAAAGAAATCTGTAGGGTTCATCAGACTGTCAAAGGGATCCATGACACCAAAAAAGTTAAGAAGTCTTAGGTACAATTTTTAACTCATTTACTGCCTTTGGCATATTTGTATGGCATATTTATTAAGGATATATTGGTTGAAAGACCCTAGGCTAAGTCCTGGAGGATTTAATATGACATAGTCTATGCCTTCAAGGAGCTTACAGTCCAGGAGGGGAATAAATCAAAGACAAAATATACAGTATTTCCCCACCCAACTCCATTCCTCTGCACTTCACCATCACGCCCAAGAAACTCAGGCATCCTGCGCAATCACCTCAGCCCTGGAATTTACACCTCATCAGAGCCTCAGCCCCTTGGTGACCCTCCCTCTGATTGGAGAATGGAGAAGGAATGAATCTCTCAGGAAGGCACCAAGTCAGCCATTTCTTCGTTTCCCACCTGGCTTCAACCTTCCTTTGTATTCCTCTTCTAGATATCACCATCACGACCCCAGCATAGGGTATGGTCCTCTGTTCATCCCTTTTAGCTTCCTTTTCTGTGCTGTCTTTCCCCATTAGATTGTAAGCTCCTTTAGGGCAGTGAATCTCTTTCTTTTTCCACTTTTTAAAAATCTCAGCACTTAGCACAGTGCCTGGCACATAGGAGGCACTTAGTAAATGTATATTGACTATTTTATATAAGTACATTATGGAGCTGCAAAACTAAGTGCCAGGTCTGGTGGGGAATGTTGTTTTTGGAGGAGGAGGATGGAACCAGAAGAGGCACATGTTTTGATTGGGCTTTAAAAGTCAGGTAGGAATTCAACAGAAGAGGAGGGGGAAAAACATTCCAGACACAAGGAACAATTCAATTCAAGAAGCTTTTATTATATCCTGGGTACTAGGGTAGAGCTGGGGACACAAAGACAAAAAACAAATATGCCTTCCCTTCTTTGGGAGTGGGGAACACACACACAAGTAAGTAAACACAAAATAATGGAAGAGGAAGAGAGGAGACACTAACAACTGGTGGAGTCAGAAAAGTCCTCCTGTACAACACAGCATCTAAGCTGAGGCCTGAAGGGAACCAGGACCTCCAAGAGACAGAACTGAAAAAGAAGAGTATTCCAGGCATGGAGGACAACCTATTCAAAGGCCTTCTGATGGTATGTGGAGTGTCATGTGTGAATAACAGCAAATAGGACAGTTTGGTTAGAATGTAGACTAGTGAAGGAAAGCAATGTTTAATCAGCCTAGGAAAATAAGATGGAGCCATATTGTGAAGGACTTCAAATGCCAAAGAGGGAAAGCTATATTTCATCTTAGAGCAGAGGTTCTTAACTTGAAGTATATGGATCCCCAAGCAGACTCTCCAAGATTATGAAGGGCTCTGAATGCTAAACTTCAGTTTAAATTTTATTCAAGGGACGATGTGAAGCTACCTTGGATTTTTGAGCAATCTTTGAATAAGAAAGATTATCATAGGAGCAAAATATAAGATGGATTAGAAGCAAGATAACAGAGGTGAGAAGAGGTTATTGCAATAGGCTTAGGAGGTAATAATTAGGATCCGACCTACACGTCATTCCCCATTTTTTTTCTTCAAAAGATCTCTGAAAATCCTCAGTCTAGATCCTTAACAATTGAAACTTGGTTTAAACCAGCCTCTTTCCACAACAGCCTTACTGACTCCAATTCAATCCAACAAGCATGGTGTAGTATAATGGAAAGAACACTGAATCTGGAGTCTGAGGATATGGCATCAAATCCTGGCTCTGACATGTAAATTTGTGTCAATCTGTGTAAGTCATTTAAACTCTATGCACCGGAGTTTTCTTAGCTGTAAAATGATGGCACTGGAATAGACCAGAGGTTCTTAATCTGAATTAAAAAAAAAAAACAGCCAACATTCTGATGACCAGTTTCCTTTGTAATCCATTGCATTCTAGTTCATGTATTAAAAAAAATCATTCTGAGGAGTCCATAGACTTCAATAGACAACCAATGGGGTTCATGATACAAAAAAAGGCAAAGAACCACTGGACTTGATGCCCTCCCAGGACCCTTTCATCTCTAAACCTATGGTCCTATGACTAATTTCTCCTCTATCTAATTCACTTACACACAGCACAATGTCTGAGACATAATAAATGTTTGATAGTTTAACTGATTGCCTATGTCTCCTTTTCTATATCCTGGTCCCTAATATCACAAGATATAAATTCTTAACCTTCCATTCTTTTCTCTAATTCTCTCACTTGGAGATCTCATCTATCCTCACCTCTTCAGCTATCAATTCTAGGTAAAGACCTCCCAAATCTATACCTCCAGCCTAATGTCTCTTTCCCATGCTCCTGTCCCAATAGCTAAAGTGATTTTCCCCAAGTATGGGTTTAAGAATGTGATTCAACTGCTCACAATTCCAGTGGCTCCTTTTAGAATCAAATGTGAATTCCTCTGGCTTTTAAACAACTTGGTCCTCAATCTACTTTTCCAGCCTTGCTGTATACATTACTCTCCATTCTGCCCTCAAAAGTCTAGCCAGATTGGCTTTTGTGCTGTTTCTCACACAACATTCCATCTCCTGTCTAGATGCCTTCCTATTGGCTCTCCCCCGCATCTAGAATGAGTTCCCCCTTCACTTCCACCTCTCAGAAATTCAAACCAAATGCCATCTTCTCCATGATGTCTCCAGGTTCCCCCAGAGTGACTTCCTCCTGAAAATGGCCTTGTATTTATTTTGTATATATTTATACATTTTATACATATATACATATATATGTATATTATTATACACACACACACACACACACACACACATATATAAGCTCCTTGAGGGCAGGGGCTGTTTTAGTTTTGTCTCTGTGTTCCAAGTATCTAGCACAATGCCTGACACATAGTAGGTGTTTAATAAATGTCTGTTGATTGCTTAATAGGAAGTAGGAGGAAATAAAGTTAGAAAGGTAAGACATTTAATTGGAAAGCTGGGCTATGGGCACTAGATCATGACTTTCCCCAGATATGGAATTGTACCATTAGCTCCTAGAGCAGGCTGAGACTTAAGGGAGAAAAATTAGGAGGCCATTAAAATAGTTTAGGACAGAGACGAAGAGAGCCTTAATTAGGGCTCTAATAGGGAGTGGAGGATGGGAAGAAAGGGATGGATATAAGAGATACTGCAGATGTAGAATAGATTTAACAATTGACTAAATATATGGAGTGAGAGAGGGAAAGATGGAGACTACCAGTTCCAGGTAGTTCTCAGGACTGCTGTTTAACCAGTCAGTCAATAAGCTTTTAAACACTTACTGTGTACCAGGCACTGTACTAAATGATAGGTATACAAAAACACAGTCCCTGCTCTCAAGAAATTCACATTTTAATGGGGAAGTCAACGTGCAAAAAAGTATACATACAAGACACATTGCTGTTCAGTGGTTTCAGTCTTGTCTGTCTCTTCCTGACTTCATATTGGACTTTCCTTGGATGAGATACTGGAGTGATTTGCTATTTCCTTCTCCAGCTCATTTTACAGATGAGGAACTGAGACAAACAAGGTTAAGTGACTTGCCCAGGGTCACACAGCTAGTAAGTGTCTGAAACTGGACTCAATCTCACGAAGAGATGACTCTTCCTGATTCCAAGCCCAGTGCTCAATCCACTGCCCCATGTAGCTGCCCAATTAAGATATATACTGGGCAAGATGGCGGCTGGGAAGCAGTGACTGGCGTGAGCTCCCCACCAAGTTCCTCCAAAAACCTATAAAACAATGGCTCTGAACCAACTTTAGAGCTGCAGAACCCACAAAGTGGCAGAGGGAAGCAGGGC
>CM053625.1:115380651-115405842 GCA_028646595.1 Phalanger gymnotis | reverse complement strand
TACACAATGATAAACCATGAGCTGAAAAGAATGAAGATGAAACGCACCACTCAGCCTCCTAACAAAGAGATAATAAACTTGAAATGCAGAAAGAGACAAGTTTTCAAAAATGGTCAGTGTGGAAATTTATTTTGTTGGAGTATATAACTATGTACTGAGGACCTTGTTTTACTTTTTTATTTGTTCAGTAGGGGAGAGAAAGGAAAAAATAATAAAAAAGAAAATTTGTAATAAGTCAAAAAAAAAAAAAGATATATACTGGGCAGAGAGACCAGAGCAGAGAACAGTATGAGGAAAGACATACTGCAAAAGATAAGATTTGAGCTAACTCTTGAGGGAAGCTAGGGGGCAAAGAAGGAAAGCATTCTGGGCATACAGCACGACCAGTAAAAAGGTGCAAGATGTTCAGAGAACCTGAGGCTTTGAGGCCTCTCCCCTGGTACAGTCTCTGCTTCTTTGTTCACATCTACCTTTTGGGAACCTAACACACCTACACCTCTACTCTGACACAAAACATCTTCCAAAATCCATCTCAAGTTGCATTTCCTCCACCTAGCTTTCCTTGACCACACCATTTCACAATTTTCCCTCTTCTAAACACCTACAGCACTTACACTGTGTCCCACTGAGTGACTGCCTTGTATTTTGAGTTATCTTTTTATTTGCATTCTCCATGACACCTAATACTACATCACAAATAAACTGATAAATATTTGTCGAATGAATATGTCTCCTCTCCTTACGATGTAATCTGATGTACATGTATAGCCTGTATCAGACTGCTTGCCATCTTGGAGAGGAAGAAAAAAAATTGGAACTCAAAATCTTATAAAAATGAATGTTGAAAGCTATTTTTATATGTAATTGGAAAATATAAAATACTATTAAGTGGGGAAAAAAGGACAAGATATTCATTGCTTTGCATGGTGTCATTTTTGGATAGGGCTGATTAAAAAAAAATACTGATTGATTGATAAATATCAGGATTGCAAAGTACCCACTGAGCTTGTGATCCCTTCTGAATTGTTGGTGCAACTAAATTTTTAACTGTAAACTAAGTAGATAATATAATTTTTGTAAAATATAATGATATTTAATCTGACTCTTTGATATCCAGAATGATACAGGTGAGCTTTATTTTACTCAGACATTTCCTAAAAGTTTTCTGTGAATGTTATTTTTATAAGCTAAATCATGTTTTCAGCAATTCAAGAGAACTTGTTATTTAATGAAGCTGACTATTAGTTCCTTGGAAATCTAGATTTTTACTGTGTGGAGCTTATAGCACACAAGTATATTTAAAGGAAGAACATTAAAGTTTCTCACTACAAAACATTTAAAAAAAGATGTAATCTGAGTTTAGGAACCATGAGTTTGTTGTATTTCAACTGTATTCCTTCCTACTCCAAGTGCCTAATGATGCTAAGACCACAATATACAGTCAATAAGAAGTGTGGCTACATCAGGGAAGACACAGGAATAAGGGAAAAGAAGCAATAATACAATATTGTTAACATGTTAACTTTTGGGGGATCCCTTTGACAGTCTGATAAAGCCTGTGGATCCTAAACAAAACTCATTATCTTCCCTCCAAAATCCTCCCCTCTTCCCAACTTCCTATTACTGTCAAGGGTACCACTCCCCTCCCAGTCACCTAGGCTTGCAACACAGGTGTCATCTGTGACTCCTCACTCTCATTCCCCAAATCCAATCTGTCCACCAAGGCCTGTTGACTCTACTTTTATAACTTCTCTCATATGACCTCTTCTCTCCACTGGCACTCACCACCCTAAGGAAGGCATTTTATCACTTCACAACTGGACTAACTGTAATAGCCTTCAAATTGGTAATCCCTACATCAAGTGCCTCATCACTCCAATCCATCCTCTAGTTTCCAAAGTGATTTTCCTAAAACACAGGTTTAATTGTGTTACTCTTTTGCTCAATAAATGCCAATGGCAACCTGTTACCTTGAGAATAAAACATAAAATCCAGTTTAGTATTTACTTCACAGTCTGTTTCTTTCCTACCTGTCCAATCTTCTTACCCTTTATTCATATCCAATCGAGTTACTACTTAACTGTTCTTCGCACATGACATTCTACCTCTCGGCTCCGTGCATTTGCACTGGCTGACCCCCTGGCCCGCAATGCTCTTCCTCCTCACTTCCTATTATTGGCTTCCTTCAAGATTCAGCTCAAATCCCAACTTCTACAGGAGGCCTTTCCTAGTTCTAGTTCCCGCTCATCACTACTGCTTTCCTTTTGAGATTACATTTCATTTTTAGTGCGAGCCTTGACGTATTACAGTTATTTACAAATTGTTTTCCCCATTAGAATCTAAGTTTTGTGAAAACAGGAACCATGTTTTGCAATTCTTTATGTTCCTAGTGCTTGGTACGGTGTATCACTATCTCCCACCTCCTATAACCAATCTGTTGCCAAGGCCTATTGACATCTATCCAATATCTATCTCTATCTCTATCCCTATTCTCTATTCCAGTATCTCTATCCCTATCTCTGTTCTAACACTGCCACCACTTTGGTACAGTTTGATTGACTGGATTATTGCAATAGCCTGCTGGTAGGTTTACCTGTCTCAAGTCTCTCTCCACACCAATCCATCCTCCATTCAGGGACTAAACTGATTTTCTTAAAGCACAGGTCCAATCATGTCACACCCCCAACCCCACTCAGTAAACTCCAGTGGCTCCCTTCTTGCTTCCAACATCAAATAAAAAAATGCTGTTTGACATTCATTAAACAAGTGGGGAACTTATGGCCATCTAGGTCCTTGGCTGCAGCCTTTTGACTGAGTCCAAGTTTTACAGAACAAATTCTTTTAGTAATGGGATTTGTTCTGTGAAGTTTGGATTCAGTCAAAAGGCCTCACTTGAGGACCTAGAAGGTCACATATGGCCTCGAGGCCACAGGTTCCCCACTCCTGACTAGACTTCTCCTACCTTTTCAGTCTGTTTATACTAGGGAGACCCTGGCATAGGACTGCCCGGCATAGCATGCTCGCGATGAAGAATTTCAGAAGCTCAGAAGACATGAGAGATGCACAAATTTAGGGACATCTCCACTACAACTGTTCCTATGGACTGGAATATTTGTGTCCAATCTGTGGTACAGCCTTCCAAGCTCCTACTGGTCTAATCAGCTATAGTCCCACACACTCTATCTTGACCCCAAGACAGTGATATCGCTTTGATCCACTTCAAGCAGAAAGGTCAACTATATCTACTCCCCTACACATACTCATTGATCCACTGCCACTGAACTCCTGGCTATTCCATGAAAAAGTCACTGCAACTCTTGACTCCAGGTATTTTCTCTGGCTGTCCTCCATGCCTGAAACACTTTTCCTCCTCCTGTCCAACTACTGACCTCCCTGGCTTCAAGTTGCGAATAAAATCCCACCTTCTACCGAAAGCCTTCCCCAACTCCTCTTAATTCTAGTGCCTTCCCTCTATTACCTATTTCCTGTTTATCCTGTATATAGTTTGCTTTGTATTTGTATGTTGTCTCCTTCGTTAGATTATAAACTTTTGAAGGGCAAGAACTGTCTTTTGCCTCTTTTTGCATCCCTAGGGCTCAACCCAGTGCCTTTCACTGAGCAGACGCTTAATGAATGTTTACTAACTGAATGACTGTAGCATAATGACTTAATAAATGCTTCGTCACTGACTGACTGAACGATCTTCCCACTAACTAGGAGATCATGGGCAAATAATTTCCCTCCACTAGGTATGCTTTTCCATCTACAAAATAAAGGTGCTGGGGAGTCAGTTTGGTTCAGTGGAAAGAGTCTCAGATTTGTATTGGGGGAATTGGTTTTGAATCTCAGCCTTGCCTCTGATTCCCTGTGTGGTCAAGGAACCTCCGCTTCAAAGTTCTCATTTGTAAAATGAGGTGGTTAGCCTGGATGACCTCAGAGGCCCCTTTCAGCCCTATGATCCGATGCCTAGATTGCCTCTAAAATAGTTTCCAAATTTAATTTCTATGATTCCTGGAATGAACAGTTCACACTTCAGACAGCAGCTGCTCAGCCTTTACACCCAGGTGTCTGGGGAGAGGAGAAACGGGATGGCAAAGTCGCTGGCAGCCTGAAAGCCTCCTGTGTTCGAGCCTTTCTCTGTAGGGAAGGGAAGGCAAGGCAGCACTCAAGGAGCACAGGGGGCAGGGGCTTCCAGGCAGCTAAGGCCTAGATGACAAGAGGGGGCCAACGAGCCACCGTACTGGGGCGGCGGGCGCTCTGCGCTATCCCGGGGGCAACAAGACTCTGCGGGGGATCTAGCCGAGCCTCGAGTGGGGAGGGCGCTGGAACGCGACCCCAGCTAGGCACCGGCAGCCCTAAACTAGACTGAGGGGGAGGGAATTGTGGGGCGCGACCCCGGCCCCGGGCGGCGGGGCGGGGAAGTAGGAGCGCGAGCGGGAGCTGCCCCGACAGGGCCGGGGGCCGTGGAACACCTCAGGAGCGCTATTTCCGGTGGGGCGCAAGGGCGGGCAAGGCCCGGGGCAGGAGCCGGGGGCAGCCCGCGATGGAGGGCGGGCCGGCGAGGGTTTCCTTACCTGGCCCTGGAGCTGCCACCACCGCCGCAGCCGCCGGAGCCGGCTCGGAGGAGGAGCAGGAACGAGGCCTGAGGGAGCCGCCGCTTCTCGCGCCGCTGGCCGGAACCTCCTGATTGGCGGAGAGAGGCCTCCCCCAGCAGCCTCCGCGCGGCACTCTCCGCCAAATTAACTTTATTGGAAGAGGCGCTCAGGGACAAGGAACACGCGCTGGCAAACAGGCCACGAGCCCGCCGGTCTCCACGTGAAGGCCAAGCCGTCTTTATTGGAAGAGGCGCTCAGGGACAAGGAACACGCGCTAGCAAACAGGCCCCGAGCCCACCGGTCTCCACGTGAAGGCCAAGCCACCCGTCGGTTGTAGAGGGAACTCCACTGCAGGGACGGGGTGGCCCAGATAAACCCTCCCAACTCTTGAGAATCCATGCCTGGCCTTTATGCCAGTCCATACGACCAAAGATCACGTTGACATTTTTTGGCTGTCATGCTGTGCTGTTGACTTACCCTGAGCTTGCCGTCCACCCAGGTCCTAGGATCTTTTACTATTACGTAGTCAATCAATGTTAATGAACAATCATGAAATAACTAATTCTAACAGCTAGCATTTACATAGTATTTCAAGGTTTGCAAAGTGCTTTACGTGTGTTATCTCTTTGTATCTTTGTAATAGTTAAGTTCAATAAACCTTTATTAAGTGCCTACCATACCGCCAGCTTGTGCTAAGCTCTGGGGATACAAAAAGAGGTCTCTGCTCTCATGGAGCTTACAGTTAGGGTAGGATAGGGGGTAGGGGAGATGACATGCAAACAAATAGGTACAGAGTAAGCTATATGCAGGATTAATAGGAAATACCAGAAGGAAGGCACTGGAATTAAGTTAATAATCTTAACTCTGAAAGGAAGGCACCATTATTATCCCCATTTTACATTTGACAAAATTGAGACAGAAAGGTATGAAATGGCTTACTCAGGGTCATATAGTAAATGTCTGAAGAGGAACTTAAACTCAATTCTTCCTGACCACAAGTTCAGCACCCTGTGTACCCCATATCTAGCTAGGTGCCTTTAAAGCAATTTTGCACTGTGTAGTATTTTACATTTATTCCTATCATGTTTCAAATTATTAGATTCAGCCTAACGTTCTGGATCATCGAGACTCATCTTTTTGGATCTTGACTATCATCAAATGCGTTAGCTATCCCTCCCAGCTTTGTGTCATCTGCAAATTTGATAAGCATCCTATTGTTGCTTATTAGAGCAAGTAGGTGGAGCAGTGGCTAGATCAAATCTGGACTCAGTCACTTATTAGCTGTGTGATACTGGGCAAATCACTTAACCTCTGTCTGCCTCAGTTTTTTCGATGGTAAAATTGGAGCTAATGATGGTACCTACCTCCCAGGGTTGTTGTGAAGATCAAATGAAATAATATTTGTAAAGCTCTTAGCACTGTACCTGGCACATAATAGGCTCTTAATATATTCTTGTTTCCTTTCTTCCCTATGCATTTTTCCAATCGATAATAATAATAATCGATAGAAATGTTGAGTAATACAGACTGAAAAAACTCTTTGCCTTTGGCAGTCCACTAGAAACCTCCCTCCAGGTAAACATCAACTCATTTAATGGCTATTCTTTGGGTCCAGTCATTCATCTAGTTCTAAATCCCCAATTTAACTGTTGTTTAGCCCAAGAGTGCAGAACCTGCACTTCAAGGCCACATGTGGTCCTCGAGGTCCTCAGGCAAGGCCCTTTGAATCCAAACTTCACAGAACAAATCCCCTTACTAAAAGGATTTGTTCTGTAAAACTTGGACTCAGTCAAAAGGCTGCACCCAAGAACCTAGAAGGCTACATGTGGCCTGGAGGCTGCAGGTTCCCCACCCCTGGCCTAGCCCTTATCTTTCTTTCACAAGGAGAAGGTAGGAGTCTTTGTTAAAAATTTTGTGAAATTTAGATAAACTATATCTATAGCATTTCCCTGAATTTAGAGAAACAGAGCCAAGGCTCTTCCTCACTGTTAGTGAGATTGTCCCTGTTTATGTAGAAACCTCAGTTTGTTTTAAAGTAAGGCCACATCTGTAATGAATAAAAATTAAATTAAAGATTGGCCTTAGAGAAAAATATGGTGATAATAAAACCCTGGACCCAGGTTATGAATGTCACTTGTTTCTTGGTGTCTCATTTAGTTAAGAAAACAGTTAAACAGCTTTGATATCCCAGGGCCTTTTAGCTATATAACCCATGAAGCAAAATCAGGGTTTCTAGGGCCCCTGGTAGGGCTCCTTAACACTCTCTTCCTATTAACAGGCAAATTAGGTTCAATCTTGAGGAAGTTCTCTCTATTAAAAATTAATATGCCTTGTGTTTGTCCCACCAAGAGGTCTCTCTGCGAACATCTGAAATTGACTCATTTCTAGCTCTCCACTTGGGATGCTCAGATCTTCCTTTCCCAGCCTTGACTTTCACCCTCCCCACTAGCAAAAAAACCCTTTTAATAAATATGTGAATATGAATAGTTTCTTACAAAACATGTGGAAAACAGAAACAGGATTCATTTCAGAGTCTGGATAGCAAAAGAACAGGTCTATTATTCCTCTTTCAAAAGATTTGTCTATAACCACAGAAACAAAACTCAAAACATCCATAGGGGAAATTCTAGTAGTGTGAGCAGAGTCGGGAACCTCCGAAATGCAACAATTGTATTTCTTCTTGTGGCCTGCTTGGAATCTTGGCTCTGTTCCTCATTTTCTCTGGCATTCATGCTTCCAGTCTACACCTATCTCAGATGCCAGTTCTGCCCTAGAGTTTCTGCACAGCACAGATTGTCGCAATACCCATGCTGTATCTGGCTCAGCTGTTCTTTGTCACTAGGTTGAGTAACTTATCTCCTTGTCCAGTCAATTCTGTGATCCTAATCTTCACTGTATCCTCTAAAATGCCCTTCCAGCCCTGGGTATAGCCTCTCTTTTTTCCAGCAAACTCTATATCCCGGGCATTATGAGAAATAGCCATTTATATAAGCACATAGCCCCTGTACATATGCAGAAGTTATGTTAGTCTTCTTCCTAGGATTTGTATAGAAAAGGTATTTGACTAGTTCCATTTCTCATCCTTTCCTACTCTCTTCTACCCCCAAACTTGACTCTGAAAACACACATAGACACACACCCCCATACACACACATACATACACACCCTCCACCTGGCACTGCACAGTCCTTATGACTCACAATACCAGTGAAAGGAAAGGTCCAGATTTGCTTCTTCCCAGTGTAGCTCTCATTGCAATTGGTCCCTCCCCCGGTTCTTGATTCTGAGGTTCCCTGCTTAACCCTTGAACTCTGCAATATTCACTCTCTTACTGCTGCCTCCAGCTCCACACTGTAATGCTCAGCATCACTCCCGTCTCTTAGTCCTATTAAGGCTTTCAGGTTCTGTGGCCATTCTGCTTCTGCCTGTCATCCGCTTCTTGGTATCTCTTCCCAGGAAAGCAAGAAAGCTCTCCCAGAATGAGATCCTCGGGTCCTCTGGGTTATATGAGTAATTTCCATTTTTTTCTTTTAGTAAGACATACAGTCTTTGCCAAGCTTACATATGAAAGGGCCCTTCAGATGGCTGTAAGACCTATTGATTCATACATCTCAACCATTTATCTCTGCTTACATTGTAATACGGAGAGACGAGACCAGTGTTTTCTCTGAACCGTACCCTATCAAGGTTCATAGAAGGACTCTAATTAAACAGAAGGTCTGCAAATGATTCTGTTATGTTATGTTCTGATTATCTTAAAAGAAGAATGGAAAAGGAGGGGAAAACAATACTAGGATGAGGAAGGGAAAGGAAGATTAGGGGAAATTATCTCATATATTTGGTCTACACAAACAAGGAGGAAAGCAGCTGGCACTTGAACCTTGCTCTCACCTGAACTGGTCAAAGGAAGGAAGAATGTATACAATTGAAAATAGAAATACTTTCACTCAACTGGGAAATAGAGAGAAAAGGGGAGAAGGGAGAAGGAGGAATTAGAGAGAGTAGATTAAGGGAAAGATTAGTCTGAAGCAAAACAAACTCTAAAGATATCCAAAAATATTTCTAATTCTTTTATTTGAGGTATGAAAAATGGAAGTCGAAGGGAGTACGCATCAAATGGGGAATGGCTGAACAGATTGTGTGATGGCACACTATTGTGCTCCCAGATAAGATGAAGGGGATGGTTTCAGAGAAACCTGAGGAGATTTATATGAACTGATGTAGAGTGAAGTGAAAAGAACCAGAAGAAAAATTCATACCATGGCAACAATATTATAAAGACAAACAACTTTGAAAGACTTAGGAACTCTGATCAGCATAACAATCAGCCATGATTCCAGAGGAAAAATGATTAAACATACTATCCATCTCTTGATAGAGGTGAAAGAATCAAGAGTGCAGAATTATACATATATATATATATATACATCTATACACATAGACATATATATACATGTATATATGTATGTATACATGCATGTATATTATATATGTATATTTCTTTTAGATGTGGCCAGTGCAGAAGTTTGATTTGTTTGATTATATTTATTACATAGCTAATATGGAAATATATTTTACATGACTGCACATGTATAACCTATATCAAATTGCTTGTCCTCTTAATGAGGGTGGAGGGAAGGGAAGAAAGAGAGAATTTGGAATTCAAAATTTTAAAAAACAAATGTTAAAAATACTTTATACATGTAATTGGGGAAAATATTAAATAAATATATGTATTTAAAATACATTTTAAAATATTTGGCTTTTAGGTTCTGTTTTTCTTTTATTTTCATTTGGGAAGGAGGGAAATACCGAAGGCTAATTTTTTTCTGATTAAAAAAAAATAAAATCAAGGTGCTGGAAAAAAAATCAATAAAAATGGTTTGTAAAATATAAAAAGTTAGCTGAGCTACTATCCAAAGCCTTTCCAGTTTGTTAGGAATTGCTTAAGCTTTCAGATGTCAATGCCTTCGAGAACCCAGGGACTACCCATAAGAACTTGGAGGGAGACTTCAGCGGAGGCTTTGCTCGTAATACATGCTTAATAAGTATTAAGTTGAATAAGGGAAAGAAAACTATTTTGTATCATTATTTAATTTTTCATGTTGACTAAATGCCAAAATGATACGGTGGAAAGATCGTAGCACTATATTTATGTCCTGGTTTTCCACCTGCTATCTCCATGATGATAAGTTTCTTTAGTCTTCTAGGCTTCACTTTCCTTATATTTGTAAAATAGGAATAATAATAATACTTTTAATACTTGTATCAGAACATTGTAAAGATCAAATGACATAGGATGAAAAGTAGTTGATATCTTCTACAGTCTCTAGAAGAATACTCTGTAGAATTCAATTCAACAGACATTTTTATTTTTAGAATAATTGTATCTCCATTCCTGTGTTTTAATTCCATAGCATCTCCAATTCTTCAGGAATCCTTCTCCATTCCCATACCCAGCAATCCATCCCTTTTATTACAAAATAGTAAAAAGAAAAGGAAAAAAATAGCAGTTTAGCAAAACAAACCAATACATCACAGGTCTGACAATTTGTTCCATCTTTTTAATTCCTCCATCCTTAAAGGGGATGGAGTGAGGCACATCTTTTCCTTGGGGATAAGCTTGGTCATTATAATTACACAGAATTCAAATGGATTTATTATTATTATTATTATCATTATTGCTATTCTTTAAATTCATACTCTTTTAGTCATTGTGTATATTGTTTTTCTGGTTCTGCTTACTTCACTCTGCATCAGCTTATATAAGTCTTCCCATGCTTCTCTCAACAGACATTAATTAAGTAGTTATTATATTAGTTATTATATACAGGTACTATGCCATACCTTAAGGTACAAAGATGAGAAATAGCACAGCCCCTGCATTCAAGGAATTTACTCTCTATTGAGGGAAGCTCATATGACCCAGAAATAGGTATCCTACATTATAGAATATGATAAAAGCAAGGGAAGGAGCCGCAAAAAAGTATGCTAAGAAAATTTAAGGAGGGAGAGAACACTTTCAGCTGGCTGGATCAGAGAACGCTTTACAGAGGAGACAGAGCCTAAGATGAGTCTTAAAGAAAGAGAAGGATTTCAAACTGGCAAAAATAAAGTGGGAGGCATTCTTGGCCTTGTATGGTGGGAGCTAGAGTGTAAGAAATGACCTATGACTCCACAGTTAATGTCAGTTACTTTGAATGAATGTAAATGGCAAAAGAAGTTCTAACTATATCATGGGAAAAGCTGCACATGACCCTGCGCCATCCCTGGCACTATGCCCTCTTTGTTCTATTTCTGTATAATATCTGACCAGGCCTAAGGGCAGGAGTGGGGAGCCACTATTCAGTTTTCCTGGTGCCAAGGACAGGTCTTGGTGAGTAAACTTCCTAAACTCCCCCGATAAACCCTAATAAAGCTATACATATATACACACATGTGTACATATATACATGTGTATATAAATACACACATGTGTATATATGTGTATGTGTTTTCATATATATGTACATATATATCTTCCATGCATTTATATATACAGATATAAATACCCATGCTGGCAAGGAATGTCCTTCTTTCTTCAGGGATTTCAGTGTTGTCTTGGAGGGTCTGCTACCCTACAATCGGTATAATCAAGGCAGCACAGATTTTGTATCTTTACAGGGCTCTAAGAATACACGGAGACAGGAAACCCAGGTCAAGCTTGAAAAATAGCTACTTGACCTATTTAGCCGAAACATAGAATACATTAAAGGGAGTAACGAGAAATGAAGCAAGGAATTCAGGTTTGAGGTAGATGATGGAGGCCCTTAAATGCTAAGTGATGGTGTTTGCATTTTATCCTATAGACTACAGGGAGCCCTTAAACATTCTTGATTGGGGCAGGACATGTGCTTTAACAGAATCATTTCTGACATCTCTGCAAAGGATGACTTGGAGAAGAGAGGAACTAGAAGCAAACAGGCCAGAGAAGATGCTATTGCAATAGTTCGGTCAAGGAGAGCTAAGGACCTAAAATGAGGAAGTGACTGTGTGAATGAAGAGGAGGGGACAGGTGCAAAAGACTTTATGCCCCAGAAGAACTGGAGAACAGTTTCTATTTCTGTTTTTCTCTCTCTCTCTCTCTCTCTCTCTGCTTCTCACCCTCTCTTTTCTCTTCTGCTTCATTTTCTGTCCAGAAAGGTAATCCCCACACAAAACAGTCCCTCTTCAATATCCATCTATTTGCACAAATGGTGCCCCCTGGAATGTACTCCATCCTCAGTCCTACCCTCTCATGGGATCCCTCAAGCACTACCTCCTCTTGGAGGCATTTCTTGACAATCTTCTCTTCTCTTTCTTAGCGTCCCCTTCTTCCCCAATTATTGGAACTTGTCCCCTTAAAACTACACTGTATTACATTACATATTTTTATATTTATTTATGCGCATGTTGTGTTCTTCCAGGAGAAAGCAAGGTCCTTGAGGGTAGAGACTGTCTTTGTATCCCCAGCTCCTAACATAATGCCTTGCACATGTCAGGCACCTGATAAAGAATTGTTCAATTGAATTGAAATGTCTCAATGTCAATAAATAAACTACATAGCAGATTTGAAAGATCCAGCAGGTTGGCCAATCTTCTGAATGCCATGGTTTTTTGGGTTTTTTTTTTTTTTTTGCCATTCTGTATGAGCATTTTAAACCTAGGACATTATGACTGGAAATCTTCCCTGCACTGTGCATTGCCATTATTAATGCTGATTCGGCCTGCATGAAACAATGGAGAAACACTACTTCTCTATGAAAGAGCTTAGAAACACCATTTGTCTGAATGCTGTCATCATATCACTTGCACTTCGTAAAAGTCCTTGTGAGCAGGAACTGATAATTCCTGACTATGTTAAGCTGCTTCCATGCCAGGTGTGGGGCTTTCAAGGAAATATGTGGAAAACAATTCTTAATAATCCTTCCTGTGCTGTAAGTGAAGGGATTTACTATACTCTTAAAAAGGCATTCAGAGAGCATCAAATCTATCCATGTTCCCTCCATCTCCTCCCTCCCCCGTCTCCCAATCCTGTGTAGTCTTTTCTTGCCTTGCCATCTGGATATGTTTCATTCAGACTGCCCCATTGGTGACATGTAGCTGCGTGATTGTCTGGTGTCTGACATTCATAATGCTACCATCTGACGGTGGTAACTTTCAAGGACACTGGAGATACAGTGACCTGGCTTGTGAGTGTCTGTTTTTGATGACGTATTGAAGCTTACAGGGAGGAATCATAGGATTTTAGAACTGGAAAAGACCATTGAGATGAAATCCAACCCCTTCCTTTTAGAGTGGAGGAAACTGAGGGCTTTTGGTGGATCTTAGTATCCTCACCAGCACCCCCATTTCATAATTCTTTTTCATTGACACTGCAAATGAAAGGAACACTGATGCATCATCTGCCCTTGAAAAAAAGTCAGGCTTTCTGAAATCTCTGATTAAGGGGGATACCATCTTTCTCATATCAACTTTGACAGATCTTCTCTTCTGCCTAATTCAATTTACTTTTTGGCTCGATCATATTCTATTTTCAAGTTTCTTAAGATGACCTGAAATGATGCAAAGTATAAAATGCAAAACAAAAGCCATCTGTGCCAGCTGTAACTATGCAAAAAGAAAATTTTACAGAAGATAAATGGACAAAGAAAAAGCTTGAAGGGGACACGTAGGAGTGTCTCACAACTTATTAGGGACTTTTATGTCCAGAACTGATAATGCATTTGTTGGAAAGTAATGAACCACTTATTTAAAGCAGAATTAGTCAATCAACTGGAGGCATGTTAGGAATAACATTTCTTTGAATCCCTAGGGCCTATTACAGTGTCTGACACCTAGTAGGCACTAAATAAATGTTGGTTAATTGACTGATTGAATGTATTCTGAATGGTGGATTTTTTTCTTTTGATAAAGTAATGTGTTTTAAAGCTGGTGAGTATTCAATATGAGTATTTACACCATGGAAATGAGCAAATGCTATAAATCAGGGCTTGATTAATTAATTATCTTTTTGTTGTGTTTAGACTTAAGCAAGTGATTGAGAAAATGTTAATGCTGTAGATTAAACTGAAAAAAAAATGGGTCCTTTATACCCTACCCTGAAAACTGGTTGTTAAACATTTGTCAGCACATTTCTGTCTGGGTCTCCAGCAAGGTGGTGCAGTATATAGAGTGCCAGGCCTAGAGTCAGGTCCCTGAATTCAGGTTTCCTGAACTCAAATCTGTACTCAGATACTTACTGTGTGACCCTGGGGAAGTCACTTAATCCAGTTTGCCTCAGTTTCCTCACCTATAAAATGAACTGGAGAAGGAAATTGCTAACCAGCAATTTGTAAGAAAACTCCAAATGGGGTCACGAAGAGTCGGGAATGACCAAAATGACTGAACAATATACGTAATTATTCAAAATAAAATAGCAAAGATTTAGAATACTACTTTAGAAAGAAACGTAACCTACACTTGGGATAGAATGGGGAAGCCAAAAAAGCAGAATTCCTAACAGACTCTACCCCTTTACAAAATGAAAATATTACCTGATAACAAAGCATTTGGAAATCTACGAAAAATCAGTCTTCGAGATAACACTTCAGGTAAAATGTAATCTAGAAATCCAAATAAATTGTTGTTTATTCAGGGCTTTTGATAATTTTCATCTTGCTTACAATAATCCCGTGGTCTTTTTATAGCAGCAGAGTTAATGTGCTCATCAGCTGCATAAGTCAAATTACCAGTTTAACGATTTATATCCACTTCTCTAGATTATGCCTTCAGTTTCAATTGAATCCAATACTGATTAGTACATTTCTTTTGCTAATTTCTCAGGGCCAAGGGCTCACAGATGATTTGTAGTGATCCGGAAATGACAATTGCTTTAATCCCACTAATTTGAAATTTGTGATAATATGGACACAATGTACATGGTTTTTATTGAGTAAAAAGATACTTAAATACTTAATTAAGCAGTTAATTCTAGCAAGTTAAAGGCCTCTGGTTTATAATAGTTTATTATGTAATGTATGCTTATTATGAATTACAATTTTTCATTTAAAATTCAGGTTTTTTACTGCCAGAAAATTCTGGGAGTCTGGGGACATATATGACCTTAGATAAATCATTTAATCTCTATGGACCTCAGCATTTATCTATAAAATAAGTAAGTTGACCTAGTTGATCTCTAAAAGGTGTCTTCTAGCTCTAAGTCCTAACGTCTAGATTTAGGGTTCAAGCCCTACTCTGCCATCACCTAATTGTGTTACTCTCTTTCGCCGGCCTCACCTTCCTTCTTTTAAAATGGGAAGTGGGGAAGGTAGAGGAGGACGTTGAATAAGAGGATCTCTAAGGTAACCTCCAGCCCTAAACCCTAAGCTTCTGTTTCTTAGATTATATGAGGTAAAGTACCTGAAAGACATGAATGTTGTAGTTCATTGTTAAAATATCCTACAATTTGAAATTCTTACTAATTTAGGGAGAATTAGGCTCAATTTCTCCCACTTTTCTCAGAATTAGCAAGATGTTATTGTCATGAGTATCTAATTTAATCAAAGGGACACTCTAATATCAACAAAGTCTTAGGTAACAACAACAACAACAAACAACAACAACAAAGTGGTTAGGTGGCGCAGTGGATAAAATGCTGAGCCTGAAGTCAGGAAGATCTGAATTCAAATTCTACCCTAAATACTTCCTACCTATTTGACCCTGAGCAAATCACTTAAACTCTGTCCGTCTTAATTTATAAATTTGTATAAATTTATAAATAGGAATAATAACAGCACGTGCCTCACAAGGTTATCGTGAGGATAAAATGAAATAATATCTGTAAAGCACTTAGCACAGTGCTTGACACATAGTAGGTACTGTGTGAATGCTATTTTAGTATTATCATTTATAAAGCCTGTTAAGATTTGCAAAGCTCTTTACAAATATCTCATATCATCCTTACAATAACACTGGGATGTAGGTGCAATGAATATCCCCATTTTATAGATAAAAAAACTGAGTCTGAGAGAGAGTAAGTGACTTGCCTAGTGTTACAAATCTAGTAAGTGAGGCTGGATTTGATTTCTGGTCTTCTGCCAAGACCTGCACCCCATCTACTGCACCTCCTAGTTGCTTCGAAGAAATCTCAGGAGATTTACAATAGATCATACTTACATTGCACCTTACAGTTAACAAAGCATTTTACCAAACATCTATAATTTTTATTTGATCCTCATAGCAGACTTGTTTGAACAATAATTGCAAGTATTAATATATCCTCCTTGCAGATGAAGAAACAGAGATTCAAAAAGGACAAGTGATTTACCCCAAATTATAATGGCTGCTTGCAAATGACAAAGCCAGGACTTAGGTTTTCCATCTCCCAATCAGGTACTCTTTCCTCTGTACCATGTGATCAGTGAGATTAACCGGCCTTCCACTTGGAACCTGTTAAGTGGCCATAATACTGAGCTGTCTATTGGCCCACTCTGGTGTAAAAAATGTTTATTCTTCCACCAATGGAGGTTAGTGCCAAATCTTTGAAGTAACATTAGGACTGAATCTTACATTTTAATTAGTCATCATCCCAGGCAGCTAACTTTCTAATGACATTTTGAAGGGTTTTTTTTTTGAAACATCTGTTTGTTTAGTTGATTTGTTATTAAACATACTGTCTGTTGAGAGGGAGAGAAAGCATCCCATTCATCACTTCCTTGCTGTTGTTTCAAAACAGCTCTGCAGACGTCTATCAACTTTGTTTATGTCAAATTGCACAAATTGCTGCTGGCGAAGAATTAGCCAAAAGAAAAACTCAACTTGATTGACAATGCCCTGGGATTTATCTGTGTTCTTTCTTGGTGATCCAGATGTTGCCAGAAGTTGGCCCTATCCCCAAAAAGACTTACTGAAAAATTAAAAAGAGATGGTAGTCTATAGTTTTGATATCTGCTGAAAGTTTGCCTCTGAAAGACCAAATTTGGTTGTTTTCTCCAAATGCCCTCCATTTTTAATTGCTAAATTTCCAAAGAAACCATCTGATCTGAGGCCTCATATGTTGGGAGTGATTATTAAATATATATACAGCTGGATATTCAGGAAATCTGAAAAATAAGAAACTTGTCTTCAGTAGTGAACATGAAAATGGACTTATAACTGCTCTTACAAATATGTAGGTTTAACAATAATATCTCACTTCAGACGTTACTAAAACATTTGCCGCACAACTCTATGATGTAGATCATATAAGTATCATTACCCCCATTATTTCAATGAGGAAACTGAGATTCTGAGATGTTCTAAGTGATTTACCAATGGTCATACAACTAGTAACTTTTCCCTGAGGGAAGGTAAGACTCACGAGAGAGTGAAGGAGAATTGTCTTGAGCCCTTATGATGTTTTTTGAGTCTTCTGCACTTTTTGTGTTCTTTCTATGACATGAAATAAAGGTTTTGAAATATATTACTAGCTTTGAAATATATTACTAGCTTAACTGCTTACATTGAAGACCCTTTTTGTCTGCATTTATAAAACCCTAGACTTGAGCTATAATCTGATGTTTCCAGGGAAAAGCCTGGGTAGAGGAGTTAGACAAAGAAGCTCCCAAGATTGAACCTTCTCTGTGGAAACTCAGAGCTTGGGGTTCTGAACCAGAGATTGCACTTCATTGACCTTTCTACAATAATCCAAATACTCTTCTGTTCCAAATGTTAACCATTCTATATACTAGCAAGGTATGCTGATATCAGAACTATTTGCAGTTAATTTTTTTTTGTTATCAAGCAAGAATGACTTTTGAACTACTCTTATATTCCTTTCCACTTGCAAACATCCCAACTACCACCACCAGAACAACCCACCTAAATTCAAAAACTACAAACCAACATAGCACACAAAAAGATCTATGAGTTTGGAGAGGGAAAGTTGCATGCCCATTTACTTTTCTTTACAGGATTCTGTACTAAGCACTACATAGCAACTGTGTATTTGCTCTCTTTCACGTTCAGTTCCTGCAGAACTGAAAGAATTTTCCTTTATTCTATGCATATTTTAAAAGTCACACAAAAACAAATTGCCTCACAGATCTGATTCTAAGATTCAAACTCAGTACATTAGAGGATAACCTAATCCTTGTTCAAAGTATAAAGCTGAATCAGAAAGGTAGCCTCATAAGACTATGGTTGAGTATGCTCTGCTTGGTCCTGGTAGTCATCTCCTTTTTTGGTGGTACCACATGGGTATCTTATCTAGGCACTGAATTCCAGAATGTTGTGTTAAATGTTCAGTAATTAACAAGTGTTTGTTTCATTTCTCCAACTAGAGTGTAAACTCCTTGAGGAGTTTACATGTCTCCATTTCTCTTGCATCTACCACAGCACTGAACATGTACTAATTTCTCAATCATTTTTTTCTTTGAGGGGACCAGACTTGTGATTTCATTGCTCTAGAGAATGCCTGATGAAAAAAAAACTCACTCTGCTAATATAGAATAGCTCATTTTCTGCGATTTTAAAATCTTAAAGAGTTGCCTGAGGTACTGAGAAGTCAAATGACTTGAGGCAGATCATTCAGTCATGTGTGTGTCAAAAGGAGGGCTTAAACTCCAAGCCATCTTAATAACTATACATATTTTTAAGTTGATTAATTAATTGACATGGAGTCAGAAGACCTGGGTTTGAGGCTCAACTCATATGACCCTGGGCACATGACCACTCTCATTTTCAGTTTCCTAATTTTTAAAAAGCAGACAACAATCATTGGCCTGTCTACCTTGTGCTATTATTTTGAATAAAATCAATTGCAAACCTTACATTTCTATAGGAATGGGAGTTGTCAGGGCTGTTTTTGTTGATGTATTATTACTATTAATATTGAAAAAAATCATCATGTTCAATGACGTTCAGAAAGAAATTGTCTTGAAATAAATTGTTCTTTGGCTTTTTTACATTTTATGGTCTATAAACTATTACAAAGAATAATGGCTTTTCAGAGTTGAATGAAATTGTTAGGATGTAATCTCCTTGTCTATAGTCTCATTTAAAGCATTCTTGGTACAACTCCAGTAGCAGAGAGATCAATAGGAATGATATGGAACTAATTCTATTTCACATTATTTTGGTTTCTTTCTCTAGGTCTCTACATTTTGAAATTTTTCATTCTACCAGATCAGAGATTATGAGTATTTGATATGGCAACATCTATTTAAAATGTCCTTAAGTTGTTATAAACCATTATCATGTCCAGATAATTACTGGCAATAGTTTGGTCTGTGATCCTGCTCTGGCTACAATATAGTTTATTAGATGAGTTCTTGTTGTTGTTGTTGTCGTCATCATCATCATTACATGATTGAATTGAGGGAACCAAAAGATGAATGAGGAAGTATCCTTATTTCCCTTCTCTCTCACCAGCCCTCCCCTAAATGTCACCTGTAACCCAATCCCAATGATCCTGCATTTGTTTCTTTCTTTTGTATCCTTCTTTCTTTTCCTCTCCTTCCCCTTTAGCCAACAGCTGTCCAGACTGAGCTTCTCTGTGTCTGCAAGATCTGACATGAATAAGCAATAGACATTGAGCAGTTTCCAAGGCTCCTATGTGGGCTGCCAAAGTCACTTATGCCTGTCTGCCAGGAAGGAAATCACTCTGTTTCTCAACACTCATCTTTATACAGCTGGCAAACCCAGAGTCTGTCCTGCTTCCTTCCCAAAGATGAGTTGGAAGGTCACAATGAAAGAACCCCTAATGACTGGTCCACCAGCCTGGCTCTCCTCCAAGTGATTTTTCACTGATGCCATACGAAACATAATCAGTTTTTTGACTTATCTGCAGAACTGGCTATCAGGAAACTGCACAGTTGATCAAGTTTACCTTTGATGTTCTTTGGTGCCTTTTTCTGTTCTTTCCTCCCCTTCTGAATACCTTCTCCCTGTAGTGGCAACCAGGGTTCTCCTGCTCTCCCAGGTAAAAAGATTGTGGTAAGATCATAAGAACATGGAACTGGAAGGAATTTTCAAAATAATTTTGTCTAAAGCAGAGGAGGAGAAGTGAGATGCCTAAGGTCACATAATAGCAAAGAAGGGATTTGAATACAGGTCTTTTGACTCAATATTTTGTGACCATGGGCAAGTCACTTAATATCTCAGATTTAGTTTCCTTGTCAGTAAAATGGAGATAATAATTCTTTCACTACATACTTCAGAAAGTCATTGTGATTTGTGATAAATGTTTTGTTTGTAAAGCACTATGCAAATGGAAGTTCCTACACACACGCACACATCATTATGTTATTGGCTTAATGGTATGCATAAGAGGATCCACTCAGAGGGCAATACTTAGCTCAGAGGAATGGATCTCAAATAGAGGAATGGTACCTGAGTTAGGGATGTATTTAGAAACAGGGAGGCCTTCCTAGTAGACCTCAAGTCATTCTGAATACATGCCACTTTGATCTTCTCTGATGAGTTTTCTGTGGCGCCACAAATGAAACTGACCAACGTACGACCCTGAGACTGGATAAAATACTCAGAATGAATGTTCTGGAACATGCTAGGGACTTCAAGATGAAGAGTTAATAAATCCGAACTGAAGATTTCGACAGGGATGGAGATGAGCTGAGGAAGCTATTGGAAAGGGCATACCAATTTTATTGACAGCTTTTGCCTGCTCTCTTACTTCAAAGTACCTTTCTACCTCTTTCTCATCCTCTTGAGCTTCCTTTCTCTTCTTTCCTTTGTTACCTACCTCTTTCTCTTTTCTTCCCCTCAGTTTTTTATCTTCCTCCTCAAGAACTGCAAAGGTACCCTCGAAATCCCTCCCTATGCCCCATGCTCATTCAGATATCAAAGCCCTTGATCCAATTGTTTACCCAACTATAATATCCACTCCTCTACTGTCTACTTACCTCAATCCTACCTGTTCCTCAAAGCTTCCCTCAATCATCTCCCTCTTTTCTTGACTCTTAGTCTGGCACTTATAGTCTACATTATAGGCACACAATTTAGTGCTGTATTGCCTTTACTAAGGAAGAGGTCCTAACCAGGATTTAATCCCTAGGGAACTAAAGAATTGTCTTCATCCTAGTTTCTTTTCTTCCTTGTCCCCACCAATCTTTCATTATTCAATTCAGTTTAGTTTATTCTATGCATCTACACATCTATGGATCTATATCTTCCCATTAATCCATGTACAATTGGGTCTGCTTTGTACAAAGTACAAAGTTACAAAGTGGAGTCACAAATTTAATAACAAATATTTACTGAGTGCCTATTATGTATCTGACACTGTGAGACACTGGGGATACAAAGACAGACATAAAATAATCCTTACTTTCAAGGAGTTCATGTTATTTTTTAATTTTTAGAATTTTATTGGTATTTTTTTGGTATTGGTATTTTATTGGTATTTTTTTTTTGTTTTTACATTGCCTACACTTCCCAATAGGTCCCACCACCATTCTTTGTAACAAAGGATAAAAAAGAAAGAAACAAAACTCTTCTTCAAAAATATTATCAACACATCATCCAAGTCTGATGTCACATGCAATGTTCCACACCCATAGGCAAAAAAAGGAATCATATTTCTACTTCGGGGCTATGCTTGGTCACTATAATTTCATATAATTTAGTTTTCATTGCTTTTTTGAGCTTGCTCATTCCATTTATATTGTTGTAGTCATCGTGCATATTGTTTTCCTCATTCTACTTGGTAGCAGTAGTATGGAAGTAGGAAGAATATGATCCTTCACTTTGTATCAGTTCATATAAATCTTCCCATACTTCTCTATATTCCTAGAAGCTTAGATTTTGCTTGGGGAAAAAAGATTACAAGGTAAAGAAAAAGTAATAATCAAGAGTGAGGGAGAGCATGAACAACAGGAGAGATCAGTAAGAGTACAGGAGCCAGCACCTGGACTGTCTTTTGAAGGAAGTTAGGGACTATTTGAGGAAGAGATGAGGAGGAAGAGCATTTCAGGCATGTATCAATGCAAAGATAAAAAATGGCACTAATTGGCCATCAAATAATACATATCTACTGTGGTGTCAGAGAAGAATATGATGTATACACAAATAAGTATGATACAAAGTAGGATGTGATTGGTACAAAGGCAGAGATCTTAGCAATGGGCTCTAGGAAAATTTGATGAAGAGAACATGTCCAATTGAGAGCATCAGGAGAGGTTTAATGGAGAAGCTAGCACTTGACCTGAAATTCGAAGGAAGATGAGGATTCTGAAAGGTAAAGATAAGAATGGAACATATTCCATTACATGGAACATTATATAGAACATATTTCAAATATACAGAGGTGGAAGATCGCAAAACAATTTCAGGGGGTAGCTAGAAGTCCAGTTTGACTGGAATGAGGAATGCATAAAGGACAATAAAACATAAGATCTCTCTCAATTGATAAATAATAAAAGGATATGAATAGGCATTTTTCAGATGAATAAATCCAAGCTATCGATAGGTATACTTTAAAAGTGCTTAAAATCATTAATAATCAGAGAAATGTAAATTAAGACAATTTGAGGTTCCACCACACACACATAAAATTAGCAAAGTTGATAAAAATAACAATGAAAATGCAGGAGGAGCTATGGGCAAACAAGTACTTTAATGCACTGTGGGTAGAACTGTGAACTAGTCTGATCATTCCGGAAAAGAATTTGAAATTGTGCTCCTCATGCCCAACTAAAATACAAATGTTATGGAATACTTTTGTGTTATAAAACACTATGA
The DNA here is from genome assembly GCA_028646595.1 of Phalanger gymnotis. NCBI lineage: Eukaryota > Metazoa > Chordata > Mammalia > Diprotodontia > Phalangeridae > Phalanger > Phalanger gymnotis. Next base: position 115,383,511 of record CM053625.1, on the reverse strand, counting down.
AGGAGACGGCTTTCAGAGAAACCTGGAAAGACTCAAATGTACTGATGCAGAGAGAAGAGAACAGAACTGGGAAAACAATTTATGCAATAACAACACTACTGTAAAGACAAATAACTTGGAAAGAGAAATTCTGATCAGTGGAACAACAAACCACGATTTTGAGAACTCATGAGAAAACACACTGCCTACCTCCTGAAAGAGAAGTAATGGACTTGGAGTGAAGATTAAGAGATCTTTTTTAGACATGGCCAATGCAAGGATTTGTTTTGCTTGACTATACATGCTTATAATGAAGTTTGTTTTTTATTTCTCAATGTGTGGGGAGAGAAGGTAGATTTTCATTGATTGGGAAAATATTTAATTTTTCTAACAGTACCTAAGAGTAAGAACTGTTCTATTTTTGCTTTTTTATCTCTAGTGGTTAATATGGTGCCTTGCACATAACAGGTATTTATTAAATATATGTTGTTAATAGAATTGAGCAAAATGACAAAACATTTGGAAAAGCATATGAATTCAATGGAATTATCTCTAATAAGATAATTCATTGGGTAAGAGCCCAAATTTGTCCTGTGTTGGTTTCAGAGCTATCTCAGAGCTGGAATCCTAACAACAGAAAGAGGAATAAGAAAATCAATGATAATAAGATAGAGTGAGGTGAATGAGGAGAGGGAAGCAAGGCCTTGGGAAAGGAAGAGATATAGAAAGCTGGCTAACTCCCTGACTCCTCCTATTCTAGGCAAGACAGACCTGAGGAGTGCTTTTCCTATCCTGTCAGCAGCTAGATTGTGGACAGCACCTCAGTCTCTGAGGGAAGGCCTGTTTTCTGATACTTAAGAGTCCATTGTGAAGAATCATTTTTTAAATTGTAAACTGCCAAGTGCTATATTAACACCTCTTCCATTTTCATCGTTTTATCCTCAGGACCTGTATTAGCATCTTGCAAAGGAAAGACACTTAATACATGTTTGCTGAATTAACTCATACCTTTTAGTTTATAAAGTGATTTACTTATTTTGAAGCAGGTAGTGTATCATTGTCCCCCCTTTCATAGATTGTCACCCAGATTTTATGGAAGCTAACGCTAGTTAGGGTCAGGAAGCAAAATTCAAAACCAGGTTTCCTGACTCCAAATCCTACCCTTTCCCCACCACACCACTACATCATGTTGTACTTTTGAATTGTTGCCTAAGAATGGAGAAAACAGATTCACCAGCATTTTGCATATCCCTCTCTTTTCCTGTTCTTCTAGACTAAAAATACAAACTAGCTTTTCATTTATCACATAAACAACAATAAAAAATACAAGACATCTAACCACTAGATGTAAAGAACCTCTGTACTCTTCCATCTCCCTGAATCATTATAAAATCTTAGCCCATCCTCACTCCTTGAATTGATTCATTTCTGGAAAATTATCAGCATGATTTGGGTTGGTACTTAACATCACTAGCAAGTAGTGTAAGTAAGAAAAAAAGAAATGAATGTTTTCACAAAATGTCATTTTGTTTTTGAAAGAAGAAATTCCCCACAAATAGGAATGGACACAAAAAGGGCTCAACCTAGAGTAACAGATGGTGATGGAGAAGTGAATTCTACTCTTTTAATCTGTGTTAGTCAGACCACACCTTGGTAATTGTGTTCATTCTGGGCACCACATTTTAAGAAAGACATTGTCAAACCATAATCTATCTAGAATACTATGACCAGGATGGTAAGAGTGTCTTAAAACTGATTAATATGAAAATTAGCCAAAGGAAATGGGACATATTTGATGGTCTGTAACATGGAATAGCAATTATACTTGTACTGACTACCCTCAGAGGCCAGAACTATAAGCAATTGGTGGAAATTACAGGGAAGTAGATTTCAGTCTTAGTGCTGTTTTAAGATTATTAAAGCTTTGGAACTTTTGGGACATCCTATATAAGGCACAGCTTCCTCATAGAGCTGCCCAATATTGGAACAGATTACTTCATAAAATAGTGAACTCTTTCTCACTAAAAGAGTTCCAGCAGAGCCTGGATAATAGAAATAATACATTTATTTTGTATAATGCACTATACTTTACAAAGCACTTTCTTACAACAGTCATGTGATCGATCAATAGGTATTTGTTAGGTGCCTACTTTGTGCCATACTTACATTGCCTTCTTTTTTTGTATTCATATCACTATTTTCATAAACTTGTATAGTCCTTGTGGGGAAGAGCCAATGGGAATGATCCCCAGATCATCCACACTGTGCACACCAATGGAATTCAAATGCCAGGTCTTTCAACTCTGTCTGGTTCTCTTTTCACTCATCACACAACCTTGGGGTGACATCTCACAGAGGGATTTTGTAAAGGGAATATCAGCATTGAGAAGAAGGAATTTTTTTTCATTCTTTGACTACTAAGACCCCTTCTAAGTTTCTTTTTTTCCTCTTCTTTTTTTTTAAATCATTACTTATTTATATAATATTTTTAGTTTTCAGCATTAATTTTCACGAGAGTTTGAATTACAAATTTTCTCCCCATTTTTACATCCCCCCCACTCCAATGTGGCATATATTCTGATTGCCCCATTCCCCAGTCAACCTTCCCTTCTGTCACCCCACTCCCCTCCCATCCCCTTTTCCTTACTTTCTTGTAGGGCAAGATAAATTTCTATGCCCCATTGCCTGTGGATCTTATTTTCTAATTGCATACAAAAACTTTTTTTTTGAACATCTGCTTTTAAAACTTTGAGTTCCAAATTCTCTCCCCTCTTCCCTCCCCATCTACCCTCTCTAAGAAGGTACGCAATTCAACATAGGCCACATGTGTATCATTATGCAAAACCCTTCCACAATACTCTTGTTGTGAAAGACTAACTAT
>CM053625.1:115348051-115380151 GCA_028646595.1 Phalanger gymnotis | reverse complement strand
GGAGGTTGCTCTGAAGACCAAGAAATCTGCTAGCAAAGAATCAATAAACATCATTCAGCTGTACCAGTATTTGCTTTTTAAGAGCTAAGCTGTCTTTTGCTGGAGACAAGCATCAAGATGGTCCAGCACCAGGTAACTGATCTGCCCTATGGGCATTTGGAAATTGAAGCCAGTTAGAGTATACTAGAAAAGAAGAAACTTCCCTGGAATAATTAGTGTCTCAAAGGAGAGAGAGACAAGTGGGTTTTTAGTTTTAGGAAATTTTTTTTTCATTTGGCAGCTAATTAACCTGTAAGTGTAGGATTTTGGATGAAAAGAGGATATGATTCCCAGAATGGTTGATGTATTATCTTTTTTTCCAGCCCTAGAGCCAGCCAAAACTTAAATGAGTCTGCTCCACCCATCCTTTCCCATAGAGTGGTTTGGTATCTGCATATGGCTAAGTTTTGAAGGACGCTCACCCGGCAGGAGACTTCACAGCTGTTTTGCATCTTGATACAGTTTGAATTAGGCCAAATCTATAAACAGAGTACACTAAAGTCCTTTTCAGATATATTATTATGGCATGAAGGTGACTCTGGGTTTTCGAAGGTGACACCAGTGGAGATTAAGTCCTGCTGTGTCCTACCAACCTGAAAAGGCTTCAAGTATGTGCCTAGTGAAAATTATCACCCAAGAACCAGTTAACCTATCTATGTTCAGAGAAATTCATCATCATCAGTAGGTTGTCTACCAGGTGACAAAGTTTTTGGCTATGACAAATGATGAAGCCATCCATCTCTTAAGGCATCAGGAGAGGGAGAGCTGAAGTCACAATTTCTTTTGAACTCTTGAAGTACCAGATAAAGATAAACTGAATGGGAGATCTTAACATTCTCAAATATACCCAGTGTTTCAGGTCTTGGTCTAGGTTCAATTCTACATAGCTTTTTTTAAAGCAATGCCATAGTTAAACTTATGGCAGTAACTGGCACTCTCTAGTCAAATGATGATGATTTCAATATGTATGATTCTCTCTTCTGAGAGTCAGAAATTAGGAACTGGTTGGTAGATTATTTAGTTGCATTATTGAGCTCTGGAAATATTCTCTGAAGACACAACTCAAATATCATTTGCTTATAGCTAACAGGAAACCATGGGGCCACATAAGTAGAGTACAGAGCTAGCTGATCGGGCTTTTTGGATTCTTCAAATGAGTCAAACTGAAGAGTGTGCCCTTATAAAGACAATCAATAAGACAATGAGAAATGTTTTAAATAGCCCACTTATTAGATTAAAGATAAATGTGCCCCAAAGCAATGGGGAAGGTCAGTGAAAAGCATTTCTCTAGCCATCCAGCCAATAATGCCTAAATTATTAAGTGTGTAAAGATTAAGAAAAAAAAATCAATGTGTTATTCATTGAGTTTACTTTTTTCTTTCTGTTTGTTTTAAGTCATGAAGAGGCTGGTCTTTGGTTTTGTAGTCAACTTTATACTACAGGGGTATTCAAGTCTGACAATGATCTCAATTCAAAGAATATTTGAACCATATTACTATGTGTCCCAAAAGTTTTAGTGCAGTTTTAGGTTAGTATAGGTTAAGCTTTAGTGGCTTTTAGTAGACATCCTGAATTTAGAGTTGGAAGAGACCTTACAGGTCATTTTGTTCCCCTCATTTTACAAATGAGGAAATTAAAACTCAGAGAGGTTATGTGATTTGGCCAGTCATACAACTAGTGTCAGAGAGAGAGCAGGAAACTATGTCTTTCTGACTCCAAGTCCTATACTCCACCCATTACAACAATGGTGTCAAATTCAAATAGAAATGGGGGTTGCTAAGTCACATATAAGGATCTTTGAGGGATACATTTTGACATTTGAAACTACATATTAACATTATCTATGTTCTAGTGTATTTTTATTTATTTTGTTAAATATTTTCCCAATACAACTTAATGTGGTTTGTACTGTACTTGGGAATGTTCCAGGTAAGAACGTGGCCTGTGGGCCATACATTTGATATCTTTGTACCACATCATGCTGCTACTCCTTTTTCTGACAAAAACCTATATTTTCTACTTAAACAAGTACTCTGATAAAAACAAAACTATAGAACCTCTTGCTCACAGCATGTATGCAACCAGGTAAATATATTTAATTAAATATATATGATATATACATATATGTTGTTGTTGTTGTTTGTCCTTCATTTTCAAAGAGGACCGGTGACATCACGGATGATGTCTTGACTTGCACATGAATTGGATTTAAGTGAGCTAAAATTGCACAAAATTGTCAGCCTCAATCTGTCTTCCAGAGTCGTCAAGGTCCAGTGGCAGGACAAAAGTCAAAATGACTGTTGATATATACACCATCTTGGAGTGGGTGGGAGGGTAGAAATGGGGAGAAAATTTGCAATTCAAACTCTTATGAAAATCAATGCTGAAAACTAAATATATTAAATATAAAAAAAGAAAAATATTCACACATCATTAAAAAAAAGGGAAAAGGGGGTGGGAGGGGAGTGGGGTGACAGAAGGGAGCGCTGACTGGGGAAGGAGATAACCAGAATATACGCCATCTTGGAGTGGGTGGGAGGGTAGAAATGGGGAGAAAATTTGTAATTCAAACTCCTGTGAAAATCAACGTTGAAAACTAAATATATTAAGTAATAATAATAAAAAAAAAAAGAATGAAAAAAAAATGACTGTTGATGGCCCAGGCAGTGGATGATGTTGGTGTCTTTGATGCTTGACCAAACTCTAAGTGCTCCACGTTGCTTGCTTCAGCGACCTTCATGGCTGTTGAAACAAAGTGTTCTCATCTGCTCATTCTGCCAGGAAAAGTCTTCACATGCTTTGAGTAGACATCCCCCTAACTCACAGACAGATTTGAGACCTGTCTGTTACCCTCAGCCTGGTTTAGCCCATCTGACAAGACAGTTTTACTAGAGTGTGGCTGCTGTATGCTGTACATGCCACAGTTTCTTGGTGTCACAAGTGAGAGTTAGGTGACACACCAAAGCTGGGCAAGTCCTCAGTGTGTGTGTGTGTGTGTGTGTGTGTGTGTGTGTGTGTGTGTGTGTGTACGTGTGTGTGTACATACATTGAATTAATGGTTCAGGATTAGAAAATGTAGCCTCTTGGGATGTCACAGCTCAAAGGAACTTTAGAACATGGAATATTAGAGTTAGATGAGACCTTAAAAATCACCTAATCTCATCCCCTCATTTTACTATTGAAAAAACTGAGTCCCACATTGAGTAGTTACTTGCCCAAGGCAGTCAGGAGAGGCTATGATTGCCCTTAAAGTGAATTTGATTGGACTTGGTTTGACCTGCTGAAATCTTTCTTCTTCATCATCATCATTATCATTGTGGTTGTCTTCACCAGTACTACTCTCACCCATCACCATTAAAGACATTTATCAAATGTCTACTGTATGCAAGAGGACACTGGGAACCTGAAGGTTTAAAAATGCTTGGTTTACAAGGCTGTCTTTTGTATCATCAGGGAAAAAAAATAGTATTTAAGTATCAGGATCTCAGAGTTTTATAGAACCTTACAGGTTCTCTAAGCCAGCCACAATAATAAAAGACTGGCCGATGTGAATAGAGCACACACTCAAAGTTTTATATCTCCTGGGTAATGAGAGATACATACTCTGCATACATATATGGAATATATTTTGACCCACAACATAACTGAATCCAGGGTTGAGTGAAATGTTTTTTGTCATAGTCACATTAGGATTAGGACTTTAAATATTTTGTGTTATATTGATTTTCATTACTGTCCCAGTCATGGTTAAATGTCTCATATCACTTGGAGCCTGAGGGTTATAGTCCTCTTAATGAAAACATACAACAACCTCCAGGTAAAAGACAATCCACAAAGTAGAAAAAAAAAAACAGTCTAGGAAAGTAAAAGCAGGTAAAAACTGCAAGCAAGGAGTTTCCCTGGTGTCCTAAGAGATCCTCAGGCAAAGTCCTGAAACTGTTTTTATATTCTCCTTGACCAAAAGGCCCACATATGATGCCCAAATCGATTGATATGGAGAAAAAGTTAACATAAACTGCTCTAGTTCTGCTCCCTATCTTCTTTGGTTAAAATAGCCCTGGGGATTGGATTAATGAGAATAGAGTGGGGTATTAACTCAAACCTTCCTAATTCCAAGTGAGTCCTGGCCTGCAACAATAATCAGTTTGAAGCAGGAGGAATGATCCTAAAAGCAAAGATACTGTGTACTTGGGGAGGGGTTGGTATTGTTATTCCTGAACCAGATCCCACATGGAAAGAATTCACCATCCTGAAGTTTACCTCTTCATATTTTGGGTCCTGGAAGACACAAATTCTACTTCCTATCATCTTCTCACTTGAAAAAGCTCCATTTCCCTAACCAAATGTATGATGACACCATACCAAGACTAGATAGCGAGTTTTGAGAGTCATCATTAAAGAATTCTCTCTTCTTCTAAGAAGAAGCTATGCTTTTGTTCCCCTCCAGGTCTTGTGGCAGCACACAGCATATACGCTGGAAAAACTACTGACTTCTTGAGAAAGGTCAGGTCTGGGACATAAGAATAACTCTTTAATCAATTGAATTTATGCTAATGCTTATTGAATCTGAACTTTCCAATGCTGCATTATAAATAGTTAGCAGAGAACAAAAGCTATTGCACTACTGCTTGCTTGTGTGTTTCCATTGTAAAAAAAAAATTACTTTGCGGCCATCAATCTTTTGTGACGAATGGGAGCTCAGTCACAGAATAACTAAGTATTCTCTTCTCACGATGGTGCCTTTGCTTTCTCTAGCTCATGAAATCCTCTTTTTCGGCTCCAACCTGAGGACCGTGAATCTGTCAAAAACAGTGATCATTTCCCCCTCTCTTGTTGATTTATCTCTCCTTTCTTTCTTAAATTCAGTTTTGATAGTCACGTGGATTACATCTCTTGTCTTATTCTATTTCTGGTTAGAACCTGCGCTCGTATGTATGAGGGGTTTGCAGCTAGATATGAAAACAGATTAAGTTTATCTGACCACCTTCTAAAACCTCACATTAGATCCAAATAGCACTAAAGCTGTAGCTTAACTTCATAGATGCTTCTTATGAAAGCTCCCTCATAAATAAAAAGGGCTTTGTGCTATTGAAGTATGTGGGTGTCCATCAGCCTCAGAATACATGCGCTGAAAATATGTTTATCTGCATAAGGACAAGAGTTTAATACCAAGCAGTGCCCAGATTAATACATTTTTTCCTCTAATGTTTCTGCTATTACCACCACCATTAAGAAACCTATGTTTACATATTTTCTTATAATTCACAAACAGCTTTACCTACATTTTATTTCACAGAATCACAGAATCTCAATGTGATAAGGGACCTCAGAGGTCATTGGAATCAAACCAGTATCTTGACCAAGAATCTTCTCTATAACATTCTCCAAAAGTAATTATTTATCCTTTTTAAAAACAAAACAAAACAAAACTCCCATAAAAGAAGAACTCAATACTACTCCAGACAACCATTCTACATGTGCACATTTCTAATCATTAAGAAATTTTCCCTTATACTAGGTCTAAATCTGTCTCTCTGCAAGTTATACCTGCTGCCCATAGTTCTTCCCACTGGGGCCAAGAGGAATAAGTTTAATCTTTCTTCTGTACATAAGATACTTAAAAGGTATTTCTCCTGACTGTTCTCTTCTTTGGGTTAAATATTCTCCTTTCCTTCAACTGATGCTATCATGATATGATTTTCTGTCAATTCCCCATCCTGGTCAATTCCTTCAGGACTGCTAGCTTATCAATACCATACTAAAATCTGGCACCCAAAAGAGAACATAATACTTCAACTATCATCTCACCAGGGTCAAACACAGTAGAATTATCACATCCTTATTTATGGTTCATATGATGTTCAATGTAGTTTAAGATCATATTAACTTTTTTATTTACTAAGTCATATTGTTGATGCATTTTGAGATTACAGGCCAATAGTCATTCAAATCTTTTTCATGGGAAATGTCTAACCATACCTTCCCTCTCCTATATTTGTGATGCTGATTTTTTATACCTTATTGAAACTTTACATTTCTCTCTATTGAATTTTACTTTAATAGATTTGATCTACCACTTAATTCAATAAGCATTTTAAGCATATCTTGACTTTGTTATTCCTCCCAACTTTGTGATGTCTGTACATTTAACAAATGTATTTTCCCCTCTAAGTCATTGATGAAAACATTGTAGTGCTTAGGACCAATGACAGATTCCCTGGGATACCACTAGAGATTTCCATCCAAGTTGACATTGAATTTATTCATGACTATTCTTTGCATCTGCTTATTCAATAAGTTCTGAATCTGCCTAAACTGTGTTGTTACCCAGCCGAAATTCTTCCATCTTATTCACAAAGATGGCATGAGAGAACTTACTAAATGCTTTGCTGAAATCTACCTGTACTATATTGTGACAAAAGAGTATAGTAAAAAACAATATTAGCTCTGAAGTCAAAGAACCTAGGTTCAAATCCTGCTTCTGATCTAACAGCTGTGTGAACTTCAGCGAATCATTTTGCTTATCTGGGCTATGGTTTTTTTCATCAATAGAAATAGAGGATTGGATTTTATGCTCCCTGAGATCCTTTCAGCTCTAACAATCTAGGATTCCATAACAGTATCTCAAAAACTGCAAAAATGTTAGTAGTCATTTTTTTTAAAGTTGGGGCGGTTAAGTGGTACAGTGGGTAGAGTGTGGGGCCTGAAATCAGGAAGACCCAAATTCAAATCCAGCCTTGGACACTTACTAGCGTCTTACTGTGTGACCCTGGGCAAATTATTTAATCTCTTGCTTGTCTCAGTTTCCTCAATTGTAAAATGGGGATAATAATAGCCTCTACCTTGGAGGGTTGTTCTGAGAATCAAATGAGATGATATTTGCAAATCCCCTGGCAAATCATAGGTGCTGTATGAATGCCTATTCATTTCCTTCCTTTTTAAAAATTAAGTCAACTTACTTCTCTAAGGCTACTTTATGTATTGGCTTTATAATCTTTCTCGCCCATTTTTGGTTCCAGGCTTAAAGAATGCCTAGGAAGTTGTAGTACTTTAATGCTAAAATGTCTTATCCAAATCCACCATCTCACAGATAGCTTCTCCAGGCTGGGGGCTGGGGGTGGGGGGACGGAGGTGGGGAGGAAGAAGATTAGGAGTCAGGAAGGATGAAAGAAGCCAGATTTGAAGGCATTCTTGCAGCCATTACACGGTATCTTGTAATGAAGTGATATGACCACATGATGGCAGCAAAGACCAACAGCAATCACGGTCATTCTCCAGCTGAGGAGCCAGATCTGTCTCAATCTCCCGGTCTGGCCCAAAGGCAGAGGTTTTGTAACTTCCTGATCCCAGTGGCAGAGGCTAAGCAGAAAAACTGAAGTATTTGACAATGACTTAGAAGTGACAATATCTGAATTAAGTTCCTGATAGAATTTTTCTATGTTTCTTGTGTGGGTTGTACGTTAGACTAACCAAAGATGGTAGAGAACACAAATCAGGGGTCTCTCCCCATTTTGAAAACTAGTGCTGTACATGACTGTTTAAGGAACTAATGAATTATAAAGATCTATGTCAATGTGAAGGATTATTTTTATTTCTACTATTAGTATTAACACAAGGAGAGGGTATTTCAGGAAAGAGCTTCACTGGAAGGAGCCCTGACCTGGGACTGAGAAGACCTGGTTACTAGATCTGCCTCTATAGTTACTAGCAGGCTAACCTTAGGCAATTGACTTAACTTCTATGAATTCAGTTTCCTTCCGTATAAAATGGGGATTAAAAAAAGTCTTCTCTACCTGTCTCCTAGGATTGTCATAAGGATCACAGGAGGTCATGAAAGCAAAGCACTTTGTAACAGTAAAGTAATAAATAAATGTCAATAAGGTATCGGGGCAATGAGAAGAGCCTGGAAATGGCTCCTTTTCTACTCGTGGTTCTGCTCCTTACCCTTTTCCCTTTTTCTCATTTCATTACCTAGTGGGTCATAAAACAGGGAGATATCTCTTTACTTAAAGTGTTAACACTGTCATGGAGGACGCGCTAACACACAGTCCAAATAGATCCCCCATAGAGAAGTCTCGACCCCTGTGATTTTTGGAGAACTGAGTTATATCACATTTCTTACGTGTTCTTTTTTTAAATAGTATTTTAGGGGCACGTAAAGCATCGGCCCTGGAGTCAGGAGGAACTGAGTTCAAATCTGGCCTCAAACACTTGACACACGACTAGCTATGTGACCTTGGGCAAGTCACTTAACCCCAATTGCCTTGCCTTCCCCCCTGCAAAAAAAAATAGTATTTTATTTTTCCAATTACATGTAAAGACAATTTTTAACATTCATTTAAAAAAAATTTGAGTTCCAAATTTTTCATCCCCCCTCCTTTTTTTTTCCTCCCCCATTCTTAAAACAGTAAGCAATTTTATATAGGTTATATATGTGCAATCATGTAAAACATATTTCCATATTAGTCATGTTATGAAAGAAGAAATAGACCAAAAGAAAAAAACAATGAAAAATAAAGTGAAAATAGTATGCTTCCATCTGCATTCAGACTCCATCAGTTCTTTCTCTGGTTGTGAATAGCATTTTCCATCATGAATCCTTTGGAATTGTCTTGGAACACTGTATTTCTGAGAAGGGCTAAGTAATTCACAGTTGATCATCACACAATCTTACTGTTACTATGTACGGTGGTCTCCTAGTTCTGTTCATTTCACTTTGCATCAGTTCATGTGAGTCTTTCCAGGCTTTTCTGAAATCTACCTGCTCATTATTTCTTATAGCACAATAATATTCCATTATATTCACATACCACAACTTGTTCAGCCATACCCTGATTGATGGGCCTCCCCTCATTTTCCAATTTTTTGCCACCACAAAAAGAGGCTGCTCTAAATATTTTTGTACATTTTTGTATGTTCTAGAAATCAATACTACATAAGATATAAGATATGATACAATAAGATATATTATATAATACTACAATAAGACATCAAATCTGCCCCTAGAAATCTCTAGCAATGTACCCCGGGATTAAAGGAAAAGATGACTGTCACAAAATTTTCGTCAAAGTTGCAGGAGGCCTTTCCAGATGGGGAAACTGAGGTGTGGAGAGGGAACAGTCACCCAAATAGAAAGTAGCAAAGCTAGGACTCTAACCCAGACCTTCTGATTCCCAGTCCAGGAGTCTTTCCACTTAATTATAATCCATCCCCTCTCCCCCTTTTTTTTTTTTTTAAAGATTCTGTCCTGCAGCCAAAACCCATTCTCTAGGGTCCTACACATTTTGCACAGATGACTTTGCCTCCTACATCACCAAAAAGACTGAGGCCACCTAATTTAAACTTCCATCTCCCTCAAACCTTCTCAGCATCATCATTCTCTCTCTTTTGCTCTGATCCCAGAAGAGGGGGAAAGGAATTCATATTTTAGACAGCACCTACTATATGCTAGGCACTTAACAAATATTATCTCATTTAATTTAATCCTCACAACAACCCTACAAGATAAATGTTATTTTATAGTAAAGAAAGTGAGACAAAAGGGGCTAAATTACTTGCTCAGGTCACAGAGCTAGTATGAATCTGAGGCCACATTTGAAAGGCCTTCCTTCCTTTGACCTTTTCAGAGGATCCAGCTACTACATTGTGTTTTTCTTCTCCTTCACCGATAACACTTCCTGAAAAAAAGCTGTCTATATATCCTTTTGACTTACTCTCTCTGCAACCCAGTGAGGTTAGAATTACACCGCCACAGAATTACAGAATTTTTAAGAGTTGGATTGAAAAAAAAAAAAAGAAAAAAAAGTTGTTTTGGCCAAGGATCTCAGTCCATACCTGAAAGTAATCTCCATTATGATATATTGACAAGTGGTTATCCAGCCTCTGTTTGAAGACCTCCAAGATCACTCAAGACTTCCTAATTATCAAATTAAATTACTTCCCCCACCCCCAGTCCTCATCCTTCTTAACTTCTCTACAACTTTTTACCCTGTCAATTCCTACCTCCCACTGAATATTCTCTCCTCCCTTTAACTTCAAAGACACCAAACACCACTAGTTCTCCTCCTACCTCTTTAATTGCACCTCCTCTGTTTCTTTCCCTGACTTTTCATAAGCTTTTCCCAGCTCCTTGATGTGATTGTGCTCCTACAGTTCTGTTCTTGAACCTTCTCCCCCCCCCCCCCCCCCCCCCCCCCCCGTGCCCTTCTACACACATGGTCTTGGCAGCCTCATTTGCTGCAGTGGCTTCAACTGACACTTCTAAACAGAAGACTCCTAGATCTCTAACTCTAGTTCTGATCTTCCTTTTGGACTTCAGAAGCATCTCCAACTTCTTTTGGGACATAAGTTGACCAACAAGCATTTATAAACACTATGTATGCCAAGTGCTGGGGACACAAAACAGTCTCTGTCCTCAAGGAGCTTATATTCCGTGACCTTATGGAGACACTTCTATAGATTAAATACAAAATAGTTATCGTTTGCCTCAATTCTTACCTAGCCTTTAATTACCGAATAGGTATTGCCTCAGATAAATTGAGACCTGGGCAAGACCTTAATTCAAAAGGGCCACGGTCTCCCACTGCACCCAGGGCCATTGCCATTTGTCTTGACCTATGTCTTGCCCCTGGACTCTGGATGACTGGAGGAGAGAGTGAGGCTGGTGATGTCGCACTGCCCTTTCTCACTTGAATCTAATTCACTTGCAAGTCAAGACATCACCCTCCTGATGTCATTGGTCCTCTTTGACAATGAAGGATGAACAGCAGCTACAACCAGGCAGTTAGAGAAGGTGGGGCACTAGCAACTGTGGGGATCAGAAAAGGCTTCATGTAGAAGGAGGTGCTTCTACTGAGTTTTGAAGGAAGAGAGGGCATATATGAATTGGAGAATATTGCAGACATGGGGGATAGCCATTGTACAGGGGTGGAGACAGGAGATAGAATTCTCCACCTGAGGAACAGAGAGCCCACCAGTCTGGCTGGAGCCCAGAACTCACGAAGAGGAAAAACATAGGAGTTGCAAATATAGTTAAGTCCATCCAGGGTATAAAGGATTTTAAAAGCCAAACAGTTTTTATTTTATCTTAGAGAAAACAAATAGGAAACCATCGTAGCTTATTAAGAAGGAGAGTGACAGGATCAGATGTGTTCTTCAGGAAAATCACTTTGTCAGCTGTGTGGAGCCCAGGCTAGAAGAGAGGAAGGATTAGAGTATTAGAAGCAAGATGTGGTAAGAGCCTGAACTAAAGTGCTAGATATGGAAGCAAAGAGAAAGGGAAGGCTGAGGGAAATATTTTGGAGGTAGGAAAGATAAGGCTAAACAGTAAGTATTTTATCCTATAGGTAACAGGGAACCTTTTTGAGAAGAGGAACAACGTGATTTGAAGTGCTCCTTAGGAAGATAAGAGTGGCACATCTATGAATGGCTGACTGGAGAGGAGAGAGAATGGATGCAAGATCCATAATGAAAGGAAACTATTGCAATGCTACTGGCAAGAAATGATGGAGGACTGATCCAAAATGGTGGCCGCGTGAGTGGAGTAGAGCGGACATATATAAAGAGAGTTGGGGAAAGCTGACAATATGATTGTCCCTGCCTGTTCTTCGTTTGTGCTCCTCCCTTTGCCTGGAATATTACCCTACTCCATTCTGTTCCTCCCCTTGCCCAAATCCTTTAATTCTCAATTTTAAGTTGGAGCTCCTATATGAAGCCTTCCCTGCCTGTTCCAGCCCACACTAATCCTCCATTCTCTGGACTCCTGCAGTGCTTAGAATCTGTCCTGACCAACTGATGCCTCATTTGCTAGCATCTTGCACCATTTTCTGATTTTCATGAGTGAGAATCTTGCCTCCCAACTGGACATGGGAGCTACTTAAGAGCAAGGACCCTGCCTCCACTCCTTTCTTGCTCTACCTCTCCCCCTTCATGGTAGCCAGTGCCTAGCAAAGGGTTGGGGTGACAGGAAAAGAGTTTGCTGTAAGGGGATAGGACTTCCTTGGTATAGGATGGACAGCCCTTTTCAAAAGCAGCCTTTGGCTATTTTGATAACCAAAGGTTCCCCCTAGGAAGCCAGTCTTCCCTTCTCAGAAAGAGATAATTCCCTCAGGGTTAGAAACTCCTTTCAGCAGTGTCAGAACTGGCAACACCCAAGGGTGTGTCTCACGGGTCCTGACAGGCATTAAGCTTCATTACCAAGGGACACATATCTGTTCCCAGAGCTGTTATGGTATGATCAAATCTCATAGTTTTTATCTCTAGGGAATTCACCCTGGTACAGTCATGGATAGAGCATATCCCCTAAAACAAAGATAGAATTATAACAACTCACATTTCTAGAATGTTTTGAGACTTACCAAGCACTTTCCTCCTAACAACCCTATGAAGTGGGTAGCACAAATATTATGCCCATCTTTTATAGGTGAAGAAATTCAGGCTCACAGTTGAAGGGATATGTTCATAGTCAAATGGCTAGCAAGTGTTGGAAGCAAGATTTGAACCCAGTGCTAGCCCCTGTACCACATGTGGCCATGGGCTTCCCACCCCTGAAGAGGTGATCTTTTGTATGCTCTTATTTTCTGAACCTCCAGAATCATGGAAGGGAGCAATGTGATACAGTATAGTTCAGAGGTCAAAGGGACCTCAAAGGTTAGCTAGTCCAACCTATGCTTGAAGAGGAATTGCCTCTTTACATTATGTCTGCTGAGTGGTCATCTAGCTCTACTCTAAGATCGGCACTATTAGGGAATCCTTAATCTTGGGGAAAAACCATTCCAATGACCAGAAAAGGTCTTCTACCAGGAGTACGCTGGTAAGTGTTTAACAACCTTCTCTTTGAGGGGGAAAAGGATGTAGGGCACATTTTAAAGTTTAATTTGTATTATTTACATTTTCTCCATCATTTTTAAACTCTAGACAATCAACAAAATAATAAATCAAAACTTGATTTGTAGTATTTTCCATTTTCTGTAGTGTAAATTTAACAATTCCTGGACAGTATGAGCTGGCTGCAGCTGACCATTGCCTTGTCCCCACAAATCTCTCTCCTGCTATTACCTGGGGTTCCACCTTTAGTTTCATGCCTTTGGGTCAACCATTGCTTCCTATTTGCAAGTCCTCTTTTAAAATGCAAACATCTCTTAAAGGGGTGACCCATTAATCAGAGAATCTTGGAGCGAAAAAGGAAACCCCAAAATCATTGAATTGAACCCATACCTACCTAAGCAGGAATTCCCTATATAGCATCCCTGGCAAGTGTAACGGCAACCACACTGGCATACCCAGGATGGCTGTTAGCACAGATTCATCGATCTGCTTTACTAGGAAAGATGACTGTTTCAGGGGTCAACAATGTTCTTTAATTACATAAAATACAAACAGAGGAAATATAGAAAAGAGAAAGAAAGACCAACAGACAGGGCTTTACTGCCTGAATCAAAACAATACTGCTATATATACTTTACATTCCCCACTGGATCAAGAGAGCCTTTACCTCTGAGCGGTTGGTGAGCTCTGTACGCATGGACACTTCAGAATTTCAACCAAGGAATCACAAGATCCTTCTTGTAAGTAAGCCCCCAAGGCAAAAGCTCACCTCTCAGAATATATACTCTTTAGGCTCAGTGCCTAATTAGAAATTAGCAAAAAGGTGTGTAAGCCTTCCTACAAGCAAGCAAGTTTCCCTTAATGGCCTCCACATGAGGCCTATTGATAGTCGGGGAAGATCTTATTCCCCATTAACCAACCTTACAGCAAGTCACCATCCAGCTTCTTGGTCTCAGTCAAAATGAGATCTCTTAAAGACCTTAGCTTCAAGAGACCAAGATCTACCACTACACCCTGGGCCATCTTCAGTCATCTTGATGTATATCTGGCCACTGGACCCAGATGGCTCCAGAGGAGAAATTGAGGCTGGTGACTTTGCACAGCCCTCCCTCACCAAAATCTAATTCACTAGCATGTCATGGCATCACCTCCCTGATGTCATAGTCCTCTTTGAGAACAAAGGACAAACAAGCAACGACAACAACCATTCACCTTCCACTTGAAAATCTCTGGTGGTAGGGAAGCAACTACTTCATCAGGTAATCCACTCCATTTTTGGTAAGTTCCCATGGTTAGCAAGTTTATGATCATTATTATATTGCTCTGAAATCTACCTCTCTCTGATTTCCACCCATTTGCTGTTCCTATTTCTGCCCCATGGCACCAGGCAAAATAAATCTAATCCTTTTTCCATCTGACAGTCCTTCAAATACTTGAAGACAATTATCACTTTTGCCATTTGGACCAGACTCCTCTCATCCATCCCCACCCCAACACGTATACTGTTTCTTCCCTAAGCTAAACTTTCCTATATGAACCCCATATGTCTAATTCTTTAAGTGAAGGCTGGGTGGCCATTTATTGGGAATGACATGGAGACATTTTTCAGGCATGGGTTAGACTAGATGGCCTCTGGGGTCCCTTTCAAATCTGAGATTCTGTGAATCTGTGGTACTCTGGTAGGGTGGGTCCAATACTGCCTGAGAGAAGCATCAGTCATGGAAAGGAGAGAAGGCAACCCTGAAAACGGGGAAATAAATACAGAAAGGGAGGGAGGTATTGAAAACAAATCTCCCTTACTTCAGAGTTTTGCCTTGGGTTGTCCCTGAATGTAAGAATCTGCCAACACAAAGCCCATCAATTGGGCTATGTCAGAGACGCCATGCACTTAAAAGACTGGCTTAGAGACTACTTGATGTGTTGACTGTGCCAATGAAAAGATAATCACCTCTCCCAAGCAATACCAGGGGTGGGGCAGAGGTCATGGAGCATGACAAATTCCCTCTCTGTAGAACACTGAATAGACATGCCCAAGAATTGTGGGCATGAACAGAGAGGCCACACCTGCACAATGCCCTGGGAATTGCTTTTAGAGTACCTAGGAATGCCATTCTATCTTCTTTTAGACACTCCTTGAATTCCCTCCCCTTTGAACCAGAAGTTTCCAGATATCACCTCTTAGTACAAGTGTGAAGACTTTGGTGTCCAGGAGCCACTCTTCTGTCTCTGTCACCCCCTTCCCCACAATGCCAGTGCAAGTAGGCTGTGCCTAGTCACCTATTATCCATCACAGTCTTAGAGTCAAAGGATGTTAGAGCTAAAATGAACCTTGGAGATCATCTAGTTATTGAATCATAGCCCTAGAACTGGAAGGGGTCATAAAGGTCATTAGGCTTGGGGTTCATTTTACAGATGAGGAAACTGAGGCCTGGAGATGTTAAGTAATTTGTTCAAGGTGATAGGAGGAACAAATGGTAAAGCAAAGATTTGAACCTAGCCCTCTGACGCTAAATCTAGTGCTCCTTCTTATTACTAATGCCCTTGTTTTGCAAATGAAGAAACAGAGGCCTAGAGGCCTAAATAGAGGCCTAGTTAATTTGTCCAAGGCCACACAAGTACTTAGCCACAGAACTGGGGTTTGAGCCTTTGGGGCCTCAATCCTAGGTCTCCCTTCTATTCCTACAATGCTCCTTAATTCATGCCAATGTACTAATAGCTGATAACCTCTTAATGCATTAGACCTTCCAAAGATACTTTCCTGTGAAAAGGAGACAATGACTTGGACCCAAGGAATGGTGCTCTAACATTGAGATTTCACGGAAGGCTCTCCAAGCCACACTACTAACCAGGGATAAAGTCTCACATGAATAAGTCTGATCCTGTTCTCAGTTAATCCACAAGCATTCTGTTTAAGGTTTAGCATTTCTGAGGCTACTGTTCCTTCCAACTTCTAGGAAAAAACAATGTTTAGAGCTTGAAATGTTTGAGGCCACTGGTACATTGGGAGACACCTGGGTCCTAGGTGGAATTTGCACTACCACCGCCCCCATCCCCGGTTATTTACAAGATGTTTTGGGAATACTAAACAGAAATCTAAACAACACATGCTGTTTTCTTCCCAAAATTACTTTGCATTTAGTTATCTATGTATAGTCCCCTCCACCCAGAAAAATGTAAACTCCTTGTGGGCAGGGACTGTTTTGGTTTTGTCTTTGTATTGTCTGCACCTTGCAGAGAATGCTTTGTGTATTATATAGGATAATAGATTTAGAATTGCAAGGGACCTTAGAAGTCATCTAAGTAGGGATAAACTGGAGCCAGCTTCAACTGGCAGCTGGCTTCCAAGAATCAGTTGTGAACTTCTCAGTGTGAGCGCTTACATCTCAGAAATTAGCAAACACTTCAAATCAAGAGCTTTGTGTGTGTGTTTTTTTAAATCTATCTCCTAGACTTAAGAGAGTGGTGGAGAAAATGTTAATAACACAGATTAAAAGTATGTCATGGGCACTAATTTATTTTTTCTGCAGAAGTGATCATTAAACATTTACAGGCACACTTCTGCATCTCCCCTCCCCGCCCCCACTCCTTCATCATGTTATATTCCAGTGGGGAGATACATCACCTGCATAGATAAGTGTACATTGTCACCTGGCTGCCCTACTTTGGCAATCCTCTGCTATCTCTACCCCCCCCCCCAATCAGATACCTTTCTTCTCCCCTCCCCAGTTTAGCTTCTTTTGGTGTATTGTCTTTCCAAGTTAGACTGTAAGCTTCTTGAGGGCAGGAACTGTCTTTTTTCATATTCATATCCCCAGTGCTTAGTACTTGATTAATGTTTATTGACTATTGACTAAATATAATATGAAGTGGTTTGAGGAGAGAAAGAATACACTAGTAACTGGAAGAGGTGGGAATAGCAATGAAGACTTCTTGGAGGAGGTGGTACCTAAGCTGAACCCTGAGAGGAAGATAAAGATGCTGAGGTCAAGATTACGTTCTAGGCATGGGTGAGTCAGTGCAGAATTGAGACATGGAATGTGGAGTTTGGGAAACAGCTAATAGTCCAATTTGCCTGAGACATGGAGTGAAACAGGATAATGTGGAATAAAGTTGGAAAGATAGGTGAAAACCAGTTTGTGAAGGGCCTTGAATGCTAAGGAATTTATATTTTATCTTATAATCTATCAAGATTTACTGGAGGGTTATAAACAGAGTAACGATATCACCAAGCTTTTGCCTTAGGAAGATTAATTGGAAAGTTGTGTGGAAGATGTACTGAAGAAAGGAGAGACTGAAGGGAGGGGAACCAATCAGGAATCTGTTAACAATAGTTTAGGCCAGAAGTGATTAGAGCCTAAACTAGGACAGTGGCTGAGTGAATGGAGGAAAGAAGACAGCTGTGGAATTTTTGGCAGGACTTAGGAAATGATTTGGATGTGGGTTTTTGTGCAGCAATGGATAGTTTTACCCTCAGGCTACTGTTTCAACCTTCTTCCTATAGGCTGGCTACTCCCAGAGTTGGCTCCTCCAGGTTCAAAGTATTCTATTGGTCTGCATTCAGTTAAAACCAAAGCTCATGAGCCCCTGGGCCCAATGGAGGTTCTAAGAGTATGCTCCAAACATGTCTCAGGCTAAGGACTGCTCTCCCCTGGTTCAGTCCCAAGGCCTCTTATTTTCATTGGGTAAACAGCTGAATCGCCTTCTATCCCCTGTGCTCCTTCCTTACTTCTGAGCTGCCAGGTTTCCAGGACACGTTACTGGGAGTTACTTCCCTTAATCCCCCGATGGCAGAATAGTCAGGACAGATTTGCCAAGTACTACCAGTGCCTTTTGAAACTCAACTTCTCTGGGAGCCTTGTCAAGATGTTAATCCTCAAAGCAGATAGAGGGCTTGAAGGCAAAAGCCTGGGTTATTTTCATTCCCACATACAGGCTTCCCAGCCTTACAAGGTCTTTGGTTTGGAGAAACAGAAATAACTAGCAACAAGCAAAGAAACCAACTTTTCTCTGCCCAACCCAAGCTCCCTTCGAGATCCCTGGATAAGAAGTAATTGCAAAATGATAAAATCATATTGGCATATGGCATATTTGGAATACTGGGAATGTGTAAAGATAAAATGAGAGAGGATAGTACAGGAGAGTACCCAAGAGTGACTCAGTAAGCTTCACTTAAATTCAATGATTCAATCCAACTAACAGTTATCAAGCCCCTACCATCAGGCACTATGCTAGGCACTGGGGCGAGGAGCAGACATGAAACAATCCTTTTCCTCAGGGAGCTTATGTCCCATTGTAAGGATACACATTGTAAATAATGATGCTATTTGTTATTTAAAATGTGCTTTACAATTTACAGTAATGCTTTAACTGTGCAAAGCACTTTTACCTACATGTTCTCATTCGATTCTCGTACTATGAAGTGAGATCTGTTATTATCTACATTTTTTCTGAAAGAGGATTTGAACTCAGATCTATTCTGACTCCAAGTATTTTATCCACTATGCCACATAAATAGGTATAGTATAAGAAGGAAGAGAATAACGAGGGGTAGGGAAGCCTTCACAGAAGACAAGGTTGCTAAGAGGCAGAAATGAGGTGGCTGGAAGACCTATTATTCAATGCTCAGAGATAGAGAGGGAGCTCCCAGTTCAGTGAATGGCTGCCAGTAGTCCTTTTGATACTGTCGATCACCCCCTGTCTTCTTTCCTCCATTCACTCAGACACCATCCTAGTTTAGGCTCTAATCACTTCTGGCCTAAGCTATTGTTAACAAATTCCTAATTGGTTCCCCTCCTTTCAGTAGTTGTCTGAGAACATACGTGACTGGGAGTAGTATGGAAACAAGACAGGATAAGTAAGTGGGAAGGCCTTAAATATTGCCCTAAGGAATCTCTGTTTTATCCTATAGGCCATAAGGAACTCCTGAAGGTTTGTGAGTGGGAGCAACGGTCAGACTTGTGGGGAAATTATTTGGAGAGGTGTATGAAGGATGGATTGGAGATGGATGGGAGAGACTAGGAGTGGGAGACCAGTTAGGAGGCAATGACAGGTAATAAGTGATGAGGGCCTATGTAAATGGAGAGAAGAGAGAGATGTTATAGAGGTAGAATCTAGAATTTTGACTATTGTAAATACCTAAATTTACTATAAAGGACATATGAAGGAAGACACTATCTGCATCCAAGAAAGAATTGATAAATAGAAGTATATATAGAATGGTTTTACATATATATGTGTATGTATATACACATATATGTATATACATAAACATATTTGTATCTAATGGTAGCCATGGGGAAGGGGGAGGTGGAAAAAAGAAGGGGAAAAAAAGGAAAGGAAAAAAAAACCAAAGTTACATGAGAACCTTATTATATATTTCAAATAAATGGCAAGTTGTACATAATAGATTTGCAGTTTCATGTACAATCTATTTTTCTATTCTACTATGTTATAGAAATGCTTGTTTTATTTCTTAAGTTTAGAAAAATATAGAAAATTTAAAAAGAAAAAGAATGATTTATTAAATTACTATGTGCCAAACACTGTGCTAAGTGCCAGGAATACAAATAAAAAAGCAGACAGTCCTTGCACTCAGAGAGTTCACTTTCTAATTAGGGAAGAGAACACATAGAGAAGAATCCAGCTTCAAGACAAATGGAAAGGTTCTGTTCTTTAAGACTTGACAGCTGATTAAGCACAGAGAGGAAGGAGAAGGAAGAGTTGAGGATGATTCAGAGGTGCCCAGCACGGGTAACTGGAAGGACAGTAGTGTCCTTAACAGAAATAGACAAGTTTGGAAAAGGGGCATATTTAAGGAGAAAATTAATGAGTTCTTTTTTGGACACGTTGAGTTTGAGGTGATGTCATGACATCTATGTGAATACACCTAGCAGGCAGTTAGGAAGTTCAGAAAAAAAGACTGGGATTGGACATAGAGATCTGGAAAACTCCAAGAGAGCACACAAAGGGAGGGGAAGAGAGTCCAGGATAGAGCCCTGAAGAACACCCACTCTAAAGGGACAGGGAACAGGTGGTCCAGCAAAAGAGACTGAGGAAGAACAGTCAGGTGGGTAGGAAAAGACCCGGAAAGAAAAGTCTCACAGAGGCCAAGGGAGAAGAGAATTTCTAGTAAAAAGGGGTGATCAACAGTATCAAAAACTGCAGAGAAGTCAGGGATGATGAAGACTGAAAAAAGACCAGAAGATTTACCAGCTAGGTTGTTGGTAACAAAGGGGCAGCTGGGTGTCACAGTGGATGGAGAACTATGCCTGGAGTTGAAGACCTGAGTTCAAATCCAGTCTTAGACATTTACTAGCTGTGTGACCCCAGACAAGTCACTTAACCCCATTTACCTCAGTTTCATCATCTGTAAAATGAGCTGGAGAAGGAAATGGCAAACCACTCCAGTATCTCTGCCAAGATAACCCAAAAATGGGGCCACCAAGAGTCAGGCATGACTGATGGTAACAGTGTAGAGAGCAATTTCAGAAAAGTGGTGGGGTCGGGAGGAAGTCAAGGGATTGAGGATTGAGTGTGTGCTAGGGAGGCAGAGATAATGAGGAGCGATTATTCTTTGTAGGAGTTTGGCACTGAAAGAGAAGAGAGATATAGGACAATAGCTTGAGGAGCAGGTGAAGTCAAATGTTTGTAGGAAGTTGAAAAACAGCCAATAGATAAGTAGAAACTAAAGATAAGAGAGAGGTAATGCTCTCCAAGGAAAAGCTCTAGGAGAGATTTTTGCTGTTGTTGAGTCATTTCCAGTGGTGGAACCCTTTGTGACCCCATTTGGGGTTTTCTTGGCAAAGATATTGGAGTGGTTTGTCATTTTCTTCCTCCAGCTGAGGCAAACAGGGTTAGGTGACTTGCCCAGGGTCACATGCTAGTAAGTGTCTGAGGCCAGATCTACTGTGCCATGTAGCTGCCCTCTAGAACAGATAGGAGGACAGAATTACAATAAAAGCTGACATTTGTATAGTGTTTTGTTTTGTCTTGTTTTTGGAGGGGGGAGGCAGGGCAATTGGGGTTAAGTGACTCACCCAAGGTTACACAGCTAGTAAGCGTGTCAAGTGATTGAGGCCGGATTTGAACTCAGGCCCTCCTGACTCCACGGCCGGTGCTCTACTCACTGTGCCACCTAGCTGCTCCTGACATTTATATAGTGCTGAAAAGTTTACAAAACATTTCACATATGTGATCTCTGGATACTCACAATAGTATCATGGCAAGAACTCTGGATATGAAATCAGAGACCCTGGGTTCAAATCCCAGCTCTGTTACTGACTACCTGTATAATCTTGAACAAGTGACCTTACTTCTGGGCTGCTATTTCTTTATTTATAAAAAAGCAGGGTAGGGTGAGATGATCTGTGACATCTCTTCCGCTACTTCTAACACTTGTAAGATGTTTTGTAACTCCACAAAGCACTAAGAAAATGTTAGCTATTATCGGCTAATGGCACCATGCTCCATAAAACACGGACCCAAATCATGCAAATTGATTTTTATTTTCGTCTTAAGGCAAGGAAAGCAATCACACCAAGTCTTAGGTCTTTAGAAAGGACTGATTTAAGACTTGGTTCCCAAGAGACAACTTTAGATTTGGAACTTTATGTTCTGAACTTGAGGCATCATTAAGCCACAGCCCTATCCAGAGCATTCCAATTCTATCTTGCCTTCTAGACTAAAAGGGGCCATCCCTTGGTTCACTTCTTAAAGAGGCCTATTTGCTGAATGAGCCTTACCTCACTCAAAGTGAGAACCTGAAAAGGCCTTAGCCTAAAATGGCCAGGGTCTCCCAATGCATCCTGGGCCATCTCCAGTCATCCTGGTGAATAGCAGGCCACTGGACCCAGGTGGCTCTGGAGGAGAAAGTGAGGCTGGTGACTTTGCACAGCCCTCCCTCACTCAAATCCAAAGTCAACAGCAAGTCATGTCATCATTTTCCTGATGTCACGGTCCTCTTCTAAAATGAAGGACAAACACAACCATCAGATCTGGAGTTGCAAGACACTTTAGGAATCTCTAATCCAATCTTTTCAGGGAAAAACTAAGACACAAAAAGTGATGTGTTTTGCCCAAAGTCATATAGGGAGTTTATAGAAGAGTTGGGACTAAAGAATGATGAACTTAAGAGTCCCTGGATCTGAGTTCAAATTATTGCTGCTACTTCCTGCCTGTATGGCCCTGGGCAAGTCATTTAAACTTTCTGAGTCTCATTGTCCTTACCTGTGAAGTGAAGGGGTTGGACTAGTTCACTTTCAAGGTCCCTTCCAGTTCTAAATCTATAAATCCTACATCCCTACTCCAACCACAGCCATCATCTCAAGTTCTATCTCCCCCAAGTGATGGAGGCAACCGAGAACTCTGATCCTGAGAGCTCTGAGTCTTAATGTAGCTTGAGTAAGGTTGAGAGTGAGGCAGGGGAGAACAGGGGGGACTCCAAGGTGAAGTACTAGGAAGGCAAACCAGCACAAAACAGAACATAGAATGAGACAGGAGTCAGCCCAGAGAAAGTAAAGCAAGCAAGCTTTATTGAGGGGAAATACCCATAGTAAGAAGGGGGAAGTAAGGGAAATAGAAACAAACAAGATCCATAGGGATGCTAGGTAGAATAAGGCACCCAAACTGGTAAAAATTCAGTGGGTTTTTGTAGGCTTCTTACCTGGATGAAGTAGGACTAAACATTAGGGGAAGGTAGCTGGAGAGTCTAGACCTGACCCCTGACCCTACCACTTGCAGGAAGAGGGAGGGGCATAGTCAGTACACTCAATCAACAAATGTTTCCTGAGTGTCCACTGTGGAAGAGGGCATCAGAGGGCATCAGAGTAGGGCAGTCTCAGCCTGTAACATAAAGATGGGCTTTCGGACATCGCTTCCTAGGATGATGGCTGAGAGCACTGTGCTGGAAGTGCTACGAGTTCCAGTGCTCTTGGGTTCAGTATCCTGGGCTGTCTCCATTAAAATCCAACATGGTCAAAGTGATACTGGTGGCCTGACTGTCCTGGCAGATGGTGACTCCTGTTCGTCCTTCCATGAGGAGAGACAGAGACAGAGAAAGACAGAGAGACGGAGACAAAGAGACCCACCTCCTTCCCCTACTCCCAACACTCAGTGCTACTAAGGGGTCTAGGTGACAGACTCTGGGCCCAAGTCTCTGGGCTGCACTTGAGGACCTAGAGGGCCACATATGGCCTGGAGGTCACAGGTTCTCCACCCCTGAACTAGGCTCTTCTCCTCTATTTCTTCATTTAAGGCCCTGCCCCTATAAAAAGTCAGTCTCTGTAAGACAGTACTGATTGATGAGATTGTCCTAGGCCTAAAGAAACAGGCTCTTCAATCTTGAGTGGGACTCCACTCAACTACTTCTGTTTAGAGTGTAAACAGATTCCAGTCAGAGTGAGTTCTTATCCCAGGGAAAGAAAACCTGTACTTGTACCCCTTCCATTAGAGTTCAGGGTGACCCAGCTCATGAAGGAGAAAAACCATCAGAGTGGTCTGGATGGAGATGGATTCCCCTGTCTAGATTGCTGGAGGTGGCTTCGTCTCAAGATCAAGCCACGTTCTCAGCAGGAGGAGCCAAAATCTTCTAGCCCACTTCCACATTAAATGTCTCCCTATCAGGGTTGATTTTCACTTGTCACAGGCAATTTCTTTAACAAAGGTATTTAAGGCACCCAGTGTCTCCATTGGTTTGTCTTTGGTCATGGAGAGAAACCACTGGCCATCAATATGTTGATTACCAGCTAGCCTAATAAATAAGTTGATTATTAATTACCCAGAAACTCTGTCTCCTGGAGTTTTTCATTTGTTACACTTCCATGGTACCCTCTAGTTCTGGAATTTTTTAATCTATGAAATATCTACAAGATGAGGCTGAATGTGAGGGATATAAATGGGAGGCTAATGGGAGAGATATAAAGAGGTAGGAGGAACTTCAGAGAAGAAGCATAATTCCAGGAAAGAAGTACTAACCTTGGGGTCAAAGGACCCTAGTTTGAATTCTGCTTTTGATACTATCTGTGTAAACTTCGGTAAACCATTCCGCCTCCCCGGGCATCAGATTCTTCGACTGTAAAACGACGGGTTTGGGCTAGATGGCTTCCGAGCTCCGTTTGCCTCTAGATCCGTGAACCTATGGGCTCTGAGGACAGTTTGTGTGTATGAGGACACTTCTGCTTTATCACCTTCTGATGTTATCCAGAGAAGGAGGCTGAAAGGCTGGGCTGATCTCGCCTTCTCATATTAGTCTGTAATTCTTGTCTGAACCATATATTTTGGCTTGATGAGATTTCGTGCTCTTCTTTAATTGCTCCATTTGTGTAAGCCCTGTCTCTACAACTAGACTACAAACCGCTGAAGAGAAGGGACCGTGTCTATTTTTGTTTCCATGAACACAAGAGCACGGTGCTAGGCACTTTACAGTTGCTTAGCAAATACTCTGAGTTTTGAAGGTGAAGCAGCTCCCACAGATCTCTTTTCAGGATCTTTTGGTCAAAGCAGAAAACGTGAGAGTCCGTGAGAGACCCACAGAAGGGGTCCTCTCTTTCCCTGCTCAGCCAATCTCCAGCAATGCTCCAGTTCAAGGAAAATATTGAGCTAGAATTGTCTGCTGAGATGCTAAAGCCTAATATTTCACGTGATTCCTGGCACATTATGATTGCTTAATAAATATTTGCTGATTGATTGAAAACTCACTAGCAGGTGACCATTTCTCTGAAGTGCTGGAAGGAGAGAAGTCTTCTCATTCTATGAATGGAAATTTTGGGGTAGTGAAGGCACCTTCAACTTTGGGACTGAAGGTAAGTTTTCTCTAAAATCATCTTAGGTGAAGAGATTGGAATAGCTGACCTCAAAGGTCACTTCTAGCTCTAAATCCGGTAATCCTACGAGCTAGGGACATAGCTCTCACTTTCTATTTCTGTCTTTTTTCTTTCTTTCTCTCTATCTTTGAGTCTTGTCTTTTTTTTTTTTTTTTTTTGGTCTCTTTCTTATAGAATCACAAAATGTCAGAGCTGGAAGGAATGTCCTGGGCCATCTAATCCCACCCATATCTGAAAAAGTATCCTCACTCCAACATACCTAACAAATTCATATAGCTTCTGCTGGAAGACATCCAGTGAGGGGAAACACATTATTACTCAAAGTAGCCTATTCCACTTTTGGACAGCCCTAATTACTGGGAAGTTTTTCCTTATATCCATCCTAATTTTTGCTCTTTGCATTTTCTACCCATAGAGCCTAGTGCTGCCACCTGGAGCCAAACAGAAAAACAATCAGATGCTTCTTCCATATGACAACCTTTTAAATATTTGAAGACAGTGTCTTCTCCTCCAGGCTCAGCATTCACAGACCCTCATATAATATGACCCTTAATCAGCCTGGTTGGCCTCTTCTGGATGTCCCCATCCTCCAATGTCCTTCCTAAAATACGGTGACCTGAACTGAGCACAATATTCTAGATTTGGTCAGATCAGGGCAGAGCATAGGGGGACTACATTGGTCATAGAATCTAAGCCTGTTTTTATATAGCCCAAATGCATTGGTTTTTTTGTACTCTATGTCTCTGTCTTTCTGTCTATTTCTATGTGTCTTGGTTTTTCTTGCTTTTTCTCTCTGTTCCTGACTCGTTTTTGTCCCTTTTTTTTAATCTCTCTCTTTCACCCATACTTTTCTTCTGTCTCTCTGTTGTCTCTCCTTGTCTCTCTCTGTCTCTTTTCCTGTTCATCTCTATGATCTTTGTCTGGCCAACCATATAAATATAATAGAACTGAAGTCAACTATCCTAGGAAAATCCAGGATTGTGTCATAGATTTGTGGTAGGAAAAATGAGAAATACAAATATCTGGAAATTCAGATTTAGGACACTGATTGCTTAATGAATGTTGGGATACGCCAAACAGAGAAAGGGGGAGAAGAAATCATGGGAGAACAGTTATGGTCATCACCAGATGATTATGTCATCTGTGTCTAAAAATGTTTAAGTAAATGAGAGGATAAACTTTTCTTCCTTCTCTTCCACCTAACTTGCACCTCCCCCAACTTGTCAGAGAGAGTGAATTATTGACTACAGAGAATTCATTGTGCTAAGCTCTATCTTTGTCCAATGGGAAGTGATATTTAGAATGGAGACCCTAAAGCTCTGCCAAAACCCATTAACTTCCTTTGTCACCAAAGACAGATAGGTTTCGATGCTGTTGTGTTTTCACTGGAGGCATCCTATGATCCTTTGAAAATTACTGTGGCTGATATCTTTTGTTTTTTCATCATCTAAATTTCCTAATGTATTCCTCCCCTTCCCAGAGAGCCATCTCTTAGAATAAAGAATAAAAAGGAGGGGGAAAACAGTTCAGCAAAACTAGCCAACACATCGACCAAGTCTATATTACATGTACTGTTCCACATCCATAGCCCCATCAAGGTGCTTTCTCATACTTATTTTTTGGGGTCAAACTTAAATTTATAATTTCCAGAATTCATTTTTCATTCTTTCCATTTACATTGTTATAATCATCCTATATAATGTTTTCCTCATTCTGCTTATTTCATTTTGCATCAGTTCACTTGTCTTTACCTATTATTCTGTATTCATCATATTCATCATTTCTTAAAGCATAGTGACATTCCATGACCTTCATGACCACAGCTTGCTTGGCTCTTCCCTCGTTGATGAGTATCTCCTTTTTTCCAGTTCATTGCTACCACAAAGGGTTGCTGCTCTAAAAATATTTTGGTGTATATAGGACCTTTTCCTTGTTAAATTCTAATGGTTTGGCAAAATCTAATAGTATATGTGCTAAGTCTCTCTTTCCTATTTTTCCCCCTCTGATCTCAGATCTCATCTCCTGGTACAGATCACAATTCATCTGTACCACTTTATCTTGGGTAACCCTTGTCCAAACTTTCACAAATCTCCCACAGAGGAGCCACCAGACATGCCACATGCCTTCCAGGTCTTCTAATATCCCATGAATAATGGTGCAGCCCTCAGGCTCTCCATCTGTTCAATGATCCTTCTAGTGGCTCAACTTTGCCACCTCAAAATCTCCTTTGAATTCTCATTCTTTTTACTTTCCAAGTCTGATCAATTGCCCAGTTTTGTCAATCCTGCCTCCATGACATCTCTAATATTCCTCGCCTTATCTCTCCTTGAACAACCACTATTTTCAGACATTAGTGACCTTTCACCTAGAGTATTGCAAGAGCTTCTTCATTGTTCTTCTTGCCTCTAGTCATTTCTCTTTAATCCACCCTCCACACAGATGCCAAAGTGATATTCCTAAAACATATGTCTGACTTGGTCACCCCTCTGTTCAAAAAGTCACAGTGGCTTCCTCCTGCCTCTAGGATACATATGAATTCCTCAGCTTGTCATTTAAAGCACTTCATAATCTGTCTCCTAAGCTTACCTTTCCAGACTTAATTTTTTCTTTTAATAGTATTTTATTTTTTCCCAATTACATGTAAAGATAGTTTTCAACATTCATTTCTGTAAGATTTTAAGTTCCAAATTTTTCTCCCTCCCTCTCTTCCTCCCCCTTCCCCAAGAAAGCAAGCAAATACCTTTCCAGATTTATTAAAATAAATTCCCCTTCATTGATTGCCTTCTCAAGGAGAGGAGAGGCAGGGGGAAAGGAGAGAATTTGGAACTCACAACTTAAAAAAAAATGTTAAAAATTTTCATGGATATGTAATTGAGAAAAAAAATAATTTAAATTTTTAAAAATTGCCCTTCATGCGTTCTACAATTCGGCCAAATTGACCTCCTTCCTGTTTTTTCCATGACATGACATCTTTTGTCTCTGTGTCTTTTTACAGACTGTTCCCCAGGACTTGAATATATTCCTTCCTCTCCTCCACCTCTTAGGATCCAAGCTCAAGTGCTACTTTACTCCTTCCCCAAATAGTCCAGCTGTTAGTGTCTTGCCCATGAAATTACCTTGTCTTTACTTTGTACAGATTTTGCATTTACTTATGCATGTACTTATTATTTCCCCCAATAGAATGTAAACTTCTTGGAGGCAGGGATAGTTTTGTTTTGGTCTTTTTGTCCTCAGTACCTAGGACAAGGCCTGACACATAGAAAGGCCTTAATATATGCTTGTCGATTAATCGATTTATTGTTAAAGCTAACATTTCCTCTTCCAAGCATGCATTTCCTGAATGATATCATTGAAGCTACTTCTTGCACACAAATCATTTTAATATGCTACAATCCATTTACACCCATTATTGCCCTTTTTGGCTCACCCCCAACCTGACTCTTCAGCGATATGTTTTTGTTTTTGTTTTCATGGTTTATAGTCAGATGGCATCGCCAGGAAAATACTGGTTCCAGAAAGTTGGGGTTTTGTTTCAGGGAGCAGCTGGAGATCCTTGAGGGCAGCATTATACAATTTCCCAAAGGCAATCCAGATGCTCTTTTACTTCTTCTCAGTTCTGGGCCCATTTGTGGTGTCTGTCCAAGATGTGTGTGCTGATGGACCAACTGCATACCAGAACAGTACACATTCTTCATCCACTTGATTTTTCTTGTGTGTATTGTTAAGCCAAACTCTTCTGAATAATTGTGGATCTCTTTCAGTAGAGTATTCCAGGACCTGATGCAATTAGAGGAATGTTATCTGAGATTAGGAGCATCTGGAGAACCTTGCCATCTAAATGAAATCTCTCTTCCACTTGGGCACTTGTGCTGTACAGCCACCATGATAGTAGGGAATGCTTAGCAAGCATAATATTGGCCAGTTTTATGCCTCATTTAAGGTTGTTGAGGTAACTGAAAAAATATTAGACTTAAAAGATAGTTTTTTTTTTCAGGTAGCCAATTGGTATTATCAAAAATGCTATACAGTTGCCTGAATCTAATTCTGCCTGTTTTCTTCTAATTCACATACCTATCATGTCATCTCTGTAAAAATCTTTATGGGAATGATTCAAATCCATATTAAGATGATCCCTGATTGTAATAAAAAGAAACGAGCAAGCTTTAGACATATATACAGGTATATTTATATGCTATTTGTCTTATACCACAGACATTTCAGTTCCCCCCACCTCCAGATGGATTCCCTCCCTTGTGACAAAGAAAAACAATTAAGCAAAAGCAGGTCACAGCTAGCAACGTATACAATAATCTGTTCTAATAGCTCCTCGTTTCTCTGCCAGGATGGGAGAGGTACATATTATAGGAGCATGGATATATATTTGGAAGGGACTTCACAAGCAAACTAGTGCAATCCTCCCATTTTACAGGTGAGGAAAGTGAGGCCCAGTGCTCTCTCCACTGTGCCACACAGCTGCCTCATGCACCACCTAGCTTGTCTCTGTATAAAGTGTATGTCCCTGACCCCTGGCCCAGTAAAATGCATGCTCCTTCAAGCCAGAGACTGCTTTGCTTTTGTTTTTTCATTCTCTAAATGTATGTAGCTTATATCTTGCATAGTCAGTATTTTAAAAATATTTGTTGAATGTAATTGAACTTATAAGAAGAAAAGGATGATGAGTGCAAAGGCCCAGCTTATTCCTTCCTGTTGATTACCTTTGCCCAAGGCTACCTTTGCCCAAAGCTGCACACAGCTCCTGCAGAGGGCTGGGTCATGGGCTCTCTGCTCAGTTTGTCTTGTGGGTGGATTCCCTGTAGCCTAAGGTGCTGAGTGTAGCTCTCTGGGGAAGGCCCAGATGCTGCCTCCCGCACAGGAAGGGCTGTGTGCAAAGCTGGGAGGAGGTGCTGGAGCTCTGTCAATTATTCTTTTACTCATGGCTAGCTGGGCCCAGCCCTTGGTTCCCAAGGTTTCCTTTTGCCTGGGAAAATGAGCTCAGATGCTCCCATTCCCAGAGCTCTTAGGGAGGTCATTGGCAGGAAGGTCATTTCCCTCACTAGGTGCCCTCTGTAAAAGCCTAGGGGAGAACCATGCTCTCCAGATGAGAAGAGGGCTCTCCTGCCCATCAGCCCCCTCACTTATTTGGGAACTGCTGACATATCTAACAAATATATTTGAGAAGAGGGTCTGGGTAGACAAGAGAGTTGTTGCTGTGGGGATAGAAGGCAGGTGGAGAAGGAGAATGGTTTTAGGAAGGTGGGAGGGAGTGCTTGGAGGTGCAGTGACAGGCACCGGTGTGATCTTAGAAGGACCTATTCTTTTTTGTTTGTTTATTTTTGGCAAGGCAACTGGGGGGCTAGTACATATGTCAAGTATCTGAGGTCAGATTTGAACTTAGGTCCTCCTGACTCCAGGGCTGGTGCTCTATTCACTGCACCACCTAGCTGCCCCCATAGAAGGACCTATTCTAAGCCAGTTTAGGGCTGTAGGTTTCCCTGGTTTAATTTCATCCTGAGTGGGCTTCTCATCTCTGACCAGCGTCATTTGGTGAGAATGTAATCAAAGCTTTGCTCTCAGTAATCAGCAATCTCACCCTGGGGCCATAGGCTGGTCCTGATACTTTTGCCAGTTTCTCACAGAATCACAGGATCTCAAAGACAGAGGCCATGTAGGCCATAGAGGCCTACCACAGTAGGATTCCCTTCTGGATTCATCCTTCCCCGGGGATACAAACATACATTTATTCTTTCAATGAACATTTACTGTGAAGAGGCTTGCACTAGGTATTGTGCACAGAGGAAAATAAACACAATCACTGCCCTCAAAGTATATATAGTCTAGAAGTAGGCATGTACCCAAGAAGAACTCTAATGTTCGAGCTCTAGGTTCTAAACATTCTATGGTCACCTATGAAACATTCCACAGTACAGTTTTCCTTATCCTAATTTTCTGAAGGCTCTTTTTTTTTGTACCACTCCCTTACCCATTAACTCTACTTGTTATTAGACTCATCTGGTAAGTCATAAGTTCAAGGACAGGGAATGTCATATTTTTAAAAATTTTTAATAGTATTTTATTTTTCAATTACATTTAAAGACAATTTTTAACATTCATTTTTAGAAAATTTTGAGTTCCAAGTTTTCTCCCTTTCTCTCTCCACTTCCCTCTCCCTAAAATGGTAAGCAATTTGATATAGGTTATATATAGGCAATCACATATAACATATTTCCATACTAATCATGTTGGGAAAGAAGAAACAGACCAAAAGGGAAGAAAATGTGAAAAGAAAGTGAAAATAGTCTGCTTGGATTTGCATTTAGACTCCATCAGTTCTTTCTCTGGGTGTGGAAAGCATTTTCCATCATGAGTTCTTTGGAGGAATGTCATATTTTTAGCTTTGTCTCATAAAGACAGGGACCATGTCACGTTTTAAACTTTGTATTCTCGGCATCTGTCAAGGGTGTTTGGCACATAATAATTGCTTATTAAATGTTCGTTGAAACAAATAGAATTTCCTAAAAGACCTGGGTGAGAATTGCAGGAGGCAGGTTGGGGTTGTAATCTGGACTGGTGAAGGCAGTGTGCCCACTGAGGATATGATAAGTGCATCTAAGAAAGTGTCCCCACGGCCCCAAGCACCATACCAGCGAAGCCTGTGAGAGCTCAACAAGTGGTCATTAAATTGAGCGTTGAGAGTGAGGCAGCTCCACAGAACATACTTCAGGATCTTTTGGTCAAATCACACTATATACTTTTCTTTTGATTCGTACCTTGGTTCACATACTCATCACTCCTTGCCTGTGCTATAGCAAGGGCCTCCAGACCAGCCTCTCCCCTCTTCAGTCCATCCTCCGCACAACTGCCAAGTTGATTTTCCTAAGGCATAGGGCCATATTATTCCTTTGCTCAAGAGACCTCACTGGTTCCCTATCGTTTTATGATTTTAAATGACAAATTCTTCTGTTTGGCATTTAATGCCCTTCCCAATCTGGCTCCAGACATTCTTTCTAAGATAATTGTGCATTATTCACCTTCATATATTCCCCACACATGATATTTCATCTCCTTTAATGCCTTTGCACTGGCCACCTCCTATACCTAAAATGATCTCCATCCTTATCCCCAATTGTTGAATCCCTTATTCCCTTCAAGTTTCATCTCAAATGCCATTGCCTACAAGAGGTCTCTTGATTCTCCCAGTTCTGGGTCCTTCCCCCAAATTGCTCTGTATTTATTTTGTCTATGGTGTGTGAGGTAAATAAAATGTGAAGACTTCACAGGGAAGATATGTATAAATATATATCTATATCTACACTAAGAAATGTTTAAAAATCAAGAAATAGGGAAGCGAAAAAAATTCTGAGGCCGTTAGAGTCTGATGGCCCAGACTCTGGGAAAGTTTACCCTGAAAATTTTTGTT
>CM053625.1:115328368-115347551 GCA_028646595.1 Phalanger gymnotis | reverse complement strand
TGGGCGGGAATTCTCTTGTGTTAGGTATAATTATTGGTGCTTTGCCTTTTGTAAAAAACCTCCCTTGCTGGATCTGTTCTAGCAGAGGATGCCCAGTTCTCGAGAACTGAATAAAATTTATTTCTGTTCCTACCCTGAGACGGCTCCTTATTAACTTTTAATTGGTGAGGATCTTTCATCCCACACAATGGTTTGCACTTACTTCTCCGCAGTTGTGTTTTACCTCCCTTGTATAATATAACGTTTGTGTTTGTATCCCTAGTGCCTAAGATCAGTACAAGATCTATAGTGCTTAATAAATGCTATTCGAATTGAGTTGTTGAAAGCTAGGAAGCTGAGAGAATTTCTATGCCCCAGAGAGCTGTTGACCCAGAGAAATGTCACTCTCATTTCCTGCACAGACTATCTCCACTAATACGGCCTGGGAAGGAAAACCAGAGAGGGAGAATTCTCAAATGAGAAATTATTGATACACAAAGATGGAAACCACTGACATCTCTCTCAAATGCAGATAGAAAGGCATTTTCCCACCTTAGAGGTAGAACCTTTGAAGAGTAAGGAATGCAGACAGCTCTCTCCAAAAATCTCGTGAGGGAGAATGCAACTCTCCCTCTGCCTATATTTGACTCCAGTCGTCTTTTTGTATCTTTTTTTGTCTCTTGCATTCTTTCTCTCTGCTCACACTTATCTCTTTATAGAGATCTCTCCAGGATCTTTCACTCTCTGCTTTTCTGTATACATGTTTCTCATTCCTGATCTGAGTTTTTCTGTATCTCTATCTCTCTCACCATCTCATTCCCTTTCTCTCTGTCTCTCTTACTCTTCCCATCTCTGTCTCTGTTTCCGTTCATGTCTTTCATTTCCTGTCTCCCCTCATCACCTTGATTGGGTTAATAGCACAGCTTCCTAGGACTGTGTAATAACAGAACAGGAGTGAACCACAAGGGGATGTCCAGAATTTTGTCAACCACGTGTCAAAATGAATGTGAACAACATGAAATACCGGAAATTCCAATGTAGGATACAGACAGGTTGCTTAATTAAGGATGAGGTAATCCCATGGAATAAAATAAGGAGTGAGGAGAGCAGGCAAGTCAGGGAAGACCAATTTGACCTCCCTAGCTCTCTTTATTCCAAACTCCCAGGCTTTTCTGTCCACTGATTTGAATGTTCAAAAATCAGAAACTATGGTGATGTTCAGGGTACCAGGAAGCCTTGCCAAACCTGAAGCTTCTCCTGTGACCCTCAAAGCCAGATGGAATTGTGTTCAGTAGAGTTTTCATTCTAAGTATCCTTCACTCTATTCTAAACTTGTGTATAGTATGCATGAGAATTTTCGATTAATGACAATGTTTGAGTAACAAAAACAATCTATTTCTCAAAACTGCTAGATAACCAGTGTCTTTTGCCTTGTGCCTTCCAGCCTCTACAGGCTGCTCCCCTTGACCTAATGAAAAGTGAAGTACTATGTTATTACTACTATTATTATTATTGGCAATAGTAGCAATAGTGACAAAAATAATACCATAATGCCATCTCACACACCAATGGCACTCTTAACTTTCCAAAGTACTTCAACAGACATGGTCTCATTCCCTCCCACAAAAACCCTGTTGGGTAGGGGCAGGGAAAGAGGCAAGGCAGGGGACTCCATTAAACAGATGAAAAAACTAAAGTACAGGAAGGTCGGATTTGTTGTTTTGTTTATTTAAGTCATTTCTTAGCATTCCCCAAAACTAAAAGACATTTCTCTTTTTGTGAGGCAATCAAGATTAAGTATCTGAGGTGGAATTTGAACTCAGGTCTTCCTGACTCCAGGGCTTGTGCTCTATCCACTGTGCTACCTAGCCACCCCTAAAAGACACTTCTCAAAGAGTCATTTGTCTGTGTTAGCAAGACACTCTTTAATAGGTGTATATACCATGAGTCTCATGAACTTGGGATCTTTTAGTTTGGGCAGTTGCTAAGATGATCGTCCTCAACAATTCACACTCTCACAAGTCTCTCTTTGAAAGCAGGTATATAAATTTATTAAGTACACAGAATGATGTTACTGTGGGCAATTTTTGCTTCCCAGATAAGCATTTAAATGGATACTGCATATATATAATATATATATATATAAAATTTTTAGTTGTGATATATGAAATCTATTTATGTATATTTGTTTACATATATTTCAAACTTCAGAATAGGGTCATAGAGCTGGAAGGGACTTCAAGAGCTGTCTAGTTCAAATCCCTCATTTTACAGATGACAGAATTGAAGGCCAGGAGGTAAAGGGGTTAGCCCAAGGTCTCAGCATTAGAGACAGAGTTTCAACCTCTAAATACACAGCAGATATCATTGTTCATCTTTCCTTTCCCCTGAGAGGGATGGATACAGAAATGGTCTTTCTTCTAACAAATCTTTTTCTTTTGGCTTTTCTGGTCTGACAAATATTTGTTCCTTCTCCATACAGACAAGAAAATAGCTGCACAAAAGACCATTGTAGAGCACTTATATTTTTTTCAAGGATCACCCTAATTTAGTGTTGAAAAACAAACTGATAGCTGCGAGAATACATTGCAGCCCATCAAAGTTTGATACAGGAATAGACTGAATTTTCATAGTTTTTCTGAAATATTT
Source organism: Phalanger gymnotis (assembly GCA_028646595.1). Lineage (NCBI taxonomy): Eukaryota > Metazoa > Chordata > Mammalia > Diprotodontia > Phalangeridae > Phalanger > Phalanger gymnotis. The sequence goes on along the minus strand of CM053625.1, from coordinate 115,344,923 downwards.
TCTTTTTAAATTCACATTTGAGTGCCATTTAATTCTGCCTATTTTACCATAATGTAATAGGTGGCTATATTATGATTTTAAAATCAACAGCTTAACTAGATAATGCACAAGAAATCATATATTTTATGTTTATTTTATGATAACTACTATAGAATATAACAGGATAGTACAACTTTGTTGTGAAAATGATGGCCTTGGAGTCAGAAGAACTGGGTTCAGATCCTACTTCATATACTTGTTACCTGTGGGAATCATAGGTAAGTCACTTGACAACTCAGAGTCTCAGGCAATTCCTTAAGGTATCTATGAGGTGTGGGTAGCTAGGTGGCCCAGTAGATAGTACACTGAGCCTGGAGTCAGGAAGACTCATCTTCTTGAGTTCAAATCTTGCCTCAGACCCTTATTAGCTGTGTGACCCTGGGCAAGTCATTTAACAAAATGACTAAGCAACAGCAACAAACTCTACAAGGCGTCTAATTTGCTCAGTGAATGGAATAGTGGACTTGGAGTTAGGAAGAGTTGAGTTTAAATCCTACTTTAGAAGCTCACCAGCTGTGTGCCCCACTTAACCTATCTCTAGTTCAGTTTCTTATTAGTAAAAGGGGGATAATAATAGCACCTACCTCACAGGATTAAGTGAGACAACAAATGTACATGTTTTTGTATAATTTAAAACACTATATAAATGCTAGCCATAATAATAATAATTATCATTATTGTTACTATTACAAGATGGAAGTAAGCCCTCTGGCTCTCTCTCCCAAAACCAGGCTTGCTACATTGCCCCTAAGGTGCCATAGTATAGAGAGAACTACCTTTAGTTTAAACTACTCCTGGCTGTTTTCCCCACATTTGTTAGGGACTAGTGACTAGCATCTCAACTTCTTTTAACCATTTAACATCAGATATCTTTTTTTATGGGTTTTTTTTTTGGAGGGGGGAAGGCAAGGCAATTGGGGTTAAGTGACTTGCCCAAGGTCACACAGCTAGTAAGTGTGTCAAGTGTTTGAGGCCGGATTTGAACTCAGGTCCTCCTGACTCCAGGGCCGGTGCTCTACTCACTGTGCCACCTAGCTGCCCCCAGATATCTTTTTAAAAAGGATATTCACTTCACGGATACAGAAATAATAAATGTACAAACATTTTCTCCCCACAACCTCTGGGGCATACTCTCCCTTATACCATCTTAATCTCTCAGGAAGTAGTCTCAAAACATGAATAATATTCTGCATAGCACTAGTCCCACCAAGCCCCTGAAAAGATGTAGCACAACTGTCAGACAAGTCCTTGTACTGGGCTGGAGTCCCAAAAATCACTACCAAAGATTTCTCCTTGTTTGGTGGGACATTAATGGTGTACTAGCTATCAAACCCAACCTGGAATCCTGACTGCCATATTTCTGTGGCTCTCTCTCACTCCCAACCCAACTCTGCTCCCTTCATGTAGAATGGGAACAGAACAACTAAAAAAGCCAAGGAACTGAGAAGTTTTTGCATAAACAAAGCCAATGCAACCAAGATTAGAAGGGAAGCAGAAAGCTGGGAAACAATTTTTACAGCCAGCGTCTCTGATAAAGGCCTCATTTCTAAAATATATAGAGAACTGAGTTGAATTTATAAAAATACAAATGGTCAAAGGATGTGAACAAGAAGTTTCCAGAGGAAGAAATTAAAGCTTTCTATAGTCATATAAAAAATGTTCTAAATCACTATTGATTAGAGAAATGCAAATCAAAATGACTCTGAGATACCACATCACACCTATCAGATTGACTAACATGACAAAACAGGAAAATGATAAATGTTGGAGAAGCGGGAAAATTGGAACATTAATGCATTGTTGGTGTTGTGAACTGATCCAACCATTCTGGAGAACAACTTGGAACTATGCCCAAAAGGCTATGATGACCCTTTGACCCAGCAGTACCATTTTTAGGTCTGTATCCCAAAGAGATCATAAAAATAGGTAAAGGACCCACATATACAAAAATATTTTTAACAGCTCTTTTTGTGGTGGTTAAGAATTGGAAATTGATGGATGTCTAGCGATTGGGGAATGGCTGAACAAATTGTGGTATACTAATGTAATGGAATACTATTGTGCTATAAGAAATGATGAGCAGGCAGACTTCAGAAAAACATAGAAAGACTTATATGAACTGATGACATAAGCAGAACCAGGAGGATATTGTACACAGTAATAGCCACATTGTGTGACTTTGATAGACTTGGCTCTTCTCAGCAATGCAAGGACCTAAGACAACACCAAAGGACTCACGATGGAAAATGCCACGCATATCCAGAGGAAGAACTTTGGAGTCTGAACACAGATGAAAGCAGACTATTTGCTCTCCTTTTCTTTTGTTGTTTTGTTTTGTTTTTTCTTTCTCGTGGTTCCTCTCATTCTTCTTTACATCATGACCAACGTGAAAATATGTTTAATATGAATGTATAAGTAGAACCCATATCAGATTGCATGCCATCTTGGGGAGATGAGAGAAGGAGGGGGAGAAAATTTAAAACTCAAAATCTTATGGAAGTTAATGTTGAAAACTAAAAATTAATTATAAAAACAATAAAAAATAAAAATAAAAAAGCCAAAAAAACTCCTTTTCTTGGGAGCTATGTGCCCTTAGAGGGGCTGAGAGTTCTCATGACCTTTACAGCATAGCCTTTCACTGGACACCATGAATGAAGGAGTCACTATGAACCCCCAGATATGAATGCAGCAAATAGAACTGGCTCAGAGCTTTTTGAAGATACTCACAGTTACATTAGCCAATGAAAAAAGGCTCTTCCCAATCATGTGGTTAGCCAACTGGAACAAATTACAGAATGTCCACATATTCTCCACAGTCTGTCTAAGGTACTTCACTTACACATCATTGTGCAGATCCTTAGCTTCCTCCATGTGGAGAAATGCCATCTGCTCCCTAGAATCCTTCAAGTTAAGATCCCATCTGAGCAAGCCATTGGGGTCTGTGCATATGCCAGGCTCCCATTATACTCTTACTATATTATATATGGATAACAATTTGTATGGGTAGAAGGACTTTCCATTGATGAAATTCAGTGATCTTTGACTCATACTATACATTTGTTATTGTCGTAATTCAATCATTTCTGATTCTTCATGACCAAGTAGATTATAGCATGCCAATGCAGTCCATGTGGTTTTCTTGGCATAGATGCTAGAGTGGTTTCCCATTGCCTCCTCTGGCTCATTTTACAGATGAGGAAACTGAGGCAAACAAGGTTAAGTGACTTACTCAGGGTCACACAGCTAGTAAATGTCTAAGGCCAGATTTGAACCCAGGTCTTCCTGACTCTAGGCCCAGCACTCTTTCCACTGTGCCACCTAGCTGCCTCATAATACAAACACAATATACTAAAACTATAGCACATACACTTTAACTATACTATAAAAAAGGAGAGAGGTAGCCACCTGCAGATTCCAGAAGACTTAGGTCCAAGTTCTGTCTCTGACATATACTGGCAGTGTGATCCTGGGTAAGTCACAATTTCTCAGTACTCCAGGAATCTCTCTAAGATGATAAACTGCAGAACAAGTACTAATCTGCACTAGGACGGGGAGTTTCTTCATCAGGATTCTCTATACAAATGAGTTCATAGATCAAGTGCCCAAAAAATGTCATGACTTATTTTTAAAAAAATAAACATTCCTAAGCCTATACTAATAGGGGATGGGGAACCCATGGTCTTGAGGCCACATGTGGCCTTCTAGATCCTTTAGTGTGGCCTTTTGACCGAATCCAAATTTTACAGAACAATTGTCCTCAAGGCCCTTGTAATAGAGTGTCTTACTTTTCAAAATAATTATGCTGAGAGGGAGGTTGCCTAGATAAGACAGCTTCTGAGGGGCCTTCCATCTATAAATCAATGATCTTAGAATCTCATTCTGAAGTTTGGGAAAAAAATATATATATATGTGTGTGTGTATATATATGTATATGTAAATATGTATAAGATACACATACATATATCCTCTCTCTCTCTCTCTTTCTCTCTCTTTCTCTCTCTCTCCTTTTTGTCTTTTGCCCAGAAACACATGTGCTGCAGCTGTTTCTTGTTTTAAGAAGGACTGTTATATGGGATGGGATTTCCCCTCCCTTTCCTTTCTCTACCTTGGACAGGGGCTCAGGGGATATTTAATTTTCTCTCCCTCTCTTCAGCAAAGCGTCACATTTCATCTATGCTGTCATTACTCAATTGCCAGGTCTGTGGTCAACCAAGATAGAACTCCCATTTTCAAAGGAAGGAAAATAATGGAGTTTTTAGAAAAGTCCTTCCATCATCTCTCTGGAGCTGCTTCTCCTCCTCTCAAGCTGCCTCATGCCCTCTTTGCCTCTAGGAAGCTACTATATTTATTCATAATAAAGGCTTAGTGCCTCGGTGTACTTCCCTCTCATAGGGGAATTTGCACTTACAAAGACTCTGAGAGAGCAAGGACAATGCTTAACCCAAAGGACTGTGTTACACATAGTATAATTGTAAATATCAGGACCAGGCAAATAAGGTGGATATTTGAGATCTAGAATGGGGGCTTCTAGATTAGAACAGCCCTGGAATGTCAAGACAGGTCCCAGGCCCTCTTGTGCTGTATGATTGAATTGTGTAGTGGAAAGAGCATTTGGATTCATCCAATCTAAATAGGAATCCGAATTTTGCCACTTACTACTTAATTTTTTTTTGTTTCTCAGTTTCTTCACCTGTAAAATGAGAGGGTTTGATTATATGTCTTAAAATTACTTTCCAACTCTAAATCCTATGAACTCCAGAAAAGTCTTGTTCCTGGCTCTAATCTCTGGATCCATTTCACTTTACAACAACAAAAACAAAAAACCCAAACAAACCAATGAATGAGAAAATTGCCAGTATAGAGGGAAATACGGGCAAGAAAACTCATGCAGCATTTATCAGTGGTAACAAGTATGAAATTTTAAAATATGGGTCAGGGGAGTGTCAATATTTATTTCCCCTAAGAGAAATCTTGAAAGCGGAAGCAAGAGGAGGGTTGTAAGGATTGGAGAAAATATCTAGTCTTCTATCTTGTTGATCCCAGAGTCATGGAACACAAAAGTCCCATAAATTTTAAAGTGGACAATTTCAGAGGAAACTTAACATAATCAGCAGTTTGTCCAGGAATACATGATCATAAGTAGCGTGAGACAAAGTTGGAGAAGTAGAATGGTACCAGATTATAGAGGGCTCTGAATGCCTAGAAAAAAAGAATTTCAAGCAGAAAATTGACATGATTAGGTCTCTTGATGAAGAAGAAGAATCTGATATCATGTGAATTATATACTAGAAGGAGGAGAGGGGAGAGGCAGGAATACTTGCTAGGAGAGTACTTCACTAGTCTAGTTGGATGGTAATGAGGGCCTGTATTAAGATGGCATAAGAGAAAATCAAGATGAGGGAGAAGAATGCTAGGGCTACTGCAGAGGTGGATCCGAAAGCACTCTAACTTTAAGAAATAAGGGAAGAGGAAGCATCAATGACAACAAATATCAAATTTTTAAATATGGGTCAGGGGAGGGTCAATACTCATTTTCCCTTACAGAAATCTTGAAAGCTGAAGGAAGAGCATGTGCTGTACATGGTAATTCTTAGTGCTGCTTGGGACCAATATCCCAGTTCCCAATCCCCAGTACATGATGTTTCACTGTTTTGGGGATTCTCTGATGTTGTTGGCCAGGACTTTCTCAGGCCAGCCCAGTGATTCAGATTTAGGATTAGGATTAAAACAAAGCAAGGCACTCATATACCATCGGATAGTCAACAGAGGAAGTTTACTCACAGCAAATAAAACATTGGACTTGGAGACGGGAATACCTGGGTTTGAATCCTGTCTTAAACACTTAATAGCTATGTAGCTCTGGGAAAGTCACTTAACATCTCTGATCCCCACTTTTCTCATTTGTAAAATGAAGGGGTTGGATTCAATGACCTCTAAGGACCCTTCCAACTCTAAATCCATGATCATATGATTCTTCTTAGCAATAGCAGAGAAAGGTTATTCATCAAAGTTTCATGCTAGGCATAGAGTAGGGACTTAAGATATCCACCGGGAATTGAAGGCAGACAGCTGCCAAGGAAAACCTTTCTGGGTTTTTCAGTCAAAGCCAAAAACTGAGGAAGTCTGTTTGACCTTGGGATTTTTGATCCAGGGAAAAAACCCCTCTTTCCCTGCTCAGCCTATATCCAGCAAGGGTTCCAGATTAGGAAAACCTCAAAAGGTTAATAAAAGGAAAAATGGAGACAATTTGACATTCCCTGAAATTTAGAGAAAAGGTTTCTCTCCCTACAGAAAGAAGATTCAGAGAACAGGAAATGAAGATGTCTCCCCACAATTGCCTCATGAAGAGGAATAGCTCTCTACCTCTGTCTCATTGCCTCTCTGATGCTACCTTTTCATATTTTTTGTTTCATTCTCACCTGTTCTAACTATATATTTTCTTCCTTACATCTCCCTGTGTGGTGTGTGTCTCTCTCTCTTTGTCTCTGTCTTCTCTCTCTCTCTCTCTCTCTCTCTCTCTCTCTCTCTCTCTCTCTCTCTCTTCCCTTGACCTGTGGTTGGCAGCACGTAGGTTTTGTACAATAACAGAACTGAAGGGAGCTGCCTTGGAGATGTCCAGGATTTTACCATTGATATGGCATAGTGAGAGTGAAAAACATACATTCCTGGAAGTTAAGATTTAAGACAAAGATTATGTACTAAATGATGGAAGATGCCAAGGGAACAAAGTAAATGGGGAGGGGGGAAACAGAGGAAAGTCGAGTGAGAACAAATTGTACTCACTACACTTTATTTCATCATTAAATGTGTCATCAGCAAGTGGGAATATTGAAAGAAATTAAGGAATAATATTCCTGTCTATTCACCAGTAAACTTGCCTTGTAGTTCACATTTTTTGCTCCAGGCAAAACAGTGCATTATAGTCCATCTACATATGAACACAACTCAGACAGTCCATGAGAGGTGAAGCTCAGAATAAGAACCCTCAAAAAGCTTTCATTCAAGGGAAAACAAAATATAAAGGGGATCTAGAAAGCCAGGAAGGGTATAAGGTGGGGTTAGGAGGGAAAAGAGTATAGGCAGCATCCTTTGGAAATGGCTGGGAAATTACCAACATAATTGTGATTGAGTTAAGCCCTAAGAATCCCAAAACAAAAATTAAACAATCCCCGCTCTTAAGGAATCTACATTCTATCAGAGGAGATAGCATATGCATATACAAGTATATGCAAAATATAATGTAATTTGGCAAGAGCTGGCACTAGTAGATAAAGGGAATTAGGAAGGGTTTGATGTAGAAGGTAATGTTTGAGCTGAGTTTTGAAGGAAATGCAGCCTTCTAAGAGGCATGAATGATAGTGGTCATCTGCCCTTGGATTCAAGATCTCCAGGGAGTGGGAGCTCACCATCTCCAGAGGCAGCTCATTCCACCCCTGGACAGCTAAATACTTAGTTTTTCCTGACATTGAGACTTTATCTACCTCTTTGAAACTTCTACCTATTACTCCTAGTTCTGTTCACTGGGGCCAAATAGACCAAGTCTAATCTTTCCTCTGAATGACAGCCTTCAAATACTTGAAGTCAACAATCATGTTTCCTCTGTCTCCTCCATAGTAAAGAGCCTTGGTTCTTTTTTCTGAATTCCCATCACCTTGTATCATATATTTTCCACTTATCACATACTGCCTTATGTCGTTTTTTATCTCTTTTTCTGGGTGTCTGTTGGTATTTACCCGCAAGAATGATAAACTTTGAAGGTAGTTACCGTATCTTATGTTTCATATACACTCCTCATTCCTGCCCTTTCCAGTGCTCAGCACAGTACTGGGCCCATGCTTCATTCTCAAGAAGGGCTGTCTTTCTCTTAGAGAATGGCTGAACAAATTGTAGTATTTGAAATGTGAAGGGTTTTTTTTTTTCCCCAGAAGTGATTTGTGAATTCCTTCAGTTGTCACTTTGGTTTCTGTATTCAGAAATTATAGGCAGTTTTCTTGTATTATTTCTTGCACTATGGTTGGTGTTCATGTTTTTGGACTTGTATTCTGGGAGACATATAATCCTTAAGCTGTCTCTACTTCTCTCTTCTAATTTATTATGCTTTGTTTGTATGGAAATAACGCTTTCTCTTAATGTCATTGCTTTTTGTTTTTATTCTTTAGGATTGATTGTCCTTCACTTTGGTATTTGTAATGCTATCAGTTATCCTCTTTTTGGTTTCTTAGATGAGACTTGCCACAGTGGATTCAAATTTTGGGCTCTCGGTATCCTGGATCGTGGTCATAGCTGAAAAAGCCTGATCTCTGGCTTATAATTTCTATTTTGGAAATTGAGAAATTGTAAGGATTGGAGAAAATATCTAGTTTCCCATCTTGTTGATCCCAGGGCCATGGAACACAAAAATCTCATAAATTTTAAAATGGACAATTTCAGAGGAAACTGAGACCTTTATGAACTGATGCAGGTTTGAGCAAGCAGCTAGAAGAGTTTATATAGTGATAACAATATTATGTAGAAAAACAACTTTGGAAGATGTTAGAATTCTGATCAATGCCATGACAAACCCCAAGTCTGAAGGGATAAAAATGAAATATGCTGCTTACTTCCTGACAGAGAGGTGAAGAACTTAAAGTGCAAAGACATACGTATTTGGGCATGACTGAATTTGCTTTTCTGAACTATATGTAGTAAGGGATTTGTTTTTCTTTTTTTTATTGCTCAATAGGGGTAGTAGTGGGAGGGACAGATGAATTACAAAATACTTGTTACTTTAAAAATAAAAATAATAAATTATTTTTAAACTAATGGGGATAGAGTAGGGGAGAAAGGAATGGCCTCACTGTTCCTTTGAAGAATATTGTTTAGAATTCCTTTCATTTCCATTGGGAGATTTTTTTTTTTTTGCTTCAGATAGCATACTAACTTATTAGGATACAAAATAAGATTCTCTGGTTAAAGCCCTCAGGCTTATTCTTACTTCTGGTCCTTGCTTCTCCATGGATAACCTCACTCTAGTTGATGGTGAGTATTCTTCATACCTCCTAATAATGATCTCTGGAGACCATATCTGATCATTATTCATGTAAAGACTTATTTGCCCAATAACTGTCAAACAATATTATAAGTCTGAGTTCCCCAGTTTTTAAAAACTCAGAACGCTTTCTGCTCTCCCATGTAGATATGTGGGAGAAGGAAAGGCACAAATATAAACCTAAGGTTTGATCTTATCTATTTGTTTTGTCATATTCCTCACCCTTCACGTGTACCTAAAGCCAGTTGGAGACTAAAAGGGCTTTGAGCTCACACACAAAACATAGAGGATGGAGGACTAGACACGGAGCCAGGAAGACCTGAATTGAAGTCCTATCTCTGACACTTAGAGGAAGCTAGAGGCTTGGTGGATAGATCACTGGGTCTGCAGTCAGAAAGACCTAAGTTCATTTCTAGCTTCAAACAGTCATTAGTTGTGTTACTCCAGATAAGTCACCTAACCTCTGTCTACCTCAGTTTCTTAAACTGTAAAATGGGGAAAATAAATGCACCTACCTTCCAGGGTAGATTGTGAGAATCAAATGAGATCATATTGTAGAGCTCTTAGCACAGACAAACGCTTGTTTCCTTCCTGAATAAAAGTTTGCTCGCCACCATATACCAAAGTAACCTCAAAACAGGCACATGATTTAGACATAATGGGTGACATAAGCAAATTAGCAGAGCATGGAAGAAATTACCAGTCAGATAGAGAAAGAACTCATGACCGAATAAGAAGAGGTTCATAGGAGGTAAAAAGGATAATTTTGATTACATAAAGTTCAAAAGTTTTTGCACAAATAATGTCATTCAGCTAAAATTAGCAAGTTTTTCTTATGAAAGTCTCAAATATATAGGGAACTAAGCCAATTTTTTAAAGAATAAAAGTAATTTCCCAATTGATAAACAGTCAAGGGATATGAAAAGGCAGTTTTCAGAGGAAGCAATTAAAGCTCTCATATAATATGAAAAAATACTCTGTATCACTAATAATTTGAGAAATAAAAATTAAAATAACTATGGTACCACCTCACATCTATAGGATTGGCTAAGATGACAGAAAAGGAAAATGACAAATGCTGGAGGGGATATAAGAACACAGGGAAACTAACACACTCTTGGTGGAGCTGCAAACTCATCCATCCATTCTGGATTTAGATATATGCCCAAAAAGCAAATAAACTGTGCACACCCTCTGACCCAGAAATACTACTACCAGATCTATATCCCCAAGAGATCAAAGAAAAAGGAAAAGGGCCTATATATACAAAAATATTTATAGCAGCTCTTTTTATGGTGGTAAAGAATTGGAAACTAAGGGAAACTAAGGGAAACTGGGGAATGGCTGAACAAGTTGTTGTATATTAATATGATAGAATTCAATTGTGGTATATGAAATGATAAAGGGATAGTTTCAGAAAGACTTGGGAAGGCTTATGTGGACTGATGCAAAATGAAGTGAACAGAACCAGGAGAACAATTACATAGTTAACAGCAATATTGTAAAAAGAACTAACTGTGGAAGACTTAGTAATTCTGGTCAACACAATGGCCTCCCACAGTTCCAAAAGACTCACAATGAAAAATTCTACCTCCAGATAGAGAACTGATGAACTCAGAATGCAGAATGAAGCATATCCTTTTCTCTTTCTTCCTTTTTCTTTTCTTTTTCCAGAACATAGCTAATGTGCAAGACTTCATATTTACATTGGATTTTGTATTTCTTGGCTTATTGAAGAGTAGGGAAGGAATTGAAGTGGGGGGGGGAGAATCTGGAACTGAAAACACAATAAAATTGAATTTAAAAGATTTTAAAAATAGAATACTTAGGTAGGACAAAAAAACCAACAAATGCTTTTTTGCTTCCTTCCCTCCTACTACCTTTGTGACTATTGTGCAAGCCCCTTAACTTCTCTGAGCCTCAAGCAATCCTAAGATTCATCTACTAAATTATCCAAGAGTGGGATCTGTGTCTCACTGATAAAATCACAGATCCCTGCCACATTGACATAACGATGTTTCTATTCATATGCAGGCATATTTGGATAGGTCCTATGTATAGATTGATAATCTGCCCAGAGCAGAGTAGGAGGAACCAGCTGAGCTGGTTAATCATATTTGAAAATTTGTGCAGCACTTTACTTACCTGCAAGAATTTTCTTGCCTGGAGGAAGTGTATAGAAGACATTATCTGGGACATGGGTTACCAGAAATGTGGGATGTCTAAGCATGAAGCAAGAGCAAGAGCCTCAGAGTTATCTTGGTACCTGCCCTAGGAATGGCCAGAAGAATGAAGGGAAAGCTTCCACAGGACTAGGTGTACTCTCCTTTGAGGACTTACAGGAAGATATGAACAAGAATTATACAGGATGAGAAAATGTGGGAGCACTCAAATTTATACCAGTAGAAAGTCCACACTGATTGGATTGATCTATGTTAGTTTCCTCACAGTAATTAACACAGTGCTAGTCAATCAATCAATAAACATTATTAAATGCCTACTATGGGCTAGGTACTGTGATAAGTGCCAGGGACGCCCCCCCAAAAGACAGAAGACAGTATCTGCCCTCAAGCAACTTATAACCTAATGGAATACATTTACTCAATAGGTCTTTGACAAATACACTTGGAATTAAAAAATGGGACTGCTTCCATAAAAGGCATTTTAGGGTCTTTGGGTCAGAACCAGAAAGCTGAGAGAGTTTGTGCTTCTGGTATTTTTGAATCAAGGAAATGCCTCCTTCCCTGAGCAGCCTCTTTCTCAAAAAAGGCCTCAGTTCAGGGATACACCAGAGATGGACTTCTCTATTATAAGGTTAACAGCAAGCAGAGATAGTGGCCACTGACATTGGAAATGCTCATAGAGGAAAAATTCTTCCTTCCCTAGAAGTTAAAGACTTGAGGAATGGGAAATGTGTTCCCAAATTTATTTCATGGATGAGTTGCTTTATCTATCCAACTGTCTCTTTATATCTTTTTGTCTTTTTCACTGTGTCTCTTTGTCTGTATTTTTCTTTCCTATGTATCTCAGTCACTCTTTTAAAAATCTGTGTCCGTTTTTCCCTTTCTTTGACTTTCTGGTCTCTTTTATTCTTTCTTTCTATGTCTCTCACTCCGCCCCTCCTGCTCTCTGTCCTTGTCTCTCCCTATCTCTGACTTTTGCATCCCCATACTCTCCTATTCTCAAGGTCTCTTCGAAGAACTTTAGTATCATTTGTGAGACATGGGAGACACTGGCACAGGACTGCCCAGCGTGGTGTGCCCTCCTCAAAGAAGGCTTTGTGCTCTATGAGCAAAGCAGAATCACAGCAGCACAAAAGGAAATGTGAGCTGTGTGGATCTAAAGACATCTCCACTCCAAATGCTCCGACAGAGCGCTTGCGCTTGACCTGTGGTAGAGCCTTCTGAGTTTATATTGGTCTAATCAGCCACAGCGAAACACACTGCCGGACCCGATATCACAGCGTCATTGATCCTCTTTGAAAATGAAGGACAAAAGACCCTCACATTCCTTGCCTTTACAGTAAAGGAATTAAAAAATGACTGGGAAATGTCTAGAATTGTGTCATTAACGTGCCATGGTGAGGGGGCGAAAGCACACATTCCTGGAAGTTGATAGAGTCCGTATTACATAACGAATGATAGGAGAAGCCCAGGGAATAAAGGAAGGGGACAGGAGAGTAGCAAAAAGGAAAGTCATGTGACAATGAGTTGTGCTCTCTGCCTTTACTTTCATCACAGAGTATATGTTTTTTGCAGCTGGAAATGTTGCAGGAAGTAATGGAGTAATACCCTTTCCTCTCTGCCAGGAAACTTTCCTTGAAGCTAATGTTTTTCACTACAGAAAATCCAGAATATTCAGGTTTGTCTGTATGTAAATTAGCTCACACAGTCCAGTGAGATGTCATGCTCAGAATGGTGCTCTGCCAATGCTAAAGTACCTTCTGTGATTCCAAAGCCAGATGGGATTGTGTTCAGTAGAATTTTGGAGATAGAAGGTGTCCTTTTTTCTTCTTTTTAAATATTTTATTAATGCTCTTTTCTTTTTCTTTCTATACCACTTTCATGTCCCAATGATTCTTGTCCTGCCCTGCTCCCCACCAAAAATGCTCTCTTGTAACAAAAAAATATATTTCAGCAAAAGAAATAAACATGATGGCCACATCTGAGAATATGTGTGCCTCATTCTGTTCTTGGAGTATACCACCTCTCTGCTGAGAGACAGGAAGCTACTGTACCACTGCGCCTCTAAAATTAGGATAGGTCACTGCATTGATCAAAGTCCTGAAATTTTTCAGTGTTTTTTTTCTTCCATCATATGATCATCATGTGAATTGTTCTCCTAATTCTACCAGTTCATATTATTCTACCTAAGTTTCTCCTAATTGTTTCTATTAGTCTTTTTTAAAAACCATATCTAACCATATCTTAATACTGTCAACTATTAAGAACTTCTTGAATAAAATCCCTTATGTGGACAGTAAATGACTTGCCCAGTGTTGCACAGTCATATGGGTCAGAAGCAGGACCGAGACCCAAAAGTTTTCCTGAGTCTGAGGCCAGCTAAGCCACACTGACTTTCTGTCATTTCTTTCAGCATAAGACTATCTCAACACAACCATGTGTCATCCTTATCATCTCGGATAGATATTAGGAACGTATAGTAATTCTCAATTAACTATGACATGTGATTCACCCAAACTCTCCATTCTTTGAACATACTAGTGCCTTTGGCCCTGTTCTTCCCTCACTTTTCAGCTTTCCCTTGGTCTCAAGAAAAATGAAAGCCCATGTTGAGGGGACCTATCTAAGGGAGAGCCCAGAGCAGACTCCCCCTATCCCTCACAAAGTGAGGAACACATAGAACAAGGCAATTGATGGTGCTTTGAAGATGTGGGTTGGGTTAACTGACTATGAAGTAGTTTAAGGGTGAATCTGAAGGAAAAAGGGGAAAAAGGAATCATTCAAACAATAAATATTCCTTAGGTTTTTACTATGTAACAGGTTCTGTGCTCATCTCTGAGGAGGAAAGGAAAAGAAACACAAAAGCAGTCCCTGCCCTGAAGGAGTGTACATACTAATGGGGGTGATGACATCTGTGAGTTAGAGTATCCAGGATAAATATAGAGAAGGACAGGAAGCGTATAGGTGAAAAGTCAAGGGGTTGGGGGAACCAGTAAGGCTTCCAACAGGAGGTAACATTCCAGCTGCATTCTGAAAGTTGTCAGGGAAGTCAGGAGGCAGAGGTGAAGAGGGATATCATTGTTGGCACGGTGGGTAGCAGTGCAAAGACATAGGAGATGGGCATCCTATTTGAGGAATAGCATGGACGATGGCATCTGGAGCATGTGAAGAGGAGTCAAGTGCAAGTCTGGGTCCAGGTTGTGAAGAGCTTTAAATGCCAAACAAAAGAACTGAAGACGGAGGGAGGGAGGAAGTCTGAGGGACTATTGCAATGGTTTTCTAATTAATCTCCCTGCCTCTGGTCTCTCCCCTCTCCAACCCATCCTCTTAGGGATTTTCCTAAAGTATAGGTCTCCTTTGCTCAATAAATTTCATTGGCTCTCTGTTACTTCTAAAATCAAATACAAAGTCCTTTGATTGGCATATGAAACTCTTTTACAATCTGGCCCCTTCCCACTTTTCCAGTAGTCTTACATTCCACTCGCCTCCATTAGTCCCATGATTATGTTGCCAAACCAGACTTCTTGCACACAGCACACCATCTCCCGTTTCCATTCCTTCATGTTGGCTGCTCCCTGGGCAGCCTAGAATGCCTTCTCTCCTAACTTCTGGCACACAGAATCCTTGGCTTTCTTTGAAATTCTGGTCAAGCACCATCTTGTCAGGGAAGCCTTGTCTGGTCTCCTCAGCTGCTAGTGCCATCCCTTCTAAGGTTCCCTTCCATCTATTCTGTATCTATCTTGTATGTTCTGATTTATATACGGTGCCTAGCACGTAGAAAACTCTTAATAAATGGTAAATGTTTGATTAATTTATTGGGTAATGTGGCTTTGGTCCTATTCTAACCTTTTTCTACTCCTTTCAACCCTAAGAACTGTGCAGGCCCATGACATTATTCTTATGAATTTTCTTCCATTATTTAAGCTCCTAGAGAGTAGGAATTGTTGCAACCTTTGTCTTTGTGTGTTTAGAGCCTAGTACAGTACCTGATTCATAACAAGCACTTAATAAATGCTTGCTTATTTATTGATGATAATAACAATAGTTATACCTCATATAAATTTAGCATTGTCAACTTTCCAAAGTATCCTGTTACCCATGATCTAATTTGTTCCCATAAGGGAGATTAGAGTTCTGTCTCAAGGATCCAACTATCTTTAGAATTTCCCAGGAGTAAATCCAGCCCCAGACACTAACTGTATGACCTTGAGGAATTCAGTTAACCCTGTCTGCCTCAGTTTCTTCTTCTGTAAAATGAGCTGGAGAAGGAAATGGCAAACCTTTTCAGTGTCTTTTGCCAAGAAAACCTCACATTTGGTCGTGAAGAGTCAGACTTAATTGAAATGACTGAACAACAAACTGAAAAGAATATTTCTGGGGAATGATCTGTCCTTGTTAATGACCTAGGTTTCCTCATTTACTTAATGATTTGTCTGCAAAGGGCCTAAGACCAAGGATTTTTGCAGCAAAAGGCAAATCATCATGATTTGAGGAAAGAGGACTGAGAATGAGGAGTTGGTACTCCCATATTTCAATCTCCACTTACTATTTTGAATTGGGGGAATCCTAAATTCGCTGAAGCAGCATGCCATAGCAGAAGTACCACTGAATGCTGTGGAACAGAGTTCAAGCTCTGATGCTTACTGATCTCAGCGAGTAACTTCCCCTAGGCCTCAGCTTTCTTCTACATACGGCAAAATGACAATGTTAGACTAGGGACCCTCTAAGCTTCCCTCCTGTTCTAACATTCTAGAGGTCAGTGACAGGCCTGCACAGAATATTCCACCCCAAGGAGGCCTCCAAAGCTGCTCTGCCCATAGGGCTACCGTGTAGTGGCCCTTTATATGCCCACATACAACAGAACCAGAGACAGAAAATCATTTAGTGACTTTATTTTCATTTCATAGAAGGGAAAAAGAGTAGAAAACACATCTGGGTGTATAAAAAGTCAGGTCTGTACAAATTCCTCTATCTACAGGCACAGGCAGACAGGAGCATCAGTGGCAGCAGCTGCAACTCTCAGTCTGGGGGGCTTTGCAGACACAGCCCTGGGCACACTTGGCACATCCCGCTGGGCAGCAGGAGCAGCAGCCTGAGAAGGAAAGATAGGAGATGAATGGGAGAAGAACCTGGAAGGACCCAGTCATAGGGATGTAGCTCAGAAAAAAATGGAAGAATGCTGCATTATTGAGTCCCCTAATGGGAAACTAAAGGAATTTTACATCCACAGAAAAAGAGCACTGCCTCAAATCCCACCTATGGACCTCCTGAGTTGATACTCAAGCTTCTCTCTGTTATGGCAGTC
>CM053625.1:115285439-115328268 GCA_028646595.1 Phalanger gymnotis | reverse complement strand
CCCCCCCCCCCCCCCCCCCCCCCCCCCCCCCCCCCGGCTTCCAGGGCCACCAAGAACCAGGCTTGGGATCTTCCCGGGCTTTCCTTAATGCAGCACCAAACAGGTGTCCCGGTGGCTTTCTCTAGAAAAGAATCTAGTCCCATCAGGAAGGGAACCCTGATCATAATTTGCCCCAATTATTCAGAACCCCTCACTAGATGCCTGTTTCCCCCAAACACCATTACCCTTGCTCGTCAGGGAGCACCTTTCTAGAAAAGCTGCTAAAGTCTGCTATCTGTGCAAAAAAGCCCTTCCCAAAATCTACTCCTAACCCCGGGGCTCAGACTGTTAAGCACATTTATGGCTCAGAGAGTTGGCTTTAGAAAGCCGAGGAGAAAGCAAAACTTATTATTACTTCATTTTCAAAAGAAACCACGACCCTCTCTCTATGCCCACAGCCTCTTTCCATCTTAGCCCATAGCCATCCTCCCAGAAGAGACCCCAGCTCAGTAGATGTTTCCAGAACCCAAGTGTGCCTTACCGTCCTCGCAGCTACAATTGGGGTCCATGACTGGCAGGTAGATGTCAGGAACGCAGTTCTCACAGGAGGATGGATGGGAGAAAGATGTTGTGAAGGAAGGAATCGCGTATTCTCATTTATAGTGAAAGGACCAGGAGAATGAGTGCAAAAGCCACCCCCCCTTTCCTCCTCCTCCGACTCCTCCCCGCTCCCCAAGGCCAGCCTCTTGCACACAGCCCCAGTGTGGTGCTGACTCATGCACGTTGTCTGCCTCATGAGTACATTTCCAAAGTCCAGGAGTGCTGAGTGCAAATCTCTGGGCACCAGATCTTGACTCCCACACGATAGGGACTGTGTGCAGAGAACAGAACTCGTGCTACCCCCTACCCGTCGTTCCTGAATAGCCCGTCAGTCCAACCAGGCCCTCACCCCGCATTCTCAACCCCCCACCCCGTCACATTTCCAGCTCTAACATGAGACTCAAGTTTACTATAAAGGTCACTCCTGTCCTCTGTCAGTGGGGATAAGTCCAGACTTTTCTATTCCAATGATTCTTAAGTATGTTTGGCATTGAGTTATTTTTTTCTGCTAGAGACCCCAGGCAAAGCCCCCTGATTTTTCCCCTAGGGGCTGTCTCAGGGTTGAAATCTTCTTATTCTTTGTACACCAAGATTTCCTTAGGAATAGCTTGAGAATTCCTGGAATAGGTAAGGAATCCTTTTAGATCCAGGGTTCTAAGGTTTGTCCAGGGACAGATTCCAGGGGTCCTTGAACCTGGATAGAGAAAAAAAAATTACATCTTTATGTTCATGAATCTCTAACTGAAATTCAGCATTTCTTTCTATCATTAATTTTTAAAAAATATTCTGAGAAGAGAGCCATGACACCAAAAAAAATTAAGAACCTTTGCTCTTAGGGAGGACTTAGAAGATATGTTCAAAGCCAGTTTGGGGCTGGTGCCTTCTTCGGTTTCTATTTTATCTCATTTAAGTGAGTTTCTCTTCCTTGGTCAGGATCCTCTACTCAGGTTACTACCACTCCTCTGTTCTCAAATCTGGGACACAGACTAATCCTGGCCCTTTGGGCATTGTGTCATAGGACCCAAGAATTGAAAGAGACCTCAGAGAACATCTAATCCAGGGTGGTCTTAACCTTTTCTTAGACTTTCTTAGAAGTCTCATGAAGTCTTTCAACCCCTTTTCAGAATAAGGTTCTCAAATGAATAAAATACAAAGGAAACTTATTGAACTGAAACATAGTTATTAAAATATTTTTTAAAAACAAGTACACAGACACCAGGTTAAGAATCCGTGTATTCTGATCTATCCCCTCCCTATCTCAGCAGGAATCTCCCTCTGGATTCCTTGCTTCTGGAAAAACTGGCATTAAATCATTTTTGCAACAGACATTCACTGAACACCTGCTTGTTAAGGAATGGCCCTGTCCTCAGTGCCGTGGTGAGATCAATGAAACATCTACAAGGCAAGACAATACAACGGCTTATAATTATATAGTGAGACAGTCTTGCCAGGTGTTGGCTAATGCAACATAGAAGAGATCTTAGCCTGGATAGGGGAAGCAGGGTCTGATGTTAACCACATGCACTTAATGAAAGAAAGAATTTGGGACTAGACAGCAAAGCCCTGGGGCTGGGTTGGGGGAGGGGTGGTATGCCTTGCTTCACCCTTCACACACATACACACACACACACCCCTCCATGAAACAAAAATAATAATAAGTGCTGTTGTTCAGTCATTTCAATCGTGTCTGACTCTCTGTGACCCCATTTGGAATTTTCTTGGCAAAAACACTGGAGTGGTTCGCCATTTCCTTCTCCAGTTCATTTTATAGATGAGGAAACTGAGGCAAATAGAGTTAAGTGACTTACCCAGGGACACATAGCTAGTAAGTGTCTGAGGTCAGAATTAAACTCAGGAAGATGAATCTTCCTGACTTCATCCCTGGTGCTCCATCCACAGCATCATCTAATTGCCTCCAAAATAATGTCTAATATTTATATGGTATGCACCATATTTATTTGCCAGGCACTTACAGATATTATCTCATTTAATCCTAACGGTGTCTTTGGGAGGTAGGTGCTACAACCACCATCCTCCAGTCTCACAACCCAGATGTCATCCCTGACTCTTTATTCTCTCTCATTCCCCATTATCCAATCACTGGTCAAGTTATGCTCTCTCTATTTTTGTAACATCTTTCTTATATGCTCCCTTCTCTCCACTGATATGGCCACTACCCCAATGCAGGCCCTCATCACCGATGCCTGGACTATTGCATAGCCTGCTGGTGGGTCTGCCTGCCTCAAGTCTCTCTTAACTCCTGTCCATCATCCACTCAGCTGTCAAATTAATCTTCCTAAAGTACAGGTTTAACTATTCTGCCCCACCCTCATCCCCATATTCAATCAACTCACTCCAGGATCCAAAAAAAAAAATCCCGTTTGCCTTTAAAAGTCCTTTATAACACTGAAGAAAATTGTTCCTTAAAAATTACAATGGAACAAATGGAAGCTAATAACTTCATGAGAAATCAAGAAATTATAAAACAGAACCAAAAGAATGAAAAAATAGAAGACGATGTGACAGAACGCTCTCCACTCTGGAAAACAGAGTCCTACTTTGACAAACAGCTCAAAAGTCAAGTAAGTGGCTGGGAAAATGAGCAAACAGCATAAAAAACTCAGACTATAGAATCTTACTTTGGTGACAAAGAAGATCAAAATGTACAACAGAAGAAGACAACAAAGTCAAAGCTTCTACATTAAAAGCCTCCAAGAAAAATGTGAATTAGTCACAGTCCATGGAAAAAGCAGAATTGGCCAAATGGAAAAGGAGGTCCAAAAGCTCACTGAAAAAAATAATTCCTTAAAAATTAGAATGGAGCAAATGGAAGCTAATGACTTTATGAGAAATCAAGAAGTTATAAAACAGAACCTAAAGAATAAAAGCCCTTTATAACTTGGCCTATTCCTACCTGTCCAATCTTCTTATACCTTACTTCTCCCCCTCTACCCCCTTGCAACCCCAGAGTTTAGCTATCCCCCACTACCTTATTTGGTGCTGTAGCCAACCTGAGGGTCCCAGGAGTTATCACTAGTCCTTCCACTGTCCTCCCTCCCATTGGCTCCTCTGGGACCTCAAGTCTCTGGGCTTCTCAGGGAGATGGTGGAGAGCCCTCTTTGGTTCTGCAACTCCTATTATCCATTAGGGAATTACTACCCCTCTTTCCCTCACCCAGCTGATCTGAGCAGAATAAATGGAGACTCAGCTCCTGCCACAGACCTGAGTAGCATCCCCTTTCAGCTCCAGACTTCCTGAGACATCCAATAAAACTAATAGTCTTCAGTGAACCTCATTAAGATATAATGTGGCGTGCTGCTTCCTGGGTTTATCACATGTAGAAGACAAACTCACTAAATTTGGGTGGAAATTGAATAAGAGAATCTAATCTATTCCCCTTTGTAAGCATTTTATTCAGGAACCCCGAAAGGAATAGGGCACTAATTTAATGGAAAGTAGGGGCAGCTAGGTGGCAAAGTGGATAGAATACAGGCCCACAGTCAGGATGATATGCATCTTTCTGAGTTCAAATCCTGCTTCAGACACTTACTAGCTGTGTGACCTGGGCAAGTCACTTAACTCTGCTTGTCTCAGTTTCCTTATTTGTCAAATGATCTGGAGAAGGCAATGATGAACCACTCTAGTATCGCCACCAAGAAAACCCCAAATGCGTCATGAAGAGCCAGACACGACTGAACAACGAAACAGCAACTGAAATCTAGATCCCCATAATGAAATCACTGAGCCTTGAATATAGGCAAATACAACATGAATATGCCTATATCGTCACTCACATGCATTTGGACAGGTGCCAAAAATGGACAATCTGCCAAAATAAAGTAGAAAGTCTCAATCAGATTGGTTCAGCTTTGGGAAATGGTGTCACCTTTCAACGATGGGAACTTCTAGCTTCTGTAAAAGCCCATCTTTTTCATTAACACTGACATTTTCCACATGGTTGTGAACTACAAATAGTAATGAACATTTATAAAACATTTTCGTATTTGTGACATACTTTGCATCTATGATATCATTTAGCCTTTCTCCTCCCTTTAGGGATTTGAAGTGACAAAGATGGAGAGCAGAGAGAGAGAACTCAGGCCCCCGCTACTGGTCTCAGTGCTCATTCAAGTGCCCACTGGAGCACTGCTGTGTTCCAGCACAATCTCCGCTGCTCCTGTCTCCTCCAATAGGCTGTCTAGTGTCGTAGCTCAGCATCGTCCTCCCAAATAGAAGTATTTGTTGTTGGGATGGAAAATCTAAGAGTTCGAAACCTCTAAGAGTTGAAACCTTAACTCATCATAATACATTTTTCCATGTCCCAGAGTTGTGCTGGTTAAAACCACAAGTACTGTTCTGCCTAATCTACAAATGAGGAAACTGATGTCCAGTGAATTTAAGGGATTTGCTATAAATTCATGCAGCTATTAAAGGTCAGAGCCAGGCTTTGAATTTCCCTACTCAAAGGTCAGCAATCTATCTGTCACGTATATCTTCCTCTTGTTGCCTTTTTCATAGAACACCATGATCTCAGAAGAACTAAAATTGCAGGTGATGCAAAGGGCAATGGAAAGATGCTGGTGGGTCTATTAAGGCAACAGGATACTCTTCTCTCCTCTTGGAGGCCATCTTTAATCGTCCTAATCTACATCTTGCCATTGGGCCCAGAGGGCTCCAGACGAGAAAGTGAGGCCAGTGACCTTGTACATGTCTCTCTGACTTAAATCCAATTCACTTGCAAGTCATGGCATATATTCCTGTAGTCGCGGTCCTCTTCAAGAACCAAGGGCAAACGACGACCACAACAAGAAGCATAACCCCAAGGATTTCTGATATTATCCGGAATATGCGTGACCAGAAAAGGAACAGAGAGAACAGCCCATGTAGCAAAAGGGAGGAATGTTAGCTAGACAGCCTGTGAGCTTCGTTGACATATGGTCTAGATATTAAAAGAACCAGACACACCTGGTTTTGCCTATATGGTACGGGATGAAGAATTTACAGAAAGAAGTCATGCACAGAATACTTCTCATTCTAGGTAGAGAGGTTACAACCTTCACCAGGGGACAGACCCGCCCTTGATAAAATTACAGATCCAAGTCAGCTTCCTCGCATCCCTGAACACAGTGTTAGGCACAGACTAGAACCTTAACAAATGCTCCTGGGGTCGGAAGTGAGACAGTGCCTGCAGAAGGCATACCAGGGGCTTTGAATTGAGGCCAAAAAGCTGGGAAGGTTTATGTGCTACTGGAAGCTTTTGACCCAGAGAGTAACAATAACAATAAATAATAAGAATTTGTCATTCAGTCACTTCAGTTGTGTCTGACTCTTTGTGACTCCTTTTGGAGTTTTCTTGGCAAAGATACTGGGGTGATTTGCTCTTTCCTTCTCCAGCTCATTTTACAGATGAAGAAACTGAGGCCAACAGGGTTAAGTGACTTGCCCAGGGTCACACAGCTAGGAAATGTCTGAGACCAGATTTGAACTCAGGAAGATGCATCTTCCTGATGCTAAGATTGCCACTCTATCTACAGCACCACTTAGCTGCCCTAATAATAAGAAGAAGAACAAAAAGAAGTATTATATAATAATGTTATTATAATGATAACCAGCATTTATTTAGCACTTTAAAGTTCATAAAGTGTTCTACAACCATTATCTCATTTTATCCTCACAACATCTTTGGTACTATTGTTATTTCACAGATTAAAAAACTGAGGCAGTTAGGGGTTAAATGACTTGCCCAGGGTCACACAGCTAGTAAGTAGCTGAGATTGGATTTGAATTCGGGTCTTCTGGATTCAAGTCCACTATACTTAGCCCACTCTCCTTCCCTGCTCAGTCTATCTTTAGCACCGCATATGGATTGCTTACATTAACATGGCTACTACCAAGCAAGGATGGAGACCACTTACTTCTCT
The DNA here is from genome assembly GCA_028646595.1 of Phalanger gymnotis. Lineage (NCBI taxonomy): Eukaryota > Metazoa > Chordata > Mammalia > Diprotodontia > Phalangeridae > Phalanger > Phalanger gymnotis. Next base: position 115,321,768 of record CM053625.1, on the reverse strand, counting down.
CTCAAATGCGGACAGAGGAAAGGTTATTTTTCTCTAGACATTGATGATTTGAGGAATGAGAAATGGGGACACATCTCTCCAAATTCACTTGTGTTTGGAAAGATTGTCTCTCTATCTCTGTCTCTGTCTCTTTCTGTCTTTCACTCTTTCTCTGTCTGCCTTTATGTACTTTCTCTCTTGGTATTTCTCTCTTACTCTTTTCTTCTCTCTATTTGTCTTTTCCTAACTCTCTCTCTCTCTCATTTTTCTTTCTCTTTCTTTGTCATGTTTCTCTCTATTCTTCCTCATTTTTCTGTCCCTTTCTGGTTTCACTCTTTGGTTCTTGCTCTTTTTCTCTCCCTCCATTGCAGTGATGTATGGTTGGTAGCACATACATTCCTAATCCTACACAGTAATGAACTGATGGAAACTGCCTCAGGAATGTCCAGAATTGTATCACTGACATGCCATAGGGAAAATGAAGGGGAAACCCTACAATATTCCTGGAAGTTAAGATTTCAGTCATCAAATTAGGTAATAAATGATGGAAGAAGCCAGAGGGATTGAGGGGAAAAGAGAAAACACACTGAAGGGAAAACAGGCTGGGCACATTGTATCTTTCCTGGACCATTCCTTCTACCAGGGTGTGTACCTTCTTTTGCGGTTGGAAAAACTGAATGAAATGATGTAATAACATAACTGCCTCTTTGCCCAAAAGCTTACTTTGCAGCTCGTGTTTTCCACTTTAGGAACTCGAGTACACTAAGGTCTGTCTGTCAGACAGTCAATGAGCATTTATTGTTTGATGTATACTGTGCAAAGGAGATACAAAGAAAGGGAAAAAAAATTGGCTCTGCCTTCAAGAAGCTCACGTTCTGATGGAAGAGGCAGCAGGCAAATAACTATGTTCATGGAGATAGCTGAGGTGTCAATGGCAGGTAATCTCAAAGGAGAATAAATTGGGAATGGAGTGAGGGGAATCAAGAGATTCCACAGCAGGTGCAAGTTGAGCGAGTCTTGAAGAAAGCCAAAGATAGCTGAAAATGACAGGAATGAGGTAGAGCGTTCGAGGCAGAGGGGATAATTAATGAAAAGACACAGTACTGGGAGGTGGACCATCCTATGGGAAGAACTTCAAGGGTGCAGGTGCTGCTAGATTATAGAATGTGTGGAGGAAGTAAAATACAAGAAGACTAGAAGGGCATGAAGGTAAAAGGTTTTAAAAACCAAACAAGAGGTAACAGGGACCCATTGGAGTCAATTGAGCAGAGTATTCACATGGCCAGTGCTGTGCTTTAGGAAAATCACTTTAGCAGCTAGAGATGTTATGAAGGTACCATGTTTGAATGGTAACAGTTTGGATCTGAAGCGTTAAATCCAAGGTTGTGAGCCCCGGTTGACTGGAAGGATGGTGGTACTCTCAACGGTAATTGGTAAGTTCAGAAGAAGCAAGAGTTTGGGGGTAAAGACAATGAATTTAATTTAGAACATGGTGAGTTACAGGTATCTATAGGACACCCACTTTTAGATCTCTAATAGGCAGTTGTTGATGTTAGGCCAACGGTCAAGAGAAAGATTAAGGCTGCATAAAGAGACCCGAGAATCTTTGCAGAGAGGTGATAGCTGAAACCATAGGAGATGACATCACCAAGTGAAATAACACAGAAGAGAAGAGGGTTCAGAGTAGAGCCTTGAAGGACACTCATAATTGGTGGGCAAGACTTGGAGGAAGATCCAGGAAGAGACTGAGAAAGAGTAGTCAGAGAGGTGGGAGGAGAATCAGAAGAGAGCTGTGAAACAAAAACCTGGAGAGGAGAGAGTATCCAGGAAAAGAGGGTAATCAATAGTGTCAAAGGCTGCGGAGGGGTCAAGAAGGAAGACGACTGAGAAAAGGTCATTAGATTTAGCATCTAGTAACTTTGGAGAGAGCAGTTTCAGTTAAATAATGAGATCAGAAACCAGATTAAAGAAGGTTTAGAAAAGAGTAAGAAGAAAAAAAGCGGAGACACTGAGTATAGACGGCTTTCACACACAGTTTAGCTGTGGAAAGGAAGAAAGAAAAAGGATGGAAGGCAGTAGGGATGGATGGATCAAGTGAAGGGTTTTTTGAGGATGGAGACATGGGTGTGTTGGTAGCAAGCAGGGAAGAAAATGGTAGAGAGGGCGAGACTAAAGGTAAATAAAAATTGAGATTATAGAGGCACAATCTGCTGGAGAAAGGGGGATGAAGTGGAATCAGTTGTACATGGAGAGGAGTTTGCCTTAGCACAGAGAAGGGCCACCCCTCCACATGAGACAAGGGTGAAGGAAGACATAGTAGTGGAAGTCCTATGAGTGATGTGAGGTAAGAAGGAGGGGAGAAGAGGGAGCTGTCCTCAAATGGTCTTACTTTTTTCCCATGAATATGAATTACACATGATTCTCATGGGACAGAGCATACTTCGAATATGCATCAAACCTAAAGTGCCTCCTTGTGTCATCAAAGTGAGATGATTGTGTCTAGGAGTTTTCATTCTAAATGTCCTTATTGTATTCTAATGCTATATATGGTATGTTTGACTAGTATAATACATAGTATGGGCATCTAGGGCCACCAGTCATCTTGACCTTTGTCTTGCCACTGGCCTCTGATGACTCTGGAGGAGAAAGTGAGGCTGATAACTTTGCACAGCTTTGCCTCATTCAAATACAACTTATGGGCAAGTCAAGACATTCTGCTCATGATGTCACTGGTCCTCTTCGAAAAGGAAGGACCAACAACAACAACTTAATATAATGCCTGGCACATAGTAGGTGCTTGATAAATGTTTCTTGATTGATATCTAAGAGCTCAGTAATAGTAATAACAGCTAGCATTTCTATAATACTCTGAAATTTGCAAAGTAGTTTACACATATTGTCTAATATATGTAAACACCTGATATATCTCATTGAAACACGTCTTCAGGACAAAGCTCGATCGGCACCTTCTACATGAAGCTCTGCCTGATCCTCCAATTGATAGTGCTGTTACCCCGATAATCTTATATTTAACTACCTTGTATTTATTTATATTTAACCTCTTTATTCTAGATGTAGATATGTACATATATATGAATATATATGTTCATGTCTATATCTATAGATAAAGACATAAACATAGAAATGTATACTTATTGTCTCCCCCTCTAGAATGAAAGCTACTTGTGAGCAGATATTGGGTCATTCTTTGTTCTTGTATTCCCCCATCCTAGAACAGCACCTGGCACATGTTGCTAATTATTAAATGTTTGACAACTGATTGACAGAGTTCATGACGACTCAGTGAAGTAGGTGCTATTATAACCACTACCAGCAAGGCAACTGAGGCACAGAGGAGTAACTTTTAGAGAATCACATGGCTATTTTTGCAAAAGAGCAGAGGTAGAGGATTAATATAATATAGGTCATATAAGGTGTCCCAAAAGTCTTAGTGCAGTTTCAAGCTTTAATACCTTGAAATTGCACTAAGACACTTTAATAGCTTGAAATTGCACAAAGACTTGGAATAGACTGTATATATACACATACATACATGTATACATACCTACATCCTATACGCACTCACACATGTAACATGATTCATCTAGTAGGAGACTAGATAGAAGTCAACTCAAAATAACAAATATTGAAGGCTTCTCTCTTCCATGTGAATTGAAGCAATGAGGTTTATAGTAAAAGGAGTAATGCACTGGAAGTCAACAAACCTAGGAAGTCTAGTATCTAATGGGCCAAGTGATCTTGGGCAAGTCACTTCTTGCTGGCCATATATTTCATCTGTCAAATGGCAACGTATACTACTTTATCTCTCAAATGCCTCCTAGTTACAAGATTCTTGGAATCTTTGACAGACAGTATTTCTACTCCCCATTGAGGTCTCCAAATCATCTCTGTCCTCAGAGTGAAAATTCTGTGTTCCTTATCCTACCCCCAAAAAGACACAACTGGATCACAGACAAAAGAGGGTTCAGTGAGTTTATTGTCATATTAAATGCTTAATAAAAGCTTGTTGAGTCACACATTTTATAGGAAAAAATAGAAAAATATGTCCAAAGTGTATGAAAAGTCTGGTGTATACAAATTCTTCTATTTACAGGCACGGAGAGACAGGAGCATCAGTGGCAGCAGCTACAACTCTCCGACTGGGGGGCTTTGCAGATACAACCTTGGGCACACTTGGCACATCCTGCTGGGCAGCAAGAGCAGCAGCCTGAGAAGGAAAGACAGGGGGTGGGAGGTGAGTGTGAGGACACCCTGGGAGGGCCCAGTCCTAGGGAAGTTAAGAAGTAATGGAAGGATGCTATATTATCAAATCTCCTAATGGGAAACTAAAAAGATTTCTACATCTATAGAAAAAGAGCAGCACCCCAAGTCCCACTTATCCACCTCCAGGATACCCAAGTATCTCTCTGTCATGACAGGTGCACCTCCACCCTACCCCACTCCCCCACACATATATTCTTTCTCACTCACTTTTCTTGCAGGAGGTGCATTGGCAGGATTTACATTTGCAGGAGGCTGCACAAGTACAGGAGCCACCTGGTGGGAGAGAAAAAGAAAGAAGGAAGGTGAGCAGAGCCCAGGACACTGGGCAAGCTTAGGAGTAGCAGATACAGGTCAGGGATTCCCCTTTCCCTCTCATTCCCCATTCCCCAGCCCTGATCCCCAGTGGTCGCCCAGAAGAGAGACCACACCTGAGATCTTCCAAGGCTTGCCATAATGAAGCCCTGGATAGACAGTCTGCCCCTCTTCTTTTCTCAGTCCCCCAGAAAAGTCTTTTCTCACCAGCAAGGGCACAGGCACAAACCCTAATCCTAACTCCTGCCATTGGTGAGAGCCCCTTATCTGACATTATAGCCCTGACCATTCCCCTCCCTTCTGCTCCTCAGGGAGCACACTTCTGGAAGGGACCCTAAACCCTGTCCCTTTTTCAAAGGAGGGAGCCCTTCTCAGGTCTATTCTTGTCCCCGGAGCCCTGATTGTTAAGCATATTCTACGAAGCTGAAGGGGGGAAAAGAAGGAAAGCTTTCTGCTACTTCATTTTAAAACAAAATCGATCTCCTTCTCCATGCCCACAACTCCTTCCCATCTCAGCCCACAGTCCCTGCCCCAGCTCAGGCAGAGTATCCTTGGCCTGTGGGTGTTTCCAGAGCTCAGGAGTGCCTTACCACTCACGCAGTCACAGTTGGGGTCCATGGCTGGCAGATAGATGTCAGGCACACAGTTCTCACAGGAGAAGGATGGATGGGAGAAACGTGTTGTGGAAGAAAGAGCCAGATGCTCCCATTTAAATTAGAAGGACCAGAAGAGTGAGTGCAAAGGCCCCACCCTCATTCCTCCTCCTCCTCTCTGCCCAAGGCCAGCCTCCTGCACACAGCCCCAGAGTTGTGCTGACTCATGTGTTGTGCACTAGGTGTATTAGTGTATTTCTTGGAACCCAGGGAGCTGCGTGCAGATCTCTGAGCTGTCCCTGATCCTGCCTCCCACGTAAGAGTGTGTGCAGAGCTGTGTGCAGAGCTGTGTGACCCCAGTTCTTCTTTCCAGCTCCTGGCTAGCCAGTTAGTCCAGCCCAGTGGGACCCAAGGTCCTTTTGTATCTTCCTTCTTTTTCGGGGAAGAGTTCTGACCATCCCATTCCGAGATTCCTTTTGCATGCTTGGCATGGAATTCATTTTTTCCTGGTAAGGGCCCTGTGCAAAACAAAGCTCAGGCTCCTACCCTCTGATTATTGCCCCATGAGTCCTCAGGGATGAGGGTGCTGTCTATGTCCATCTGTCTCCTGACTTCAGCAGGAACTACTGACGTGGATAACAGTGTGGGTCAGAACAGTGTCTGGGTACATGGGTAGGCAGAGGAGATAACTGGGGATTTGAGGACATAAGAGCAGAAGGGCACAACTACTTGGCTGAATCATCCTCTCACACCCTAACTGGGACCTCAGTCTTCACTCTCTCTACTCTCTCTCATTGATTATGCCAGCTCCCGAGGGTTTGATTCACCTTCTATGTATCTGACTCCCAGATCTATGTATCTGTTCCTAGTCTTTCTCCTGGATTCTGGTCCAGCATCACTGACTACCTATTGGCCATTTCCTTCTAGATGTCCCTTAGGAATCTCAAACTTAACACGTTCAAAATAGAACCCATTATCTTTGCTCAGAACTCATCCCTCTTCCTAATTTCCCTATTTCTGTTGAGGGTGCCACCATCCTTTCAGTCCCTTGGGTTCTCAACCTCACAAACATCCTCAGCTCTTTACTCTCCCTCATCCCCTTATATCCAAGCCATTGGCAAGTTTTGTTCATTTGACTGCCACAGTTTCTTTTGCCGGACTATAATCTCCTAATTGATCTCCTGACCTCAAGTCTCTCTCCTTTCTAATCCAAGGTCCAAATAACTGCCAAAGTGATAGTCTTAAAGCACAGGTTTGAGCATGTCATGCCCTTGCTCAAAAACAACAACCAAAAAAAAACCCCAAACTATAGCGGTTCCCTATTGCCCCAAGGATAAAGTACAAACTCATCTGATTGGCATTTTAAAGCATGATATAGCCTGACTCCAGACTAACTTTCCAAGATGATTGCACATCATCCCCACATTTACATGCTCTAAATAACAGCCAAACTGGCCTATTGAATTGTTCCCCATTTGCATTTCATCTTCCATTTCTATGCCTTTATTCAGGCCACCCTCTATGCCTGGAATGCTCTCCCTCTTTATCCCGACCTCTTAGAAACCCAGCTTCTTTCAAAGCTAAGCTCAAGCCCTATTGTTGTTGAGTCATGTCTGCCTCTTCATGAGTCCATCTGGCGTTTTCTTGGCAAAGATACTGGAGTGGTTTGCCATTTCCTTCTCCAGCTCACTTTACAGAGAAGGAAACTGAGGCAAACAGGGTTAAGTGACTTGCCCAGGGTCACATAGCTAGTAAGTGTCCGAGGCTGGATTTGAACTCAGGTCTTCCTGACTCCAAGTCCATCACTCTATCCATTGAGCCTCCTAGCTGCTTCCTGATATGTGTGCATATACATATGTATGTATGCATGCATGCATGTGTGTAGATATGTATATATATGTATGTATATATGTATTTTATATACATATGCCTACACACACACACACACACACACACACACACACACACACACACATTTTTCCATGTACATTTAGACAAATGCTTTAGATTGACAATCTGCCCAGAATTGAAAAGCAGAAGAAATTTGGACTGGAGAGCATGAAAAGCTGTGCAGCCCTTTCGATGACCCAGGAAATAACCCATCTTTTGTCAACATCAACATTCTTCTGGTGATGCTGTATGATGTCAGAGGAATCAAAATTGCCCAAATTGCAAAATTGGCCCACAAGGTGATGGAGAGACCCTTGTGGGTATAAGAAAGTTTAAGCAGCAGCAGCAGAAGGGCCATGAAGCTACTTTTCAGACTATTGGTAGACAGAAATGGAGGGGAGCTAATGATGTAGTCAAAAGTGAGAGGCATTTCGTGGTCAGCCTGAGAGCTGCCGTGGAACCCTCTGGATGCTAAAAGAACCAGAGGAAGGCCTACATAACTTTGGGAGGATTTGCAGAAAGATATGATGGGCAAGAATGGCAGAGCATGAAGTGTGGAAGAGTGCTACCTCCACCAACCCAAGATAGACCTATACTGAGATCAGAGATTGAGCTGAATCAGTTTCCCCACAAAACCTAAGCTAGCGCAGAGCTGCTCATGGCACAGAGGGGAGGCAAAGTATGAGTGCCTTGTAACCAGAGAATCTGGGTTCAAATCCTACCTCTGACTCTTACTACCTATATGGCAGGTCACTTAACCTCTCTGGGCCTCAGTTTCCTCATTTGTAAAACAAGAATATTGGACCAGATGACCTTTTCTCTTCTAAAGCTGTCAGCCTGCTTTCTTAACAAATACTCCTGGATCTAAAAGTGAGGCAGCTGCCACAGAAGGCCCCTAGGGGTTGTTGAGTCAAAGCTGACAAGCTGAGAGGTCTGTGTGACCTTGGGGGCATCTGAGCAAGGGAAAAGCCTTCCTCTTGCCTTGCTCAGTGAAACTTTGAAAGATAGATAAGCAAAGATGGAAAGATGGGCATGATTCTATGATGTCTCTGAAATGTAGGTAAAGGAAAAGTGGCTTTTTTTCCCCTAGGGACCGAAATTTTGAGGAGTGGGAAACTAGGATGTCTTTCCGAGTTTGCCTCATGGGGAAGAATAGCTCTCTACTGATGTCTTTTCATCGTTCTATCTTTGTCTCTGTATTTTTGTCTCTTTTATTTTGTTTCTCATTTTGTCTTTATTTTTCTCCTTGGTTCTCTCTATACTTTTTCCATCCATATCTCTTTCATTGTCTCAATCTTTATCTCTCACTCTCCATTCCTCTTTTTTTTTCTCTCTACATTTTTTTTCCTGTCTCTTTGAATCATGGTTTTGTCTCCCTTCTCCTTCAGTCCTTCTCTCTCAACCTCAGTCTCCTCCATCACGTTGCTCTGAGGTGGGGAGCACTCTGTTCCTACTTGCGTCCAGCGCAAGGACTGAAGGGAGCAGAATGAAACTGAAATGGGAAGTCCAGAAGTGTGTCGTCATCATGCCACAGTGAAGGAAAAAAAACACACACATTCCTGGATGTTACCAGGTGAACAGAATCAACAATCTGGCTCTTAGCTGTTGAAGGGAAGTTAAGTAATGAATGCTGGGAGAAACCCAGGGAATAAAGGCGAGGGGGTGGGGGAAGAAAAACAAGTTGAGAACAAGTTGTCCTCTTTGAACCTTACTTGAGAGACAGACAGAGAGACAGAGACAGACAGAGAGACAGAGACAGAGACACAGAGAGACACAAAGAGAGAGACAGAGAGGGGGGAAGGGAGGGAGGAAGGGGGAGAGAAAGGAGAGAGAGAGAGAGAGAGAGAGAGAGAGAGAGAGAGAGAGAGAGAGCATGTGTTTCTCTGTAGCTTGAAATGCGGAAAGAAGTGATGGAATAAAGTCCCCAGCTCTTTTGCCAGTAAAATTTACCTGACAGTTCAATTTTTCCATTCCAAGAACGACAGTGCTGTAGGCAAATACAGCCTATTGAGTGACTGACATTGAGTTGTCAGTCCATTGTAGCTCATGGTCCATTGAGACAGGATGATCAGAAAGAGGACCCTGAAGCTCTCCCCAAAGTGCCTCTGTGGGGCAGCTAAGTGGCTCAGTGAGTAAAGCACTGGCCCTGGAGTCAGGAGGACCTGAGTTTAAATCTCACCTCAGATACTTGACACACTTACTAGCTATGTGACCTTGAGCAAGTCACTTAACCCCAATTGCCCTGCCTTACCCCCTCCAAAAAAAAACCAAACAAACAAACAAAAAAACCAACCTAAAGTGCCTCTGTGTCACCCAAGTCAGAAGGGAATGTGCTTAGTAGAGTTTTCATTGTGTCCTTCATGGAAGGCCAGCGATGGGACTTGCATTTGCAGAAGCCTATACCAATTCTAGAGCCATGAGAGCAGGGATGGAAGTCAGAGCAGAGGAGAGACAAGCTGAAAAGAAGAGAAAAGAGCAGAACAGAGGAGGAGAGGGGGAGAGAAGAGAGGAGGGAAAAGGAGAAGAAAAGAAAGTTGAGAAGGAGAGAAAAAGAGAGGAGAGGAAATGGAACGAGAGGGAGGAGAAGAGAAAGGAGCAGAGAAGTAGCAGGGAGGGAGGAGAGGAAAGAAAAGGAAAGGAGAAGAGGAGAAGGGAAAGGAGAGAAAAGCTTAGGGGTAAGAGAGAAATATCTGGGGTTCTCTTTCTATTCCATTTGGTATTACCAACTCAAAGTCACCAAGAAGAGGTACAAGAATTAATATCTTTTCCAGTCTTGCCTTAATGAACCAATGACCAGATTTCTACTTCTGAATACTTCCACCCTGTTTCTGGCCAAGCAGTCCATCTTCCTAGGACCCAATATCACCAGAAATAGATACTGATATAGTCACAACCTTCTATCGAGGGAGATAAATTCAGACCCTCAACATCTGAATTATTAAGTATCCATGGCAACAAGGTTATTTTTCTTTCCAGAGAAGCTGTTAAGAGCCAGGCTCAGATTCCTATCTTCACAGTGCCCCCTAAGATGCCCAAGCTGGTAAATACCCCTGGCCTTTGTAAACAGGACTCCTCTCTTGGACTTTTGGGCTTTTGGAACATATCTGCCATCAATATTTTTACACTTGAGATCTCTGAGTATGGACAATGGCGTGGATTGTACCTGACATCTCTTACTCTCAAAGCTCTTCCTCTGACAACGCATATGTAAATGTATTGAGCAAATGGAATTAAAATGTGTATTGATCATATTGCGGAAATTTTAGTTCACCATCATGCAAATTATTGTTCACCAAGGTACCTAGATGGTCCCTCCCATCTCCAAATGGATGATTCTAAGAAATAATCCTTTTGTTTTGGGAACTTAGCTTTAAAAATTTCTGAGAGTCTGTCAAAATCACCTATTTTGCAGAGAAGACAAGGGGAGATAAATAGGGCTAAGGTTTGTGAGAGGGAAAGGACAGATTTAGATGTAAAGAGACAGAACCCAGAGACCAGAGGAAAAGGGTGTGTGGCTTATAGGGAAAGGAGCTCAGTGAAGATGGTACAGAACAATAATGTCTTTCTAGGGGGCCTGTTGGACTCTTCTTTCTAGGAGGACACTGGAATTCCTGGCTAGACAGAATGAACACTAGAGTTTTCTGTGACTCCAAACCAGGGATTAACTCTTGTGCCGTGGATCCCTTTGACAGCCTGATGAGGCCTATGAATCCCTTCTCAGAATAATGTTTTTAAATCATTTAAGGAAACATTACATTTCATTTAAAGGTTAGTGAAAATATAGACCCATTCATCCTATCCTATTCGCATTTCCGGATCCCCTGAAATCTAACTATAAACCTTAGGCTAGGAAACCCTATTCTAAACCCTCTGAAAGAGGGAGAGACTGTTGAGCAAAAGTGGGGTGCGTGGGATTTTAAGGGTCCTTAGAGATCCTCTCTAAGTTAGAAAAAGGCAAAATTAAAACTGCCACAACATAAAATTGACCTTGCCCAAACAAGGAATAGCAGCAGCAAAACCAAGAGAGAAGAAAAAACTGCCGCTTCTCTTAGCGGTTAAATAAATTTTAAACAAACTCCGGAATACATAGAGATCATTTCTGCCCCTTACTTTACCCTGGTAGGGTTACATACAGAAATGTTCTTTGTTTTTGTCCTATCTCTTCCTCCTTCAGTCTTTCTGGCCTTGAAAACATTTGTTTCTTTTCTACATGGACAAGTAGATAGATGCACAAAAATACCATTGTAGAATGCTTAGGTAATTTTTGCTCAATGACCAGTTTAGTTTAATGTGGAAGATTTGGACCCAGAACCTTCGGCTAGATCATGTTTGTTGTGATCTGGGAAATATGAACCCACTCAGCACAGTTTTCCTAGGCCTGGTTTCATTTAATACTGTTTTAATCCTGGGTCAAGTTTCATTCTAGAATTGTCAATTCATGCAATATGTCTTCATACTTTCCAGACTCTGACACAGGGAGCTCTGTAGTCAAACCAGGATGGAGGTCCCCTTTTCAAGAAAAGGAAAACAAAACTGTCTCGAGAAAAGTCCTTGCACCATCTCTTTGGAGCAGCTTCTCCTCCTCCCACCCTGCCTCATGTCTCCTCTGCCCCTAGGAAGCTCATATACCCATTGACAACAAAGTCCTTGTACCTCAATGTTTCCCCTCTCTTCCCATGGGAGTATATACTTAAAAAATCACTAGCAAACAGAGGACAATGCTTAACCCAAAGGAATATGTTACTCATAGTGTAATTTTAGACACTAGGACAAAGCAAATCAGGTGGATATAGGGGGCCTTATAGAATAAAGCAGCCCTGGAATGTCTAGCCAGACCCCAACCCTTCTTGTGCTGTATGACCAAGTTATGGAATACAAAAAGAAAGGGATTAGGAGTCATTGCATCTGAGTGTGAATCTAGCTCTTCCATGTGTAATCTTGTGTGACCTTGGGCAAGTCATTTAAGTTTTCTGGGCCTCAGTTTCCTCATCTGTAAAATAAGAAGGTTTGACTAGAAAATCTCTAAAGTATCTTCCTACTCTAAATCCTACAATGCAACAACTCCAAGAAAATCTTGCTCCAAACTCTGAGTTCATTTCATTTTCCCAACAAAAGAAAAGGCAAGGAAATTACAAATGAAAGGAATGGTATGACCAAGAAAACTTTGGAAGCACTTGAGATACCTGAAGTTATAAGTCTCAAATATAAAATACATGATGAGATAATATGAGAAAGGCTGGCACGAGATAGAGCAGCTAGGTGGTACAGGGGACAGAGTGCCAGCCCAGCAATCAGGAAGACTCACCTTTCCTGATTTCAAATCTGCCCTTAGACACTTACTGGTTTTGTAAACCTGGGCAAGTTGCCTTAACCTCTTTGCCTTAGTTTCTTCATCTGTAAAATGTACTAGAGAAGAAAATGGTAAACCACTCCAATATCTTTGCCAAGAAAACCCCAAATGGAGTCATGAAGAGTTGGACATGACTGAACAAAGAAAGGCTGGCAAGGTAGGATACCACTAGACTGTGGAAGGCCTTGAATGTCCAGGAGAAAAAAAGAGTTAGCATTTGACTCACTAGGCATGGGGAGCTACCAAAGATTTCTGAGTAGAGCATTGTGGTAACCAGATCTATTCATAAGAAAGATGAATTTGGAAGCATTTGAAGGCTAGATTAGAAAGGGGGGAGAATGGAGTCAGGAATACCTATTTCAATAGTTAGAGGGATCATAATGGAGAGTGAGAAATACTAAAATGGCTTACATAGGAATTGAGAGGGAGCAGGTGAATAGCAGGAATGTCAGTGTGGTTGCTGATTGACTTTAAGAGAGAAGCAAGAGGGAAATTGAAAGATAAGCACCAAGGTTGTATGAATATGGGACACTGGGCCAATGCTGCTGTCACTGACACAAATAAAGAAAACAAGAGGAAGAGCTGAGCCAGCCCTTCTTTAGTATTCACTGGGGTTCCTTGGACCATTTCTCCCCTTCCTTCTCCATGCTGGTTCCTTGTGCCTGAGATTCCCTGACCTCCCTTCCTCTGTTCATTCTTCCCCTCAGGTCTGCTTGAGATGACTGTTAAGCCTTAGAGGGATTTTCAAAGTAGTATTTCGAAAGACTCTTTAATTTGGAGGGGACTTTTGAGGCCATCTAGTCCAATCCATACCTGAAGAATCCTCTCTAAAACATCATCAGAACGTGGTATCCACCTTTTGATTGAAAGAGAAGGAGCTCACCAACCTCAAAGACAGCCCCTTCTACCTTTGGGCAGCTCTGTTAAAAAGTATTGGGTTTTGTTGGGGTTTTGGGGGTGGGGTTGTTGTTTTTAACTAAATCAAGTCTAAACCTGCTTCTTTTCAGTTTCTACCCATCACTCTTAGTTCTGCTCTCTAGTGTCAAGTGGAAGAAATGACATCCTTCTTGAGCTCTTGAGACCCTTAAAGACAACCATCAGTGATTTCTCCTCTCGGTCTTATCAAGGATTCCTAACTCCTTTCTTTGAACTATAACACGGAACCACTCATTTGGTTCTCATCACATATTGACTTGTATTGTTCACTAACCCCTTCCTGGGCAAGTATTGGTGTATCCCAACAGGACCATTAACTTCTGAAGGGTAGGAACTGATTCCTGTGTTTCTTTTGTCACCATCAGTCCTTTTCTTCCAGTGCCCTGCACAGTACTGAGTATAAAAGGAGTCCTCAAGAATTGTTACTGTCTTCAGAATCCCCATCTGTAAGTCAGGGCATCTCCCACATCTGTAAGGAGAAATCATAATCATACCTGCTTGCTAAATAATTCCTTCGACAGCAGAGCAGAGACCTCTCCTCCCAGAACTCCCAGGTCAGCCATCACTTCATTTCCTATCCAGCTGCATTTCCCTGGACTTCTCCATCATACCCCCACCCCCCCACCTCCACTGCTCACTGGTTATCTTCCTCCCCTTCTTGCTTACTTTCGTATGTTCTCTTCACCTATTAGATGGCAAGCTTCTTGAGGTAACAGACTATCTTCCTATTTTCATGATTGTATCCCCAGTAAGTAGTACAGTGCCTGGTAGGAGGTACTTAATAAAATATTTATTGACCGACTGTTAAGTAGAAGCTAAAGCATTCATTGTCCCTAATAGAATCCTACTACTACCTCATTTTAGATGCTAAAATTGAGACCCGGAGACAAGGAATCTGCCCAAAGTTGTGTAGTGAGGGGAAGGATCTTCATGAGAAGTCAGGTCTCTGTTCAGTGCTCACTGTACAGGGATATCTCTATTGCAGAGACCACCTAAGGGCCCACTGGTCTAGGTCTAGGATAAGGGGCCATGGCACCATCCCCCTATTCAATGTTCAAGAGGCTCAGTAGAAACAGAGCCTGAGTGCTAATGATTGACATACATTTGATCACTCTCAGCCTCAGGACTCTGCCTCCAATAGTCCAATTCCACAGTAGCAAACACAGTGCCAGTCACACAGCAGGAGAGAAATAAACGCTTATTGAATTGAGCACTGAAGGTAGGACAGCTTTCAGAGTGGATGCTTTCTGATCTTTCCTTCCAAACTGAATAGCTGAGAGAATCCACGTGGCCCCTGGGGCCAAGAACACATAAAAGGCCTCTCTCCTTCCCAGCATTCCCTCTAGCGATACCCCCAGCTGTGGGAAACTGAAGAGAGGGACTTCTCTTATTGAGAGATTAAAGCCCAGGGAGACCACTGGCATTCTCTCAAAGGCAGACAGAAGAAAATTCTTTGCTCCCTAGTAAAAGAAACTTTGAGGCAAGGGATGGGGGTCAAGGACAGAAGACAACATGCAAGGAGAATATCTGAATTTCATTTTAGAGCGAAAGGAATATTCCTTTCAGCTCTATAGCCAACGATCCTATGTCTTGGAGATGTTTCTCTCTCCATTTTTCTGCATCTCTCTCTCTCTCTCTCTCTGAGTCTGTCTCTTACTGTATTCTCCATCAGCCCGTCTTCTCTCTCTATTTCTGCCTTTTATACGTTTTTGATTTTTCTGTCTCTCCCCACCCCTCTGTCTTTCTCTAGCTCTAGCTCTCTCGTAGCCTTTTCTGTCCCTTTCTCTCTGTATCTCTCCCTCTCTTTGTCTCTACTTTTCTCTCTCTTTAGTTCCATAATCCCTGGTTTGCCCAGGGTGAGTCTGGGAGCTGGTAGGGCAATATTCAAAAAAGGTTCCATGACATAGGGAAAGTGAGAAACGCATTTCTAGAAGCTCAAGTTCAGAATTTAAGTGGCTTAATGAAAGGGTTGAAGTCATAAAGGTATCTTGGAGGAGTAGGTTAGGGAAAATTAATTTATGGTCTCTGACAGTTCATTGTCACCATAAAGTCTATTCCATCCTCTGATAAAGAAAGTAAGGAGATAACCCCTTCTACTTTTCCTCTGTCTCTCCCCTCCCAGCAACTTTCCATGGAGCTTATATTTTCTCATTATGGGGAATCAGGACCTCTAAGGTCAGTCTGTGATGTAAACATAGCTCCTGGTCCAGTGAGAGGTGATATTCAGAAAGGGGGCCCTGGTGCCCTGCCAAGCCTCAAGGGCCCCCTGTGCCCCCACAGCTAGGTGGGTTCAGTCAAGTTTTAGTTCTTAAATTCATTCATTATATTCTGATGCTTTGAGAAAAGCTAATCTGTTTCTAATATATGTGATAACTCTTTATTAACCAGAATATTCAAATAACCAAAATGTGCTATTGCCTGGGTAACCAGTGCCTGTGATCCAATTGAGTATAATCCAACCAACATTTAAGTGCCTACTGTGTGCCAGGCACTGTGAGAGATACATTAGAATACAAGACAATTATGCCCTTATATTTTATTGGAGGGAAGCAACATGCACACATATAAGTAAAAAACAAAATACTGCATATACAAAGTAATTTCCAGGGGAAGGGCACAGGATCAACATGAAGGGTGGTTAGTTAAGAAATAGAATGGGGGTTCTGGTACGCACAGTGGAAAGGAGGGAAGAGTAAGATAAGGACACCAGACAAATAGGGTTGATATGAATGGAGGGGAGGGGAGAGAAGAAAGGGAAGAGAAAGGAGAGTTCACCCAGTGGAGAACCTGCAGTCTCGAGGCCTTTTAGGTCCTTAGGTGTGGCCTTTTGACTGAGTCCAAGTTTTAGAGAACAAATCCTTTTATTAAGAGGATTTGTTCTGTGAAGTTTGGATTCAGTCAAAGGCCCTCACTTGAGGACCTAGAGGGCCACATGTGGCCTCTAGATTGCAGGTTCCCCACCCCTGCACAGTCTACCACTCAGAAGCACCAGGATACCAAGTGAGCCCATAGAGAAATAGATTGCCACACTCTCCACAAGCTTCTCTTTCTAGTTCCTTCAAAATTAAGAACAAAACAGATTCAAGCCTTTATTATAATAGTAATAATCCTAACAATTATTTCCTCATATACAAACAGCTCCATTAGCTTTCCAAAGTAATCTAACATTCATAAGAATTCTTCATATGAATGCTGTAAGGTAGGCAAAGGAGAGATCTCCATTTTAAAAATGAAGAAATTGAGTTACAAGGAGGTTGGACTTGGTGTCCTAAGGAACCAGCTATAGCTATCCTTACAATTTCCCGGGAGCAAAAAGCATTTCTGGAAGAGATTTGTGTTTCTGACCTAGGATCTTTCCTCTCATAGATCATTCCTATTTCCTAAACTCTTAATGAGTATGGGAGGCTAATGCTGTGTCTGCAAAGAGTCAGAGATTAATCATCTTTGCGGAATTATGGTTCAATGAAGAAAACAGATTAGGAATGAAGACTTGGAACACGCTGGTTCCCATCTCTACTCTGCTTATTATGATGCAGTTATTCCAATTACCCAGTCCACAGGTATTTAGTGTGTTGTAGTAAAAGGAACCCAAGACTTGGGATTGTAGTCCAGGTTCTGATACTTATTAATCATATGATTTTGGTTCCCTTCTTTGCTTTGTACCTCAGTGCCAACCTATGTAAAATGGCAGCATTAGAGTAAGTGGTCTGAAAAGTTTCTTTAGGTTCGAATATCTGACAGGTCAATGATTGGCAGTCCTGCCCAAAATTTTCTACCCCTGAATGAGGCTTCCAAAGCTACCCAGAGGGTTGAGATTTGCTGTCCCTCATTTCATAAACACATAAGAGGGTCAGAGATAGAAGGATACGTAATGGTTTTATTTGCATTCATACATTTTATAGAAACAAAATAGAAAGCACATTTATGGTATATGAAAAGCTAGATCTTTACAAATTCCTCCATCTATAGGCACAGAGAGACAGGAGCATCAGTGGAAGCAGCTGAAGCTCTCAGTCTGGGGGGCTTTGCAGACACAGCCCTGGGCACACTTGGCACATCCTGCTGGGCAGCAGGAGCAGCAGCCTGAGAAGAGAAAACATGAGATAAGTATGATGAGTCCCGGCCTGAGAGCCTGGCAGAGTTCAAGTGTAGGGATGTGCCTCAGAAGCAAGGAAAGGATGCTGTTTTACCTCTTAGGGGAAATGGTACCACTAAGAAATGAGTCCTCAAAGTCCCAACTCCTGAACCGATCCCCAGGCCTCTTCAGATATTCTCTGATGGGTCAGGGGCTGTTTAGTTGAAACCAGAGAAGGATTTCCCCAAACACATCCACACCCATTCCCAAACACATTACGCCTCTAACTCACTTTTCTTGTAGGAGTTACATCGGTAAGATTTACGTTTGCAGGAGCCTGCACAGGGTCAAGATCCACCTGGAGGAACAAAAACATTGAGGATGAGCATAGGAACATCTCAGAGCTCTGGATGGGCTTGGGAGTAGGAACCACAAATCTGACATCCTCATTTCCCTTTAGAGCTCTGAGCTCTTTCCAGGCTTGCCTTAACAGAGCTGAGAAAAGCAGGAAGAACAGAAGTCTGAATTGTTCTCTATTTTTAGGAGCCCTCCCCAACCCCGAATTGACACACCCTGAGTCCCTGACCCCGCTGATCTACTCATTAGGGCTCACTAGGGATTCTTAAAAGGATGCTAAAGTCAGTTATCTGTGAAAAGGGGCCATTTTCCAATCTGCCTCTATCCCTGGTACCAAGCCTGTTAAGCACAGGCAGGAGATTACTGTTCTGGAGGTGTTTCCAGAACCCAAGCATCTCTCATCACTTTCACAGTCACAGTTGGGGTCCATGGCTGGCAGATAGATGTCAGATACAAAGTTGCCCCAGGGGGAAGAATGGTCTGGAAGGTTGGATTCGGGTGTGGAGGGAAGAATAGTATCCTCCCCTTTATTGCAGAAGGACAGGGAGAATGAGTGCAAAGGCCACACCCCCTTTCCCTCCCTCCTTTCCTCCCTGCCCAAGGCCAGCTTCTTGCACACTGTCCCAGGGTTGTGCTGACTCTGGGGCTCTTTGCATATTGTCTGCCTTGTGAATGTATTTATTGACTTAGAAATCAGAAGGTGCCAAGTGCAAATCACTGGGCTGCCTCCCACACTGGAAGGGCTGTGTGCAGAAAAGAGAGAACATGCTGCAGGGTCCTGATGCTTCCCCCTCCTCCTGGAATAACTGGTCTATTTCCCTGATACCCAAGGATATGTGAAAATATGACCTGGTATCCTTAAACAATATCCTTAAACAAATAATAAACAAGCCAGCTAAACTGGACTTCTGGCTGGGGAGTCCAGACTTTACATGTATCTTTGCATAGAGATTGTATTTCCTGTGTGGGGCCTTTTGCAAAGGCAGTCTCAGGTCCCTGACCACTTTGATGGGCCCATAACTCCTCAGCAATAAGTGTCCCCTTCCTCTCCATCAAACTCAAATAGATTGTGAGTCTGCTTTCATGAGTAACAGATGACAGCAGTGTTGGGAGCCCTGGGAAGGAAGAAGATTTGGGGATCTGGTGCCATGTGGAGAGGTCTCAGGATGAGCATGAATCCTCTTATGAGGACTTGGAAGGCCACATTCAAACAATTAACAAGCATATTAAAAGTTTACTAAGCTCTATGCCAGTTGATGGTGATTATGGGCCAAAACCGAAACAGTCTCTGCCCTTGGGGAGTCTGCATTCTTACTGAGGAAAATAATATATCTATAAACAGATATATACGAATTATGTACACAAGGTGAATGGGGTAGGGGGCAGGCGCTAGCAGTTAAAGATGGGGGGTGGCGGCGTAGAGAGATCAGGGAAGGATTCATGCAGGAGTTGGTGCTTTAGCTGAGCCTTTTAAGAAACTAGTTTTCTAAGAGTCAGAGGTAAAGAGAGAGTGATCCCAGGACAGCAGGTATAAACTGTGGGGACAGGCATATATGTGCCATATATGACGAGCAATAAATAAACCACCTGGACTGGACTCTAACAAACCTGAAGATCGATGTCTAATACGGCTGGAAAGGAAGGTAGGGACCAGATTGTGAAAGGTCGTAAATGTCAGAGGAGCTTATAGTCGATCCTAGAGGTATCCTCTAGGGACACACTGGGTTTAATTGAGTAAGGACATTACCAGGTCTCACCTGTACCTGAAGAAAACCAGAAATGGCTATGACATAAGGTAAGAAGCCCCATTAGGAGGTTAATACAGTAGTTCAAGTAAGAAGGGCCTAAAGCGGGCTGGTGGCTGTCTGAGTGGGGAGGAGACAGGAGAGATATTGTGAAGGTCCAAAGGTTTGAGGCTGCTCTTTGTGTGCCCTTCATTCAAAATAAAGGGGCTTCTCATCATCAGTCAGGATCCTGTGCCAAGTAGATCTTGCTCTCTCTTCTATGTTCAGTAATTACCAGTTTCACCCTCTGGGTCTCAGGTTTGGGTTGGCCCTCTGGTTACTGAGTCAGAGGATTTAAGAGCTGGAAGAGAGAAGAAATGAAACACTTTCAACTGACCAAATTCCTATAAAAGCTATATAGGCCACTATAAAAACCCACATTTGAATAATCAATGTTTTCCTGGCAATGATAAAATAACTATGGAACGTTGTGATCTCAGACAAATAAAAATTGCAGGTAACCAAGAATCCACAGAGACCCCAGGTAGGTAGAAGGCAGAGGCTGAGACACATGACCAAGGGTTTCCTTACTAGAACAAATGGTTTAAAATATATTACCCACGGCACACATAATCAGAAAAATAGGAAGGCTGGTCTTATAGTAAGAGTGAGGAGACATTTTGAGAGTTGAATTGGTACCTCCTGAATATGAAAAATTACCAGGGAAAGGCCTCTGCAACATTAGGTAGCATCTTTACAGAGAATTTATGGAAGATATGAATTGCCCTGCATGAGGTACAGAGGGGCTGCAATCTTCACCAGTGGAGGGTATATCCATACTGGAGATCACAAAAAAACCCATCTAAGTCCATTTCACCACAACAGCTTAAAATAGTGTTAGACACATACAAACAAGGTAACAAATACTACTTAAATTGGAAGCTCCAATAGAAGATACTTCAAGGATCTTTTGACCCAGAGAAGAATTTTTCTCCTTCCTAGCTTATCCTATCTCTAGCAGTGACCCCAGCTGGGAAGGAGAGAAATTCTTCTTTGTGACTTTTGCGCACTTTTATTTTCTTTCTCTATGTAGGTGTGTATCTGTGAGGGTGTAGGGGTGTGTGTGTGTATATATGTATATACATATGTATATATGTGTGGGTAAATATATATGCATACACACAATTTTTTTCTCTGTATACATCAATATCTCTGTCTTAGTGTTTGTGTATTTACTCTCCCTGTCATAGTCTTTCATTGTATTTCTCATTCTTTCCATCTAATCTTCACAGTTTCCATTCCCTCTTTCTTTGTGTCTCCGTGTTTTTCTTTCTCTTTGGGTCTTCGTCATGTTTCTATATCTCTCGATTTTGGCTTGCCCAGACAGCATACTGGTCACTTAATGTATTTGAATTTAGTCTTGTCCTTCTGTATTTATGAGCAAAGAAGCATATCTAGCAATGTTATATATGCTTGTATGATGAACTGCATTGAAATGCAGCAATGAAGGGAAGAAAGCAGTTTTCTGGTAGCTGGGGACTGAGTCAAGAGCTCAAGTACATACATCTGTACTCACCATTTTAGACTAACAAGATGAGTTCCAGAACAGGTCTGGAGCTTGGGGATAGAGGCAGCCCACTGTGGTCGCTATAAGGAGTTTTTCATTGCCCCAGCATGTGGGCACATCATAAAAGTAACAACTGGAGTGAACTAGGAATTGATAGTGCCTGGTTCTTATGATAGTGCCAGCTCCCCCAGTGGTGACAGCTAAGATGTGGGGGTAAGGTGGGGGTGGGGTAGGGAGGGAGGAACAGTGGTGTGGAGGGAAGGAAAGTGGACTGGACAAGGCCCTGCCACCCTTGCCAATTCTGCGTCACAATAGATAAGTGGTATTGTATTCAGTTCAGTTTTCATACTGTGTCCTTCATTATATCTTAATGTTATGTATACTTGGTAGAGGTTGTTCTGTCCTGTCATCATGACCGCACTTGGGGAATTCTTGGCAGAGAAATTGGAGTGGTTTGCCATTTCTTTCTCCAGCTCATTTTACAAATGAGGAAACTGAGGCAAACAGGGTTAAGTGATGTGCCCAGAGTCACACAGCTAGTGTGACTCCAAGGCTAGATTTGAATTCATGAAAATGAACCTTCCTGACTCTAGGTCCAGCACTCTGCCCACTGTGCTACCTAGTTGCCCCACACAGTATATGTGGTAATTATCTATTAACTATGTGGATGAATAACCAAAACTCTCTTTTCCTTAAACTTCCTGGGTAAGCACCAAAGCCTTTGGCCCTATCTCAGTCTTTCCTTTCTGCTCCCTTCCAGCCCAAGAATAATATAACTCCATTCATGTTTTGTTTTTAATAAATTTGATTTGACATCTTTTGTTTTTCACCTCACCAACGTTTCTCCCAGGGTCCTTTCCCCTCCCCCTTTCATAGAGCCATCCTATATGGTAAATAATATTTCTTAAAGAAAAAGAAGAGAAAAAAATCAGCAAAACCTATTAATTCGTGAGGAAAGTCTGAAAATACAGGTAATTGGATCTCGATCTCCCACCTCTGTAAAGGACTGGGATGGAGGCATTTTCTTTTATTTATTCTTTGGGGCCAAAACTTCATTTATTGTTTTCATTAACAACAACAAAACTTCACATATCTCAATTTTCTAAAGCATTTCTATATCCATGATCTCGTTTATTTCCTGCAATAACCCTATGTGATAGGCAGGACAGAGGATCCCAGTTCACAGAGGAGAAAAATGGCAACGGAACTTTGGAGTTTGTTTTCCTAGGAACCAATCCTCAGAATTTCTCGGAAGTATGAAAAAGGGCTTCCTAGGGAGTCCTTGGACCGAGATTCTTTTCTCTTACTTGTTATTCCCATTTCTTAAACTCATTAGCATATTGAGGGCTCAATGATGCGTCTACAAAAGACTTGAGATAGAGGCTTTTGTGGCCAGAGCAAGTGTATCATGGCTCAGTGAAAGACTGTGGCCATTTGGCATCAGAACACCCAAGTTCTAGACTCCAAATTGTCTTTGCCCAGCGGTATAACTCCCCTTTTCTTCCTTTTCACAATATTTATTGAGATAGTAGAAAAGGCATTGGATTAGGAGTTAGAAAACCTAAGAGATCTAGTCCCGACTCTGCTATTAAATGATTTTGGTCAAGTCATTTCTCGAAGGGCCTCAGTACCTTCCTCTACAAAAAGGCAGAGTTGGACAAAAAGATGCCTCAGTTTCCCCATGGGGTTTCTACAGCATCCCTGTCCAAGGAGTTGAGGCTAGTGTTTCTTATTCCTCATCTCAACAAGAGGAAGAAGGGTTTTCAGTGGTTTTATTTTAATTGCCACATTTTGGAAGAGAGGAAAGGGGTAGGAAATATGTCCAAGGTATAGATATATAAAACTAAGTCTGTATAAATCCTTCCCTTTACAAGCACAGAGAGATAGGGGCATCAGCTACTGAGATCTAGGGTGATAGCTTCACTATAGTGTCGTGATTGGAAGGGGGATTGAAGACATAGCCTTGGACACATTTGGCATATCCCATTGGGTAACAGGAGAAGGACCCTGAGAAGAGCAAACAGGAGTTCAGAGAATGAGGGAAATCTAACAAGGGTCAAAAGTTCCAAGAATATCAGTGGGGATGGATCGCAGAAGCACAAGAAGGTTGCTATCTTACTGGGACTCTTCAAGAAGGATTCTAGGGGCTTTGTACCACTAGGAACTGAGCCTCCACTTCACATACTTTCTCCTGAACTGATGTCCAGGCAGGCCCACACAAGAGTCTCTTGGATGCATCAGGCCTTGCTCAGGTCTGGCCATGGAAAGTTCCTGACCCCATGCTCACCTCTTTTTATAGGAGGTGAAAAGCCGCAATTTGAGTTTTCCTGCACAGAGGCAAGAAGCGCTTGTAGTAAGAGAAGAGAAAGAGGTCAGCCAGAGCTCTGGACAGGTTTAGGAATAGGAAATAAAGGTCTACAATTCTCTTTTCTCTCTCTTTCCTATTCCCCATTCTCTATTCCCTAGCTTTCTTCTGTATAGTCACCAAGAAGAAGGTGCAGACCTCAGATCTTCCCAAAGCTTTGAATAGCCTGTCTGTCCTTCTGCCTTACTCAGCTCCCCAGAGAAGTATTTTCTCCCAATTGGAAGAACCCAGGCCCAAACCCTAAACCTAATTGTTCCCCATTGTTGGCAACCTGACCACCACCCCCATCTCCACAAAAAAGTACATTTCTGGAAGGAGCCCCAAAGTCTGTACCTGGTTCAAAAGAGCCCTTTTTAAGTTTATCCCTATCCTGGGGGCCTGGTGGTTAAGCACATTTGCAGTTCAAAGCTCTATTTCTCTGAACCTTTGAAATAGAAAGTCAGTGGGACATTTCTCTGTTCCTTCATTTCAAAACCAAACCCAACATTCCAGTTTCCAAAGCCTCGAAGACCCTCAGGTTATACTTGTTTTCTTCAAAGCTCCAAGCCTGGCCTAAAACTGAGCCTGAGCCCAGCTCAAAGCAGACAGGGAGCCCTGTTCCCTGAGGCAGCCAGAGAACCCTCACCTCCCAGTCACATTTAGAGTCTCTCACTGGCTGATGAGGGACTCTGAAAGAGAATGAGCTCGAGGGCTAAGAGAAATGATTTGGAGGGAATGAACCAAATGCTAATTTGTAGCTGAAGATCCAGATGCAAACTCTTGCTCAGGTCTCTGCCCTCACTATACCCCCTGAGATGCCCAGTGCTCAAATCACTGCACCATGATGCCTCCTTTTTGGAAGTACTCAGGGACTAGTGTGGTCTTGAATGGGATCCATGTGAGCAGATTCAGTCTTTGATATATAATGAATGTTAATACTCTTTGAAATTAGGGATTTTGAGAGCCAAGAGTCAAGATTAATTAAAACAACCTCATTCCCTCCACATAACAAATAAGTAAAACAACACACCCTCTAGGACATGTTCTCTTCCATTACCCATTCAAGGGTAGGCAATAAATGTTGTGAGATAAAAAAGAACTCCCATACATGCTCTATCTTGTGAGACACAAGAACAACTGGGAAATTCTTGAAAACCTCAATTCCCAAAGATAGTTCTGCTGGATGACTGACTTATGTTACAGATTCACAAAGAGTCTTAACATGCAGATTTAGGATATGGGAATAACTTGAAAGTCAGCTTCCTTGAAATCTTCTCAGGCATCTACATTCAAGAACTGATGGGGAATTGTGGGAGTGGGGATGGTGCTGGGGTGCAGCAGGGTGTCTGCTCCTGTCTTCAGCTGTATGAGCTTTAGAAAGTTTCTTTCCTTTCCTGATTCTGTTTCTTCCCCTAAAATATTAGGGTTGAAATAAATTCCTCTGGTCCCTTCCAGCCATAATATTCTTGGATCCAGGATTAACTCAGAGCATATCGTGTTTATTGGAAGAGTTTCCAAAGCTTATCTGCCTCCTTGTTGAGGTTTCCTGTCCCTTATTTCTGACTAACACAGTAATGCTTTAGAAAGATAGTGTCTTGTCACGCAAAGATTACTGGAGCTTAAGTCAGTGGACCTTAGTTTAAGCACTGGCTGATATTAGATGAATAACCATGGGTAAACCCTTTGAAGCTCTGAGTTTCAGTGTCCTCCTCTATAAAATGGTATTAATGACAAACTGTCCCATTATTCTGTGAACTCTTTGAAAGCAGAAACTGTTTTTGCCCTTTTTTTTTGTAACCCTAGCACTTAACATGGTGTCTGGCACATAGTAGGCAATTAATAAATGCTTGTTGTTGTATCTGCCTGACAAGGTGGTTGGGTATGAAAGACTTTTTCAAGCCTTAATGATATGGAAATGGAATAATGTATGTAAATCTCAAACATGGCATTACATCCCAGTTACTGAGTCCATCATTTCACTACTCTCTATTCCCTAGCTCCCTTCACAGAGGGGGCTGCATTCTCCCCTCTCCTGTCAGCCCTGCATTCAAGCTGAAGGACTATCCCATACTTGGGCAGAGGAAGGACCCCCAAAATTGGTTTTAAGGTATGGGAGTAGGTGGCTTGAGCTCTTCCTATATCCTGGGAGCAGTAAGGAATAGAGAAGGATGGGATCAGTATTTCAGAGATTCATTAACAAATTTTTGAGGTGAATGGGTGGGAAGGAAGTTGGGAAGTTCAGTGCTTTTTAGCCCTGTGTCTTTCATCTCCTAACTCTCAAATAAAGCAATCTAAAGGAAGTCTTAAAAAAAAGAAAGATACATGACATTATCATTCCCCCAAACACACAACACAATAATATATAGAAAAACATTGTCAGTTTATTTTCATTTACATATTTCATAGGGAAAAAGAAAAACATTCATAGTGCATGAAAATATACAGATTCCTCTATTCTACAGGCTCAAGGAGGTAAGAGCATCAGTGGCAGCAGCTGCAACTCTCAGTCTGGGGGGCTTTGCAGACACAGCCCTGGGCACACTTGGCACATCCTGCTGGGCAGCAGGAGCAGCAGCCTGAGAAGGAAAGATGGGAGGTGAGTATGAGGAGTTCTGACCTAAGCACCTGGCAGAGCCCAACCAGAGACATCAGTGGGAAGTCAGAGGATGGATCCCATGTGACCCAAAAGTTTTAGGGGCTATCTGGAAGCTTTAGCTTCACTAGGAAATCAGCTCCCTCCCTCTTAGCTATATTTCAAACAATCATGAACCGTGTGCCTCTACTGTAGGTAGCTGAGTGGAGCAGTAAAGGCATTCAGGGGCCTTGGAGTCAGGAAGACCTGAGTTCAAATCTAACCTCAGATGTTTACTAGCCCTGTGACCCTGGTCAAGTCTTTAACTACTGTCTGCCTTTCTGTGAGGATAAAACGAGATAATATTTGTAAAACATTTTGGAAACCTAAAAGTACTATACAAATGCTGCCTATGATGATGATGACATTCCAGGCACTGGAGATGCTGAGACTAAAGTGACATAGTTGAACCCCTAGCCCCACTTCCCTTCCTCTCTGATAAGGCCAGGACTGCTTAGTTCAGGAAATGGAAGATCCCCACCCCACCTTACGCCTATATTCCTAGGACACTTACTTTTCTTACAAGAGGTACAGGAGCATGATTTGCATTTGCAGGAGTCACCGCAGGTGCAAGAGCTGCCTAGAGAGAGAGAGAGAGAGAGAGAGAGAGAGAGAGAGAGAGAGAGAGAGAGAGAGAGAGAGAGAGAGAGGTGGGAGTGGAAGCAGTTGTCAGCATCCAATCAGGGCTGAGCTCCAGGGCAGATTTAGGGATAATACAAAATTATGGGGTTATCCTTTCCCTCTCATTCTCCAATCTCCCACCCGACTCCTCCAGGTCCCTAAAATGAGGCAACAGCCCTTAGATCTTACAATAATGCCTCAAGGTCTTAACAGAGTACTCCTCCACCCTATCACAAATTCCAGATCTTGGGACCCTGATCATCTCCCCCTAAAACTCAGGGAGCCCAGCAGTCAGTTTCTGCAACAAAAAAGCCCCATCCCTGGGACCCCAACTGTTAAGCACGTTTGTCATTTAAGGCTTTCTCTTTAAGAAATGGATAAGAGCTTTAAGTTCCTCAGCTTTAGAGCCAATTCAACCATGCTAACAGCAGCTTCTTTCCTCCCTTCCTCGTCAAAGCCAGGGCAGAGACCAGGCTCCTGACCCCTAAGACAAGCTGAGAACCCAGGAGTCCTTTACCATTTACGCAGTCACAGTTGGGGTCCATAGCTGGTAGGTCTGGAGCACGTTTCTCTGGAGAATGAGCTGGAAGGCTAGAAAGATGAGTTATGGGGGGATCCGTCCAGCTACTCCCTTTATAGCAAAGCAGGAGAATGAGTGCAAAGGCTCTGCCCCGTCCTCCTTGCCTAAGATGAGTCTTTTGCACTCAGCTACTTGGCCGAGCTGTGGGCTTTGTGCCCAGGTTATGACTCAGAGGGAAATTCCCCAGAATCTAGGGTGCTGAGCGCATATCTCTGGGGCAGCTACCGCCTCCCAGCCCTGAGTTGCTGTGTGCAAAGGTGTGAAGAGGCCCTGGGGTCATACAGAACATCATGTACCCTTGTATGTTTTCTCTGCTTCCAGTCAGCTTGTATTATTCCTTACCAGAAATGAGGAGCTGGGCTCCTTTTTCTGATTGGGAAAATGAGTTCAGATCTTCCTATTCCCAAACTTCTTGTTGTGTCCTTGCAGAGAGATCATCTGACCTGCCAGAGACCCTTTACAAAATTACGCTCAGGCCTCTGTCCTCTGATTATTATCCAATGAACCCTCTGTGTTGAGGCTCTCAGCCCCTAAGCTTCTGACTACACTGTTGTCATTTCTCAGACACCTGTGCTCATTGCCCGGATAGGCAGGAAAGAGAGCTGAAGTGTGTGGATGGAGGAGGGGGCAAAGAGGTGGGGCAGGAATGTACAGAGATCCTAGGATAGGCATGAATAATCTTAAGGAGACTGAGGTATGGTGGGTATAAGTCTAGTCTGTACAAGCGTAATGAATAATCTTAGGGGTTTTGTGGAAAGTACTGGCCCTTTACCCACCTAAGTCCTTCTGCCCAAGTCCCTCTCTCCATTGCTAGGCCCTTGCTGACCTTGAAGATTCTTGCATTCATTCAATAAATATTTGCTAAGTGCCTACAATTGAAACAGTGTGGGTGCAGTGGAAGGACTTGTGGATTTGGAGTCAGATGACCTAGGTTTGAATCCCAACTCTGCCAGTGACTACATTTCTAGCCCTAGGCAAGTCACTTTGCCAATCTGTACCTCAGTTTATTCACCTGTAAAATAAGGGGGTTGGACTAGATGACTTTTGAGGTCCCTTGTTCTGTCATTTCCAACTCTTTGTGACCCCATGGACCTTAGCACACGATTACTGTCCATGGAGTTTTCTTGGCAAAGATGTTAGAATGGTTTGCCATTTTACTGTCCAGTGGATGAGCTTAAGTGACTTGCCCATCTTATTTTACTAATACCATTTCCTTCTCCAGCTTATCTTACATATAAGGAACTGAGGCAAACAAGATTAAGCGACTGGCCCAGGGTCACAAAACTAGGAAGCGTCTGAGGTCAGATTTGAATTTAGGTCTTCCTGACTTCAGGTCCAGCACTCTATCCACTGAGCCACCTAGCTGCCTGCCTCTTAGGTCCCTAAATTTATGATCCTTGATTAAGGCCCTGTACTAAGTGTTATGGGGGACACGAAAAAGGTAAATGGCATTCCTGGCTTGAGGAAATGTAAAACCTAATAGCAAGGTATGACATATGCAAAGATGTTCTCTAAGCTCTCTTTAAAACCTGACATACTTTGATCTCCCGTGAAGTACTTAGATGAGGCTGAATGTAGCATACAGTGTATTGGTGAAATATGAATAGAATAGGATGTGAGTTAAATCCAGAGGAGTGGTTCATGAGGAGTGATAGACATTTGAGAAGAGAGAAGACACTAATTTGACAGGGAAGGCATTGTGGAGTAAGTGAAACTAGATCTGAGGTTTGGAGGAAGAGAAAGACTCCATTAAGGACTAGGGAGGGAGTGGGGAGGGTTGGGGTAGCAGGGGGGTTGGTGTTGGTGAAGGCAGCATGTCTACTCTGGGCCTGGGGGGCACAGTATGAGCAAAGGTAAGAAGATATTTTAGGTCCTTTCATAAGAGTTGGGAGGGACCTTAGAGGTCATCTAATATAACAGCTTCATTTTATGGGTACAGAAACTGAGACCCAGAGAGGTTAAGTAATCCACCTGAAGGACACCCAGGTACTAAATAGCAGAGGCTGGATTTGAACCTTGGTCCCTTGATACCAAATCCTGTATTCTTTTCCCTAGAGTCCACGTATCTCTGAAAGAACCCCTGTTTCAGGAAGGTACACACTGTCGACCTGAAAGTTTGGTTAAAGGAGACAAACAGGCTAGGTGATACGTAAATCCATATTGTTTATTCTCTTAAAGCTAGCGGATACATACACGTATGGAGCCAGACAAAATCTGACTGCCTGAGCAGAAGTATGAGAAGGTTTAAATACATTTTTAGAACAGTTGCAGCTCAGCATGTCTGCGTTACTCAATTTTATGATCTCCATGTATGTTTAACCATGATACAAGAAAAGGACTTTTCCAAATTGAATAGGTTGTAAATACAATAAGAGAGTTGACAAAGTGTCAATTGAAATTACAATCCAGGATCTCTGTGTTTAATTTACCATTACATTCCATAACATAGTATATGCCCGTAAAATATTAAGCAAGATAACTTCTCAGGTTAAGGGTCTCATCCTTAATGGCTAACAGAAAGAGGAAAAAATGCCCTTAAGTCAGCCAGATCTGGCCTAGTTGACATAGGAAGAGGTATTACTCTGAGTTTACTCAGAAAACAAAGAAGCTTAGGTTCAGGGTCTTCCTCTGGTTAATCAGTTCAGGCTCTGACCCTTATTGAAGTTACTAAAATGATATTAAATGATTATCAGCACACACCCCCACCTTCTACCCCACCCCCATCTCTTCATTTCCCACTTTTCCATTGTGTCCCATGAACCTCTTCATCCTGCTTCATCACTCCAACCTATTAACTCACACCTTTTCAACACCCTCTGCCCCTGGGGCCCCTCCCTTGAATTGGAGGGTAGAGAGTGAAAAGCCCCACCAGAACCTCCATTTAAGGAGAGCGCCCAGGCAGGCCGTTTCTCCCTTTCCCACCTAGGTGCCCTCCTATGGACTTCACATCTTGCCCCAAGTCAGTCCCATCCCTACCCCCCATTTCAGCTTCCTTTTGTGTATCATCCTCCCCCATTATACTGTAAGTTCTTTAAGGGCATCTTTTGCCTTTCTTTGTACCCCAGGACTTGGCACTAGGCTTGGCGTTTTTGGTAGACTCTTAATAACTCTAGAGATGGAGGTTGGGAGCAGGGGTGAGAGTGGAGGAATGGGCAGGTGCAGTGAGTAGTACTGAGGAGACACAGGATTACCTTTTCCAAACGTTTTATCTTCATGCCCACCAAGGGTCAGGTATGTTCAACAGAGGGAGAAAATAACAACTAACATTTCGATAGCTCCTTAAGATACACCAAATGCTTTATACAGATGATTTCATTTGATCCTTCCTTATAGCAAGCATCTGAGATAAGTGCTATTATTGACCCCATTTATGATGAAAAAGGCTGAGAAGCTAAGCAATTTGCCTAAGGTCATGCAG
Source organism: Phalanger gymnotis (assembly GCA_028646595.1). Taxonomy (NCBI): domain Eukaryota; kingdom Metazoa; phylum Chordata; class Mammalia; order Diprotodontia; family Phalangeridae; genus Phalanger; species Phalanger gymnotis. The sequence continues at coordinate 115,291,106 of CM053625.1, read as the reverse complement.
CGGAGCAATGTCAAAGGTGGGATTGGAACCCAGCTCCTCCAACTCCAAAGCAAGTATTTTTCCCAGTGTGTCACAATATATCTCAAGCTCAATTATCATTCAATCAATACATTTATTAAATTCTTGTTTTGTGCTGGGCATTGCACTAAGTAAACTCTGGGTATCCAAAGGCAGAGCAATCCCTGCCCCACTTAGATTCTAATGGGGAAGACAGCATATAAATACAGAAGGCTCTCAAGGTGGGGGTGGTGGAAAGATGGGAAAGGCCTCCTGCAGAAAGGGACGTTGACGCCGAGTCTTAAAGGAAGCCGGGGCTGCTAAGGTCTGAGGAAGAAGAGCAGCCACCATTTCGAAACAGGACGTGAATACTTTCCCTTCCCTCCTCGGAGTCATCTTTGAATCATCTGTCTTCCTCACTGCACACATTCCATCGTTTGCCAAGTCTTGTTAAGCTTATCTTCCTAATGTCTCTAGATTCTGTCTCCTTTTTGTCTTTCATACAACTACCACCTTGTGGTTTTTCTGCTTCCTGCCTCTCCCACCATCCTCCAAACAACTGCCAAAATTACCAAGGCACAGATCTGACCATGTTACTACTCAGCTCGAGTCATTAGTGGCTCCTGCTTCTAGGATAAAATGCAAATTCCTCAGCCTGGAATTTAAAACCATTCACAGTCTGACTCCAGCTTCCTTATCTATCCTTCATATCATCATACTGCTTCTGCTTCCATGCACTCTGCCTTCCAAATAAATTGCACGACTGCCTGTTGCCTGAGGTTCTCTCCTCAAATCTTTATTTTCCTTTGCCAGCCTGGGGGAGTAATATAGCACCTGCACTGCTGGTGCAACCCATCTATGGAGATGAGAGATCTAAGCAGTCGCTATCCCAGAGTTTACTTGCTAACACTGAATTAGTTGTCAGAACAGCTGGGGATTCTAGTCTCTGTTATGGCACTAACTAACCATATGACCTTGGGAAAGTCACTTCCGTGGTTGGATGCTCAGTTTCCTCGATTGTAGAATAAAAATAGCTCATGACCCTTCTAGTTGTGACATCTTTGGAAATCTGTATTTGAAATCCCTCTTCAGAACATTTCATTTCTGCAGAGGTCCCCAAAGTATCTCTGCCACAGGGTTGAGGCTTCCTGTCCTTTTTTTCCAAACACAAAGACACAGAAGGGAATTCAGTGAGTATGTTTTTTTCACTTATTTCATGTATTTAAAAAATAGAAAATGAGTCCATAGTATATAAAATCTAGGTCTGTACAAATTCTTCTATTTACAGGCACAGTGAAACAGTAGCATCAGTAGTGACAGCTAAAATTGTCAGTATGGTACAGGGAGGTGGGAGGGTGGGGCAGGGGTCTGTATATAGCCCTGGGCACACTTGACACTTCCCATTGGACAGAAGGAGCAGCAAATAGGGCAGCTAAGTGGCACAGTGGTTAGAGTACCAGGCCTGGAGTCTAAAGGATTTAAGTTCAAATCCTGCCTCAGACACTTACTAGCTGTGTGATCCTGGGCAATGACTCTATAAAATGAGCTAGAGAAGGAAATAGCAAACCACTCTAGCATCCTTGCTGAGAAAACCTCAAATGGGGTCACAAAGAGTCAGACATGACTGACTAACAACAACAAAGCAGCAAATAACCTGAGAAGGAAAGACAGGAGATGAATGTGTAGGGTCCTGGCCTGAAAAATTGACAGTGTCCAGCCCCAGGGATGTCAGTATGGATGATACGGGAAGGATGCTATGGGACCTAGGCCCCTCATGGAAGATTTAAGAGACATATCTCCTAGGACATGGATTCCTTCCCTCTTTTACTGACTATATTCCCAGGACTACATGGACTGTTTTCTGATGGGACTGCTTGGTTCAGGAAAGTATGGTACCTGACATTGGTCCCTCCCCACCTCCATCTCTCTATTTAACTTTTCTTGATAAAGATATCCTGAAATGAGTTGTATTGTGGAGTCCACCCATGTGAGAGAGCTTTCAGGTGGGAGAGAAGAGGCCAGATAGCAATGATTAGAGGAAAAATGACGGAGCTCCAGGGGAGGGTTGGGGTAAGAGATAAAGATGTAGAATTCTTTCCAAACTCCCCAGGCTCTAGGTCCCTTATTGCCTAAGAAAGATCTTCCCAGTCTGGCCTTAAAAAAGGATGGAGTAGTCTGTTCCTCTGCCTTTCTAGTTGCCTAGAAAAGAACCTTCTTCTACCAGGAAAGACAACCCCTCACACTAGCTGTTCACCATTGCTGGAAGCTTTCCACCTGACCTAGTGAGACTCTGACCTCTCTGTGTCTCAGGGACCACATTTCTAAAGATCCTTAGAGTCTGTTGCTTCCTTAAAAGAACCTTTGGGTAATCCTCTGCCCGGTGCTCTGATGTTGAAGCATTATTTGAGATTCTCTATCTCTGAAGCAGAGTAAGAGAAAGGGGTGGTGGAAACTAGTTCTCTATTGCTTCACTTCAAAACAAATCCAACCCCACTACTACCACCTCCCCACCCTGTGCCCACAGCTTTCTCCCTCCCAATGTCAGACTCTTATATGGACCCTGAGGCTGAGACCAGCATACAAAGAACAGAGGCAGGCCCCTTGGCCCCTGACACAGCCCCCAGATCCAGGAATCCAGTTCCCACTTATACCATATGGCCACAATTGGGGAGCATTTTGGGTAGGTATCAGGCCATTGTCTTTGAAGGACAGACTGGACAAATGGAAGCAAGTATACAAGTAATCCAGCCATGTCCTCTCATTTACAGCAGGAAGGTAACCTTGCAAGAGCTGCCCCCCTTCTCCACCCCCACCTCCCACCCTGCACACAGCCCCAGGCTGGGTTGGACTGGGCTGAATCGAGAGCTCAGTGCACAGGATGGAACCGAGTGCAGCACCTCACCTCTGCCTCTTGCCTCCATCCGGGCTGGGCTGTGTGCAAAGACAAGAAGCCCAGGTCCTCCCCCACCCACGTGACTCAACATTATTCAAAACTGGAAGCTTCTGGTTCCTTCTCTTTGAAGTTTATGATAAGCTTAGATTTTCCATTCCCTGTATTCTCATGTATGTAGCAGAAGGGTCATTTTCCCTACTAGAGACCTAGAAACCCAGCCCTCTCAGAAGTCCCTTGCTTTCCATACTCCTCCTAATCCCATCTCTCATTCTTATCTGTGTCTTCTCCCTCTAGATAAATTGTGATCATAAAAGTTTACAGGAAAAAATTTCAGGGCTCCCCTCACCCCTCCCCTTTTCCTCATTTTCTGCTGTAACTCCCCTGCCAGATGCCTGCTCTCACGTTATGTAAAGTCTCCTCTGTTACCAGGAAGTTGCTGAATTCATTGACACTAATTCACTGTGTGAATGGGCACTGATTTTGAGCTTCCCCCTCCCAAGAGCAATTAGCTGTGTTTTGTACAAGGCTGACGGAGAGTGGTCAATCAATACTTGCCTCAAAGAAATGCATCACTAATAACAAAATTTTAGACACTGGGGAAGCAGAGGTAGTGTGACAGGCTTTATAGCATAGTAGAACCACCTTCCTATACCTAGCATAGAGCCAGACGATCCATATTTGCACAGGCCCAAGAAAGAGTTGCTTCTGATTGCCAGTTGGTGGTTTACTTCATGTAGTTTAGTCTTGTCCTGACTCTTTGTGACCCCATTTGGGGTTTGCTTGGCAAAGATACTGGAGAGGCCTACCATTTCCTTCTCCAGATCATTTGACAGATGAGAAAACTGAGACCAATTGGGTTAAGTGACTTGCCCAGGGTCACACAGCTAAGTGTCTGAGGCTGGATTTGATCTCAGGTCTTCCTGACTCCAGGCCCAGCACTCTATCCATTGACCACTTGGATGTCCAGGTTTACTTCATAGTATCATAGATTAGAGTTAGAAGGAATTGCAGAAATCATATAGTACAACTCCCTCATTTTACGGATAAGGAAACTTAGACTCAGAGAAGCTAAGTGATTTGTCCAGCATCACACAGATAGGAAACAGAATGAACAAGATTCAAACCCAGACCCCATGATTTCAACTGCCATAGTCTTTCCATTGAACCAGTGAACAGAGAAGATTGGGGACAATGCACAGAAGCAAGTTCGGCCAGCAAAAATAACAAACATACTTAATGCCTACTATGTACAAAGGATCTGGTTACTAACTGATTGTATGAGGTGAGGGAGAGGGAATGATACAAGATAACTCCAGTCTCCGACACAGAGATCCTGGATGAATGATCAAACCACTGCCCAAAATAATCAGTGGCTCCATCATTAGTGGTCCAAGTGGCAGTGTGGTTTGGTAGTTAGAATACTGGCTCTACCTGGTGTCAGGAAGACATGCATTCGACTCCTGACTCAGATACTTGCTGAGTGACCCTGGCCAAATCACTTAACCTTTATGTGCCTCAGTTTCCTCATTTTTAAATGGGAATAACTACCCCTGACTCACAGTGTTCTAGTGAGAAACAAATGAAATTATGAATAAAATGCTTTGTAAACATTAAGAGAGATATATAAATATCAGAGATGATTATTTTTAATAAATGAAGTCATCAGGAGTAATGGGTGCCTCTATCTAGCACCTTCTGTTTTGCCTGAGACAAATCTTCCCACTCCTGCCCTGCGCCTGGGATTCCCTGCCCTCTTAATCCTCCTCACTTCCTTCAAAGATTTCTTGAAACAACCCCTCTCTGAGGTCCAGAGAGCATCCAGTAAAACACCATCATTTTATAGAGGTGGGAAACTGAGCCCCAGAGAAGCGACTTATCCAAGGTCACACAGCTAATGAAAGGCAGAATCTGTGTGGAAACCGGGTATCTTGACTCTATGTTCCCTTCATTGAGATGCCTGTGTTACAGAGAACTCCTAGCTGGCTAAGGTAGTCTTAAATGAGGGGCCAGGTGACTAGGCTCCCTCTTTGATATTCTACTGATAATTAACCCCCTCTGCGTATATTGAGCCTGAGGGTCAACTGTTGGCTTTAATTCCTTCCTTGGCCTCATCCCTTCTACCTAATAAGCAAACATAACTTTAGTTTGTGCTTCTCCATTAGCCCAATTAAATGTAGGCAAGAATGTGTAGGACTTGAAAAGATTCTCTACAGGCTCTGTCTTGTGAAGTGGGGAGAGTAGCTGGTAAAAACCTGGAAGCCTCGACCGGCTGGCCAATTGTGCTGGCTGACACCAGCTCAGGGCAGGGATACCACGAGGAGTCCTAACATGTAGATTTAGAAAAGAGGAGCACCAGCTTCCATCTCAAAGACAGGAGACCATCTTATAGGGCCTAGAGGCAAAAAGGATATTAGTGATCAGCAGGTCTCTGGCCTCAGGCCCAGAGAGGTAAAGTAACTTCCCTAAGGTCACATAGATAAGTCCCAGTCAGAGATTCAAACCCTGGTCTCCACGTTCAGTCCCTCCCTAGCAGCTTGACCTGGATCAGGCTTGATGTAAGTCAAGTTACCAATGCGTTTGACCTACTTCAGACACTCGTTAGCTGTCTGATCCTAAGTCACAACCTCTCTGGGCTTCAGTTTCCTCATCTGAAAAATAAGAGTTGAACTTAATAGACCCCTAGGGTCCCTTCCAGTTCGAAACCTGTGGATCTCATCATCTTAATCTACACTGAAATAATGATTAGATTCTATTCCTGGCTCTCCCACTGAATACCT
>CM053625.1:115249640-115284939 GCA_028646595.1 Phalanger gymnotis | reverse complement strand
AACTTAATAGACCCCTAGGGTCCCTTCCAGTTCGAAACCTGTGGATCTCATCATCTTAATCTACACTGAAATAATGATTAGATTCTATTCCTGGCTCTCCCACTGAATACCTCGGATCCCAGCTAGCACCAAGAATCATAGTTTTAGAGCTGGAGGTAAACTCTGATGTCTAATCTAGTCCACGCTCTTCATTTTATGAGTAGAGAAACTGGGGCCCATAAATGACTTGTTGAAGGTCATACAGGTAGTAAGTGGCAGAGCCAAGATTCTAAACCCAGGTTACCTGATTCCAAGTTCACCACTGTTTGGGCAAGTCACTTCTCTGACTTTTTCTTTCTTTATAAACGGAAAGATTGAACTAATATTTCATTCTTTTTTAATTCCTCTTTTGAAAAACATGCCTGATTTTTATAAGAAATATATCACATCTCTAAGGCTTATTTTCCTCACCTGTAAAATGAGCTTCTTCCAACTCTAAAATCCTACAGATTCTAATTCTCCCTTGCTCGCAATGAGCATTTTTATACCATCAGGCTTTCATCTTCACATTCCAAAGACAAATCATTTCATTCATTATTGGTCTTTAGTGCTTTAGCAAAGATGATAATGTCATCTGTGATTCTGAGGTGCCTTAGGTTGTACTCTTTTGACCTTGATGAGTTTGGGGTGACTTGTCCCCTATTCAGAGCGTTTAAAATGCGCATTTTCTTATGGCAAGTTCTAGTTAGTTATGCTACTTTAACTCAACCAAAGATCTGGGTGTGCTTCTTTTGTTGTTAATATTAGGTCACTGGAAATGGCCTTACAGTAAAATTCCAGGGCTTGAGGATTTTTTTTTTTAAGATAATGAAGGCAGTTCCTTGGAAATAAAATAAAACCTTATTATAGTAATATGAGCTAACCTGGAAGACCAGTCTGAAATTACATTTTGAAAAGAATTAGGTTTGATTATACAAATGCAGGAAGCAAATCCAAATCCAAATAATTACATTATTCTTTTATTGCTTAATATAAGTCCTGTTTTAATGAATAACAAACTTATAATTAATATTTTTTGCATAAAAACCTGGAATACTTTTGTACTATAAGAAATGATGAGCAGGGTGCTTTCAGAAAAACCTGGAAAAGACTTGCATGGGCTGATGCAAAGTGAAATGTACTGTATACAAAGTAACAGCAATGTTGTAAGATGATCAGCTGTGAATGACTTAGCTATTATCAGCAATACAATGATATAACACAACTCTGAAGGACTTATGATGAAAAATGCTATCTATCTCCTGAGAAAGTACTGGTGGTGTCTGAATACAGATTGAAGCATACTTTTTTTTTAACTTTATTTTTCTTGAGGGTTTTTTTGTCTGTTTTCTTTCACAACATGACTGTTAGGCGATGTTTTGCATGACTACACGTGTATAACCTATATTGAATTGCTTGCCTTCTTAATGAGGGGAAGCGGGGTGGAGAGGGAGGAAAGGAGAGAAAGGAGAGAACTCAAAATTTTTAAATGAATGTTAAAAATTGTTCTTACATATAACTGGGGGAAAATAAAATACTGATTTTTTTTAAAGTAAGAGAAAAAAAGAAATATGTCACAACCAAATGTAATTCAAAGAATCACAGAATTTAAGAATTGGAAAGAACTTCAGCAACCCAAAGAATCCCCTGCTATGACATACCCAACAAATGGCCATTCAGCCTCTACTTGAAGGTTTGTAAGGAGAGGGAATTTGTATTTTATATTTCAGTTATAGTAGAATGGATGAATACCATAGCGATAGCCTTTCTCAGTTAATATTCTTTGGAATCCTCCAAAATATCACCCTTTGCATGGTTACCCATCCCTTGCCAGGTTCCTATTATCCGCAAATACCTTGCATGCCAAATTAAATAACAGAAAGTACTCTTTTTTGTTTGTTTGTTTGTTTTTGGCAGGGCAATTGAGGTTAAGTGACTTGCCCAAAGTCACACAGTTCAAGTGTTTGAGGCCTCATTTGAACTCAGGTCCTTCTGACTCCAGGGTCGGCACTCTACTCACTGTGCCACCTAGCTGTGCCCCCCCCATCCCCTTTCCCCCTCCATAGAAATCATTGTTTCAGAAAACTGTAGGAAAAAAAACTTTCTGCTTTAATAAGTTCTGAATTCAACCTTGTTAGAGGAGACAGTGTAGCAGACCATGTTGTAGATCCTGGAGTCATTGGTAGCTAGGTTGAAATCTCACTTCTGGCACCCATTAGCTGTGGGACCCTGGATAAGCTGAACCAAACATGAGAGCCTCTTAATCAACCTATAACCGACAACTATAAGATCTCATCTCTACCAAGGTATCAAACTTTTTACCCACAAAGCTTAGGTCTTTATTTCTGACATAGTCACCACAGAGATGTGATGTGGTGTAAGAACTAACAGTGGTCTTGGGAAACTTAGTCCCCAAATTAACTGGACAGTATTACCCCCGACTCTGCTACCTACTCCTTGTGCCCAGACCACTAGTCCAACCCCAAAATTACCGAAAGAGCCTTGGTATCCTGCTTTTTCAGACTGGTAAATCTAGCCTTTGTATATTCCTAGCGAGGTCATTTCCCCTTTCCCAAACCTCCAGGATAGAGCCACATTCCTATCTACTCTTTCACTGAATTCTCTGTATATTCAATTGTGGGTAATCCATTTACCCTCTCTAGAACTGTTTACTCAATTGTTAAATGAGGATAATACTTATCCTACAAGCCATCATACAGGTTTGAGTTGGGGGAAAAAAAGTTTGTAAGCTGACTGGGAATTAATGTTCTCGAAATAGACAAAGAGCGCAAGAAACATAAAGGTATTTATCAAGTTTATGAAGTTTAATTCACAAATTTTGTAGAAAAACAGTAGAAAACACATCCATGCTATATGAAAATTCAGATCTGTACAAATTCTATTTACAGGGAAAGGGAAATGGGGACATTATTGGCAGCAGCTGCAGCTCCCAGTCTGGGGGGCTTTGCTGACACAGTTCTGGGCACATTTGGCACATCCTTCTGGGCAGCAGGAGCAGCAAGCTGAAAAGGAAAGATAGGAGATGAATGTGAAGGGCTCTGACCTGAGAGTCTGGCAGGTTCTAGCCCCAGGGATGTTTATGGGGATGGGTTTCAGAAGAGATGGAAGTCAGTTTACCAGGTACCTAATAGAACATTTAGGGGACTATGTACTACTAGAAAATGATCCCATGGATGGATCTCCTTTCCTCTCTGACCCTCTCTCTTCAACCCAGGGCTACACAGGAATCTCTCTGATGGGGCAAAGTCTATTTAGTTCCGTCCATGGAAAGTCTTTCTCCCTTCTCCCCCCACCCTCACCCTGCAAACACTTACTCTTCTTGCCGGAGGTACACTGGCATGATTTGCATTTGCAGGAGCCTGAACAGGTACAAGAGGCACCTTGAGAGAAAAGGAGAATGGAAGGTCAGCAAAAAGATAGACCATCTCCCTAGACAAACTTAGGAGTAAGTCCCACAGAGCCCCAAATCCTCATCTTAACTGTTCCCCGTGGCAAGAAATATGTCACTTACTTGCCCTTTTTCTAAGGGAGCCCCTGTTTAGACGGAACCCCAAAGCCTGTCCTTGGTTCAAAAGAGCACTTCTCAAAATCTATCTGAACCCTGGGGCCATGACTTTTAAGCATATTTGTGGTTTATAGCTTTAATTCCAAAAAGTGAAGGAGAAAGGACGAAAAGTTTTCTAGCACTTCATTTTAAAACAAAATCAAACTCCTTTCCCCGATTGCGACTTCTTTTCTCCTCATCCTGTCCCCAAATCAAGACTGAGCTGTCCCTGGCCTGTGGGTTGTCTCCAGAACCCAGGAGTGCCTTACCGTTCTCGCAGTCACATTTGGGGTCCATGGCTGGCAGGTAGATGTCAAGGCACGCAGTTGTCACAGGAGAATGAACGGAAGTAAGATGTATTGGAGGGCAGAATTGTATCTTCTTATTTATAGGGAACGGACCAGGAGAGCAGCACAAAGACCCGCCCCTTTCCCCTCCTCCTCCTCTCCGCCCAAGGCCGGCTACCTGCACAACGCCGTAGAGTTGTGCTGACCATGGGCTCTGAGCTCAGGTTTGGTTGCGGGTGCAGATTTCTCAGAACTCTGTTACTGAGCGCAGATTCCAAAGCACGCGGGCAGCTGAGGAGCTGTGTGCAGAGCCAGGAGTACGTGCTGCGCTCTTCGATGCCCCTAGATTACCAGTAAAGCCCCTTGTGCCCTGAGGTTACCAAAAAAAACCCCTCCTTCCCCCACGTGTCCACCTTTGTCCTTTCTTTTGCTAAGACCAGTAAGTTTGCATGACCAGGGTCGCATCCATGCCTTCCCAATGTTCTACAATGAATCCGGGGGGGGGGAGGGGGAGGTACCTCCTGTCCATTTCAGGGATTTTGCAGGATCCACTCTCTTGGTTAACTTCTAAGAGGTGGTGGGGAAGGAGCAAGGTTTAGAAGCCTGCGGGGCAGGAAACATAGCTAGTGTTCAGAGGCATATGGAAAGGTGGGATGGACATGAATTCTCTTAGGCAGTCCTTGTAGTTGGGAAGGGCAGGGAATAAGCTTTTTTTTTTCATTTTTTTTTCTCAATTACATGAAAACAATTTTTTTAAACATTTGTGAGTTCTAAATTCTCTCCATCCATGTCCTCCCCCTCTTTGAGAAGGCAAGCAGTTTAATATAGATTATACATGTGTAGTTGTGCAAAACATTTCTGTATTAGCCCCGGTTACAAACCCCCCCCCCCAAAAAAAAACTCCCAAACTCCAGGAATAATAAAGAAAATTCAAAAAAAAATTCCTCAATCTTCATTCAGTCTCCATCAGTTCTTTCTCTGAAGTTGGATAGCATTTTTCAACCTAAGTCCTTCAGAATTGTCTTGGATCATTGTATTGCTGGGAAAAGCTAAGTCATTCACAGCTGATCATTGGCTAATATAGCTGTTATGGTGTACAATGTTCTCTTGGTTCTGCTCATTTCTCTTTGCATCAGTTCATGTAAGTCTTCCCTGGTTTTTCTGAAAGCATCCTGCTCATCATTTTCTTATAGCACAACAGTAGGAAACAAACATTTATAAAACACCTACTATGTTCCAGATAGTGTAGAGCATTTAAAGCTTGATCAGGCATTGAAGATCACCAGTCATTCTGACTTTCGTCTTGCCATTGGACTTTGATGACTCTGGAAGAGAGAGTGAGGCTGACCTTTGTGCAACTCTGCCTCACTTAAATCCCATTCCAGTTTGAGTCAACGCATCATCCCTTGATGTCATTGGTCCTTTTTGAAAATGAAGGATGAACAACAAGAAGAAGATAGATCTTATTATTATCCCCATTGCACAGTTTAGGAAATTGAAGCAGATAGAGGTTAAATGACTTGCCCAAGGTCATGCAGCAAGTAAGCGTCTGAAGCTGGATTTGATCTATCCACCGAAGGTGGTGTTCAAAGCCAGTTGTACAAGGGCGGTTGGTTTTCCTGGTGTGTCTTTCATCCTGACCGAAGGGGCTTCTCATCATTCGTCAGTTTTATTTTTTTCCTCTAGATTGATAAGCAAAACTCTTCTCTCGGTGGTCAGCAATCTCAAATTGGGGTCACTTTGTCCTTTGCAGCTTAGTCCTCTTCTCCTCTGGGAGGACTAACATTCCTTTCTTCATTCCATTCATTTAAAATTTACTGAGTATGTACTGCTGCAAGGTACTGGTACTATAGAGGCTACAGAGAAAAAAGTCATTTGCCCTTAAAGTGCTCACAATCTAGTAGAGAGGAGCGGACATGTTCAGAAATTTATCTTTAAGGTCCCTTCCAATGGGAACATTCTATGATCTCCTGTTGCAGAAAGAGAGCAGCATGATGTAGTGGAAAGCATGCTGGATCTGGAGTTGGAAGACCTCAGTTCAATTTGTGTGACCTTCAGGAAATCCCTTAATCTGGGTTTCAATTTCCCTATCTGTTAAATGGTGTTGGACTAGATTATAGATAACCTCTCATGCCCCTTTCATCTCAAAATCTGGGATCCTAAGTGCATATTAGAGGTATAAACAAAGTGGGATTGGAACTCAGAGGAGGGGGTTCCAGGTTTGGGGATTCGGGGAGTTGGGTTGTGGGAGGAAGGGGAGACACTTTGTCCTATTGCGCCCGCCCCAGAAGGAAGGACCAAGATCTGAGTCTGGGTTGATTTCTCTTACTGACCACATGCAGGCCTTGTTTTATAAACTACACATTCTGGTCCTGAGCTATACCATTTAGCATCCGATTATATTATGTACTAATTTCTAAATGACTCTAGTAGGTAAATCTCATTTTCTCAGCAAGACTGAGGATAGGGGCAACATCTTAATTGTCTGTATCATTACAACATCACACACAGTGCTAGGCACATTTTTCCCCATTGGAACTATGAATTGATTAGTATAGAGAACTTGGGGAGTTCTGCATTGCAGGCCAGTACTTATCTTGCAATTTATAGTTCTAAAGAGTTGTCTGGGGACAATGAGAGATTAAATGATTGCTCAAGGGTCACTCAGACAAGAGGTACCAGAGGCATGACTTAAACCATATCTTACTGACTACAAGGCCAGCCCCTCTGATGCTATATTATAAACTGTCTCTCCTTAGGCACATAGTAGGTGTCTAAAAGTACTGGATAAAATATTGAGAGCCAGGCAGCAGCTTTCCAGAGCAATTCAATTCAACATACATTCATTAAATACCCACTATGTGCAAAACCTGTCCAAGGCATTGAGGATAAAAGATAAAACACAGGCCCTACTCTCAAGAAGTTTACAAATCTAATTTGGGAAGGAGAAGTACACAAATAATTGATAAAAAGGAAAATTAAATAATGGGGAAGGAAAAGATCACTTCCACTCTGCAGTGGGGGAAATCAAGGTAGAGATGCCTATATGGTGGAGATAGCATTTGAGTTGGGCTTTAAAGGAAGGAAGGGACTTCAGCAGATGGAGACTTAGGGATAGGGGAGGAAATAGGAAAGAGCTTACTCCAGGCATGGGGACTGATATAAGCAGAGACATATAGACAATTCTTTGAGGTCTTTAGGTCAAAAAACTAAGAAAGTATGCGTGTGTGTGTGTGTGTGTGTGTGTGTGTGTGTGTGTGTGTGTGTGTGAAGTGGGGTGGGGTGGGTGTAGAATGGAGGGAGAGACAGTGGAGAGGGCCCTTGAGCCAGAAAGGAATCTTCTTTTCTTTTCAACCTAATCTCCATGAATGTCTCCAGTTCAGGGAAAGCAGAAATGAGATTCACTATTAAGAAGTTACTTTCACAAAGGGACAGATCACTGACATCTTTCTGAAATGCACAAGACAGTAGTAATAATAATATTTATACAGCATTTACAATTTGCAAAGCATTTGGAAAGAGGTGAGGGTGACTTGCCCATAGTCAGGAAGAGAAAGTGAGGCTGGTGGCTTTGCACAGCCCTCCCTCACTTGCATGCCATGGCATCACCTCCCTGATGTCATGGTCCTCTTCTAGAATGAAGGTTAAACAACAACATGGGCTCTGTCTGTTGTGCCCCTGGATGCCTCTAAAAGTCTTCCCACCTTACTGAAGGAAGCTTTGGGATGTGGGGATGGAGATGAGAGTGGAAGGGTCAACAGAAGATGAAAAGAAGGCGACCGTGAGGGACTACTCCTTCCAGATTCACTCCATGAGAAGTCTCTATTTCATGTCTCTCCTTGCTCTCCTTTACTTTCCTTGTGTCTCTGTCTCTCCCTGTATCATTTTGTCCCTATTTCTCTTTACTGTTGGCAATACATATATTTGTACTTACGGGTGAGTAATGAGCTGCCCCTGGAATGCCCAGAAATGTGCCATCCTCGGGCCATAAGGAAAGTTTAAAAAATAAACCACATTCCTGGAAGTTCATTTTTAGGATACAGGTTGCTTAACAAAGAGTGAGAGAAGCCAAAGGAATAAGAGGTGGGGGAGAAGGAAAATCGGGGAGGAAACAGACGTGCTCTGGATAGATGTTATCACCATGGACCTCACCCTTACAGTTGAAGATACTGAATGAAGACCTCCTCCCAACCATTTGCCTCAGAGCTAATATTTTCCAGTCTTGGGAATCCAGAATACCGTGATCAGTCTGTGATGTAAACACAGCCCCTGGTCCAGTGAGAGAGGATTTTCAGAAAAAAAGCCCTGGGGCTCAGCCAAACCTGAGGTACCTCCTCTGCCTCCAGGGCCAGGGTGGGGGTGGGGGCTTGTAGGGATTAAGTTTTCATTCTTAGTGTCCTTAGTTTCTATTCTAATGCTTTGAGAAAAACTCATCTGTGTCTTTTCTATGTACTAATGCTCTGTTAACCAGAATATTTGAATCACCAAAACATGCCACTGACTGAACAACCAGCCAGCCAGGAGTCAGGAGGACCTCAGTCCAAATCCAGCCTCAGATACTTACTAGTTTTCTTACTTACACAGTTACTTAGTTATTTACAGTCTCCTCATTTGTAAATTTAGCTTGGAAAAGGAAATGGCAAACCACTCCAGTATCTTTGCCAAGAAAATCCCAAATGGGGTCAGGAGGAGTCAGAAACAACTAGCTGACTCAACAACAATGCTTTTCTGATTCTCTTTTTCCCATTTCTCTTTTCTGATCCCTTAAAGCTAAACTAGGCAGCTCAGTGGTTAGAGTGCTGATCTGGGAGTCAAGAAGACTCCTCTTTATTTAAGTTCAAATCTGGCTTTGATGGGGTTTAGACTGTGGGAGCCCCTTTGAACTCTCCTTCAATCTTCCCACTAGAAGAGGCATTTACCGAGGCCATAAGCCTTTCCTTATGGCTAGGCCCAAACTCTAGGCTACTCTTAATATAGCTTAGCCCTCTATTGTCTGGCTAGATTCCACCCTTGATCCTATCAAAATATCTATGCCCAAATCTGTTACCCTTAAACTAGCCTAGCCCTCTATAGTCTGGTCATCTTCAGGTAGCCTTCAGCTACTTCCCACCCTTAATCTCATGCTCTTGGCTCCTGGAGTCCCACCTCACCCCAGTCCCATCAAGCTCCTCTTTAGACTCCTCCTCAAGATCCTCCCAAAACCCCTCCTCCCATCACCCCGGGACCACCCTAGATCCCTTCCACAATCTTTCTATATATGTTTCATTTTGCCTCCATGAAGACGTCTACCTCAGATTGAATCTTTGCTTTTCTTTGACTGTGAGAAAGCTTGAGTAGAATTCTAGGAGGATACGGTGTGTTGGTATTTTGGGGTCTCAAGCACCCCCAAAAACATATAGTTCCCTAACCTCATCAGCCTCAGACACTTGCTACCTGAAAGACCCTGGACAAGTCACTTAACTCTGCCTCTGTTTCCTTATCCTTAAAATGAGCTAGAGAAGGAAATGGCAAACCACTTTAGAATCATTGCCAAGAAATCCCAAAATAGGGTCATGAAGAGTCAGCCCTGACTGTAATGACTCAATAACCACATAAACTCCAAAATAATGCAGGTCAGTGATATGATGATGATGTTTCTTACCAATACTTCAGGAGTTCATCGATGTGATCAGTCACTCCAGCAGCATAGGTCTTAACCCATGTACATCTTCACATGTCAATGGATTATCTACTGGTTATGGACTTAGAGGACCTGGGTTTGAATCCGAAGTCTGCTGCTTATGTTGAGCAAATTAATTAACTCTGGATTTTTCCCTCATCTGTAAAATGAGAGGACTAAATCAGATGGTCTTCTATCATACCTTTCTATGGCCTCCCTGAAATCCTTGATAGAGGACCTACCCTGGAGAGATAGGAGCTACTTCTCCAGACCTTGCTCTAGGGCTTTTTAACATTTTTCTGGTCACCAGGACAGGACTCAAATTAGTCATTAGCCCTGAGTCTTGCTACATGGCAAGCCTCTGTTCTTTTTGGATATGAAGGGTTTGTTAACACCTCCTACTCTTGCTTAGCATGGGTTCCAGTTGGCAGGAGGCCATGCAAGAAGGAGGAGGAGGAGTTTTCATTTTGGAAGGGTGACTTTATGGTTTGCCCCTGTGGCAACTTTGCAAGTTTCAATCAAAATGAGGTACCCTGGTTAGCCATTCCACTTTGGTCCTTTTAAGCAACCAGAGGGCCTAAGTGCCCCAGGTCATGATTTTATGCCATCCCCTTCAAGCAACTGTAGCAGTGACTAGGGAGCACGGTCCTGAATTCTGTGCTGGTCTTTCTAGGCAACAGAGAGTGGAGAGGTTACTGAGAACCTAAGAAGTTAATGGGGTCAGGCAGCTATGAGGCTGTGGTCTTGCTCTCTGCTTCCTCTTCTACCAAAAAAAAAGAATTATTAGTGTGACAGGTATCATAACCCCTAGGTATCACAGTGGCTAGAATGCCCGGCCTGGAGTCAGGAGGACCTGCGTTCAAATCCAACCTCAGACACTTACTAGCTGTGTGACCCTAAGCAAGTCAATTAACCCTGTTTGTCTCAGTTTCCTCATCCGTCAAATGTGGGAGAAGGAAATGGCAAATCACTCCACTATCTTTGCCAAGAAAACCCCAGATGGTGTCAGGAAGAGCCAGGCACAACAGAAACAACTCAACAACAACAATACCATGATGCTAGGTGATATTGCCCACATCTGGCTCCCACTCTTGCTTTCTGCAATTTACAAATTGTAATAGGTTATTACTTAATTAATAACAAGTTGGGGTATAGTACATAATCTCACCACCAAGGGGTTCTACCCTTGGGCCACTCCAGTGATTTTTTTAGGGCAGTCAGTGTATCAGCTCAAACTTTTCCTAATGATCACAGTCTCCCTCACTGTTCAGCAGATGGTGATCTGAAATGACTTGACCACAAGTAACCTATTTCTCACCACCCTCCAGGCCATTCTCTTCTGTGCCTGAAGCTATATTATAAGACCCCAGCAAAGATTTTCAACTTTTTGTATCCAGGACCCTTTTGGCCGCCTTGGTGATGTCCCCAGACCCTTTTGAAAATGATGTTTTTCTACCTCTTCATGGAAAGGTGATGGAATCAATACATAGAATATGACATTCATTTTTGGATATAGCCAATTAAGGAATTTGCTGAGCTTCTCTATACATATTCATTACAAAAGTTTTATTTATTTTTTCTTTCTTTGTTGTTCAATTGGTGGAGGGGAGAAGAAATAAATGTTCATTAAAAAAACATAAAATTTTTAAGAATAAAGAATATTTTAAAATAAAAAAGAAAATTATTTTTTGATAGATAGAATTAAATACAAAGGATCACCAAGGAAACCAATTTTACCAAAATGCAGTTATCAAAATATTTTTTTCAAAAAGACAAGTTCATGGACTCCAGATTAAAAACCCTTGACTTAGAGGTATAAATGGGAATATGCTGAAGAATTACCAGAGTAGGAAATCCCCCATATTTCCCTTTTATGGACCCCTATGCCCCTCCAAGTCCTGCATTTGGCAACCTCTCTTTCAATAAATGCTTTCCCCACCTCCCTTGTTCGGAGGATTTGAACACTTACTCTTTTCTTAGTAACTATATATGATTTATTGCAAGAGCAAGGCAACAAAAACGTAGCAAAACAAGGTAAAAGTTGTAGGAATCTATGAATTACAAGCTTCAGGATTCATTCCCCCTCCCCATACCCACCTCTCCCAGCCTGGTTAAAGAAGGAAAAGACATTTGGCACTCACATCCACCATTCGCCTTTCCATTACATCTCAAGTCTCCTGAAAGCCTGATCTTTGTAGATTGCGGTATGCCATGATTCACAGCCACATGTTGACCATTGGTATTATCAAGACAATTTTGTATTTCAGGGAATCATTTGAGGTCCTTGAAAGCATCTGTGCAGTTTCCCCAATACCTTTTCTCTGGTTTTTATTCAGTTCTAGGCCCAGCTAATTTCCTATCTGCAGTACTGTCTCGCTAGATCTAGACAGATCTAAGGGCCTATCTCAAAGTACATGCCTCTTAAATGCTTGTTGAGGACATGCATGAATAAATATATACTGAATATTTTATATATTGTTAGAAAAGCTCAGATGCTTTCACTTAATTTTATTCTTTTATGAGGGAGAATTTGATTTGAGAGAGGGGGATATTTCTAGAAATGACAATAAAAACTACATCACTGAAAGATATTTTAGAAAAACAGATATATAGATAGTCTAACTCAAAAGGCTTCCCATCCAACTGGACTATGGTTATGGTCTAGACCAGACCAACATCATCCTAGGGCTCACAGTGGGTTTATCTCTAGCTCTCCTGATCTGTATCTGGCCACTGGACCCAGATGACTCCAGAGGAGAAAGTGAGGCTAGTGACTTTGCACAGCCCTCCCTCACTTAAATTGGATTTATTTGCAAGTCATAGCATCATCTTCCTGAAGTCATGATCCATTTTGAGAACGAGGGCCAAACAACAACCACAAGGACTCACAAAGTTCCCAACTGCGGCCTGAGTGAGATTAAAATGTAACTGGGAAATATTTAACAAATTAAATAAAAATACAGTAGTAATAAATAAAAAATAATACAACAATAATAACATTCATATAGCACTTACTATGTGCCAGACCCTGTGCTAAGTGCTTTATAATTATATCTCATAGATACCACAGCAACCTTGGAAGGTAAGTGCTATTATTACCCTCATTTCTACACTTGAGGAAACGGGGCAAAGAGAGGTTAAGTGACCTGCCCAGGGGTCACATAGGCCAGATTTGAACTCAAGTCTTACTAAATCCAAGCCTGGCACTCTATCTGCTCTTCCACCTAACTGCCCCCATTATATTTTTTTTTGGAAGGGGGAAGGCAGGGCAACTGGGGTTAAGTGACTTGCCCAAGGTCACATAGCTAGTAAATGCGTCAAATGTCTGAGGCCATATTTGAACTCAAGTCCTCCTGACTTCAAGGCTGGAGCTCTACTCACTGCTCTTCCTAGCTGCCCCTTGTCCCCATTATAATTAAACAGATAATGCAGTTTGCAGGTATCCTTATGTACAGATTAGTGACCCCCATTTCTGTTTGAGTTTGACACTGCTGATCTGGACAATAGGCACTATCTATGGAGTATCCTTTTTATTTGGACTCTGAGCAGCACATCCTCTATATTGATGATAAATTACTTAGGTAGGGAGGAAGAGGGAGGGAATAAGCATTTTATAGTGCCTACTATGTGCCAGGCACTTTACAAATATTATCTCATTTCATTCTCACAATACCCTAGCGAGACAGGTGTTATTCTTTTATAGTTGAAGAAATTGAGGCAAACAGAGGTTAAGTGTCTTGCCTGGTGTCACACAGCTAGTGTCTAAGGTCAAATTTGAACTCAGGTCTTCCTGACTCCAAACCCGGCACTCTATCCAATGTACTACCTATCAGGCTGATGTTGGAGATCTAGGCCTCCATGTTTTATGCCTTACAGTCAGTTTTCATAATGACTCAAAGAGGTGAAGATGCCAAAAGCCTGAAAAGAAAAAAACAAATCACATAGGATATTATTACCCCAAAATACAATGAAAACCACTCACCCATAATCTACTTTCTAATGCCTATAAACAATGAGAATGATCTAGATGTATATGGACGATATCTTTGATGGAAATATGAGAAGGGAACTAGCAGACTCTTGCAGGCAACTTTCTATAGCAGATCACACCTTCACAATCACACAGTTGACTCAGGAGCCACATGAGATCCCTCAGGATTTATTGTTTATTGATTCCAGAAAACAAAACAAAACAAACAACGACAACAAAAAACCTCCTAAGGTCTCCCTCTGGTATCCTTACATAGAGCTGACTTTGGGTTCCCAAAGGCTGTACCAGCAGATTGCAGACTCTAGTAGGTTTGGGCATGATGCAAAGGCTTCAAGGACAGGGTTGGACTAGCAGTGGGACCAGCCTCCAGCTCATTTGGAAGCATTTCATCATCAAGTCAGCTACAGGGTAAGGAGTTTTTATTGTATTCCCTAAGTAGAATTTAAGCTCTGCAGAGACGATCTCCTTTTTGTATTTTTATCTGTAGCAGGCCCTTAATAACTCTTTGTTGATCCATCCATGGATTGATTGAAGACCATATACTAAGTTATAGGTAGATTACAATCTGTATCCATGGAGAGAAGAACCTACATCAATGAAATTACAGATCTTTGAAACACCAAAGTGTATTGCTTATCGCCTTGCTCAGCCACCCCAGAAAAAAGGATTTGGTTCTGTGGATCAGAACATACCCTCAAAGGTTCTCCAATAAGAGGCTGCTCAAAAATATGTTAAATTCATACAAAATTCTTTAATAGCATGTTAGGCCAATCTGTAAGTGAAAGATCTTTCCCACCCATTGAATAGGCCTCAGGTGGGGACAACAAAGGGAGGCCTGATTAGAGGCAGGCCCATACCCTTTCACTAACTAGATATGAGGCCCCAGGCCCCACACCTTTTTGCTAAGTAGGCTCTGAGCCCTCAAAGGCCTGAACTGGGTATGTCTAAGAGCTCTGAGGTTGGCATTTTTTTTTTTGCCTTTGGGGCACACTCATTGAAAGAGTGTTGGTGAGGAGATTCTGAGTAGCTGTCAAAAGACCACCCTCTCACCCTTTGAAAACCCAGATGGTGGTGCTCCTCTGGTAATTATGTTCTGTGATTTGGTTAGACAGAAATATTGATCTGTTTATATTGTCTCTGTTTGTAATTTCTGTTTGTATTTGCTCTGAAGTTCAGAGTGCTGGCTTTTTCCCCTGAACTAAGTGAATGGTATATGTATGTAAGATCGTTAACCCCTTAAAGTTGCTTTCCTTAGAAAAGCAGACCGAAGGGCCTGTGCTAGCAGCCCTCCTGTGTGCTGGTGTTATTGGCCTTACACAGCCACAGTAGCTGCAGGCAACATTGATGTTACATACCTGTGCAGAGGATTGCATCATTCAATGACCCTTTGATTAAAATATTTACATAATAACAATATAGGCAGCTAGGTAGAGCAATGGATAGAATGCCCCAAGACTCTCAAACCTCAGATTTGTGTCACTTATTAGTTGCGTGACCCTGGGCAAGTCACTTAATCCTGTTTGCCTCAGTTTTCTCATCTGTAAAATGAGTTGGAGAAGGAAATGGCAAACCACTCCCGTATCTTTGCTAAGAAAACCCCAAATGGGGTCATGAAAAGTCAGACACAACTGAAATGACTAGACACCAACAAATAACAATATAGCTAACATTTATAGAGCACTTACTATGTGCCAGACACTGTGCTAAGCACTTTACAATTATCATCTCATTAGATCTTCACAAGGTCTCCATTTTATAGTTGAGGAAACTGAGGCAAACAGGTTACACGACTTGCCTAGGGACACAGTAGTAGTACCTAAAGCCAGATTTGACTTCAAGCTCCATCTACTGTGCCATGTAGCTGTCTAGCAGGAGGTAGGTGACAGAGGGTTTTCTTTCTCCCCCCACCCCTCCCCAGTTTTTACAAAGGTATAATGACCTCAGTGATACAGTAGGAACAAACATATAGGCATTTCCTTCATTTTCTCCCCTACTCCACCTCAGTCTCTGGGGGAGTCTGCTCAATATCTAATTGAGTTTCTACAAAACATTGCTGCCTCCCCCCGCCCCCCAAGTTCATGTCCAAAGGTGCCATGAATGTGGGCTGTTTTTCTGCTGGGCTGGGATCCTGCAAGTCACTTCCAATGATTATTCCTTGTCTCTCTGGTCATTGATGCTGGGCTGACTGGAAAACCTGGTTCACACCCCAACTCTGCAATTTCTGTGCCTACTCTCTGAACCAAAGTTGGAGACTCTAATCTCTTCACCCAGAATGGAAAAGAACAAATTAAAAGATATATTTATCTGTAGATATATGCTGTTAACATTGAAGAGGTTTAATCAAAATGAATATGGTAATGAACCATAGGTTTCCAGGGGTGCTCGAGACCCCAAAATACCAACATGCCAGGTCCTGCTGAAAGAATTCAACTCAAGCCTTCTCAGCCAAGGGAAAAGACAAAGTTTATTAAGGGTTAGCCATATTGGTCTGCCCCAGTAAATCCCACCCTTTGTGCCACCTGTTTCCACAAGCGGGCCAGATTCAACCTACTGAATTAGATTGAATCTGAGCCACATCATGGAGGCAAGATGAAGATTATACACACAAAGATTGTAGGAGGGATTGAGGGGTGGTCTGGGGTGACTAGAGGAGGGGTTTAGGGAGGGCCTTGAGGAGGAGTCTAAGGAGGAGCTTGATGGGACTGAGATGAGGTCAGACTCCATGGTGGGAAATAGCTGAAGTCTATGTGGAGACATATAGACAATAGAGGGCTGGGGTAACAGAGCTAGGGTATAGATATTTTGATCAGGATTAAGTGTGGGGAAACAGCTGGACAATAGAGAGCTAGGCTAGGCAGAGATTTGGGCCCAATGATAATGCAAGGCCCGTGGCCTTAGGGGAAAGCCAGATCCAGTTGGAAGACTCAAGGAGGGCTCCCAGAGACTATTCCAGGTTCAAGGGGGTTCCCAGAGATTGTGCCCCCATCAACATTACCATTACCTCTTTGGTACAAATCAGTATATATATGTATACACATACATATAAATGCATAGACAAATAGGTATATAATACAAATATATAGATAAAATGCATATAATATATAAAAACACAATAATGAAGGCTGTTTGCTGGTGGCAGCATCTGCTTCTCTCTAGCTTATGTCGATTTTTCAGGCCTGCTTAGAATTCACAGCCAATGAGTGGCATTCTGCAGCATTTAAATGAACCACTGAGATAGCCTGTCCCTATAGGAAAACTAGCCTGGGGTCATGGGTAGCTAAGGAGTGCCAAGATGTCAGCAAGGCTTGTGGAATCAGCCTGAGCAGGACAGAAGAAGTTGAGTCAGGGTTTTTTAGCCTACAGCAAGATGGGGGGGGGGTGCTAGTTGGCACTATAGATGAGTGCCAGGCCTGTGTGACCCTGGGCAAGTCACTTATCCCTGTTGACCTCAGTTTCCTCCTCTGTCAAATGACCTTGAGAAGGAAATGGCCAACTATTCCAGTATCTTTGCCAAAAAAACCTCAAATGGGGTCACGAAGAGTTGGATATAATTGAACCACAACAAGGTTTGATGGAGTGCGGGGGAGAGGAATTTAATCAAACAGTACATTCCAATGACAAAGATTGATTTTTTTCTTCACATTTTCCAAAATATTCCTAGATTTGTTGTCTTCAATTCTTCCACCACAACCCTGTGAAGGAGAGATGATAAAAATGAGATTTTTAAAATTCAAAAATGTAGTAGAGTAGAAAGATCCTCGGCTCTCAAGTCAGAAGATCTGATTTCAAATCCTACCTCTGTCTCTGTGTGACCTTGGGCAAATCACTTAACCTCTCTGGGCCTCAGCTTTCTCATTTGTAAAGTGTGTGTGGTTGGAGGCAGTATAGCTAGGTGGTACAGTGGATAGAGCACCAGCCATGGAGTCGAAAGGACTTTAGTTCAAATCCTGCCTCAGACATTTACTAGCTGTGTGACCCTGGGCAAGTCACTTAACCTTGATTGCCTCCCCCCACTTTCCTAAAACATAATAAATTGAGGGGGTTGGACTAGAACGCCGAGGTCCCTTCCAGCTATGGATCTATGATGCCCATGGGAAAATTATCACAGGAAATCTTGAATTTCTTCTTCTAAAAGATAACTCTCTTCAAAATCAGTTAGGTACTTCTTGGGTTATCACCTAACTGTTCTTCTCTCTTGCTTTTTATTCCTATTTCTTAAGTTCTCAACATGCCCGAGAGCTTAGGGCACTATGGGTATTAGGGTCACTAAGACAAAAATGCCATAGGCTTGTCCTCAAGGAGCTGACGTCCCACTGGACTGGGGACTCTACCATATTTCTCCAGTTATGTTACCTTGAGCAACTTTATTCCTTGACCTTCGTCCCCAAGCTCATTAGCTATCCAGCTGTAGTTGACATAGCATTGAACTGGAGGTCCAAGTACTGCTTCTGCTACTTGTGTGATATTGGACGAGTACTTTAGCCCTGCAGGGCCTCCTGTGACTTGATCTTTAACATGAAAGGGTTAACCTTCGTGACTCTAGTGTCCTCTGAATTCTTTTCACAGAGTCACAGAGTTGGAGGGGACCTTAGCGGCTAGATCTAATTCTTTCCTGAAATGAATCATCCAGCCTTTGCTTGAAGGCTCTCCAAGAAGGAAGAGATCACTCCCACCCCCATCTCTCAATGCAGTCCATCGTGAACAAGTTTTGTCCCCTGACGCCAAGTTTAAATTTGCTTCTTTGCAACATCCATCCATCACTCCTGCTTTCCCCTTCTGGGACCAAACCAAACCAATTTAATCTCTTTTCTACACAACAACTCTCTGAATACTTGGAGACGGCTATTACAATCTCAGTAAGTCTTCTCTTTTTCGATTAAACATTCTACCGGTTAATCAAGTAGAAATGTGACAGACTCAAGGTCCTTCATCATCCTGGTTGTCTTCCTTTGGGCACAGTCCAGGTTGTCAATGTGTTCCTTAGAATATGGCATTCAGAACTGAATACAATTCTCTGGACGCTGTCCAACTGAGGCAGAATACAGAGGGACTCTTACCTCCTTGCTCCTGGAAGGTCTGCCTCTCCATGAAGCCCCAGTAGTTGTCAGTTTGGTTTGGGTGTTTTTGCTGCCTCATCACATTGCACACTTCTATGGAGTTTGTAGTTCACTAAGACCCTAAGATTTTTTTTCAGACAAACTGCTACCTAACCATGCCTTTTCCTTCTTGTATTTGCACTATTGCAAAATAATAATAATGATGACAATTATAATAATAGTTTTGATTTCTTAAGCTCAAACATAAAACTTTACATTTATCCATATTGAATTTTATCTAATATTCGACCGGATACTTTAATTCAGCAGTTCTCAAACTTTTCAGTCTTATTGAAGACCCCCAAAAGCTTTTGTTTATAAGTTATATTTATCGATTTACTGTATTAGAAATTAAAGCTTATAAAATTTAAAACATTTAGTAATTCATTTAAAATAACAGTAATAAACCCATTACACATCAATTTTTTTAGAGAAAAATAATTATATTTTCTAAAATAAAAAAATACTGAGAAGAGTGGCATCATCTTAGTTTTACAAATGTCAATGGCAAATTGCTTTTGCAGTTAGGTTCTGTAGTGGGTGGAGCAGCAGACCTTGAGTCAGGAACACCTGAGTTCAAATTCATAAATTTATTAGCTAGACGAGCTTGGGCAAGTTGCTTAGACCCTGCCTATTTCCTCAGCTGTAAAAAGGGGATAATGATAGTATCAACCTCCCAAGGTTGTTGTGAGGATTAAATAAGATGGTAATTGTAAAGCACTTAGTGTACAGCCCAGCATAGAGTGAGTGCTATAAATATTAGCTGTTGTGTTGTTTTTGTCCTTGTTATTCTGCAACATCAGTGCAGATGTCAATGCAGTTGTGCCAAGATAAACCAGGAAGTTCCAAAAAAGTTCTTCAATACTTTGAATATTTCAGCAGGGTTTGTGTTTACCGTCAAGCCTTTGCATAACATTTCATTCAATGATTGGGTACAGCTTTGCTGGAATACAAGCATAATGAGTCCAGCTACATCTGTAGACGTTTATTTGTAAGGCAAAAATACAGTTCTACAGTTGAGATATTAACTTGGTCTTTGTGTTCACAGCTAAACACTTTTAAAATAATTTATTTTTAACATTCATTTTTTTAAAAATTCTCAGTTCCAAATTTTTTCCATTCCTCCTGGCCCTCCCTATCCATTGAGGAGGCAAGTAACATGATATCAGTTATACATGTGAAATCATGCAAAACATATTTCCATATTAGCCATGTTGCATGTAAGAAATGGGAGGAGGAGTTTTGTTTCCACAGAACTAAAGGTGTACTTCCCCCCTTCCCCCGCCCCAGCTTTTGCAGAAACCAGGCCTCAAGGTCAGTCAGGTGAGAGGTCAGAGGCTTGTTGAGAATGCTTTTTGAGAAGTCAGTCAGGGGAATTAGAGAGGCCAAACAGCTTGAATCAGTTCAAGCTTATCTAGGGTCTGGTCTTGGTCAAGAATCCAGGCCTACTGATTTGCATAATTTGCATATGTTAAAGAGGGAGAGTAGGGGAAGTAAAAGAATGTAGTTTAATCCTAAACTAAGATGAGGAAAATCTAATTAACTTCACTTTTGCTTCTGTATCCTTATTATCTTACTATATAAACCGTATAACCCAGGAAAACTGTATAAAAAATAAAGATTGTAAACTAACCATAACTCTAGCAGGAGTGGAGGGAATGCTTACTCCTGCTCCTAGAGCTGTGTTAGTGTTCCAGTAAGCACTGCACCCACTCTCAAGAAGCATAATAGAATGGGTGGTAATATGAAACATAAGTAGTATGAAAAGTAATAAAAAAGGAAGCTCTGCCCATGCTGGTCCTGGGTTCTTTGGGTGAGAATGGGCAAGTCGTGTGTGGGTCTTTCTAAGGTCAAGTGAAGAGAAGCAACGAGCAGCAGAAGCTTGTCTCAGGCTTACTCCCAGATCTTGTCTTGGGGTGTCCTGTGATGCTCACTGCAGTGTTAAAAGGGCTACCACTCTGGATTTGCTTGGAGAACCCTGTGATCTGTGCAGTCTTCTTAAGGGGACATCACTTGGGATTTCTGGCCCTGTCTTGGGAGCCTTGTGATCTTAATGCCATCCTCCTAAGGGGCCATCACTTGGGTCCTTCTTAGGGTCTGACCCCTAGGAGGCCCTGTGATCCCCACAGATTAAGGGGGGCTATTGCTTGGTCTTCCTCTGGAAGTCCTGTGGTCTGTACAGCCTAGGGATTATCACAGGGTTCTTCCTTAGGACTTTGGCCCTGCCTAGGAAGTCCAGTGATCCCCAAAGCTGCATGTTTTCACAATTTGGGGAAGTCCAGTGATCCCCAAAACCATGTTTCTCACATTGCAAAAAAGAAAAATTATACTTAATTTGTTCTCAGAGTTCATCAGTTCTCTCTGGAGATGGAAAGCATTTTTCATCATGAGTCCTTCAGAACTGCTTTGGATCATGATACTGGTCAGAGTACATAAGTCTTTCTCACAGTTGATAGTTTTTACAATATATATTTGCATAAGATTTTGAGTTCTGAATTTTTTCCCTCCCCCCTCCCCAAGACAGCATTCAATCTGATATAGCCTATACATTTACAATCATATTAAACATATTTTCACATTGGTCATGTTGTGAAACAAGAATCAGAACAAAAGGGAAAAACCAGGAGAAAGGGAGAAAAGAGGGAGAAAATAGTATGCTTTGATCTGCATTCAGATTCCATGGTTCTTCCTTTGGACATGGACAGTATTTTCCATCATGAGTCTGAATCGTCTTAGATCATTGCATTGCTGAGAAGAGCCAAGTCTATCAAAGTTGGTCATCACCTTTGATACCTTTTCGGATCCCTCCTCTTGATGAGGTTTTGGGGTCCTGGGACCCCGAGAATGCCAAGGCAGAGTTACCTGGAATGAATTCACACATTCAAGCCTTGTCTTAATCAAGTGGCAAAGAGTTCATTGTATCACTCGAGAAAGGGTAGGGAGTATATTGAGGGAGTTGGCATGGACCTTGGGAATCTGGTGGGAGGAAGAGTCCTTGGGCCAGCCAGGGTCAACAATCCTTGGGCGAGGCACCCCTCTGTCTGTCCTGATAAGAGAATGTGTTCTGCAACAAGAGAAAATTTTCTCACAAGACAGGGTCCTACTAAGAAATTGAGAGGCTTCCAGAGACCTTATCTTAGGGCTGGGGCCTGAGCACCCTATCACTCTCACTCCGCTTTGTGTCACATGCAAATTTTTATTTCATGACATTTATGCCCTTACTAAAAGTAATAGACAAAAATGTTAAACAGCATAGGGCCAAACCCTAGGGCTCTCTGTTGAAGAGCAGCTTGAACTTCTCCTTTTAGTGGTGAGACTTCCCCAGAATACACACCTTTCAGTCGGTCCCTAAACATTTATTAAACCTCTACTATTTGCCAGGTTCTGTGATAAGTTGGGGGATAAAACAAAACAAAAAGACGGTCCCTGTTCTCAAGGAGCTCACACTCTGATGGGAGAGACAACATATAGTTATGTACAAAAACATATATAGCAATATAAATAATATATATTATATATCATATATAAACACAATATAAATTAATATAAAAGATAAGTATGTATATATTCTAGTGTTTTCCCTGTGTTGATTATTTCTTATTTATCACATATGTATATATGGACAAAAAAGATATGTGCTATTTATATATAACTATATACAAAAATCTTTTATGCATAGTTGTTTGCATACACACACACACACATATTCCCACCTAAACTTCTACCTTCTACAGGAAACCTATCTCAGTCTTTCTTCATTCTAGTGCCTTCCTTATATTGAATATTTCCTATTTATCATGTATGTGTGTGTGGGTTTTTTTTTTGAGGAGGAAAGGCAGGGCAATTGGGGTTAAGTGACTTGCCCAAGGTCACACAGCTAGTAAGTGTGTCAAGTGTCTAAGGCTGGATTTGAACTCAGGTCCTCCTGATTCCTCGGCCGGTGCCCTACTCACTGCACCACCTAGCTGCCCCCCATATATGTGTGTGTGTATTTGTGTATATATATGTGTGTATGTATACATATATATAATGGAGTATTAATTCAGAAAAAACATGTAAATACCTACCATGTGTCAATAAATTAACTAAGCATCTACTGTATGCCAGGAGCTGTGCTGAGCTCTAGCGATCCAAAGAAAGGCAAGAGATAACCGAAAAGCGGGGAGAGGTTAAGAGAAGCCCAGGTGGTCAGGATGAAATCCTGCAGCAGGTTGCAAATTGTGAGATGCCTGCCCTGGGACTCCTCATATCTTTCCAGCCTTCTTACATCTTGCTGCCCAACACATACTCTTCCATCCAGTGGCCTCCTAGCTGTTCCACGAGCACCATCTCTCGTCTGTGGGAATTCTCTCTGGCCATCTTCCATACCTGGAATGATCTCCAGTCTATATTTCTGACTACTGACATCCATTGATTGACCAGCTGGTTGTTGTATTGTGTTTGTCCTTTGTTCTCCAAGAGGACTGATGGGGTGCTTGTGCTTGGACCCTAATTCTAACAGCTTCTGCTTAGGATTCAGGCACAGACGCCCAAGCAGAGGCTGTTAGAATTAGGGTCCAAGCACAAGCACCCCATCAGGACCATGACATCAGGGAAATGATGACATGACTTGTCACTGACTTTGATTTGAATGAGGGAGGGCTGTGCAAGGTCACTGGCCTCACTTTCTCCTCCAGAGCCATGTGGGTCTGAGATGACCCAAGATGCAATGGGAGACCCTGGCCCTTTTAGGCTCAGGTCTTTTCACATACTCACTTGGAGTGAGGTAACACCCATTCAGTGAATAGGCCTCTTTAAGGACTGAGTCAAGGGATGGCCCTTTATTTAGAAAAAAAGGAAAAAATCAAGCTGGGAGAGGAAGACCCTCAGGGCTGCTGTTCCAAAGAGAAACAGTTACCATTGACATTCACTCTAAACCAGGAGGGATTAACCAACTAAAATCTTATTTGCTACAGAAAACCTTCCCCCAACTCCTCTTACTCCAGTGCCTTCCCTCTATTAGGTATTTCCTATTTATCTCATACATAGCTTGCTTTGTACATTGTCACGCCACGCCGCCCCCCCATCCCCACCTCCCACTAGATAGCAAACTTCTTGAAGACAAAAAACTGTCTTTTGCCTCTTTTTGTATCCCCAGCACTTAGCTGACACATAGTAGGTGCTTAATATTTATTGAATTGAACTGAATCTTCATTGAAGAGAATCTGAGAGGACCTCTTCCAGTGAATATCCTCTATACTATCTCAAATGGGAGGGAGGGAGGGGCCCCAGAGGAAAGGGATATTGAGAAGACGTTGGGCCATAAGAACTAACACAATGGATTCTAAGACCACTTGGAAATACTTTAGTACTTTAGTCAGTGCAAGCATAAACCACGGAGTCACAGGGCTGAAGATGAAATTTGCCACTCCCCTCCTATCAGAGGGGATAGATGAAGAATAGAAAAAAAAAAAGCCTACATTTTGGGGTTTGACCAATGCTGAAATTTGTTAGGCTGGGACTACACCTATTTATAATAAGAGTTTGGGGTCTGCGGTTTCTTTTTTTCTTAAATGAGAGTTGGGGGTCATTAATGTAAAATAACTAGTTTTTTATTAATCCAGTTCCATTTAAGCATTTATAATCTGATTAGTTTTTTTTTTAACCATCCATTTTTACATCTTTTTATTTGGAAATGTTCATATCGATGCAGAGAAATTAGATTTTAGAGACACAAGATATCCACTTATTATAAAACAAGAGACCTGGAAATTATTTACATGATGAAACAAAAGATTTCAGAATTTCAGTGGAATGGGCAACTTTCATGACTCCACTTCATTAGTGATTTCAGTCCATATATTTCCCCAGAGTGTCACTATCTCTAAATAAGAAATAGTCCTTGTCTTCTATAACTACTTTGGTTCCACCATATTCTGGAAGAACTTTATCTCCCATTTTCACACTAACTGGTTGAATTGCTCCACTCTTTCCTTTAGATCCTGATACAACAGCTACTACCGTTGCATGTAACAGTTTTCCTTGAGATTTTTCTAGAAGCATAATACCTCCTTTGGTAACAGTCTCAGCTGCACTCCTTTCAACCAAAACTCGGCCAAGGAGGGGAAGAAACTTTCTAAAAGCTTGCCCTGCCATAGCCCAGCAGCTGTTGCTCAAGCTCAGTCCGTTCCCTCCGTCCCTCCCTGGGTGTCGGTAGACTCGCAGCCTCCTCCGTGAAAACTGATCTGATTAGTTTTGACAAAAGAAATACTTGCTTCAAATACAAATACAATAACAAATACAAATACATAAACAACTTAGCCTAGTTTCTGTAGGCAAGCAGTGTAGGTCAGTTTGAATGCCAAAGAACAGTATGAACATTTCTTGTAAACAGTGACAATCTACTGATGCCAGATTTCATACATTAAAAGTTCTATCAATACTTGTATCGGATTTGGTAATACGGAACATTATTAGAACAATCAATCCTTCAGTATAGGATTCAATAACACAAAAAGTATCCGTCAAGCAATCAACCAATCAAATTTGCAGAATTCCACAAATAGGGCTTGTAGAGTAGAAAATAAGGTTTAAAACAAATATGCAAACAACTTACCTTGGTTCCTTCCTATAAAGCACAGTCCCTCCCTCCTTTCTATTTCAGTCCCGGGCACACTGGTTTCTCAGGGTTTCCTTGCCAGGCTGGCTGACTCAAATATTTAGCCTAGAACCCTGGCTCCAAGGTCATCATGGATCCAACACCCAGCTCAGCCACCTGATTAAAGGTCCAGAGTAGGGGGATTCAGGGAACAAGGGTACCTTCATATTGGACCAGCTGAATGGACCAAAGGCTCCATTACACATTTCCCACTCATTTCAAAGTGGGGGGCCTCGGCAAAAATGCATATATACAGTTTTTGGTTAACACGGTCCATGTTCCAAATTCAGAACAATCTTTTTGTGTTGTCTGGAAAGACAGAAGCAATTTCCATTCTTACTCCTTCCCCAGTTGCCCATACTGAAGTCTCCAAACAAGCAATGTTGTACAATCATACACACACACACACGCACGCACACACACACACACACACACATACACACACACACATACACACAATCTTACACGTACAAGCAGAAATCACAATTATCCCCAAATACAAGTTCTGCAGATTCACAAAACAAGCCTCATTTTACAAAGTTCACCAATATTTCTCCTTACCTAGGCTACATCTCCCAAGGAAGCCTGGTTCAAACTGAGCTTTCCCAATCACTTGGGAGCTCTCCCCACAGGGATTTGGGACCTGGAGACCTCTATGACCTTACTCCTTTCTCCAATGAGAACACTATCCTGGATAAGAACTCTTCTAGGATTCCATCCATTCACAAGGCCATCCAATTTGAGTCTGGACGGAGTATCCCTTTCTACACAAGGCACACTAAGGGTTCCCCTCTACCACAGGAGGTACAGCCAATAGAGAGGTCAAGCCAAAGTTCTCTTGGTCTTTACTCCAAAGGGTACCAGAAATGCCCTCCATGGATTTCTGCTACTGCCAAGACAAAATAAATGGAACTGCAAACTCACCCATCAGGACAAGACCAGTAGGATCAGCCGGACAAGAGACAAAAAATCTCAGCCATTTGGAGATTTGGGTACAAGCATCTCACCCTAACAAGTTGAAGGGCATTTTGCTTTCACAAAAAGCTAGACACTAGAGGTCACTTTGAAGGCCCCAAAACAATATGAACAATTTCCACTAAATAGTGGCAATCTAGGGATGCTTATACAGGACTCAGTACTACAGAACCACCCAGTATATCAATACTTCTATATGGAATTAAATATTACAAATAGTATCAGTCCTCAAACAAACAATCCATAAATTCTAAGTCTGCAAACTTCCACCAATGCAACTGACTTGTGGTATTATTCCCTCAAGTGGAGAAGTGGAGGGGATGGCTCCCCTATGCCCCAGATCGAATGGGATTAGCTTTTACAAAGAAGCCTTAACTTCTGTAGAGAACCCAGTCCCATTCCCAAGTTTAAAACATGCTCATGTCTTGAGTCCCAGGGCACCCTGGTTTCTCAGGGCCTCCCCCCGCCTGCCTACATGACTAGCCGCAACATCCTTCCTGCAATCCTGGCTCCAAGGAACCCAAGGCAACAAACCTCAGGTAAGGTAGAGATGGTCACTGGCACTTGAAACTGAAGACGAAGGAAACAATAGTAGGGGAAGCAGGGAAACTGGACGCCTCCATCTTAAAAGCTTCAAAGGCCCCATGGCATTAAAAGGAGAAATAGCTCAAACAACTACTTGCATTTAGTGCCTTATTAACTTGTGTCGCAGAGCAAGCCACTCAGCTTCCCTGGACTTCTTTCCCCATCTGGAAAATAAAAGGGTTCAACTACCCTCTTGCTCTTCCTATAAGGGCTCTTCTAAGTATATGACATGTGATCTGGAAACGTGGCTTTACCAGCTTTGAATAATCAATCCTATGGCCCATAGTAGGGCAGACAGACATACACAGAATGAAGGGGATGGGTAGGGCCAAGGCTCATTTCCGTCCTTTCTTACTGGGCTGTGTTGGAACTCCGGGCTAGACAGCCATTGGATCATGGTCCAAGTGCTCTCTTTGACTTCTCAAATTCCACAGCTGTCAGCTTGCCAGAACTCATGAACTGTCCTGATCCCTCTGTCCAGCCATCCACTGCTGCCTGAGAACCTGGGACTAGTCCACAGCCAGGCCAAACCCCTTTGGATAACGATTCCCCTTCAGAACTCTTTCATCAACAGTTAACCGACACGCACCCAATCATATCCTTCCCATCCCAAGGCTTCAGAATCCTCAGCTCTCATCACTCCACCTCTGCTTACCATCTGCCCCCTTCCTTATTCCCATTCCCCTCAACCCAAACACCCCAACTCTCCACTCTAAAACAAACCAACTCTTCTGCTATGTTCTCTGGAATGCCTGATTCCTAAATAGTGAGCTAGCTTTCATTTTCAACCTTTTCCTTTCCTCCTCCTGCCATGTTCTAAACACACTTTCCCTCTTAATGACATAGATCCCTGGCTACCTTTTCCAGCACTAATTATACCTTCAGGCATCCACTCCCACCCCTACCCACCAATTACAGCCCCCCTCCTCTCCACCCTCCTGGCTCCCCTGGTTCTGGTACATGGTAATACTCTTTCAAACACCTCATTTCATAGGTGTCCCTAGAGTCTGAGGGAGACAATTTTGACTTGGGACTGGGACTGTGCTCTATATGGAAAGAACCAAACTAAGCTATTTGTATGTTTGTTTTTCTAGCTTATTTTATAGCATACAAGGCAGTTCCATTGGTGTCCTTCTGCAAACTTGATTTGTTGAGATTGTTGACTGATGCTTTCTGGATTGGGTTCAGTACAGAAGCACTGATATGTACTAATAACACTCTGCGTTATCAGTACAAATAACTGATAGAACTTTTAATGTGAGAAATCTGGCATTGCTACATTGCTACTGTTTAGAAGAAATGTTCATACTGTTCTTTGGCATTCAAACTGAACTATACCACGCTACAGGAGAAATATCTCCTCTGAGTTCATGTGATGGGCAACTGCTGCCCAATATATATTTACCACAATGCAGAAATTATAGGGGCAAAAACCTCGGTGTTATCGTTATGCGCAAGCATAGGTTCAGGCCTTAGAGAAAACCTTAACCCCAAAAATAACTCTCACAAGTCCTCTTCTAGGCAAAGTTACATCAGAGCGACAGAAAAATAATTCTTTTTCATGTTGCAATCTTGCACATTCCTCTTAAGCCATAAAAAGTAAGAAGAAGATAGATCCATAATCTTCTGGGAAACTGGAAAGTAGTCTGGAAGAAACTAGGTATAGACTATCTCAGAACCATATACCAAGATAATCTCTAAATGGATACACAATTTAGACATAAAGAGCATTATTCTTCAGTTGTGTCTGACTCTTCGTGACCCCATTTGGGATTTTCTTGGCAGAGATACTAGAGTGGTGTTTGCCACTGCCTTCTCCTGCTCATTTTACAGGAAACTGAGGCAAACAGGATTAAGTGACTTGTTCAGTGTCACACAGCTAGTGTCTGTGGCCAGATTTGAACTGAGGAAAATGAGTCTTCCTGACCCCAGGTCCGGCCCTCTATGCCCTGTGCCACCTAGCTGGAACATAAATTTGTAATGGTCCCAGTAAGCATGCTTTAGGGGAGCATAGAGCTCTCTACATAGGGAAGGGGAGAGAGTAGAGTTGAAATCATTTCCCAAGGGGTCAAGATGGGGAAGGAAGGAGTGTAGCTCATACAGGTGTGAGAATCTAGAAAAGAACTGAGTGACAGAGGAACTGGCAGTCATAGTGAGGATGAAGAATAGGTTTGGGGGCTTCAAGACTGAGGAGGAGATAGAGAAAAGAGCAGATCGTGATCACATATGATCACGCGGCATTCACAAAGAGGAATTTCAGAGTTCATGATCATGGAAATGGTGCATCTGTGGGTGATGGCAAGATGAAGGGTATGATTACCTCTGTGTGTAGCTGAGCTGGGGTGGAGAATTAGTTCGTGCGAAATGAGCAAGTTGAGAAATTGTGAGGTGAGGGTGTTTGAGAGAGTATCAGAATGTATACTGAAGTCTCCTAGTAAGAGAATGGGAATTAGGGAGGAGAAAAATCGTCAGGCACTAAACTCCTCGAGGAATGAAGGGGAGTATCATAGAGGTGAGTAGACAACAGTTACCAGAATGTTGATTGGGAGATAGAGCTGGATTGAGTGAACCTCAGAGGTGGATAGGTTACTGAGGTATGGAGGTGAGAGAGAGCCTAGGCATAGCAACGGGGAGTAAGGAGTATTCTTACTCTCCTAGGAGGATGAGGGTGGTGGTGGGTGGTAGATGGGTGGAGGTATAACTACTGCTAGAAAAGGTAGCTGGGGAACAGTGTCATAAGGACAGAGTGTTGTCAGTGAGTACTTAGAAAATAGAAGGAGGGAAGAAAGAATAGGTTTTAGACGAAAGCTAGTTAATTTTCTATGGATCAGGCATTGCCGGGAGCACAGTGGAAGGGATAGGTAGCTTCAGGCTGGAATGTTGGAGGACCTGGGTTGAGGAGGAAGGGAATAATGGAGTGAGGAGTAGAGGATGGGAATCTGGGTTTCAGTAATGAGGGTCAGGGATTCACAATCCCTGGGATGGGAAGGGTATGACTGGTGAAAGTCTGTTAACCACTGATGGAGCTCAGATAGGGAATTTTGTTGTTGTTCAATCATTTAGTCATGTCTGACTCTTTTCGACCCTGTGGACCATAGCACACCAGGCCCTTTTATCCTACATTATTTGGCAAAGTCTGTCCAGGTTCCTGTTCATTGTTTCCATGACACTATCTATCCATCTCATCTTCTGCTGCCCCCTTTTCCTTTTTGCCTTCAATCTTTCCCAATATCAGGGTCTTCTCCAACGAGTCCCATCTTTTCATTATGTGGATAAAGCATTTAAGCTTCAGCTTCAGTATTTGACCTTCCAGTGAATAGCCTGAATTAATTTCTTTAAGTGTTGACTGATTTGGCCATGGAGTAGTCCCAAGTTCTCAGGCAGCAGCATGTAGCTAGACAGAGGGATTGGGGCAGTGCTGAAGTTTTGGCAAGCTGACAGCTGTGGAGTTTGGAGGCTCAAATAAAGTACTTGGACCATGATCCAATGGCTGCCCTGGGAGAACAGGAAGTTCTCCTGGCAGGCACAGGCAAGGCAGATGCAGTGGAGCTTGGGTATCCCCAGATTGTGCCTAGTGGACAAGCCAACTATTGTATCTTTCCCAAACAGGTATTTACATTGGCAGTACAGTAATAATAGTAGGTACGAACTTTACCCTTAAACCTGGGCACACTGTCCCACAAGGACATAGAGACTGTAGAGCAAAGGAGTCTCACACCTGGGCGAGCACATGTTGCCACAGGGTAACTGAAGCTCCTAAAAATTCCTTTCTCCCCTTATGGAGAGAAGTTCTGATGTTCTCCTAGATGCAGGAGAGCTTTCTGCTAGGCTGGCTTCTGGTGCTGTCTTAGCAGCTGCCTTTCCTCCTTGGATCTTTCTTGTCCTCAGTTCTGATGCAACAAGGCTGCCAGCAACTGCTTTCCTTGGCAAGATGCTGGGATGCTGAGAAGTCCAATGCTTCTGATCCTCCAGAGTTCACTGGGGCATTTTCTGGTTCATATGGGAAAAAGAGACAAAGGCTCTCCTCTTCTTCCTCCTCCTCCTCCTCCCTATCACCACCTTAAAATTTTACCATTTACCCCCAACCCCAAGTAATTCCTTCTCTGGGGTTGAGCTGGAATCACTTACTCCCTCTGAGCTCCCAGGCCCTTAAATACTGTCTTCCCAATTAGCTTGCTATTTTATAGGAGACCCATGGGATTATGCAACAGTTTTAGGCCTTTTCTTGATTAAAAGGATTGAGTAGAGTTCTACTGAATAAAGATATCAAGGCTAGAACTTTTTGCTAGTTCCTTCAAGTGGGGGGGGTGAGGTGATTGACTGGTTCAGTTATTGCTTCAAGGGCCCCCAACCTTGCAATATATACATCATCAACTTGGTAAAGTAGGGAGTAATGATCTATGTATTAGGAAGTTTGAAAAAGTCTTCTACACTGAAGAGTCTAGACAGGTTGTTTTATTTTATGTTGTTTTGTTAAAAGGTGGGCTTTTCTATCTTGCTGCTTTTCTCCCCTTCCAGTGCTAGTGAGGGCTTAGGTTTTAGGACTGGGATGAACCTTGGCCCCCACTTATCTCCATTCTGTGTATGTGTCTCTCTACCCCATTATAGACCATGGGGCTGACTATTCAAAGCTGTTAAAGCATATGTCTGTCATATGCCAAAAGCAGGCCAGAGGGTAGTTGAACCCCATCATTTTCCAGGTGAAGAAAAAGAGGCCCAGGGCAGTTGAGAGGCTTGCCTTAGGTCACAAATTAATAAGACCCTAAAGGCAAGTGGTCCTTAAAGTTAATTCTCCTTTCAATGGCATGGGGGCTTTGGAGCATGCTCATATCCCTTAAGATGGAAGCATCTGATTTCCCCGAAACCCCTACTATGTCCAATCCTGAGAATAAGTTTCTTGAACTGGCAGTATAGCTGGGTGGGTGAGGAGAGGGCAAAAGTGGGAGGGGAAAGCTGGGGGAAGGAGTTCTTTTAAAAACTGGCCAATGAGAAACACTGTCTCTTTTTCTTGGTGTGACCTGGGAATGAGGATCCTCAACCCAGAGTCATACCAAGAATAAACATGAACTGAAGCTGAAGGAGAGAAGAAGTGGAATACATCTCTCTTATTCTCTCTCTCCTTTTACACCACCTCCCCACCTTGGGCAGAAAGTGTATAATGGAGACTTTGGAACGTCTATATTTAGGTGGCCCAATATAGAGGTGCCCTTGCCCCCTGAGTCCCCTATCCTGTGCCTTTACACAAGTGGCTGAGCTGGGTGTTGGAGCCATGATGGCCTTGGAGCCAGGATTCCAGGGGGGAGATGTTGCAGTCAGTGTGCCTGGGACTAGAGTCTGAAGGAGGATTTTGGACTTGGCACTGGAATTGTTCCATAGGGAGGAACCAAGCTAAGCTGGTTATATATATATTTATACATATATTGTATTTTACAAGTCAGTTCCACTGGTGTAATTCTACGAAGTTGATTGGTTGATTTCTTGACTGATACTTTTTGTATTTATAGAAATGCTAATGTACTGTGTTGTATACATGATGTTTCTATATTATATATATGATATATTCTATATTACTGAGTCCTGCATAATTACTGTTGAAGCCAATGTATTGTTTGTCCTTCATTTTTGAAGAAGACCAATGACCTCATGGAGTGATGTCTTGATTAGTGCATAATTGGATTGAAATGAGGCAGAGTTGTACGAAGTTGTCAGCTTCGTTCTTTTTCCAGTCATCAAAGTCCAGTGAAAGACAAAAGTCGGTTCAACTGTCAATGGGTCAGGATGCAGCGGATGATCTTGGGTCTTCGGTGTCTGACCAAGCTCTGCTTCAGCTGCCTTCATGGCCATTGGAACAATTTGTTCTCATCTGTTCATTCTGCCTGAGGAAGTTTTCACATGCTTGGAGTAGACAACCCCCTAACTCACCAATGGGTTTTAGGGCCAAGGGCTACCCTCAATCTGACTTAGCCCCTCTGCTGAGTTGGTTTGCCAGAGTGTAGGTGCTGCGCATGCTACAGCTTCTTGGAGTCACAGGTGAGAGTTGAATGTCAAGTGAATACCACAGGTAGATGAGCAGCCCTGAAAAGGCCTCAGCAAGCCCTCACACCAGAGGTGCCAGTCCTCCTTGGACACCTTGTACATGCCAGCTAACTTTCCAGGGAAGCCCTGAAAAGTGTTGATGCCTGAAAATAGAGCCTGAGGAGGGAGTTTTGGACTTGGAACTGGAATTATGTCCAATAGGAAGGAACCAAGGGAAGCTGGTTTTGTATCTCTTTTATATCTTATTTGGAACTGTTCAATACTGGTGACATATTTTGTATCCCTGAATCCCACGTATTGTTGTAGCCAACTAGTCTGACAGGGAAGGCCTAAGAAGTCAACCAGCCTGACTGAAACTCTATGGCCCAAGGGAAGTTCTTGACTTGGAACTGTGACTGTGATCCAGAGGAAGGAATTGAGGTAAGAGTTTTGTATATTTTATACCTTATTTTGTCATTTCAAATCAGTTCTATTGGTATAATTTTGCAAACAATCCCTTGAATTCTTAGAATTTGCAGATAATAATTGTGATTTTCATTTATATAGGTTGGACAGTCTATATGATCATACAACAGCTGTTTGGAGACTTGAGTATACGCACAAAAAGCAATCGAGTGGAAGTTGCTCCTTCTAGACCGCAAGAAGACTCTTCTGTATAAGCACTGTGATAATAAATTTACTGTGAGAAATCTGGCCTCACTAGATTGCTACTATCTAGCAGAGAGGTTCACATTCTTTGGCATTCAAACCAGCCTAGGGTGATTGCCTATAGGAACTGGCCTAAGTGATTGGTATATTGTATATCTGAACTGCATTGTATATTTGTTTTACACCTTATAAGCAAAATACTTCTTTAAATGCTAATCTATTAGTGGTTTTTCATTTAAGGGGGAAAAAACCATGAAAAGCAACCTTTATTATAAACAAACAGGAAAAAAATTTCCACCCTGTCCTGCTGGAAAATGTATGTGTTCTTTTGCATGCTTCATCTGTTTTCTCTCTGGCAGGAGGAGAGTGGTAAGTTCATCTTGAGCCCTGTGACTTCCAGGCTTATCAACCTATTTAACAAAATTCCAAA
The DNA here is from genome assembly GCA_028646595.1 of Phalanger gymnotis. NCBI lineage: Eukaryota > Metazoa > Chordata > Mammalia > Diprotodontia > Phalangeridae > Phalanger > Phalanger gymnotis. The sequence goes on along the minus strand of CM053625.1, from coordinate 115,251,012 downwards.
GTATTTCAGAGCTGTCTTTAGGATGTTTTGGTTTTTTTTGTCATTTTGTAGCTTGTTCTCCTTGTTTCATTTTTCATTTGTTCATACATGTCTTCCCAGTTTCCTTTGACAGTGTCCATTTTTTAATTTCTTATGACATAATACCTCCTCAGCACCCCCCTGTCCCGCTATGGCCTCTTCCCTGTGATTGGAGATGGTGTGGGGATAGATTTAGGAGAGAGACTCAAGGCAGCCATCTCATTTCCCACTCTGTTTCAGGAGTTCACCATACCCTTTTTTCCCCTGTTCACTTCCCTCATTTTTTTTTCAGCTTTTTATGTGTTTTCTTCCACATTAGATTGTGAGCCCCTGAAGGACAGGGACTTTCTTTTGCTTTTCTTTGTATTCCCAGTGCTCATCACAATGCCTGATACATAGATGGCTTTTAATTTTTATTGACAATATGGGCATGAGCTCTGTAATGACTGTACTAACCAATTAAATATACCAGAGCTTCCCTTGTTCATAGGGGTACCAGACAATAGAGTAGCACAACAACTAGCCAATCAGGGGGACTTCTGCAGCCCAGGGCTGCTTGATTATACCAGTGATCCTTTGCAAACAAACTTTAGCTGAACTCAGAGATGCCTGCAACTGCTGAAACCAGTCTTCACCAGCTCAGAAAGAGCAGCAGACATTTTGGTTCCTAACTTATCTAAAAAGCAGCAAACATCCTTCTTTCTGCTTTGTTGTGTTTGCAGACATCTCCTCCCTAGACCCCTACTCCCTTGACACCCTGATCTGTTGTATTTTTCCCTTAACACCTCACTTAGCCTGAATACCTTAAATAGTCATATACACCTCAAATATGTTTAAATACTTCACCCTTTTTCCCACTCCCCTTTGAGCAACTGAGAGCTTTGCCTCTCACTGCTTGTATCAGGGATTTTGACTTGAAGATCTTTCCCACCCATTAATAGGCCATGTGACCTGCTTGCGTCACAGGAAGCCCAAGTTACATGGTGGGAGGAGCTTCCTGACAGGAAAGGGAAGTTATTTCACAGAAAATGCTGAGAGGGAGAAAGAGAGACAATATGGCTTCTAGTGGCTGCCCTCATGATAGTTAGAATTGAACAGGCCTGACTTAGCTGTACTCTGAGTTTGTTTTGGGGAAGACCCTAGCAGGCGGTCAGAGAGTATTTGGGATGGCAAGTTTCCAGGCTGTAATATGTGTTTTAAGTTCCTTTCTGTTATGATAAAGTGGGCTGACTGGCTGTGGCAGCTGAACATTTGGTATTGGGATATGGTTTTCTGGCATCTGAACAAATGTCATACTTCTTTTACCTTCTTTATGGAGCGTTTCTCATACTCTACAATACAGAACTACATAGGC
>CM053625.1:115229333-115249140 GCA_028646595.1 Phalanger gymnotis | reverse complement strand
GAGGAGTTTGGCTTTTGTTTGCTTTGAGTGATTCAGCTATTTCATTGAATCTTGCTAAGTGCTAAGCCCCAGGCCCAAACCCCTATTAGGTGTAAAACCTATGTGGGTGTGGATTGGCAACTAAGGTGGGGCCCAAGGTGGGGCTAACTCCAGGAAGGGCCTGGTTTGCATGTCTGGGACAGCAGAGGCTCTTGGACCACCTGGGTTTGGGTCTGCCTCTTTGTGATGATTTTGGGTCACATGGGTGAGTTGCATGTGTGGCTCACCCCTGACGCTGACAAAGATATAAAAACCAGGGGTTGGCCTCTTCTTCCTTGGAGCTCTTTGCCGCAGCAGTGATGGCATGTGATTCTGGGCCAGCCCTTGTTCTGAGCTCCCTGGCTGAACCTAGATATTGACTATGAATGAACTATGAATCTGTATTGGGTCTGTCTGTTGATGTTTGTAATTTGCTCTGAAGTTCGGGGTGCTGGTTTTTTCCCCTGAACTAAGTGGATGATATTTGTGTGCTGAATTAAAGAAAACTTGCCAACCCCTTCACCTTGCTCTCCTTATTAAGGCAGATCAAAAGAACCTGGGCTTTCTGGGTGCTGGAAGCTTTCTGGGTGCTGCCTGTGGGTGGATCTTGCACCCCCACAAAAGCTGCTAGCCAGATTGTGGAAACAGTGGGCAAAAGAATTAACTTAGAACTACTGTGTCTGGCATCCTATCCTTCCTCATCTCAGTCTTCTGACTTTCTTTAAGTTCCAGCTAAAATCCCATCTTCTACATGAAGCCTTTCCCAAACCCTCTTAATCTGAGTGCCTTCCCTCTCTATTTAACCTGTACATAGCTTGTTTGTACATTGTTGTCTTCATTAGATTGTGAACTCCTGGATGGTAAGGACTATCTACTACCTCTTTTTGTATCCCTAGTGCTTAGTACAGTGCCTGGCACATAGCAGGTGTTCAATATTCATTGACAGGCTACTTTTGGTAGCCAAGGTTGAGCTGTGGGTTTCCATGACCTTTGTCACTTTCTCTACAGCCTCACTTTTGATCAGAAGGCAGATCTCATGCCTGTCTGACTTCCATTCTTGGCAGCTCAATAATTTTCATAAATGTGGTCCATTTAGTTCACTTAGATGATGCCACTTAGCCCTACATCCAAGATTGTGTTCTGTAGTCCGAACAACTTGGTACCTCTCAAAGGACATAATCAAGTTATTGCATGGATGACCAGCATAGATGATGTCTGATAGCTGCAATACACAGCAATATTCTCAAGGGTCCTCCAGAAGAGATTAGTTCACTGGTTCATCGAAATAATGGGGTATATTGCTTATAGGTCACTTGCCAAGTGGAATGTGTTAACTAAGAGATTAAAACAGTTCTTGAAGTACTGTATTACCTATCTGCAGTGGAACATGACCTAGAACTTGCTGGCAGCTGAATCTGTCCAGAATAGGGTCACATGCAGGATTCATGAGCAATGCCTCTTCTATGCACGTATCCTATAGCTTTCTTTGGGATGCATCCCAGAGGCACAGCAATTGCCAGCCCTAGGGGCATAGGAGCTGCATTTATAGGTGGAACTCTGTGAAAGACCTGAGGCTTGGGAGTGGATTTGAGTTTAGGGCACTAATGGAGGTTCTCTTACTAGAGTTAGGAAAGCAAATCTGGCTAGAGTATATATCTATTTCAGCACACCGTCCTTTTCAGGCCCTTGATGTGAACTTTACTTAGAACCATTGACCATTACTTGGAGTCCCTAGGGCTTGGACCATTATGCAGAATTAATCAATTCTGTTTTTGATGTTTCTTACCTTAAAGTACCACATTCTCCAGAAGTCCTATAGTATCAGTGGAGACAACCAGCCCCTGTTAGTAGTGGGTGGCTGAAAGAGTATGAAGTGAGGGAGATCATAGACTTCAACCACCAGACAGGCCACTGGTATTACCCAACTACTTGGAAAGTATGTAGTCCTGAGGATCCAATGTGAGAGTTGGCAGAGGATATAGATGACCTGATACTAGCCATGTGCTTATACCACATGACCCAGAAAGGCTACAGACACCTTTTATGAGGAGATAGAAGGAGAAACCTTAAGGGGTAAAAAAAAAAAAATGAGAAATAAGTACAGGATGGAGAAGTTGTGAACTAAAGATGGAGAATAGTAAACATTGGTGGAGGAGTTCAAGGGAGCTTGGGCATCAGAGAAGAGTATGACTAACAAGCACAGCTAATAAGAATAACAGCTAGCATTTATATTTAGAATTTACAAAGTCTTACAAATAGTATCTCATCTGATCCAATAAGTTTGGGAGGTAGGTGTTATTATCCCTATTTTACAGGTGAGAAAACAGGCCAAGAGAGGGTAAGTGACCTGCCCAGGGTCACACAGCTAAGAGCAGCCTGAGGCAGAGCTTGAGTGCAGAGCTTCCTGATTCCAGGCCCAGAACTCTATCCTGGGGAGGAGAGATGGACATTTAAGCCATCACTGCCCCATCTTCACCGCTGGTATACGCTGATCAGACTGGCCTAACCCTTCCAAGTGCAATATATGAAAAGGAATCAGGAAAGAGGCTGAGGGAAGGATTCTGAGGAGCTTTCTTGGGGCAGTCTGAAACTTTGGCCCCTGTATGAGGGTGGAGGTGGAGAAGGGAGGCAACCAATCATGTTTTTGTAACATCTTTCAAAGGTGAGATCAAGGGGAGAGAGGTTCCAGGCATCTTCTACGGGCACAGTTTGAGTCATATTTCTAAGAAACTAGAAGACAATGTGGGGGATATAAGCAGTGTAGGTCTGGTAAACTCAACTTCCTTGCATCTAAAGCCTATCCTGAGAAAGGAGACATATGCATGAGGAGTCGTCTTTGTAGCAAATAGTGACATGGCTTAGTTCAATATGTAGATGGATCCAGTTAGTCAATACAATTATTGATTTAGAGTTGCCTGAGGTCACATGGCTAATTAGCAATAGAGTCCAAGTCAGAAGATCAGAGAGTTAAAGCTGGAAGAGAGGTCATCTCGAAGGTCTTTTTTTAACAGATGAGGAGATTAGGTCCCGAGAGACAAAGTGACTTGTCCAAGGTAATATAGAGAGTAAAATGTCAGATTCAAGATTGGAACCCAGTTCCTCTGGCTCCAAATCCAAAATTTTATTGTCCTTCTCTCATAGTATATGGATAGCCCACCTCTCTTTACATAAACACCCCCCCCACCACACACATACACACACACACACACACACACACATACGCACAAATACACCCTTAATGATAATAATATGGCATTTATGGATCCCTTTAAGGTTTGCAAAGTTCTTTATAAACATTATCTTATTTGATCTTCCTAACAACCCTGCCAGGCTAGTTGTGTTATTATATTTATTTTACATACGGGGAAACTGAGTGTAACAGCAATTTAGATTTGAAGATCTTTCCCACCCATTAATAGGCCATGTGACCTGCTTACATCACAGGAAGCCTAAGTCACCTGTGGTGGGAGGAGCTTGCTGAGAGGAAAAGGAAAGAAAAGTGTGTCACAGGAAATGCAGAGATAGATAGATAGATAGACAGACAGATAGATAGAGAGAGAGAAAGAGAGCGAGAGCGGTTATGACTGTTAATGGCCATTGTGACTGTTAGAGCTGAGGTAAAGCAAGTTAACCTCTAATAGCTAAACAGACTGTGACACCTGTACTGTGAGTTTACTTTTGGGAAGACCCCAGCAGAGGGTCAGAGAGGTTTTGGGATGGTGAGACTCCATGTTGTGATACTATGTATCGAATGCTTCCCCGCTGTGATGGATTGGGTAGATGGCTTATGGGATATTGTTCTCTGGTGTCTGACTAAATGGTTTACTTCTACCTTCTATGTGGAGAGTCTCGTATACTTTGAGATACAAAATCACATAGGCATCTGGACAATTATCATCTACATTGTTAGTATTGCCTCACTAATATACTGAGGCCCACAGTGGTTAAATGATAATGACAACATTCATATAGCACTTTAAAGTTTGCAAAGCACTCTGTGTATATATACATGTATATATGTATTATAGACACACACACACACATATATATATATACATATAATATTAACTCACTTGATCCTTACAACAGCTGCCTATGAGGCAGATACTATTATTATTTTACAGATAAAGAAACTGAGGCAAACAATGTGTCAAGTGACTTACACAGAATCTCATAGCTAGGAAGTATATGAAGCAGGATTCAAACTCAGGTCTTCTTGACCCTAGATCCTATGCTCTATCCTCTATGTCATCTAGCTACCCTCTAGCAAGATAACATCTTTTTTACCCATTCTTGTCCATAGATGTCAGCTAATAATCAATGGCTGACAATTTACAAAGAACAACCATGGCCTGAAGAAAAGATGTGAGAAGAGAGTCCTTTGTGAAATGGGAAGTTCATGGCTGTAGAACATCCCATCTGTTTTCAAATTATTATTTGAATTATTATATAATTATTTCAAATATTAATTAGTATTTCTGATTTTTTTTTCCTCACCTTCCTCTTTTTTCTTTAAAAAATACTCTTATGTGGGATAATTCTTTGAGAAGTAGAGGGATACTGGGGAAATTTTAGGCAATATGAAGCCAAAAGGTATCAATAAAAATGTGCTTTAAAAAAACTTTTAGAAATAATCAATGGCTGAATGCTTACTGAGTCTGAAGGTTGAAAGGAGGTGCCTCCTACATACACGCGTGTGCACACACACACACACACACACACACACACAATTGGAGATTGCTGTCTAGGAGTTTATATCCTACTTAGGGAAGATACCTAAACAAAGACCATATAGGTGCCTCCTTCCTAAGTTGGCTTCACTAAGCCAAAGGCTGTACTGGGTCTCTTTTGTTCACTCCAAGATGTGAGTGTCCCCCTTTGATGGCACCAGACGCTGGCCCAGGAACATACTGCGTGCTGAATTCATGAACCTAGTTATGGCTATTTTTTCTGCAGCAGCTACACTGCCTATCTTTCTGGTGTTCTTTGCAGCTGCACTTCTGGATACACTTGGGGCAACCAGTGGGACAGTGCTGGCAGCAGCCTGAGAAAAGACGAAAAAAATAAGATGAGAGGCCAAACTCAGGGATCCCTCAAGTTCCCCAGGTCGCTGACTTTGCCAACAAAGGTTTGTCTTCTCTACCTGTGCATCCAAGTGTGTAAATGATGCCAGGAGGTGGAAGGGAGCTGGCACCTAAGATTTTAAAGTTCCCAGACACTTTAGAAATCATTTAATCCAACTCCTTTATTTTATAGTTGCGGAAACTGAGGCTCAAAAGGGAAGTGACTTGAGGCTCAAAGTCACCCAGGTAGTAAATGGCAGAGCCAGGGCTCTTTCCACTTTACCAAGTTTCCTCCTATTATCTTTGACCTCTTTGACTTTGGTTCCTAGACCTCTCTCCTGACTCTACCAAAGGTAGAATGAAGGGATTTGGTACGATGGCTAGAGGAGAAAGATCCCTTTGCCTTGCATCCTGAAGCTACACAGAACCCCATTATCTGGGGATCTCAGTTTCCTCCTTTATAAAATGAAGAGACCACATGACCTCTGGTCTCTTCTACCCAAAAGTGTGCTGGTAAATGTTTAACAACAGGCTCTTTGAGAAAAGTGTACAGGGGCACACATTTAAAAATTTAATCTGCATTATTAGCACTTTCTTAAGTCTAGACAATGAATAAAACAATACATTAGGCCCTGATTTGTAGCCTTTGAGGGTTTCAGAGATATAAATGCTCACACCAACAATTTAATCTTGTAAGCCAGTCTGAACTGGCTCCAGCACACAGCTGCTTCCAGCTCTAACATTATATAGTCCTTTGAAGAAAGGAAACAAGCATTTATTAGGCACCTATTATGTGCCAGGTAATGTGCTAAATGCTTAATACATATCTCATTTGATCTTCATAACAGCCTAGGGAGATAGGTTTTTATTATTACTATTAAGTGGTGGGTTTGGGGTTTTGTTCTGTTTTTTTACAATTTTATTATTTTACATTTTATAGCTGAGGAAACTGAGTCAGGCAGAGATTAAGTAATTTGCTCCAGGTCACACAACTAGTGAGTAGCTGAGGTTAAATTTGAACTCACGTCTTCCTGATTCCAGACTCAGCACTCTATCCCATATTTGTCTGCTAGATGAGGATTGGGATAGAAAGCAGAAAAATAATTTTAATTTTTCCATGTTTGGGAACTCAGCTCCTAACAAATCTCTGAATTCTTCCTCTGCCTTACCTTACCCAATACAAGGCCACAGTTACAAAGTGCCAAAGATCAAGGAGTCGGCCTTCAGAGGCTGCCTGTCCCCTTTGTCACCCTCCTTTCCTTGACCCCAGTCTTCTCATGATGCCAGGAGTCCCTGTCATTCTAGAGGACATATCTGGCTCTAATTTTCACTGAGGCCTCTAATGCACTGTGCAGCTGGAAGAGATTGTAGAGTGCAGCAAACTGAAGGAACATTTGCATTTAAAATGAGAACATTCCTCCAAAGGAATGAATCTTTAATAGTGGAATTTCAGGTGTCTAAAGGGAGATTGCTTTGGACAGCTGGAGGTAAAGAGATTTTCCACAGCCTCTCAAATCATACTCTGTGAGTGCCCATCTACTCTGAGCGCCGATAAGGCTTGTCCGGTTAATTTTCTTACTGGCCCGGGACATCTAGTCAGCCGGGGGAAAGGGAGCACTCACCATTTTTGCACGGCTTGCATTTACAGTCTGAAATGCCACCCACCGCTGCGTTTTTATAGGCACAACACTTACCTGGAGAGAGAATGTAAGTTTATCTGAGCACCTTGCAATGAAACATTCAGTCAAACTGATTCCTCCAAAAGTCCAACTCTCTTACCCCGTCTCTCCCTGCATTCCTCCCCGGGTAGTAATCTCATCTCCTTTTTTTATGATCTTTCTTATAAATAGCCTTTTGTTTGCTCAACAGATTCTCCATTTCAGCAAGCTGTGCCCACAGCATAGCTGCATATAAAAATGTGGTATTAACTGGGGCCAGAGAAAGTAGCAGGACATAGAAATATGTAAGAACAGGAGACCTTACCTCTTTCTTTTCTCAGCATCCCTGGCTTTCTGGGCTTTCAGTCGGTATCAGGTCAGCCAAGGCAGTTCTAACTAGGGGCTATGTCTCTGCTGGTTGAATTGATGATGGCTGATGTTTCAACCAACCATTGGCAAGGATAGCGAAGGCATGTTCTCCCCTCCACTGATCCAAGATAAATAGGGAAAGATCTGAGGACGCATGTTTGCTATGGTTATAGAAATACTGAAGATAGACTAGTGACATTCAGACTTATGTCCAGCATCTGCTTTGCCAATAACTGGGCTGGAGGTTAGCTTGCTAGCTTCAGGTCATACCATTATGTATTAAGCCAAAATCTACCTTTGCAACTTCTATGCCACTCATTTCTAATTCTGCTCTCTTGGGCCAAGCAGAATGCAAAAGTAATTTTGGATCCTTAGCTAATCCACCTGCCTCATTTTATAGATAAGAAAACAGACCTGGGGTGAGGAAGAGAATTGCTAAAGACTTAATGTGTTGCAGCTCTCCCAGGAGAGGCTCTGATCATGGCCCTGGTCCATTGACTTTGAAGGAAAAGAGAAAAAGGTAACAGGGGCTACTTCTCTATGAGCTTGGCAAGGAGAGGGGACTAAGGCAAGGACCTTGATTCACTCACCGGAACCACAATTGCAGAATTTAGGATCCATAGTCACCAATCAGGCTCTGTGGAAGTATGAATGCTCTCAGCCTTTTTCTACTCTCAGGTACCACATACTGTTCAAAGCAGAGGAGGAAGCCACATGAGTATATGGTCTTCCTCGCCTCGTAATTTGGAGGAAAAGATATCCCTGCAAAGCTGGCCAGGCAATATCAAATTTCTGTCCTAGTTTGCTTCTCCCCTTTCTCCCACCCTAGGCTGCTATGAGATAGCATGAAATAATGAAGCATAAAAATGTATTGGAAGATCTCAACTAATGGGAGACTCACTAGCACGTAGGGCAGCAGATTCTCCTTTAGATAAAAATCAATTATTAAAAAGTTGGCACAATAAGAGGTCATACATAGAAAGTCAAGTCAATAAGCATTTATTAAACATCTACTATGTGCCAGGCATTGTACTAAGTAATGGGGATACAAAAAAAGGCAAAAATAGTCTCTACGCTCAAGGAGTTCACAGCCCAATGAGTGTTATAAGGGACACTGGAGAGGATCTCTACCAAGAATATCTCTCCAACTGACCTGTCATAGAGGGCAAAGAGTTCTAGACTAGGAATCAGGAGACCTGCATTCAGGTTCTCACTTTACTATTAACTTGTAGTGTGTTCACTAACAGTTCCCCTGTCTAGATTTCCCCCCTTTTCTCCCTCTGTAAAATGAAAAACCTGGACTGGATGGTCTATAAGGTCTCTAAGGTCTCTAAGAACTGGAAGCCCCGTTCTAAAATTTTAGGATTTTATCTCTGATGATTGGAAGGATTAGAAAATATTAAGATTATTATTATATTATATTAGAACATTGTTAATTGTACTAGAATAGAAAAAAAATTAGAAAATCCTCCCCTTGGGGTATGATACCTATGTTTGTATCTGCTTTCTGCTTTGTCCTTCAAGAGTCATAGAATCTTAGAATCTCAGAGCTGGCAGAGATCTCAGAGACCATTGAGTCCAACCTGTGCATGCACTTGAGCAGAAATCTCCTAAAACATCCCAGAAAAGGGATGGTCCAAGCTCCATAATGACCACTAACGAGAGGGAAATTACCTCCTTCCTGAAGCAACCTGTTCCACTTGTGGGTAGCTCTAATTGTTAGGACGTCTTTTCCTATGCCAAACCCCAGTTTCCCTCTTTGCAAATTTCACCCCGTTTTTCTTAGAGCCAAACAGAACAAGTCTTATCCCTGTTCCTTGTGATAGCCTTTCAAAAATATCAAATTAGCTCTCTTGGTCTACTTTCCCTTTCACCCCATCTTCTTTTTTCCAGGCTGAACAGCAGATCCTCACATGGCATGAATTCAAGATTCTTCACCACCCTGGCTACCTTCTTCTGGACACTTGGCCTCTTTTTAGTGTCCTCCCTAAGGCTAGGCACTCAGAGCACAGTGTTCCAGAATTGGGTCTGATTAGATTAGAGTGGAAAGACCATTTTTATAATCTTGGGTACCATGCCTCTCAGTCACACTGCAGCCTAAGAACTTGTGAGCTTTCTTGGCTTCTTATCACATTATTAGCTTATAGGAAGTTCACAGTCCTTGCCCTCTGGGGCCAAGCTGAATCAGTCTAATCCCTCTGAGGCCTGCAATGCACCTCCCCCTAAACTGCTACCTATTAACATTGTAACCCTCATTCTAAGTTCAACCCAAATTCAGGGCTAAGAAGTGAACTCTTCAGGCTTTTATTTTCAAACGACAGCATTTCTAATACTCAGCGTAGAATCTCAGTTTTGGAGAAGACCTCAGAGGTCATCCAATCCAACTCACACCTGAGCAGGAACTCTCTGACATTCCCTGGAAGAGGTTATCCAGTACCTGGTATTTGAAGACCTCCAGAAGGAACTCACTATCTTTGGAGGTACAACTGGACTACATCCAGTTTGTGTGCTTCTCAGCACATTCCACCCACTGATCCTTGTTCTGCACTTTGGGGACAAGCAGAATATGTCTAATCCAAGCCCTCTTCTGTGTAACAGTTTTTCAAAGACTTTTGGAAAGTTCTTCGAGGAGCAATGGCTGGGTTAAGGATACTGGAGAGGGGAGAAAGCTACTCTATGGGGAGTGAGAGAGGGAAAAATGAGAGAAAAGTGGCATCCTAAAAATGATGAGACCCTGAAGGCAAGTTATGCACATTTAAGAAATGCTTGCCAAATTAAGTTAAACTGAATACAGATTTCACTCTTTTACAAAGCTTAGTCCTGCGAATACTGGTTCATTCATTTCTTCATTCAACAGACATTTGCTGAGTGGCTACAATAATAAGACACACAGTGATCAAAGCAATGAAGGGGTTGTTTTTCACACTGGTCAGACCACATCTGAAGTACTGTGTTCATTTTTGGGCATCACATTTTAGAAAGGATGCGGGAAACCAGGAGTTCATCCAAAGAAAGAGGATAAGGGGGAAGAGGGCCTAGAGACCATGCCATATGAGAAATACTTAAAATAAACTAGGCCATCTTGCCTAAAGAACAGATGACTTACTGGGGCAGGGGGGAGGGGCGAGGGTGGAGAAATGGGGAGAGAGATAACAACTATCTTCAAGTATTTGAGGAACTACTACCTAGAGAGAGAACTCTATGGATAGTAGCCTAGAAGAGATTAGATTTGTTTTGCTTGGCCCAAAGGATGGAACTAGGAGCAATGGATGGTAGTTTCAGAGAGGCAGATTTAAGTCATTGTAAGGAAAAACTTCCTCACTTGGAGAGCTAGTCCTAAATTAAAATAGGCTGTTTCAGCAAGTGTAAGTTCCCCTACCCCAGTGCCACCCCTTGCTGGAGGTCATCTCAAAGAAACTTGATGACCATCTTACTAGAATGTTGTAACAGATCTTCCTGCTCAGATTCAAGTCAGACAAGCTGACCTCTGGGATCCCTTTCCAGTTCTGAGATCCTATGATGTGTCCAAGACTCTTTCCTGGCACTATCAGAGGCAGAGATGAATAAGGCCCAGACCTTACTCTAGCAATGAAGCTATAAGAAATCAGTTGTTTTTCAGTCGTGACCCATTTTGGGATTTTCTTAGCAAAGATACTGGAGTGGTTTGCCATTTCCTTCTCTAGCTCATTTTACATATGAGGAAACTGAGAACAGACATAAGTGAGTTGCCCAAGGTCGTGCAGCTAGTAAACATCTAAGGCTAGATTTGAACTCAGGGAGATGTCTAGTGCTCTATCTACCGTGCCACCTAACTGACTATAACATAATACAGCAGATGACCTAAGAAACATGCGATGTGGCATGAAAGTACAGAGAAGAGAAATAGCATTCTCATTGGGAGGGATCACAGATGGCTTCCTGTTTCATTGATCTGGGCCTAGTATGAAGGATATGAATCTAATTGGCAGAGGATAGGGAAACTATTAAAAGCAGGTAGAAAGACAAAGATGTGGAAGTAGGAGAGGGAAGGATGTATTCAGGAAATGGCAAGTGGTTCATTTTGGCTGGTACAAGAATAGTAAAAGACAAATATGGAGAGGCAAGTTAAAGCCAAGTCATGCATTATTTGGGCCTTCCTTGAACTACTGTCCAGGCCCCAAGACCTGCGGATATTATTCAATAGACAATGGGAAGCCATTGATGGATTTCAAGTAAAGGGAGTAACCCAATCGCCCGGCCATGTTTCAAGAAGATAAATCTGGCTGTTATATACATACTTTACAAGTGAAGAAAGACCATGACTCTGCCTCAGGGCACCAACTGGAAGGGAGGGCGCACCAACACTATCTGTTTTGCCTTACAGTCTTCTACTATGTGAGGCTGCCCAAGTTATGCCCACACCCAGCTCATGACCTCATGGGTTCTCTCTGGGTGGTGTTTCTCCCCTTGGGCACACTTTCTTCTCTGCCCCCAGGTGATTGAGATTTTTCAGGGATACTTTGCTCGCTCTTCCAGGGTGACTACATCCATCTTCAGATTGTCCTCTGTACCAAACCGAATTTCCTCCAGGCATAAGAAATCTTTTATGACTCTTTGTTATGGTGTGAAGATAAGATGGGTAGGGAATGGGGGAGTGGGAAGGAGGGAGGCTAGTTAGGAAAGAATAGTTGAAAGAGATAGCTTCTCGAAGAGATAGGAGGAGACAGAATGGAAGACACAGGAGAGGGGATTCTTAAGATCTGAAACTGAGCTAACTAGGGAGTGATCCTCAGTGATACAGGGAAGCAGGAGAGCTTTGTCTTCTTTGTCCTTGACTTCTCTTTCTCTTCTTACTCTCCCTTAAAAAAGTGCTAACATTCTGGGGAGGAAATAGTCTTTGGCAGCTTCTAGGAGCAGCTGGTTCATAGAACTGACCTGGTGAAAGAGGGATTAGTCTTGTACTACTTAACCCTAAAAGGCAGAACCAGCACCAATAGGAAGAAGTTCCAGAGAGCAGATTTAGGGTCCAGTTAAGGGAGAAAAAAAAAAAGCAAACTTCTTAACAGCTAAAACTATCCAATGGTTCAACGAATTCCGTCAGAAGGGAGTCACTGGAGGACTTCACTTCTTCCAAGTGAAATTCTTCGACCTTTGAAGAACCCAGGGCCTTCGGATTCTCTTTACTCTTCATGAATACCTGCTCTCATTGTCAGTGGGAAATAGTTTGATTAGCTCACCCACCCAAAAAGACAAAAATAAAGGATTGATAGCAGCTTAAAATGCCAACTGCCCCAGAAAGTGTGTATTTGAACGTGTTCAAAGGACTGAGGGAAAAATAATGGGAACGCAAGACATCAAGGACAAGTGTGAGATGGTGTGTGAGGTAAACAGCCATCCCTCAATCAATCACCAAGCATTTGTTATGTGCCCACTGTATGCCAGGCAATTTGCTAGGAACTAGGGACACAATAAAAAGGGAGGCAGCACTTGACTTCAAAGAACTAGGACTTATAGTTGAGAATTTCACAAGAATTCTTCCTATACAATGATCATCTTCTATCAATAAACTCATCAGAGAGACAAATCAGAGACACATTTTATATGTGCCTCTGCTCTATGCTGCCTCCCGAATTTGGGGGTAAGACTAAGGAGTGGAGGGAGATAACATAAATAGCTGACAGCCTGAAGATTTGGGGGGCTAATAAAGAACTCTTTCTAATAGGACTTTTTTTCATAACTATATATTTTTAAGATTGATCTATTTTTTAGATTCTGCAATATCCCACGCTTCATGATCTGTAGGGATTTATTTTGAGATAATTTAAATTCCCACGCATTACAGTGAGGTCTGACAGCCCAGATACTGACACAAAAGAGGGAAAAATCTTCAAGTTCTGTTCTCTAGATTTCTTCTGCTAAGTAGATCTCTAAGTTCATTTCTGGATGGCTAGGTTACTAACTGGGATGGGATGGGAACTTTTGTTGAATAAACCCAATTATCTTAGTCAATTAAAGTCAATTATCTTAGGTCTTTCTCTTTCAAACCCATATGCAGAGTTTTCCAGGACTGGGTTTTTCCATCAAAAAGGATTACTTCTAGGGAAAGACGGCTTTTGGTGAGAGATTGTTTGAGGTCCTAAGAAAATCTGGAAATAGTCTAGAAGAGTTTGAGGACTGCCTCAGGTTTTAGGAGCCTCAGAGTTCTCTACTTCCCCCTTCCTAGTTTTTCTGATTAACCAATCAGATAAAAATGTAATAGTGTAGTTGTCATAACAGACATAGCAAACATGAGGTAGACTCAAAAATGAGTAAAATGAGTAAATTCAAATAAAACTGATTCTCTATTTACTAAAAAAAAAAAAATCTGTAGCTAGCAACAATGACTTCAATTTGGAGATGTGAAAACGTGAGCCAGGAGACCAGAACTCTTATCTGATCTCTACAACAGACTTGTTTGGGGTTTTTTTTTTTTAATTTAGTCTCATTTTCCCTATCTGTAAATTGACAGTATTCATAAAATTATGAGAGGCAGCATGGCATAGTGGAGAAAGAACTGGCCTTCAGACCAGGGAAGTCTGGGTTCAAGTCCCATGTCTGACATATGTTATGTGTGATCTCCAGTAAACCATTTAACCTCTCAATGCTCGAGGAAGGTCTCAATGCTCTCAACAAGACTATACATTGCAGAGAATTGCTAGAGGGAATCTCTTTGCATAGAAATTCTCCAAATGAGGCAACTGAGTTGCTAAGTATATAGAGTGCTGGGCCTGGAGTCAGGAAGACCTGAGTTCTATACTACAGCCTCAGATGTTTACTAGCTGTGTAACCCTGGGCGAGTCACTTAATTTTTGTCTGCCTCGATTTCTTTAACTGTCTAATGGGAATAATAAAAGCACTTACCTCAAAGAGTTGTTGTGAAGATCGAATAAGATAATATTTTTAAAGCACTTAGCATAGTGCCTGGCACAGAGTAGGTACCATAGACATTCTTAATCCCTTCTGTTCTCTCTATATTGGTGAAATCACAAGTCCCTGGATTATAGATTCCAAACTGGAAGGGACAAATTCCAAGCCCCTAATTTTGTATCTAAGGAAACTGAAGGTCAAAGAGTTAAGTGACTTGCCCAAAGTCACACAAAGAATAAGTGCTAAAACCAGCATTTAAATCCAGGTCTTTTGATTTTAAATCCAGCATTCTTCCATACCATGGAGTAGACTAGATTAGCAGAGTAAGGAACAGAAGTAGCAGAGCATTTATTGTGCTAACACAGTCCTTTGGATTACAAATCTACTCTATGTTCTTCCTGCTATACCATACTGGATCCATCTTACATACCAAATATATTTGTAGAAATTTGGAAATATCTTCCTCTTCAATCCATGCCAAAGGTAGCTGCTTTGTCTCTACCAGATCAGCTACAGACATCCTTCATCATTTATAGCCTCTTAGAATAAAAGAAGGCCTCTGGAACAAGTCTTAACCATGTCAGTCTTAAAGATAGCATTCTACTATGAGTTCATCCATAGCCTAAAGGTAATTCTGGGACCCTGGACCATCCTTAGGACTATAACTAGGTTAGGGCTCCAAGGTCCATGCTACACAGCATTGAAAATTATCAGATTCAAACATCTAACATATTTATTCAGGACCTTAGAAGTCACCTTAGAAACTGATTTTCCTCCCCATTCAACTGAATTTGCCTTAGTTACATCCTGTAATGCATTTATTTCAAGAATTACAAAATTGAGTTGAGGGCGTATTTTATGTTGTTTGCCCCCAGTGTCAAAATTGCTCGTTGTAGTTTTGCTCTCATCCCCCATGCTGAACTTTCTCCCTAAGCGGACATATTACTTGGATGAAGGGGATTGTCAGATAACTGGGCACATTCGTTGTCATCCCAGAAGCAAAGGATTAACCTGGGCAAATCCTCAACCTGGACCAAGTGCCACATTCAGTTATACATACCATCAAGACAAAGTATCCATTGGTGCTTCTGCTCTGAGATGGTGGAAGTCTAACTCTTACCTGACCTTGGGTTCTAGTCTTTGAGCCTGAGTGTTCTGAGGTTAGTTATTTCCTGGTTCTAGAGCTCTGAGCTCTGGAGTTCTAAGTTCTAATGCTTTGAATGCCAATCTTCGATTGCATTCATTATGTAGTTCTTGTCAGACCTGCAGCTAAATCCACTGATGATTGTCACAATGCTTTTAGCTACAAAGCTGCATCTCCCCTCTCTCCTCACCCCTATAATCTGTATAATCACCCCTATAAATGTGCAAATTATTAAATGAAACTAGGCAGGGACTCAATCTGATTTCTTCTTTGTGTGTCTTGCCTGGCCAAGACATTACAAAAAGTCCACATATGGAATGAAACCATCCAAATTCTTATGACTTTGTATATTTGGTACTGGGAAAAGAATTAAGGAATGGAAAAGGAGAGTGATGAAAGGGCTATCTACACATGGTATAGATGAAAGAACACTGGATTTGGAGTCAGAGGGCCTGGATTTGAATTCTGACTCTGGTAAATAAAAACTGGGTAACTTTTACTTTTTTCTGAGTCTCAGTTTTCTCATCTATAAAAGGTGAATATTTTCCTGCAAAATGGGTATATTTGCCACTTTCCAGTGAAGATCAAGTGATATCAGGTATGTAAAATGCTTTGTAAACAATTAAGGGATATGCAGATGTGTTGTAGTAGTATCTTCCTCTTTGACCAGTGAGAGAAACTGTTGATCCAAGCTGCTTTGGGGCAGTCAGGCTTGGTTAGGCAGTTCTCATCCTTTTTCTAGACCTGGAGCTCCCTCTGCAGCCAATGAGAGGGAGTTTCCTGCCCAGGTCACTGGAACTTCATGGGCTCCATCCTGAGGTCTTCCAAAAATTTGCACAGCTAGTCTGAGAAGTACAGTGATGGCCAGGAGACAAGCCACATCCATCTTGCTTTTCCCTCAACTCTTAAGGTACAATTTGATTTGGGGCAGATCGTGGCAACAACCATGGAAAGGAGAGAAGTGGAAAGAGCACATGACTAGAAGTCAAAGGACCTTGGGTTCAAATCCTGTCTCTGGTGAGTGAGGCAAGTATATACAGGCTGGAATTTGCACCGATGAAATCATGGATTCATTGGACTAACTGAGTAATGTAAGGCCTTCTATTTATGACCATTATATCTCATCTATTTGACTTGGCCCAACATGCTAGCCTGCCAAGACCTTGGGATCACTACTTTTTTCCAAGATGTTGTCAACCTGAAAGTTTGGTTAAAGGAGGCAAACAAGCTAAGTGATATGTAAATTCATGTTATTTATTCCCTTAAAGCTAGAGAACTTGTTCATACAAGGAGCCAAAACATAAGTTCTGACTGTCTGATAAAAGAATGACCAGCCTTAAATATGTTTTAGAGTAATCGCAACTCAGGGTCTCTATAACACTCAAATTTATGATCTCCATATATGTTTAAACATAGTATGAGAAAAGGAATTTTCTTAATTGAATGGGTGGTAAATACCTCACTCAAAGTGAGAACCTGAAAAGACCTTAGCCTGAAAGGGCCAGGGTCTCCCATTGCATCCTGGACCATCTCCAGTCCTAGTGAATATCTCAGACCACTGAACCCAGATAGCTCTGGAGGAGAAAATGAGGCTGGTGACCTTGCACAGCCCTCTCTCACTCAAATCAGTCAACTGCAAGTCATGTCATTATTTCCCTGATGTC
Organism: Phalanger gymnotis; assembly: GCA_028646595.1. NCBI lineage: Eukaryota > Metazoa > Chordata > Mammalia > Diprotodontia > Phalangeridae > Phalanger > Phalanger gymnotis. The sequence goes on along the minus strand of CM053625.1, from coordinate 115,232,339 downwards.
ATGGTCCTCTTCGAGAATGAAGGACAAACATAATAACAACCTGCTCGGTGACCATGGGCAAGTCACTAAACTTCTCTGGGCCTTGTTTTTTTTCATCTATACCATGAGGAGGTTGGACTAGATGATGTCTAAGTTTCCTTCTAACTCTAAATCTCTAATCCTGGCTTGAACTGAGCTTGGAAGGAGATGAGGGATTGCGAGGGATAGAGGTGAGGGGGACAATGCTCTGCAGGCATGGAGGACAACCAGTACAAGGAGACAGTGGAGGAGATGAAATGTCCTGTGCGAGAAGCAACAAGCAGGGTATTTTGTGAAGGGTCCTGAAGACTAGGCTGCTCTTCGATTAATCCTGTTGGTAAAAGAGAGCCCTTTAAAGATTTTGAGCAGGGCAGTGAGATGATCACTAAGCTGATGGTCTACTCCAGTTGTCTTTTTGTGACCTGTGGCTCCAATTACTTATACCTGAAAGATATCGAAGGACCCTTGACTGTCCAGAACTCTAGATTACTGACCTGTAAAACCCTCCTCTTTAGCAAGAAATATTGGGGAGATTCTAATACAAATGCACAACAAAGAGGACATTTATGGAGATCAGCACCTCAAACATGCTCCAGAGGCTCCCCAGGGATAACTGAGCTTGGTACTCATAGACTTTGGGCTCAGTTTTGTTTCTGCCCTTCCAGAACATAAAGGTGTGAACCTTGTGTCCTAGAAAAAGACTTCCTCAGAACCCACAGGGATACTATGCCAGGTTTTTCTAGAGTGTTAACTCTTCAGCATCCAATAGTCACAATAATAACAACAATAATAAACAGCAATAGTGATAGTAATAGCTAATATTTGTATGGTATTTTAAGGTTTTCAAAGTCCCAGACATGTTGTCTCATTTGATTCTCACAACAAGCCTGGGAGGAAAGTGCTATTGTTATTCTCATTTTACTGCTAAGCAAACAGGCTGAGCAAGGTTAGATGATTTGCCCAGGGTCACATAGCTAGTAAGTGTCTACAGTAGGATTTGAACTCAAGTTTTTCTGCAGCCAAGTTCAGTAGCATATCCACTTCACCGCCTAGATGCCAGACTTATGGTAAAAAGGAAATAAAATATAAAGTTAAATAAAAGTTTCCCAGTGGTTGCATAGAAGAAAATCCTGTGACGAAAACACAAAATGTATTTTTTACAAATAAATTTTCTGGGGATGTGGTGTGTGTATGTGAAGAGCAGTGCTACTAAAATTTATATGTATGTATATACACACATACGTATATATGTGAGTATATATGTGTGTATATATATATATATATTTAAATGAGCTTTATAATTATATGAAACAAAGTTATGATAGCAAAGCTACTGGAGTGGTTTGGCATTTCCTTCTACAGATGAAGAAACTGAGACAAACAGGGTTAAGTAAGTTTCCCAAGGTCTTCCTGACTCCAGACCTGGCCCTGCACCATCAAGATGCCCTGTAATAGTGATGGGGGACTTTAATTTTTTGAATTTCTGCCAAAGCTTTCTCTCTGTCAACAACGGAGCAACTAATAATTTCCATATGTCTCTTAATGATGATTTGGTCCTTCAAAAAGTAGAAGAACCATTGAGGGGAACTGATACTTTGGACCCTACTATGTTGTTGTTGTTCAGTCATTTTCAGTCATGTCTGACTCCTTGTGACCCCATTTGGGGTTTTCTTGGCAAAGATACTGGAGTGTGGTTTGTCATTCCTTCTCCAGCTCATTTTACACATAAGGAAACTAAGGCAAATGGGGTTAAGTGACTTGCCCAAGGTCACACAGCTAATAAGTGTCTAAGGCCAAATTTGAATTCAGCAAGAGGAGTCTTCCTGACTCCCAGCATGGCACTCTATCCACTGAACTACCTAGTTGCCCAGGGCCCTAGTGTAACCAACAAAGAAATTGATTTCAGGTCACAGAATTATAATGAGGATATCCTTGATCTCATGATGAGAATGATGAAAACTTTGAATGAAAGTAAGCACCCTATCCTAGAGAGAAAGAAAGGAAAACTGGTCATAGTCTGCCTCGCCTCCTAGATTTGGAGAGAACAGATTCCAAAGAATTTAGAGAAAGAAGACGTAAGATCTCATGGACTAAACTTTTACAGGGGAAATCACGGGAACATCTCAAGGATGAGATTTTTTAAAAACAAAGAGAAAACATTCTGATTGATGAGGAAAAGAGGGAGTTGTCTACAAAGTTAGACATTTTTAAAAAGATATATACATTCAAAACTTGTAAACAACCTACATGTCCAACATTTGGAAAATGGTTTGAGCAAATTATGTCATATTTAGGTAGTGGAATGCTTTGGTGCTATACAAATGATCCATTTGAAGCATGTAAAGAAATAGAGAAATAACTATGTGAAATGATGCAAGGGGAAATCAGCAAAACCAGAACTAGAACCATAGACACACTGAATAAAACCAAATAAAGAGGAAAGAAAACAAAGTCTGAGGCAGTAGAATCTTAAGATCAGGAGTTTTTAATCTCTCTTAGATGATGCATCTGTGTTGTTAAGCAAAATTGTCTCATTAGCATGGCTTTTGTTTCTTTTGAGTGGAAGTACTTTCAGCTGTTAAGTGGTAAGCCCCAGGCCCAGGGCCCTGTCAGGTGTGAAACCTGTGTGGGTGTGGATTGGTGACTTAGGAGGGGCCAGCTCGGGAACCAATGGTCTCTGGTCGTTGAGGCAGGGCTTGAGAACACCAGAAGCTCAGCTGCGAGGAGGGGTGAGCCAGGAGACAACTTCAGCGGAAGCCGAAAGCTGCGGAAGCCAGAAGCTGCGGGAGCCAGAAGCTGTGGAGGCAGGAAGCTGCGGAAGCAGGGCTTACCCGTGTGTAGACCCAGGAGTGCGAGCAGGAACGTGAGGCCAGTAAAAATGATTTGGCTAAATACTATCTTGTTTTTCTGTGGCCTCCTGGTTACTCTTGTGAGGTGGGCTTTCTGGGCCTGGAGTCTTTTTGTCAAGATGTCGGAATGAGGAAGCTG
>CM053625.1:115181529-115229233 GCA_028646595.1 Phalanger gymnotis | reverse complement strand
CTTATTGTTTTAGGAAGGGGGGGAGGGAGGAACAAAAATTTGAAACTCAAAATTTTGTAAAAATGAATGCTAAAAATTGTCTTTACTTATAATTGAGGAAAATACTATTAGAATAATGCTTTTAAATACATAAAATGATATAAGATTATAAAGTAAATTCATTATATTGAAATGCTGTTATAGAAATATTAAAAAAAGTTATGATCCCAGGTTAAGAATTCCTGCCTTAGATCTCAAAAGAGTTATAGAAAAAAGCATTTTTATTGCTTTTTTGTTATTTGTTAATTCATTTGTTAAGGGTTTTGGGGTAAGATTTTACTTCTTATTTCATATGTTTATATAACTTTTGGTTATTGGTTATTGAGTTACAATAATTTTTAAAGATGTACAATTGTTAAATGACAAAAATAGAAACTCCATTATATAGTTTTGCTTAACTTGTTGTGGTGAATATTCTTTCTTGGGGTAAGGAGGTAAATAAGGTATGTACCCAAAATGGAAGCAAGGATAGGTAATTAAGGATGAACACAAAAGCATGACATAGTCCTATGAGAATAGCATCAAAAGTGTTGAAACCTAGAATGAGCTAAGGCTGATGAAGAATGTAAAGAACAAAAAGGATTTAAAAAAAGCTATATTAGGGGAAAGAGAAAGGTCAAAGGAGGAATAAGACCACTTCTCAAAGTGAATGGGTTGGCGATAGATGACAGAGGGAAAGCAGAATCCCTCAGCTTCTTTGCTTCTATTTCTTCTGACAGGGAGGATGATTTTTATAACAAAAGGACAGAACAAAAATGGCTAACAGGGATTTGAAAGCCAAGGTAAGTAGGGAGATAGTTAGTATAATGGAGCTTTGCACATGCCTAGATCATTTAAGAAAGAGGTATCCCTGGAAGAGACAGCAGGGACTTGCTTCTGGGAAAAGACCTCCTACCTTCCCCTACCACGCAGATGGAAGCGGCCTCTTTCCATTGACTGTGTAGCTGGAACTGGTTAGGTCTTTTAAACTACTAGACTGGGATAGTATCATTCTTTGGGATGGTCCAGAGGTAAGAGATTCCTATTTACCTGAAGCATAAGCACTATTCACTGAGCTGGGTTTGGGAGAAGGGCTCTCTTTCCGTTTTAGGCCCTAGGGTCCCAGGAACTGAGTTTGGGTGTGTTTGTTTGTTGGGTATGTGTTGTTTGTTCTTTTCATTTCTAGGTACAAGTTAGAGTCCTTGGTTGTGGGACCTTGAATCATGGGGACCTTAGAGGCAGGATTCTAGGCTGGATGCTGCTCTCAGACTAGCAGGGTACTACGATGCAAGCTCAAGGGGCCTTTAGTCTTGTAACCTGGTAAGGCTATGCTATATAGGAATCAAGTTAAAGTGTGAACCTAATTCCCCTTCTCTACCCATAGCTGAGGTGGTATAAAGGAGGACCATGTCCCCACTGTTATATGTTTGTTCTTGCTGTATCTTTGAAGTAAATATTCCTTTTTAAAAAGTAATCTGACTAGAGGAAGCCAAGATGGTGGAGTAGAGGCAGTAATATAGCCAAATTCTCCCAACATTCCTCTCCAAACAGCTTTAAAATAATGCCTAAAACCAAATTTTGAAGTGGCAGAGCCAATAAAAAGTCAGGGTGAGACATCTTTCCAGCCTACAACAGCTTAGGAAGTTGTCAGGGGAGGTCTGTGAAACTGGGGCTGTCCTGGAGCACACATGGAAGTAGCGTCAGTGGTGAGCCTTGGAGGTGGCAGTAGTAGCTTCTGGACCTCATAGTCCATAGATGGTAAGGGAATGTGGACAATTGGTCAGAAAGAGATTATATGGGATCCTCAGCTGATATGGCTGCATTGCCCATATGCAGTTTTGGGTCACAGTTCCAGGGCAGAGAGGAGTGCTTCTGGTTGGTCACAATGGAGCAGGGGCCCTGATCTTAGTTCTAAGGCCAAGGTCAAGGCCAAGAGGAACGCTATTTGTGGCTATGGGGGAGCAGGGACCCTTCCTGAATAAAGACCAGAGTGCAGATCAGAACAGTGACCATACCTCTCCCTGGATTACACCACCTTGGAAGCAACAAAAACTTTTGGACCTTCAGAACTAGCTCTGAAAATAACAGCATGAAAAAGCCTAAAACTTGTGATGGTGCCTTTCTAACCCTAGCTGAGCAGAATCCAACTTTTGCATAAATCTCAAAGTCAACAAATAGTCTGGGAAAATGAGCAAATTACAACAAAAGAATTTGATCATAAAAAGCTACTATAGTAGTAAAAAAGACCAAGACAAAAACTCAGAATAAGAAAACATGAAAATAGCTACAACAAAACTTCAAAGAAAAATGTTAGTTGGATATAAACCCACTAAGAATTCCTAGAAGAGTTAAAGAAAGAGATAAGAGTGGTACACGAAAAATGGAAAAAGAAATGAGTGATATAAGAAAGTTATGAATAGAAAATTAACAGCTTAGTAAAAGAGATACAAAAATATTGAAGAAAATAACTCCTTAAAAAACAAAATTGGTCTAATGATATAAGACGCACAAAAATTCACTAAAGAAAAGAACTCCTTAATAAGCATAATCGCTCAAATGGGAAAAGAAGTACAAAAGCTCTCTCAAGAAAATAGGTATAAGGCAGTATCTCAGAATTGTTTTAATTTGCATTTCCCCAATCAATAGTAACTTGGAGTATTTTTTATATGACTATAGATAGTTTTGATTACTTCATCTGAAAACTTATATTTTTTGATCATTTATCAATTGGGGAAGGACTTATTTTTATAAATTCGACTCAGTTCTCTATATGTTTGAGAAACTTTGAGAAACTGTCAGAGAAACTTGTTTCAAAATTTTTTTGTAGTTAACATTGCTAACTGTTTTTCCCTCCATCCTGTTCTTTCCCGACGCTGTTTATTTTATTCTCTCTCCTTTCCTCTTTTCACCTTGTCCTTCCTCAAACGTGTTTTGCTTCTGTCTACCTTCTTCCCCAATCTGCTCTCCCTTCTATCACTCTCCCTCCCTTTTCTTTTATCCCCTTCCCCTCCTGTTTTCCTGTAGGGTAAGATAGAGTTCTATACCCAATTGAGTGTGTATGTTATTTCTTCTTTGAGCCAATTCTGATGAGAGTAAGGTTCACTTACTTCCTCTCACCTCCCCCTTCCATTGTAAAAGCTTTTGCCAGGCATTATTCTTGAGTCATTCTCAATGATCTCTGAAAGACCACAGGAAGCAGAAGTACTGCAAAAATTGGCCCACTATTCACAAAGGGAACAGAATGTGTAAACTATAAATAACCAGGGAACCAAATGTCATTCCTGGCAAAACACTAAAACATTTTACTAAAAGAATGGTTAGTGAATGTGAAGGACAGACTGCAGTGGTTACAAAGAACAATGTGGTTTCATTTAAAATAGGTCATATCCGATTAACCTAGTTTCCTTTTTTAAAAAGTATTACTAGACTAGTAGATCAGAGATTTGCTGCAGATACAATTTACCTAGATTTTGCCAACATATTTGATAGAACTCATTCTGTCCTTGTGAACAAAATTTAGAGATATGGGCTAAACAATAACAAAGTTAGATAGTTTTGGACCTGGGAAGATAACTGTATCCAAAGAGTATTAGTTATTAAGAGTTTGGTATCAAACTTGCCTTTAGGTCTCTGGAGGAGAGCTCTGTGATGTTAACCATTTTATTCAGTGCTTTGAATAAGAGAATAGATGGCACGATTATCAAATTTGTAGATGATAAGAAGCTAGGAGGGGTAACTAACCCCCTGCATAACAGAGTCAGGATCCAAAAAAAAAAAAATCTCAACAGGCTAGAAGGTTGGGGCAAATCTAATAAGACAAAATTTAATAAGGATAAATTTAAAGTCTTAGATTGGGGTTCAAAAAATCAATTTCTGAAGTACAAAATGGGACAGATTGGCTAGACAACATTGCATTTGAAAAATGATATGTAAGTCTGGGTGGTAGTCTAGCTCAGTATGATCCAACAGTGTAAGCTAATATTATTTTTGGCGAGGGGGAGGGGGTCTGGATCTATTAGTTTTTAGGATTTTATTAATTTGAGTATCTCTCAGGTATGGAAGTTCTCTGGATGCAGATCAGCATTTTGTAGTCTTAGAGTTGCCTGGGGCATTGAGAGGGTTAAGTGATTCCTCAATGGTCTCACAGATAGCATGAGTCACTGGAAAGACTTGGAACCAAGTCTTCCTCATTCCAAGGCTATCCCTCTGTCTAGACATCACATTGGCTCTGAATGTTATTTGAGGCTGAATTAAGAGAGGAATGGTGTCCAGGATTAGGAAACCGATCATCTTCCTGCACCTTTGTGGAGCTACTAGTACTCTTCCTTTTATTTGCCCAGGCTTGGCTTCAATATTGTCCAGGGAAATTAATCCTTCAATCTTACATAAATTCCTATTGTTCCCATTAGTGATACAGAACAAAATAAATGGAGCTCAGAACCCTAGCCCATGTACTTTGATGACTCAGCAAGATGTTGACACCCACCTGGAAGTGTAGAGTGGACCATCAAGTCCGCAAAACCAGACAAGTCAGTAAGGATATGTGACATTTAAAAAATTATTTTCGAGAGTTTGAACAAGTGGTTTAGAATGGACAAAACAGCCTGTTGCAAGGAGGGTGCAGCCTTCGTCTTTCCTATCTTGCCTCATTGACCCCCCCCCCCCACTTTTTCTGGTCTGGACATATAGGAACAGCTGTTTGTTTTCCTCAGAAGGCTTCCTTAGGGCTCCCATGGTCCCTGGAGTCATGGACCAATGGCATCACTTGCCAAGAGACCCTTAGGAAATTGTGCTAATGCCTGATGATGCTCTGTGAAGCTCTTCTCTGTCTTGTTTTTAAAAATCAATGTTCTTTCAAATAAACAGAGACTGTGCTGCTCTTTTTAAAGAAAAAAAAGGGTCACATTCTATCTGTATTAGGTTCAATTCTGGAAGCTACATTTTAGGAAGGACATTGATAAGCCAGAAAGTATCCAAAGGAAGGTGAAGGCAAGCAGGATGTGGAGTGGCTACAAGGTAAAGCCTTATGAGGATTGTTTGAGGGCACTAGGAGTGTTTGGTCTGTAAAACACCATAGCTGATGTCAAATATTTGAAGGGCTGTCATGTGGAAAAGAGATTACTCTTGTTTTGCTCAGCCCCAGAGACAGAAGTGGGAGCAATGACAGAAATCACATAGAGGCAGATTTCAGCTTAATATAAGGGAAAGCTTCCTTAACAATAAGGAAGGAAGGAAAGAAGAAAAGAAGGAAGCAAACTTTTTTAAAATGTTTACTATGTACCAGGCACTATGCTAAGTGCTGGGGATACAAATACAAGCAAAATGAAAGACTCTCACTGACTTCAAGGATCTTACATTCCAACAAGTTAGAGCTATTGGAGTGATTCAGGAGAGAAATGGGGGTTGGGAATTTCTCCATCACTAGAGGTTCCAAGCTAGGAGGCTGAATGTCCATTTGTTAGATGTACTTTAGAAGGGAATGCTTGTTTTGGTATGGACCAATGGACTAGAAGTCCTCTGAGGTCAACTTGGAGATGTTGTAATTCTACAATTCCTCCTTCTCTTCCATGAAGCATTTAGGAGGTCGAGTGGGTAGAGTACTGGGCCTGGAATCAGGAAGACTCATCTTCCTGAAGTAAATCCAGCCTCAGACACTTACTAGCTGTGTGATCTTGAGCAAGTCACTTAACCCTGTTTGCCTCCACTTCCTCATCTGTAAAATGAACTGGAAAAGGAAATGGCAAACCACTCTAGGATATTTGTCAAGAAAATCCCAAATAGGGTCAGGATGTGTCAGACATGACTGAAATGACTGAGCAACAAGAACCACAATCTTCCATGGATAAAGTAAAAATAGGTAGGTCCTCTGAGTGAAGCCCCTTGAGTTCTTTAAAGGAAGATACTCTCTAGATTTACCTTTAATAAGCACCGGAGACAAGTTGATGATTCCTGGGATGAGAAATCATCACACTAGCAAGACTTCAACATTGTAGAGAGTATCTATAGCTCACATTTAATGCTTTAAGGGTTATAGAGGAAGACTTTTGTAAGAAGACAATTGTCTACAAATGCAAGGAATGTCAGAGGCAGAAGGGCCATTAGAAATCACCTACTCTAACCTTCTTAGGTTACAAATGAGAAAACTGAAGCCCGGAGCAGGGGAATGTTTTGCATGAGATCACACGGTTTGTTCAAGGCAGAGCTGGGACTCTGATAGGCTTTTTGTTGTTGCTATTGTTGTTATCAAATTAAATTTTATTTTATTTTCAAATAAAGACCCACCTTCTCTTTCCCTTCTGCCTCCCATCTTCCACACTGAGAAAGCAATATATGACTGGCTACTTATATTGCACTGCCCAGTTACCCACAAATTAAAGCTACCTGAATACAGTCCATATCAAACTTGTTGTTAAATATTATGATTATGACTCTTGTACAGGGAGGTTTTTCATACACACACACACACACACACACACACACACACACGTGCAAAGATCTGGTGAGTAAGCAAGGTGTCCTATACCCCAATTTATCTTTCTATTAAATGCAGAGACAGGGAAAGCTCCTGGTCATTAATTCATCGCTCCTAGGAATCAAAATAGGCCTTAGTACAATGCAGCAAATCCAGAACCAGCTAATGCCCCATACTTCTTGATGTTAAGAATTTTCATGCCATGCAACCTGCTTTGAACCTTTTTTAAATTAACTCTTTTCTTATAAGACCACCCCATCCAGCCCTCTTTGCTGTTGTGATTACCAAGTCAGGTGAAATATAGCAATTGCAGTGTTCTACTGATGTTGGGTTAAATCAATTCTCACATCTCAATAAACATAACAAGATTTTTATTGCTAGGATTGCCTTATAGGAAAGTTACCAAGGTTAAGCTTGGACAAATATATAAAAAATACAACACATTGTACATGGACATCATTTTCTCAACTAAGCAAATATACAGAAGATTTCCTGGCGATCCTTCTCTTCCCCATCCCACCTTATCACTGCACATGCACATTTCATGGGCAGCAACTGCATTTATTCGATCCACCTTTGCAAATGCAGCCTTGGGCACATTTGGCACAGCCAGGTGGGCAGCAGGGACAACAACCTAAAAGAAGATGGAAAAAAAAAACACAGATCTCAGCTTTGGGTTAGTTTTTCCATTCAGCTTTGGGAAGGAAATGTCCTTTCCTAGGGGAATTAGGGTGTAGGAAAAATGTATGTAGGAAAAGGCACAGGAATAGTTCACCTAAAATGAACACCAATCAACCTGATGACTTCCCAACCCTGACCTTGACTCCCTGCCCATGACCACTCAAACTATTACTATGACCTTTACTTCTGACCTTTACATCTCAAGCATGATCATGACCTCTTACTAGAAATCCACAAAGAGGTAACGGAGAAGACCACTAATCAATACTTGCATTTCCTAGTCAAGCATCATGATTCAAATCTTAGGATTTCTCAAGTGGAACACAATTCTGATCGTGATTCCTCCAACCACAACCTGACTATGCCTTCAATCCTGCTCATGACCCCCCTTAAGCTGACCATGACACTTATGTCATGCTTATAGCTTCTTAAATCCTAACTATGGACCCCCAATAACTGTTCACATATCTATGTCATCTTAAGATTTACAAACTAATTTCTAGTCCTGATTGCGACCTCCCCAAAACCGACCATGACCCCTCCCCCAGCTTTGGCCTTAACTCCCTTCCCCAAAATTACGACCATCCCCCTTTCCTGTCAACCCCTGTTTACCACCACCGCTACCATCATTTTGGGTTTTGGAGCAAGAGCAAAGTGAGTAGAGAAAGGGAGGAGAGATAAAGGAGGAGTGCCAGAACAGATTATAGCTACTCAAAAGTGCCAACACAAAATGAAACCACCAGGGAGAACTGAAGGTCATTTGGGCCCAATTTCCCTCCCACTTCTAGTACAAGAGGAAATATAGGTATCTTCACATTGGCTGGGACTTGGGGACAGGGGAGAGGAAGTATGGATATCTGTGTTCTTGTTTTCTAATTGTCTCGTATTTCAGTCTAACACTTCCAAGGCCTGTGAAAACCATTCCAGGGAATATACCCAAAGGGCTATAAAACCATGCATACCCTTTGATCCAGCAATACCACTACTAGTTCTATATCTCAAAGAGATTTTTTTAAAAAAGAAAAAAGACCTATATGTACAAAAACATTTAAAGCAACTCTTTTTTGTGGTGGCAAAGAATTAGAAATTGAGGGGATACATCAATTGAAGGAATGGCTGAACAAGTTGTGATATAAGATTTCGATGGAATACTATTGTGCTTTAAGAAATGATGAGCAGAATGGTTTCAGAAAAACCTGGGAAGACTCATATGAACTAATGCAGAGTTAAGTGAGCAGAACCCGGAGAACATTGTATGTAGTAACAATATTGTATTATGATCAACTTAGCTATTCTCAGAAATACAATGATCCAAGACAATTCTGAAGGATTTATGATGAAAAATCTTATCTATCTCCAGAGAAAGAACTGATGACATCTGAATATAGATTGAAGCATTTTTTTTAAAACTTTATTTTTCTCGAGGATTTTTTTTGGTCTGTGTTTTCTTTCACAAAAATGACTAATATGGAAATACGTTTTGCATGACTGCATATGTATAACCTGTATCAAATTGCTTGCCTTTTCAATGAGGGGCATGGAGAGGGAGAGAAATAATTTGTAACTCAAAATTTTTAAAAATGAAAGTTAAAAATTGGTTTTGCATGTAATTGGGAAAATAAAATACTAAATAAATAATATTTAAAAAGAAAGAAAGAAAAACATTTCAGGGATCTCTGCTTCATTCCTCCTTTGAGGGGAGGTCAGGAAAAAAAGTTCCAGGGATTTAGGGAAGGAAATAAGGAGGACAAAGAGGGAGAAGAAGGGAAGGAATCATTTCCATCTTTTTTCCCTCCATATCTAGCCATCATTTTCTAGCATCATATTTGAGTGAAAAAGGGAATTAGAAGCAGCTTCATACAGAGGAAGTCAAAGATGAGAAATTGTGGCTTCCAAGAGAAAAAATAGAATGGAATATCACAGCTGGAAAGGACCTTGGAGGTTATTAACTGGTCAGAAAACAAAGTCAAATGACTTGCTGGCATCATACAGCAAAGAGTGGAAGAAATTAGAGGCTAGATCTTCCCCTCTACCAGGCTACACTGCAAATGAACCACGCAAGGATATAACTAAGTCTCCACTGGGCCCTTGGACTGTGCACCCAGAATTTATTGGCAAAAGGGATCATATGTGATACTATACTCACTTTTCCGACATGTCTTACAGCTGCAAGATGTACATTTGCAGTTGTCACCACAGATGCAGATTCCTCCTGTAAGAGACCACCAAAAATATGGGCCATGAGATCAGCTACCATTCTTTGAGACTATTTGGGTCCCCATTATGGTCATACATGCTGTAGGGTCTGGGGTGTTTTCTGCAGAACAGCAATGCCCATTAGAGAACTGGGTGCCCCAGGCAAATGAAGGTAACAGCACATTTGCATGCAGAATATTAGCTCTCCTGAGCTCCATAGGCTGCTGAAGATAAAAAAAAAATTCGGAAGTTTCCCATTATCATCTAATGTCAGACCACTCAACTTTAGGAGCAAAAAATTAGGTTGGATGAAATGCACAATGGAATTTACTTTCAGAATTGGCTTGGGGAGTTAATGGTATCCTGCCCACATCATTCATTCATTCATTCATTCATTCATTCATTCATTCAGTGATTAAACATCTACTGTGTACAAGGCAATACATTGTGCTAAGCAAACACCAGAAACCCAAAGATGAAAATGACACTTGTTACCCTCAAACAGCTTAATTTCTATGGGGGTGGGGAGGAAGTAGCCAAGGAGAAGGGGGAGGGACTTTGAATATGAACATAGATAAATGTAACCCAAGCTGGGGGAATGATGAGTGCAAAGGAGAGAGCTAGACAGGTCTAAGAAAATTTAAGGAGAGGGAAGATACTAACACATTATCTATAAGTTCTGATACAAAGGGATGGGTAGAAAGAGGGATTCAATAGGCCCGTTGCAGATAATTACCATATATAGAGTGTGAAATACCATATAGATATAGTTTTAATGCCATAAAAGCCACAAATTTGTATTTTCTCATTATGCCTTGTGTAAATCTTGAATTTTAACAAATAAAAATCTCTGTACCTCATCTAAGTCAGGGACTAAAGGTCAGAATCATGGTTTGAGGGGTCATGGGGAGTCTAGTCATCACATCTCACTCTGATATAAACTTGTTCTTGTTATTATTCTAACAAGAAATTTTCTTGAGATCCTTGCCTTTATAATATTACAAACAGATTGGATGGCTTTGAACACCATCTCCTCTGATCCTACCTGCTCACACCTCTATGCGATCCTGTGAAGGCAAGCAAAATCTAATCTTGGAGCTCTAGAATCTAGAAATGTTTACAGTGGCTGCTTACATGTATAGCTGGGACTCATTGGGGCTCTCAGGAAATTTACACACACCCCGAGTCTGTGAGGTAACAAAATCGCCGCATCTCTGGATCCCTGAGAAAGCATCCCTGCCATCTGAGGTCTGTACTGAGGCCACAAAATCTATCCATGAGAACCATACGAAAAGGAAAAGCTTAAAGCTAAAGTCCTTATTCTTCTAATATGAGACAAATGTCAGGAAAATTAGCAATATCCTTCATGGAAAAAGGAAAAAGAGACTCTCCCCATGCCTCAGTGGGCCCACCAGAGCCCAGCCTCACTTACCAGACATACAGGTACACTCTCCAGGGTCCATGGCCTCAGACAAGTAGAGTGAGCTCAAACAGGGATGGGGAGAAAGGATGCTAAGTCTGGAGCCCAGAGCTTGCCCTATTTATAGCAGTGTAGGTGTGAGTGTGGTGACCCGCCCCTCCCCACCCTGGAGCAAGACGCCCTGCACACGGCCCTGCTCAGACACCTGTTGGGGTGAAGGGCCATGTGGTTTAGTCATGTGGTTTTCCCAGAGAGAGTGCAGTGAAGCGGGGGAGATAGGCAGAGCTGGAAGAAGAATTAAAACTTGCCACCCAGTACTTTATTTCATTTTTTACTAGGGGTGCAGATGACTTGCCTGTCCTGGCTATCTACTTTCCACTGCATGTTGGAAACTAGGGAAAAGGAACCACATGCAGTCTGATAGTAGAAACTAAGCAGCCACTAGTTTTGGCTCAGAAATGCATACCTCTTTTGTCAGTCTGTCTGTCTGTCTCTTTGTATAGCTATCTATTTACTTATTTGTCATCTAACTATCTCTATATTTCTATCTCTATTTTTATATCTATTTACTTATCTATCTTCTATCTCTATATTTCTATATCTATCTCTATATCTATTTATTGTCTGTCTGAATGTCTATCTATCTCTATCTACCAGCTATCTATTATCTATCTATCTATCTATCTATCTATCTATCTATCTATCTATCTATCTGTCTGTCTGTCTGTCTGTCTGTCTGTCTGTCTGTCTGTCTGTCTGTCTGCCTGTCTGTCTGTCCGTCGGTCTATTTGTCTGTCTGTCTATCTACCATCTATCTATTATCTATCTCCCCTCAAGCCTAGGTCTTTAGATTCTGAATCCTGTGATCTTTCCATCATACCTTGTGGCCCTCTCTACCCTGTGATATCTCTCCACTACTAGGGCAGCAGCTGGTGGCATAGTAGATAGACTCTGGGCCTGGAGTCAGGAGAACCTGAATTTAGGTCAAGTCTTAGACACTTCCTAGCTGTGTGGCCCTGGGCAAGTCATTTAACCTCGTTTACCTCAGCTTTCTTAACTGTTAAGTGAAGATCATAATAGCACCTCCCTTGAAGTGTCATGAGGATCAAATGAGATAATATTTCTAAAAGCACTTAGAGTGGCAGATGGCATATAGTAGGCGCTAAATAAATGTTTTCCCTTTTCTTCCCCCATTAGCCCTAGGATTTTCCCATATTCTCTTTACCTTCCCCTGTTAGCTAGAAATCATCAAACAAAACAATTCATACAAAGGTGTAATTGACTAATAAGGATTTAATATATTATCCCTCCCAAAGGATTGAGCATTTTAACAGGGGATAATAACTTTAACTCAAAGGAAAGGATTTTTAATGGTAGAATTTCAGGTCTTAATCATTTGCCTGTGGGTAAGAAGGCCTTACCACAGTAGCTATAGAGGGCAACCGTGTATCCTGCCTATATTAATGGCTGACACTGCTGATCACTGCCTTCCTGGCCCTCTTACTGCTATTATCTCACTACTATGAGATGGGGTGAGGGAAGGTGTCACCCTGTGTCACCATCACTCATTCCTTTGGATACCTCTCCTGTGTAAATCCTATCTTCTGGAACAAAAAGCAATACTAACTTGTCCCCAGAAGTACCTACTACGAAAGAAAAATGAGTAATTCCTTTTTTTTCCTTAGAAATGATATAATGAAACAACCTTTCTTTCTATTACTGCAGGGGCAAATTGTCTGTATTATTATTAGGTTAGGCCCAAACTATTATTAGAATAAGAGTAGTTGAGCTTTGTTCTGGAGGAGAACTAGCCTGAGGCACAACCAGTGAGACTACCCCAGCCTGGCCATACCATAGAGTAGAGATGGCCCAGGGAGGAGAGTCAGACAAAATCAGGCTTCATTGAAAATTCTGTATTTTTGTTCCTGGCTTTATTTTATTTGATGTTTCCTCTTAATTCATCAATTAAGCTTTCTCACCCTGACAGCAGATCCCAGAAAAAATTTTATATGTGCCCTGGATCAAGGCAAGATTTGAAACATCTTTTTTGGTGTCCCTGGCCAACAGAAGTTGTAGAGCAAGACAGGAACTGAGAGATTTAATTCAATCTATTCATTTTATAAGGGAATAAACTGAAGTCCTGAGGGGTAAACTAGCTTACTAAAGTCACACTGAGGATTAATAGCAGAGGCAAGATTTGAGGGTAGCTGGATGGCACAGTAGATAGAGTGCCAGGCCTGGAGTAAGGAAAACTCATTTTCCTAAGTTCAAATATGGCTACAGACACTCACTAACTGTGTGACCCTGGGCAAGTCACTTAAACCCTATTTGCCTCGGTTTCCTTGTCTGTAAAATGATCTGGAGAAGAAAATGGCAAACCACTCTAGTATCCTTGTAAAGAAAACCCCAAATGGGGTCGTGAAGAGTCAGACACGACTGAATAACAGATTTTAATTCAGGTTCTATGGCAACAAATCCAGTGCCCTTCCTTTTTTTCTTTACTATACCATAGAAAGGTTGATATATTTACTCTAGTATACACAGCCTCACTTATTGCAAAATAAAACCTATGTTCCATAGGTAGGGGGATTTTACAGAATTTAAAAACATATGTATTTTAAAAGTCTAAAACATGTCATTTATTGCAAAATGTAGTGGCTAGAGAGTTGACTTTTGAGCTAAGAAGACCTGCTGACTATATGACCCTGGGCACATCATTTAACCTCTTAATGCACTAGGCAATTCTTTCAGACAGTGGCAGAGAAGGTGCCAACTTGCCTTGGTAGAGGGAATTTTCTTCACCTAGGAGCTCCCTGTATCAATGAAATCATAGGTGCAACTCCTGCCCTACCCTTATTATGCCTTCTATGTGTTATATTGTAGGTTGCTGCTGCCTACCCTGTGTGCCCCTAGCCCTGCTCTAATTGGGTGAATTCAGAAAATGAGGGTTTGCTGAGTTATGGGGGAGACTCAGACTCCCTCAGGAACCAACCAAAGCTTCTAGAAAAGAAGAGAGGAGAAGAATATCCCCTGAAGAAGAGCTTGATTGGGGAGGGGTTAGGGGAAATTCAGCAGTGGAAGCAATTTCTAGCCTCCTGGAGCTGTTGGTTCATGTCCTGATGGAGAACTGTTCAGTGGCATTCTGGTACTTTGGTTTCCCAGCTCAAGAGCAGGATAATGGATTGAAAACAGCGTCCTGTTAATTAGGACAAGCCTTGGTGTGCTGTGCCTGGCTGTTTACTCAGCAAGTTTAACAGACTCTCTAGAGGGCCTGTTGCCGTCTTTTAATTATATGGGCCTTCAACTCCTTGGCTATAATTTAGTACCTACCAAGCAAGTGAAGACCTCAGTTTTGCATATGGCCCAGAGGAGCTATGAATAAGCCTGAAGCTAGACAATTATATTAATTCATCCCTCTCAACCAGTAGCTAAGAACTGTGAGGTACATTCCCCAGGATCACAGATTGGGCCATCAGATGAACCCATGTTCCCTATCTGTTTATAGGAAGGAAGGAAGAAAGGAAGGAAGGAAAGAAGAAAGGAAGAAAGGAAGGAAGGCAGGCCAGGGACCAAGAGACAGGACGATGAGATTCACAGTTACCAAAAAAAAATGGTTTTAGTTATATTATCTTATTCAGTGACTGTGACTGTGGGAACTCTCCTTTCCAAATATTCATTCTCTTCCCAAGCCATTATGTGGGCCAGTCTGGTGCAAATGCCTTTTGAGATGTCTGAATGAATTGAAAGTGCTCAGAGCCATTACTAGGATGGGGTGATCATGGATTTTCTCAAGGATAATGACATTTGGAAGTTGTTGATGGCACAGATTTTTTTTTTTAATCAGCATAAGAACAACTGAATTTAAGAGTTAGCAAGAAAAATTAGTTAAAATCAGAAGTTACCAGTTCAAGATATCTCACTGAAGCAAATCAAGTGAAGTCCATTTCCCCAGAGGAATGGCCTTGCTATATTTCATTTCCCCAGGTGGAATGGCTTTGCTATTTCCCAGGATCCTTATCTTAGTCCATCACTCTATCCTCTGTCCCCAACTGAATTTGCCTTAAAAACTCAATTTAAGGCATTCATACAGTTTATACCAACTGTATTTTATGAAGCTTGTACTATGTAGAAAAAATGCTAGTTATGGCTCGAAGTTATGTTTCCAATACAAGAAGGCAGTCTGATAGAACGAAAAGAGACATAATGAAGGAATCAGGAGACCTGGGTTCTGATCCTATCTTGAATAAGTTATTTCCCTTTTCTGAGCCTCAGTTTTCTTTCTTGTAAAATAGAGAAATAGGACAAGATGACTTCTAAATCATGTGCCAGTTCCATGTCCTGTGATACTTACCACTGACTCCCCACTAGAGCAGGGACTTTGAGATATTTTTCCTATTATAGGACTGTATAGTGTTGAACCATCTATGCCCTCCCCCATTTCCAGTGTTTTAGGATAGAATAATGGATTGAGATAAGGACCCTGGGAAATAGCAAAGCCATTCCATCTGGGGAAATGAAACATAGCAAGGCCATTCCACTGGGGAGAAGGACTTCATTTGTTTTGCTTCAGTAAGAGCTCTTGAACTGGTAACTTCTTATTTTAACTGATTTTTCTTTTTCTTTTTTTTTAAATTAGATTTTTTATTTTTAGTTTACAACATTCAGTTCTACATGTTCTTGAGTTTCAAATTTTCTTCCCTTCCTTCCCCTCCTCTCTTTCCTCCAAGATGGCATGTAGTCTGATATAGATTCTATATAAACCTTCACAGTAAACTTATTTACACAATAGTCAAGTTGTAAAGAAGAATTATGACCAATGGAATGAATCATGAGAGAGAAGAAACAAAACTAAAAAAGAAGAGAAAAAAAAAAGAGAGCAAATAGTTTGCCTCAAACTGCATTCAGACTCTTTAGTTCTTTCTCTGGGTGTTGCTTGCTTTTTCCATCATGAGTCCCTTGGCGCTCACAGAATCAATATGTCTGTGGATGTGTACAATGTTCTTCTGGTTCTGCTCCCCTCACTCAGCATCATATCATGTAGGTCTTTCCAAGTTATTATGAAGTCCATATCTTCCCCATTTCTTATAGCACAGTAGTATTCTATTACATTCATATACCACAGCTTGTTCAGTCATTGCCCAAGTCGTGGGCATCCCCTTGATTTCCAATTCTTTGCTACCACAAAAAGAGCTGCTATAAATATTTTTGTACATAAAGTCCCTTTCCCACTTGTGTGATCAAAAGGTATGTGCATTTTAACTGCCCTTTAGGCATAGTTCCAAATTTCTCTCCAAAATGCCTGGATCTGTTCACATCTCCACCAACAATGTATTAATGTTCCAATTTTCCCACATCCTCTCCAGTATTTATCATTTTCCCGTTTTGTCATGATAGCCTATCTGGCAGGAGAGATATGTTATGTAAGAGTTGTTTTGATTTGTATTTCTCTAATCAATAGTGATTTAGAGCTTTTTTTCATATACCTATAGATATCTTTATTAACTGATTTTTCTTGCTAACTAAGTATTAAATTCAGTTGTTCCTATCCTGCTAAAATGATGTACAACCAGCAATAAACATAGTCAGGATAGCAGTGGCAGTCTATGGCCTTGGAACAGAGCATGGATGACCAGCCCATCTGAGTATCACACCTGCTCTCTTGGCCTTTAGATAATGATCCCATTGCTCTTAGTTACTAGTTAAATGAGTTCTTCTGAATAATTCTTCTCCTTGAAGCTATTTTTAGGTGGTTATCATGGTTATGGTTTTTATCATTATCCCTGAATCAACCATTAGGAAAGCTGTTTTTCCACCCTAGAGTCTGAAGGCCTGCTACTTACTACTTTAGTGATCTTGAGTAAGACCCTTCACCTAATTGTCCTGGGCCTCAGTTTGCACATCTGGGGAGTTTAAAGATCATGAATGAATGAAAAAACACATATTAAGCCCTCATTGTGTGTTAAGCACTGTACTGAGTTCTGGGGATAAAAATATAAAAAAAAACAAGATAGTTCCTGCCTTCAAGGTGCTTATATTCTAATAGGGGAGTAGTGGCTATGAAGGGTGCTTTGGTCTGGAAAGTTACAGGGATCCAAGGTCATCATAAGGCAGTCGATTGACATATCTTTTCCAGGGTTGATAGTGTTGATTTAATTACTGTTCCTGAGCAAGAGGTCTTCTAACTTCCACTCTGTCCAATGTTCTTTCCACTTCACCTCACTGTCTTCTCTTGAAAAGGATGATAAGGTTCAGGAGTTGGGTTGTCTAGAAAGAATTCAAGAGGTAGATATTCTCCAAGTCAAGAGAGCTTTAATGACATAAAAGCTGCAGGCTAGCCCTAGAAGAAAGAATACCAGCCATTTGCAGGAAGACAGGGGTTTGTTTTTATACACAATTTTTGGGCATTCAGCCAAGAGCGGAGTATGTTCCTACAGGAGTAGTTAATCACAGGAAAAGGGGGAGACAGAAAAGGGAAGCAGGTGTGCTGAAAAACAATTCAAAGATGTGGTCACAGAACAAGGGACTTAGCAGCTTGCTCCAATAGGGAGGGCTAATCACGTACACAGAGTATGGGCTAAGGAAGCAAGGTTTTTGTTGTTTGACAGAGCTTCCTGTTAACTGGGCAGAATTAGATGATGCCCTCGTAGTTGCTAGGCAAAAGTTAGCCTCATCACTCTGACTCTCCAAAATGACCTGCAAGTGCTTCTCATATCTGTTGATCAGTTCTCCATCATTCAGCTCAGATCTGTTTTCTGATGTTTGCAATTATATATTACTCCCCAATAGAATGCCCATAGTGCAAGAAGAGGTTTTGTAAGATCAATATATTACTACATAAAACTCCCTACTTTCAGGAAGGATTCCAGAAAGGGGTGACAATCTGTGGCATAGGTGTCTCTAACTGTATCCAAATCAGTTTATAAAATGTATTTATTAAGGACAGAGATCACCATTGGCAAAATTAAGAAGTCAGCAAAGTATGACTTCTTCTTTCAACACACTTCCATGTCCCCCTGGGAACTCTTGTTGAAGAAATTCTTTCATATACTTACGCACACTAAGGTGTTAGTGATGCAGAAGCTTACTAAAGGAGAATGGAAACGGAGGGTGCAGCTTTGCATTTTGAAAGAGAAGAGATGTATATGAAGAGTCTCTATAAAATTACAGAACTGGTGTGGGAAGAGGGGAGAGATGGGGAGAAAATCTGGAACTCAAAATCTTATGGAAGTGAATGTTGAAAACTAAAAATAAATAAGTAAATTTATTTAAAAAAGAGAGGAGAGCCATGCTTACTTATATACCCATGGGAATAAGTTCCTAGAGGTAGAACCCCTAAAGATTTTTATAGAAAGATAACAATTAGAACTGGAAGGGACCTAGGAGATCATTTAGTCTAAACTCTTCCTTTTACAGATAAGGAAACAAAGGTCCAGGAAAGTTGAAGTGACTTGTCTAAGGTCACTTAAATAGCCAGTAGTGGAGCCCAGGCCTTCTGACTCCAAATTCTGGGCTTTTTCCCTTATATCAAGTGGTGAGGATTTAGGGGATTTTCCGGAAACCAATCAGATCATTCGGGCTGTTGCTTTTTAGCTCTGTGCAAGGCTGCCTTTATACACTTTGGCCTTGGGTGCTGCAGGGAATACAGAGAAGAAGACACACAATTCTTGCCCTCAAGGAGTTTACAATCTAATTGGGGAGTCAAGAACAGATAACAAACAATTAGAGAACAATGCCAGTCAGTGTATAATCAGATGCTGCAATGAATGGGTGTAGGCTACCAGCATGACTGCTGGTGTTACTCTGACTACCTGGAGGTGCTGAGCAGGAGTAAAGAGTTTGCTGAACCTTGGATTACTTTCAAGTCAAGCTTCTTATTTAAGCACCACCTTCTACATGGAGCCTTCCCTGATTCCCTCTAGGCCTTCTTTCTCAGACTACCTTGTACTTAACTGCTTTGTATGTATCCTATTTATTCTCTTTATATTTATTCATTACGTACTAATATATGTAGTTGTTGTCATCCCTATTAGGATGGTTAAAGGTTGATTAAAGGGATCAGTCCATTTATTGTATTTGTATCTTCACTGAAATCAAGCTGAAGGCCAGTTTGGCAACTAAGTCAGTGCTTTCGTCCCACCTTGGCTCACAACTCAGTGACAAGTTCCAGACCAAATGGATGTACTTTGAACTGGAATAGACAGAGGTACCCCTTTATTCATCCTAGAATAGACACAACTTCACAATTCTCTGATTTCTTGGTGCTTTCAATCTCAGGTTCACTATACGTCATGGGATCTTGCCCAGCCCAAAGAAGATCTTCAAAATGGGGCCGATGTGAAACCAGGTATACCTACCTCCAAGAGAGGAAGGGTGGTCACGGAGCCCTGACAGTGTTGCGTTGTGATTAGGAGCCAGAAGACATGTACTCTAGACCCACTCTGACACTGATTAGCTGTGTGTCCTTGGACAAGTCAGATAACCCTTTCAGACTCAGTTTCCTCCCTTTTAAGGTGAGAAGAACAGATCAGATGATCTCTAAGGTTCCTCCTAATCTTGAAAAGTTCTATGATTCTGGTAATAAGGCAACTATTCAACTTACCACTCCCATCACCCCATGCTTGGACTATTGCAATAAATAGCCTATCTCATTGCAGTTCATCCTCTGCTCAGTTGTCAAAGTGATCTTCTGAAAGCACAGGCCTGGTCACGTCACACACACACACACACACACACACACACCACTCAATAAACTCCAGTGGCTCGCTGTCATTTCCAGTATCAAATATAAATGCCTATTTGGCATTTGAAGGCCTTTATAACTTTCCCTCTCCTCCCTTTCCAATATTCTTAAATCTCAGTCCCTCCGCAACCTATCCTCTAACAAATTCCTCAATCCAGTGGGCTTCCTTACTATTCCTTGAACAACACAATCTATCTCCTGACTTGGGGCATTTACACTGACTGTCCTCCATGCCTGGAATGCCCTCCCTTCTCATCTCTGCTTGCTGACTTCCTTCAAGTCCCAACAAAAATTCTACCTTCTACAGGAAGCCTTGCAGGAGTTCCCTTAATTCTAGTACTTTGATTATTTCCAACTTATCTTGAATATAGCTTGTTTAAACATGGTTGCTTGCATGCTGTCTTCCCTATTAGACCATGAACCCCCTGAGAGCAAGAATTATCTTTTGCCTTTCTTTGTATCCCTAGTACTTAGCACAGTGCCTGGTTTATGGTAGGTGCTTAATGTATGCTTGTGGACTTACTGATTGACTTTACCAAACTGTTGCAGAGTTGGGCCAGATAGCTGATTTTATGTCTTTAAAGACTCACCATACTTTCTTTCTCAGTCTTCTCCATTGACACATTCATGTGCACAATGTCCTTCATCTATGAGAGGCAGATCAAAGACACTCTACAGTGTAATTCAACAACTACTTTGGAGTGGACTGTGGCAAAATACTGTGCTAGGCACTGAAGTTTCTTATGCTGAATATTTCTTTGATTATGGGATTTTAGGATCACAATATTTAGTGTTGAAGTGACCTTAAAGATCATCTATTTAAACTCATATAGAGTAGGATATTGAGGCCCAGAGACAGGAAAGGACATCTAAGGTCACGCAGGTAATAGTAGCACAACCAGGATTTGAAACCCAGGTCTTCTGACTACATACAAATCCACTGCTCACTAATTATCCAAGTGCATTTTATGCTTTTTTTTTTAAATCAAAGACAGATTTTGAAATTAATTTGAACAACTCATCTACTTATGTTCAGATCCTATAGAGTTTCTTAAACTTTTATTTTACTTTTTTCAATTAACAAGCATTTATTTTTCATCCTTTCTACCTTCCTTTCCCATTAAAAAAAAAAACAACAAGAAAAAGAAACCCCTTGTAACAAATACACATAGTCAGGAAAAACAAATATCTATACTGGCCAAATGTATGTCACATTCTACATCTTGGGTCTATCAGGAAGTAGACAGCATGCTTCATCATTGGCTTGCTGGCATCATGGTTGCTCATTGCACTGATCAGAGTTCTTAAGCCTTTCAAAGTTTTGTCTTTACAATGCTGCTGTTATTGTATAAATTGTTCTCTTGATTTTGCTCCCTTTATTCTTCGTCAGTTCATACAAGTCTTCCCAAGTTTCTCTGAAATCAACTCTTTCATCTTTTCTTTTGGAACAATAATATTCTATTACATTCATATGCAACACTATTGAATACTGCATATGAATGGAATAATATTCATATTTATAGCGCGTTCATTTTCCCCAACTAAGAAGCATCCACTTAGTTTACAATGCTTTGCCAATACTAAAAGAGCTGCTATACATGGTTTTGTAAATATGTCTTTTCCTCTTTCTTTGATCTCTTTGGGGCCTAGTAGTGATATCTCTGGATCAAAGGATATGCATAGGTTGGTGACTTTTTACTCTCATAGAGTTTTAGAGAGAGACCTCAGAAGCCAATATCTTTATTTTACAGATAAGCTAATAATAGATGGCATTTATATAGTGCTTTAAGGTTTATAAAATGCCTTCCATGAATTATCTCATTTATTACTCACAACAGCCCTAAGAAGCTATTACTGTTATTATCCCCATTTTACAGATGAGAATCTGAAGCTGGGAAAAGCTAGGTAACTTACCTATAGTCACATACTTAATAAGCATCAAAGGTGGGATCTAAACCCGGGTTGGTCCTCTGATTTCTAATCCAATGCCTGGTATCCCAGTCAGAACATAGTCCACTCTATTAGACACTTGGTACACTCAGATGGAATGGTCCACACAGTGCACACATATGCAGAATTCCCATAATGCCATGGAATCATATGACCTTCTCTGGATTTGATACCCATGAATTGTGTACTATTTAATTTACCCATTTCTGAAGTGCAAATGCTTAGTAGTTTGACTATATCTGAGAGCTTCAATTAGACTGAGAAAAAGAACACAAAAGTTTAAGGACTGTGTAAAAATATTCTAATTATCTCCACCATAGTCATTTCTTCCTCTCGAAAAGGGGATAATGAGAGAGTGCTTACTAGCCACCTACCTCACCAGCTATTGTACTAATGAGCTAATGTAGGAGCAGTGTCTTCACAGTGGGCAATTCCATGGCCAGGGGAGGGGTGGGGAGGAGCAGGGCAGGGTCACCTTCACCCCAGATTGCTAGAAAGTATCTCACCCTGGGGGAGTAAAGCCATCTAGATCCCTGGGCATAAACATCAGTCCACAGTGCAGGAAAAGAAGGAGGGAAGGAAGGAAGGAAAGAAGGAAGGAAGGAAAGAAAGAAAGAAGGAAGGAAGGAAGGAAGGAAGGAAGGAAGGAAGGAAGGAAGGAAGGAAGGAAGGAAGGAAGGAAGGAAGGAAGAAAGGAAGGAAGGAAGGAAGAAAGGAAAGAAAGAAAGAAGGAAGGAAGGAAGGAAAGAAGGAAAGAAGGAAGGAAGGAAGGGAGGGGAGAGGGAGGAAGGAAGGAATGAAGGAGGGAAGGAAGAAAGGAAGGAAGGAAGGAAGGAAGGAAGGAAGGAAGGAAGGAAGGAAGGAAGGAAGGAAGGAAGGAAGGAGGGAAGGAAGGAAGAAAGGAAGGAAGAAAAAAAAGAAAGAAGAAAGGAAGGAAAGAAGGAAGGAAGGAAGGAAGGATGGAAGGATGGAAGAAGTAAACATTTGAAACAGGTACCTTGCTCTGGTCCCACTGTTCTCCTGGCCTCAGGTGAGCTAGCTGACCTCAATTTTTATCATCTTGTAAAATGGGAATTATAACCCATGTCTCAGAAGTCTCCTCTGAAGAATAATTGGCCAGGTTTGCAATGTGCTTTGAAGAAAATTGCTGTGAGGGTATTCTGTTCTCTCTGAAATTTTCCCTGGTAGGAATATCAAAAGGACCAAGATAGACAACATTCTGCATCTAGCACACCAAACCCAATAATTTTCCCTGTTTAGGTTGAGGGGGAGGAAGGGTGCAATGGGCTCATTGGAGTCTGTACCTGTCTGCAATAATAAAAGAGTTATTTTCCCTTTGATGCATGTATGCAACGCTTGTTAATGTTAATAGGAGCCCCACAGAAGCCTGTAGAGGTGGAATGTACTTCCTAACATAAAAATGGGAATGGAACCAAAAGGAATCATTATCTACTAATTTATCTTTTGCTTTTCACTTGTCATGGCCTTTGAATCCTTTGGCCCAATACCCTGGCTACTGGAAAACTGTTAAAGTTGTTTGAATTTTCTGAGCCTCAGTTTCCTTCATCTATAAAGTGAGGAACTTGGACTGGATGGTCTCTAAGGGACTTTCCAGCTCGGTCTTTCTATGGTCAACATCCTAAGATCCCTTCCAGTTCTGACCTACTATCTGTCCCTTTGGTCTCAAAAGATGAGAGGGAAGGAAGGGGTGAAAATTTTACAAGATCACTTTTTCCTCCTACTCCCATCCCCAATACTTATGTTCTGCCAATAGTTTGCTGGGAGTGACCCTGAGAAAGTCCTTCTCTGAACCTTAGCCCCAGTTTGGATACATTCAGGCCTATTGACACAGGGGGCTGAGGCTTCACTAAGTAAAGGGTACTTGTCCAGCTGCTTAAATGACCAAGTGTATTTACAGAGAGCAGCACAGATAGATGTATGTGGACTAATGAATCACAGTGCATTGGACTTAGAGAGGACCTGGACAGAATTTTATCTTATCTCATTGTTCCCCATCAGAGATGCACATTTTCCAAAGACCACCCTCCATGGTTCATCCAGACCAGGTTTAGAATCAGAGGATATGGGTTTCAATCCTCCTTCACTCTTGCTTACTGCTAATGTGACTTTGGACAAGATTCTTTACCTCTCTCTCGGCCTCAGTTTCCTCCTATGTAAAATGAATAATTGGACTAGATGACCTTTAACAGTTCCTTCCAGCTCGTAGTCTATGATCCTATGATTCTACGTCGTGTGTTACCATGAGGAAGAACTTAACTTTGACTGACCTCTTTAGGAGGATATACATTTCTGAAAGATGGAGCTTTCAGATGTTTGCTAAGGAAGCCTTCATGGATGTAAGGACATCAGAAATGCCAGACTAAATTGGCCATATGATCATATCCAGCCAGCACAGATGAGAACTCCAACCATAATGTTAGGGAAGGGCCTCACAGGACTATTAGAGCTACAAAGAGACCTTAGAGGTTTTTGCAGTCAAAACCCTTCATTTTACAGTTCAGGAAACCAAGGAAGGCTTAGAAAGATATTATGGCTAATTGGTAAGATTAGAAGTAGGATCAAAAGAAAGTTCTCTTGACTCTTACATTCTTAGCTTGTATGAATAATTCATTATGGATCTGTCTTCCATGAATTTACTTACTTACCTCAAGGATTCAAGGTGATTTTGTGGGTATGGGTACTCCTTCCACTCACACAGGTCATAACCTCCCCATAACTAAGTATATGATATTTGAAATTTGCTTTGACTGAAAAATTCATACCCCTGAGGACAACCAGATGTTGAGCATCTCCCTCAACTAGTCAGTCAATAAGCATTTATTAAGTACTTGCTATGTGCTAGGAACCATCCCAAATGTTACAGTTACAGAAAAAGGCATTTCTCCCCCCACCCCGAAAAAAAGTCTCTGTTCTCAAGCAGCACTCTAGTGGGTGAGAAATATAAAAATAACTCTGTGTGTGTGTATGTATATATATATATATATACATATATATATATGCTATAAACAAAGGATATGGAAAATAATATTTTTTTCAATTAATAAGAATTTTTTCTCTCCTTTCTATCCTTTCCCTTGGGAGAAAAGAAAAGAAGAGAAAGGGAAAGGGAAAGGAATGAAGAGAAAAGCCCTTGTAAAAAATATTAGTCAAGAAAAACAAATCCCTCCATTGACTATGTCCAAGAGTATATGCCATTCTATATTTTGATTCTGTCAGGAAGTGAGCAACATGCTTCATCATCACAACTGGAAATTATGGCTGGTTATTGCATTGATAAGAGTTCTGAAATCTTTAAAAGTTGTCTACTTTTACAATTTTGTTGTTTATGTATAAATTGTCCTACTGGTTTTGCTTATTTCCTTCTGTATCAGTTCATAAAAATCTTCCTAAGTTTTTCTGAAATCATCCTTTTCCTCGTCTCTTACAACATAATAGTATTCCATTACATCTACATGCCATAATTTGCTCAGCATTTATCAAGTGTGACAGTCTTCTTTGAACCGATGGCCCAATGGCTGTGGCTAAATCATAAGTGTTATAGTGGACACCACTCCTGATAATACTAGCATAACTATGCAGAAAGAAAAAAAAGTGAGGGACTCCAGTAGCTGCCACTAAAGATCAAAGTTTTGGGAAGAAGGGTCCTACAAGACAGATAGTCAACTCTTTGGTCCTTCCTAATTTTTGTCTTCTGATCTATAGAGATGCCTAGTTCAAATCTCTGCTATAGCAAATGACTTTTCTACTTATTAGAGCCCCTTGATTTATGGAAAGTAATATTAGAGGAGGAGGCACTATTAGGTGAAGAATAAGTTTCTGCAGAAGATGGGATCAGAGTTCGCTCTTGAGGAAGGCCAAAAGTCCCAGAAGGAGGAAAGAGAGTATTCTAGGCATGAAATCCAACCAGTGCCAAGGCAGGGAAATGGAAGGTAGAGTACCATATGTAAAGGACAATAAATAGGCCAATGTGGTTGAATCATAGAGTGACTGGAGAACTGTCAAATGTAAGACAACTAAAAACATAGGAAGCGGTCAGGCTGAGAAGAGCTTTGAATGAAAGAAGACCTTCTCTCTGATCCTGGGATAATAGGGAGCTTAGAGAGATTCTAGGACAATAAAGGTATTATCTACCTTCAGGCTAGCACTCCAAGCCTTCCTAGATTGGAAGAACCTAGCAGAACCTTCATCCATTCCCAAACCATTGAGAACCGAAGGTCATTTTCATGCCACAGTGAGGAATTTATTCACCTCTTCCCTGAATCTATTTATATTTCCAAATGTTTCCACTTTCTGGATGAAACAACTTCCACGAAGGATGGATGACCCTAGATGACCACCCGCTGGTTATGTTATAGAAAGGATTCAATTTTGCTGTGTAGATTGGCTTAGATATCCCCTAGGTCCTTTCTAGCTCTGAGATTCTTCAAAGGAGACTTTCCCTTAATTGTTCATAAAACTACCTCTTTTCCCTTGTCACAGTACTTAGATTTCTGTGGACATTTATATTTCTCTCTCCTCATTGCTATCGTACATTTTATTCTTTTGTTTGCATCTTTCAAGGATAAAGAGGCCTTCATTTTACTCTATCTTTATACTGAAAGGGCAGCTAGGTAGTAGGGTAGATAGAGTGTTGGGCCTGAAGTTGGGAAGACTCCTCTTCCTGAGCTCAAATCTGGCCTCAGACACTCACTAGCTGTGGGACCCTGGACAAGTCACTTAACCCTGTTTGCTGGAGCTTCCTCAGCTGTCACATGACCTGGAGAAGGAAATGGCAAACTGCTCCAGTATCTCTACCGTGAAAACCCAAAATGGGCTGAGAACGAGTCAGACATGATTGAGTAACAACACTATGCTGAAGTCCTTCCATTCCTTTGATTATTCCCTCTACCTTCTCTGGTTCCAAGCGGATGCCTAGCTCCTTCAGTTTCTTTGATTGCCAACATTATTTTGTATTCTTATTTCTTTCACTTTTCATCTTGTAGCATCAGAAAAAGAGAACACACACTAAGACACATGGTTTGTTCAGGAACGAATCATCCTTTCTACCTACTCTAGCCATGAAGAGAGTAGGACAAAGTAGGAGGAAAAAATAAGAGGCTTATAACCTCTTACCAACCTCAGCTGAGGAGAGGAAGTAAAAAGGAGAATGTCTACTAGGCTTTCATTGGTTTGGAGACTACAGGTCCAGCAAGAGACTGGACAATGGACCAACTAAGTCCTTCAAGAAGGAGACCAAATACATGAAAGAAATTCAGGAGAGGCTTGATATAGATTCTTCTCTGTGGCCTCAGGCATCTTTTAGTCATCTCAGAATCTCAATTTCTCTACTCGTAAAATAGAGGATGTAATAACTCTTAGCCAGGATGCCTCTTGGGGGCATCACACTGGAATAATTAAGATTTGCAAACGGCTTTGAACATAAAAAAAATGCAAAGAAGTAAAGTGTAAAAGAAAGGGACAAGGGGCTTTAAAAAGCTGTTGGCCTTAGAGTTCAATTTTGTGAATTGGAAATTCCCTGAAAGAAGTTGACTTCAAGCTGTGGTTTGAGGGCACTGCCATCTTGTTGATTTCTTTAGGATCCTTGCCCTGCGATGGGCAGTGTATAGCCTTTGATCCACATTGCATTCAGTATTAGTGATATAACAGACATTTCCATAGGATCATGAGAGTTAAAGCAAGGAAGGACCTTAGAGGTCATCAGACCTGATTTCCAATCCTGACTTTGCCATGTGACCATGGGCTAGGGCTTCTGAAACTTTCTGGTATCAGTTTCCTCATCAATAAAATGAGATTGGACTAGCTGGCCTCTAATCTCCCTTTTGTTTCTAGATCTATGCTCCTATGCCCCAACCCCTTCTCTAATTTTATAACTGAAAGCCCAGAGAGGTAAAATGACTTGCTCATGACACAGCTAGGTAGCACAGCAGATAAAGCCTTGGGCCTGGAATTGGGAAGACCTGAGTTCAAATCCAGCCTCAGACACTTATTAGCTGTGTGATCCTGGGAAAGTCATTCAACCTTTGTCTGCCTCAGTTTCCTCAGCTATAAAAGGGGTAATAACAGCACCTACTTCTCAGAGTTATTGTGAGGATGAAATGAGGTATTTCTAAAGTATTTGGCACATAGTAGGTGCTATTTAAGTGTTTATTCCCTCCAAGGTGACACACTTAGTAGGTAGCAAAGGCAGGATCTGAGCACAATTCTTTCAACTCTAGGTCCAATGCTCCTTCTACTATACCAGGCTGTCCCTCCCTTCCCCCTTCCCCCCTTACTCTTAAGAAGAATGGCTGGAGGCTGGATTATCTACCTAAAGGTAGAGGAGAGGGGGAAGACAAATAGCACAGAAACTGTTTGGATTATTCAAGAAACTAGTCTAATATTGACTTTAAAAAGCCATTTGGATTTTTAGCACTTTTTTTTCAATGGAAAGATGTGATGAAAAAGCCTGGGGATAGTCAGTGTGACAGATTATCCTTTCAAACTAGTATCACCATGGAGTTATAGAGCTAAAGCTAGAAAATACCTTCAAAATCACTTAAGTCCTGCCCTTTCCTTTTACAGATGAGGAAATGGACCCAGGGAAGTTAAGTGACTTGCTGAAGGTCAGATAGGTAGCAAGTATCAGAGGTAGGATTTAAACTCAAGTTCTATGGCTCTTGAATCAGTACTTTTTCCTTCATACTACACTGATCAACCTACATGGCAAAGCCAGCTGTGGTAGCCTAACTTGATGCTTTGGATAAAAGTCCAACAAGATCCGGGCTGAGGCCATCCTGACCCAGCCTTTATCTGCAATTTATCCTTTGTTTTTTTTTTTTTACAAGCTATCTCCCCCACTAGACTGAGAGCAGGGTTTATGTTGTGTTTTTATTTATATCTCTAGTGCTTAGCACAGAGCCTGGCACATAATCGATTCTTAACAAATGCTTGCTGACTTGAGTTGACTTGACCAGCTTTCTGTTAGAACTGAATAGATCATCTAAAGCTAAAGTGTTCCATATCTAAGACTATCATTCTTCAGTTCTCCTTCTGACTCCCTAAGGAAAAGGGGGAAAAATCTCCCCAAAATATCTCACCTTCAGCGGAGATGCACATCCTGTGGGATGTGAGAATTGGCAACAGTACCATTTGGATGGGTGATGTCATAATGTGTGTGTGTGCATCGAAATGTGGAGCCTCTATAGATTTGCAGCTTACTAAGACCCTGGCCCCACCACCGGAGTTCTTAGAATTCCAGATTTTGTTTGATGCTTTTCTCTTTCTGAGAACATTGGATTGGTTCCTAGAACGGATGTGGCACAAAAGTGCCTTTTTACTATGGCCCAGAGCTTTGTGTTTGATGAAATCTTAATGTTCCGGTTGCAGCTTTGAAAAGAAATGGGAAAGAAAATAGCTTCCTGACATAAATAAAAGCTCAGTGTTTTGTCTTGTTTTTCTTTTTTTTTTTTCTGGGGAAAATGAGAGCCAAGTTGATTTCTCTGAAAGACCTTCTAGGCAAATAGTAAAACTGGCTGATTTGGAAATTGCTATGTTTGCAAGATGAATAGAAATCACCTCTCTTTGTGCTTGCTTGGCAGTTTCACCTTAGAACAGTAAAATGCTTTCCAAGTCTGATACAAGTCACCATTCCAATATTCTGGTGGAAGGTAGGTAGACGATGTAGTATTATCCCAGTTTTACAGACAGAAAAACTGACAAGGAGGTGAAATGAAGCACCCAGCAGGTGATAGAAAGTCAAGGTCTTCTTCCTTTTTTTTTCCACCAGCCTGACTTAGGGCAAAAAGCACTGGACTTGGAGTCAGAAGAGCTGGCTTTAAGTCTTATCCCTGACACTTACTAATCATGTAAACTCAAGCGAAATAACATTGCTTCTCTAAAACTATTTCTTTATTTATAAAATAGGGGGTGCAAGAGGCAATATGGTCTGGTGAAAAGACCACTAGAATTGAAATCAGAAGGTTTGAGTTCAAATCCTGACTGCCACTTATCAACTGTGTGACTTTAAGCATGTCACTAACCCTCTCAGTGCTTCATGTTTCATAATCTATAAAAATGAGGGAGCTGCCATGGATAAGCTCTAAACTCACCTTTCAACTCTAAATCTTATGTCCCTGCTTCTATTACTACCATCCATCTAACAAGTTAGTTGTCAGGAAAATCCATTGTAAGCCATAAAACATTACGGAGTTGCTGTTGCTAGATTGCATTGAAGCCTCAGGATTTTAGGATATGTCCTGATTAGAAAAAAACCTTCTTTCAGGGACTCAGTTTGATTAGGTGTAAGAACAATAGTTTAAGGAGAAGACAATGTGACCTGGAATCTGGGTTCTGCCACTTATTGATTTTGTGATTTAGGGCAAGTCCTTTTCCTTCTCTGGGACTCAGTTATTTTACCTGTAAAATAAGCAGATTGGGGCTAGGTGACCTCTCCGTCTGATATTCTGTTTCAAGGTCCTTTCTAGCTCCAATATCTATGACTTTATGCCTACACTTGCATCTATTCTTGTACACCATCTCCAAGATTCTGTCTTGGCATGAGTGAGTAATCATGTTGGAGAGTTGGCTTAATGTGAGCAGAGCACTGTTGCTAGGCTCACACTGGCCTCCATTACACAATGGCATCCAGCATTTTCTTATAGCTCTCCCACAGGGCAGCAGGCCCAGGATGCTTGCTAAAAGAAAATTTTTTCCTTATCTTTAAAATTAGAATAACTGTTCCAACTTCTTCATTTTAGAAATAAGCAGGTCACTTTTCCTTTGAGTCAGGTTTGATTTCATTTTGAAAAAACAAACAGGTTGTTTTTCCTTTGCCTGCTCCCAGAATTCCCAGTTCTCCTTTCAAATTTCATATCAAAAGCAAGAAACTTCTCTAGTGATAGACCATTTGGGCCTACACTATGTCTAGAAGTTAAGTTGCAACCAAACTTAGAGTTTTTCTGGACCAACCCCCTCATTTATCCATCCTCATCTTAAAAAGCTTTTTTCACCTTTTTTTTTTTTATATTATGATCATTTTCTTATCTTCCCCTTTGCAGCCTCTCTTTTAACAAAGAAAAACAGTTAAGCAGAACTAATAAACATGACAAACAAGTCTTACATAGTACAAAACATTCTGAATCCATAGCCATTGGGCATGTTGTCCTCCTGGTTCTGCTTACTTCAACAACATCAGTTTATATCAGTCTTCCTATGAGTCTCTGAATTTTTCCTTTTTTTTTCTTATGATGAAATAGCATGGAATTTTTTTCATATACCATAATTTGTTAGTTCTTCCACTATCGATAGACACCCACTTTGGGTTTTATTTTTTATTTTTTGCTACCACAAAGTGCTTTTATGACTATTTTCCTATGTATATAGGATATTTCTGACTTTGATCTACTAGGGACATATGCTAAGCAGTAGACTTACTGGGCCAAAAGATATAAATAGCTTATTAGTGATTTTTCTCACATAGTTTCCAAATTGTTTTCCAGAATTGTTGGACTAATTCACAGCTCCACCCACAGTGTGCTAGTGTGCTTGTCTTCCCAAGCTCCTCTGATAATGACTGTTTCTTTTATTGTCTTTGCCAACTGGACTAATTCACAGCTCCACCTACTGTGGACTAGTGTGCTTGTCTTCTCCAGCCTCTCTAATAATGACTGTTTCTTTTATTGTCTTTGCCAATTGGATAGGTGTGAAGTGAAACCTTCAAGTTTTTTCATTACTGTTTCTCTTATTAGTAAGCATTTAGAGCTTTTCTTTTATTCGGTTGTTAGTATTTTCTTATTCTTTTGTAAACTGTCCATATCTTTTGACCATTTAACTACTGGGAGATGGTTCATTTTACAGATGGAGACAATGAAGAACAGAAAGGAAAAGTGACTTGCCTAAGTGAGTAAGCAAGCAGAACCCAGATTTTGAACATTTGTCTTCTTGTGTTTGTTTTGTTTGTTTTTTTTTTTTTGCAAGGGGGAAGGTAAGGCAATTGGGGTTAAGTGACTTGCCCAAAGTCACACAGCTAGTAAGTGTGTCAAGTGTCTGAGGCTGGAATAGAACTCAGGTCCTCCTGACTCCAGGGCCCGTGGTCTACTCACTGTGTCACCTAGCTGCCCCAACATTTGTGTTCTGAATCCAAAAGCATAGCTCTCTGCACTACCACATCCTATCTTACCTAGCCTTTGTCCTCATTTTTCTAATAAGGAACCTGAGACTTAGAAAGGTTAAGTGATTTCTCCAACATTTCCTGTGGTTTATAACCTGAACCCAAGTCTTCTGACTTCAAATCTATTATTCTTTCTACTACCCCACAAATTTGAGGGAACCTGATTGATTTTTCCCCCTAGATTGGGCTCAGGGTTTCCCTCTTAGTGAAAATAGTAAGGAGAGGTTGTAACGTACAACCTTTACTCAACTGGAGAAGATGGTCAGATGCTGTTTGCTCTGTGAGTTAAATCAGTGTAGCCTGGGGGTTGGACATTAGCCAAAGGTGAAAAAACAATGGAAAAGTTCTAGGCAAACTCCTTGAAAACAGAAAGTCAAACCTGTAGCTACTTACTGAACCGGGTCATCACCCTGCCTCAGAACATTCAAATCCATCTGCTGTCAGAAAAACCCACAAAATATACCTTGCTGCTGGATTTACTCTCTGATAATAAGTGAGCACTTTTATAGCCTGTTTCATCTTCAAAGCGCTTTCTGTTTCTTTAATAGCTGTGATATTCCTGCCAAATCAATGCCTACCAGGTGGTACTGACTTAAAACACAGTCATCTCAGATCAGGGCAAGACATGGACAGCTTACAAAAGAGTGACAAAATATTAATAACCAAATGAAAGAAAGCTCCAAATGATTAATAATAAGAGAAATAGTAATAAAAATTCTAAGGTTTCACTTCACACCTATCCAATTGGCAAAGATGATAAAAGATGTAGTCATTATGAGAGGCCCTCGGGAAGACAAGCACACTAGTATGCTCTGGGTGGAGCTGTGAATTAGTTCAATAATTCTGGAAAATAATTTGGAAATTATGTGAGAAAAATCACTAATAAGCTATTTATATCTTTTGACTCAGTAAGTCCACTACTTGGCATAAGTCCTTAGCGGATCAAGGACAGAAATATCCCATATACATGGGGAAAGATATAGCCACATCCCTAGTATGATGATGGGCTGGGAATGTAGCCATGGTGTCCATTCTATGTCAATCAATCAATCAAAGAATCAATAAGCATTTATTAAGCATTTATGTACCAAATACTGTACTAAATGCTGAGGATACAAAGAAAAAGCCATAAAAAGGGTCTCTGCTCTCAAGGAGCTTATATTCTAATAGAGCAGCCAACATGTATATAAATAGGTAAACAGGAGCATCATATAGTAGATGAAAGGTAAGCTTAGAGAGGAAAACACTAGCAATTAGGGGGTCCAGGAAGATCTCCTGCTGAAGGTGGCATTTGAGTTGAGTCTTAAAGGAAGCCAGGGATTCTAAGAGGCAGAGGACGTGAGAAGGAAAGGAGTTCCAGATCTGGGGAACAGGCAGAGCAGTTCGAGATAGCAGGTGGCATGTCACCTGGGTGGAATAGCAAGTGGGCCAGTATGGCTGGTAAGAAGATTGGAAAGAACCAAGTTGTGATGAGATTTAAATGGCAAACAGGGAAGTTTAAATTTGACCCTAGAAGTAAAAGGGAACCAGTGGAGTTTATCGAGAGTGGGGAGGCGGGTAGAGGTAGAGTAACATGATTCAACCTATGGTTTAGGAAAATTCCTTTCTTGTAGGGTGGAACCCCTATGTAGAACTTAAGTGAGGCATGGACAAGAGTCCCAAAGGATAGGCAGGCAAGAAGGGGCTGTAACGTGCACCATTAGAGGAAACATTCAGATCAATGAGATCATAGATGCATTTGTGTATTATCTGGGAGAGGTAACACATTAAGCCATAAGACCAATTAATATCTGTAACATTTGGTATTTTTGTATAATTCATAGATCTTGGTGGAAGGAATATCCATGTTTCATGGGAGCAACCATCCATTATCAAGATTGCATGCTTATCCTTTGCAATAGGCTGGCAGCTTCCAAGGAAAAGAGAGACAAATGAACTTTAGAACTCTGACTGCTTCCCAGCCCCCACCCTCCATCCACTAGGATAAGTCTGAGGGAGGACCCTCTTAGGGTAGCTCATCTTGAAGCTGAGAACTCACTCAATACCAGGCCAGAGAAGCTGAGTAACTCCCCAGAACAGGTGCTCCTGAGGTTGGCTGGAGGGGAGTTACCTGATGCCTCAAAATAGTCAGTTACACATTGCATGCAATCGGAGCCTTAGCGTCTGATGCTGCCTACGCCCAAGCATGGCTCCAGGCGCTCATAAAAAAAGCATACACCACTTAATAAACTATAACATATCCATAGCCAAGAATTTTGATCATTGGCCCAGGAGTTGATTTCTTGGATATCTCAGGCCCTTGGCTCAGTGGGATCTCATGTGCTTTGGTCCCTTCTTATTATACCTTCTGTGGGCCCTCATGGGTTTTTGGCAACCCTGACCTATTATTGCAAACATGCTCCCATTATGGTCTTCCTTCTGAATGATATGTAATTATGGGTTTAGAAGATAGGATGTATTTGTGGAACATGGGGTACTCTAAGAAGGCTGCTGGACCTAGATTCTTCTTTGTTAGGGCTGAAACCGACCCTTTCTAGTTTCCTTTCTAAAATCTCCTGATTTGTTTTCCAACAATATAAGAATTTTTTTTAAAAGCTGAATTCAATTTAGAAAAATGTTCCCAAAAGACTGAGGATATGCTGGACTGTGTTGCATTGTCCTACAGTGGACAGAATTCAGTAGCTCTAGTACAGTATCACAGGCTTTAGTCCTTCTCGGTCCCATTAATTTGACATGTTATAGTGGAAAGAACATCGCTTCGGAAGATCTAGACTTGAGTCCTAGCTCTGCTATCAAAATCTTCTGTTCAGCTTTTAAAGTTCTCTATAATCTGGTCCCTTACTACCTTCTTAGTCTTTTTATACCTTACTCCCCCTAAGCCCCAAGCCAACCCCACCATATATACTGGCCTCCTTGCTGCTCCTCACACAGGACATTCCATCTCCCAGCTCTGGGCATTTTCACTGGCTGTCCTCCATGCCTGTAACTCCCTCCTCATCTCAGCCTTCTGGCTACCCTGGATTCCTTCAAATCTCAGGTAAAATCTCATCTTCTGCATTTAGGAACCTCCTTAATTCTAGTGTCTTCCCTCTGAGATTATTTCCAATTTATCCTGTATATATTTTGTTTGTACATAGTTGTTTGTATGCTTCTCAAGAGCAGGGTCTATCTTTCATTTTTCTTTGTATTCCCAGATCTTAGCACATTGTCTAGCACATAGTAGGTGCTTAATAAATGTTTGTTGATGATTTGCCAGGCACTGTGCTAGGTAATGAAGATACAAATAAAAAATTACTCCCTGTCCTCAAGGAACTTACATTCTACTAGGAGAACAAAATATGTCCATAGCTAAATGAATATGAAATATGTACAAAGTAACTAAAAGTTTTTTGTATTATTATTATGAACTTAATAAACATCTATCATTGTTTTGATTTCCATATTAAGAAAAAGCAGAAAAAGAGGATTGTAGTGCATATGAAATCATCAATCCCCACTATTTACAATTAGTTAATACAAAGTAATTTGGCAAGCCAGAGGACCCCAAGTCGGGGGGAGTGTTAAGAAAGGCTTTATATAAGAGGTCAGGGACACCACAGAAGTTGATTTTGACACTGGGAAGGATGTTGGACTAGATGACCTCTAAGGTCACTTCCGACTCTGAAATTCTATAATTCTGAATTCCTGTCTCTAAATAAAAGGGCACAGACTAGTAAGAATACTTTAATTTGGACTTCGTTAATTCAAGATCTATGATGATTCAACTAAAGCAGAAGGGATTCTTTTATATTTAAAAATGATTTATTATAAATTTACCTGTAAACCTCCACAAGACTAGTTAGGCTTGACTTGATGACAATTTATATTTGAATACATGAACATCAGTACATAAAATATCTAGAAACTTGTTAGTCACTTCCTCTGGGTCCCATTCGGCTTTCTTTGCCCATTTGTCACAGTTTAAAGGATTCTTTATGAGTAAAAACTGCAATATAATTTGTTCCTCTGAGAATTTACATGATCTTTGCATGCAAACTTAGATGAGTGCAGTATAAAATCAATAGCTTGCATTTTTGTAGTTTGTTAAGTTTTCCAAAGCATTTTTCTTCCTTATGAGGTAGGTAGTACAAGTTTTATTCTCCTCATTTCACAGGTAAAGACACTGAGGGTAGGAGAGGCTAAATGACTTGTTCTGAGTCACCTAGCTAGGAAAAAGCCAAGGCAAGCCCTTGTCTCCTGACTCTAAGTCCAGTGTCCTTTTAAATTGATAATTAATTTATGAAACTACGAAATGGGCACGGACACATCAATTTTTGGGGAAAGACCACGATGTCAATGGGAAATAGGGCAGCAATCACATTTTTTTTTTTGAGGCAATTGAGGTTTGTGACTTGCCCAGAGTCATAGACCTAGTAAGTGTCTGAGGCTGGATTTGAACTCAAGTCCTCCTGACTCCAGAATCTCTATCCACTATGTCACCTAGCTGCCCCTGCAATCACATTTTAATAGCCCCAGAGAGTAGGGGGGCAAAGAGCAGAGAAAGTACAGAGACAAGTGGCAAAAGGGATACAGAGACAGATGGTGTGGAGACAGGGAATGAAAGAAGGCAGGCAGTGTGAAAAAGAGAATGACGAAGGGGAGAGGCAGAGTGTCACTCATATAACCATGGGTTAGGTTTGTGAGCATTTGGCAAGATGAACCCTTAGGAGGCCTGAGAGTGCTGAGGTGGGGAGGGGGAACAAGAGTCTGAGGCCTCATTCTTACAGGTTTTTTGGGGTGAACAGATTAAGTCTTATTTATGCCACTTTGGGGCTAGTTCGTTAACACATCCCAATCATTTCAAAGTTGTTAGTAAAACTTTAAAGTTAACATATCATCTCAAAATTACTACCACTACTTGGTGATCCCCTGGTCTTGACTGTGGAGGTCTGGAATTCATCTGGGATTTACATGTCATAGGACCAAAAGGCTCTGACAAAAAGCAGCACCTAGGTAGGTGGCTTCCCTTGATTCAACACCTATCACCAGCATGTTATTTTTGGTTAATATGTGATACAGTTTGTAAATTATGCTCCTTTGATCTTTGAGACGGTTTATACACGACTTCTGGGTTCTTCTATGCAATCTTCCTTCCTGTTATTTCCCTTTTATACTGGCTACTTATAAATTTATTTACAGCATTGACTAGAAGGAGGGGGGTATTGGAGGGACCAGAACAAGATACAGTTTTAACACATATTTTATCATTAATTCGTGATACTCACTCAACGAGGATTCTTATTAAATTCTACTTTTGGATCTTATTTCCTCCCTTTTTCATACTGTGCAAAGTCACATAAATGCAAAGTGGTCATATGACACATAGTAATGTCAAGTCTGGATGAACAAGGAAAAGCTGTATTTCTAGACACTAATTATATCTTGCATCTTCTAATCAGAGCTCTTAGCTGTCCAGGATCATGTATAACAATATTCTTCCCCAAATGGACCATCTCTTCCTCTTGGGTTGGTGTTCTTAGACTTTTTTGCATCATGGCCTCCTTGAGTAGTCTGAAGAGGCCTATGGACCCCTTCTCAAAACAGTTTTTTAAATGCATAAAATTAAATGTGTAGGATTACAACGAAATTGAAAAATAGCTACCAAAAATATTTAACTATACATACATACACACACACACACACACACACACACACACACACACACACACACACATATATAAAAAAATTTGTAGACCTCAGGTTAAGAACTCCAGCTCTATGTTTAGGAACCACTGGTATATTTCTAAAGTCCAGCAATTATGTTTTTTAGGCAGGTCAAATGACACATTATACCATAATGTAGATGTATGGTGAATTGTAATTGTGTATTAAAACTTCATACGACATGTCTATACTTCCACTATTTGAAGCATCTGTGATAAAGTTGATGCGACCATTCTTTGCATCCACATATGCTTCAGCAGACAATTTCACGAGTTATAGAAGAAAAAAAACAACCACTCTGACCTAGTGGCTAACCGTGGATTATGAGCCTTATCACACTTATAATGGCTGGTCCTCAGACCAGAATCATAGAGTCTGTTGTTAGATCTGCGCTCCAAGCCTTTCTAGCTGGTTAAACTCTACTTGGGGCAGCTGGATGGTGCAGTGTATAGAGTGCGGGGCCTACAGTCAGGAAGACTCATCTTCCTGAGTTCAAATCTAGCCTCAGACACTTACTAGCTGTGTGACCCTAGGCAAGTCACTTCACCCAGTTTTCCTCAGCTTCCTCATCTGTAAAATGAGCTGGAGAAAGAAATAGCAAACCACTCCAGGATCTTTGCCAAGAAAATCCCAAATGGGGTCATCAAGTGTCAGATACAACTGAAATGGCTGAATAACAACAACAAGACCTGCCAGCTCTGCTGGCACAACCTTTAAAAACCCAGAGTCATCTGCATGCTATCATGTATTCTTCTAATAAGTAATTTATGCTCACTCCAACAATTCAGATCAGCATATGCTCTGTAACTGATAAAAGTTGTTTTGGAACACTGAGGATCACATGGCCAATGTATGGCAGAGGTTAGGTTTGAACACAGATCTTCTGCACTGTAAGGTTTGCTATTTATCTACTGGCAACCAATCAATAAGCATTTATTAAGCACCTACTGTGTGCCAGACACTGGGGATACAAAGAAAGACAAAAGATTTCCTGCCCTCAAGGAGCTTACATTCTTAAACTACATAATAATAGTGCTCCAGAAATCCAAAAAGGTGCTATAAGGCACAGCCTGGCCAAGTAGAAATAGTGCTGGATTTGAAGTAAGATGACCAGCATTTGGCTTCTATTTCTGCCACTCATAAGTATGCATACAAAATGTCACCAAAGGTGCCTAGGAACACTTCAACATTTCAAAAAAAAATTGAGGGGGGAGAATATTTGGTCTCATTTTAAAAGTTTATACTTGAGTTTCTTTAGTTTGATGAATAAAAGCAATGTCCTTTGAGTATTCATTAAAGGTTCACCTGGAAAATGATTTTTAAATAATTTCCTACTCACTGGTTCTAGCTCTTCTTTACAACGTGACTAATGTGAAAATATGTTTAATATGAATGTATATGTAGAGCCTATATCAGATTGTATGCCATCTTGGGGAGGGGGAGGGAGGGAGAGAGAGAAAATTTTAAACTCAAAATCTTATGGAAGTGAATTTGAAAACTAAAAATAAATTAATTTTAAAAAATTTCCTGGTTTCATAACCTGCTGAAATGTGC
Organism: Phalanger gymnotis; assembly: GCA_028646595.1. NCBI lineage: Eukaryota > Metazoa > Chordata > Mammalia > Diprotodontia > Phalangeridae > Phalanger > Phalanger gymnotis. Next base: position 115,190,331 of record CM053625.1, on the reverse strand, counting down.
TGTGCTTGCCTCTTCTGCCACCTATTACTTGTGTGATTTTGGACAAGTTGCTTAACTACTTTGGGGCCAGTTTTCTCATCTGCAAAGTGAGGACTTTAGGCTAGATGACCTCTTGGGTCCCTTTCAGCTCTAAATCCAAAATTGGAACAGTTTCTGATTAATTTGGCTGCACTGCTCCTCTTCTGCCAGAGAAGATCTCAGAGGTGCCAGTGCCTTGGTCCAAATTCCAAAGGACAGGGAGTTCCTTGACTATAATCATAGCATTAGTTTTTAGCTGGAAGTAGGGCCAACTCACACTATGCCATTTAGATTTTCTTGGGCCCCAGTTTCCATAATAATCAAGGGGTAAGAGTGAATAATATCTTGAATCCCTTACAATTCAATATCATAGGATCATGGATCTGGAGGTAGAAGAGACTTCAGAGGCCATCTACTCCAACTTCCTAATTTTACAATAAGGGAAGTGAAGACTAGGGAAGGTAAATGGAATTTGTTCTTGGGTCCTCTGACTCCTATGATCTTATGGATTCTAGTGAAGCGAGGTGATTATTCCATAATAAAGGCCACTGCATTTTGGATAGTGCTAATTATTTGGAAATTCTTCCTTATGACGAGCAGGAAGCTACTTCCTTGTAGCTCCTACCCTTTGGTCCTAATTCTGTCCTTGGAGCTATACACATAGGATGTCAAAGCTCTTTTAAAAAGTTGAAGTTATGATCATAGGATCATAGAGCTAGAGGTAGAAAGGATTTTTGAGCTCACCTAGTCCAACCCCTTTATTTAACAGATGTGAAAACAAGGCCCAGAGAGGTTACTTAAGGTCACAAAGGTGGCAGAGGAAGGATTTAAACCCAGACCCTCTAACTCCAAATCTAGCACGTTTTTTCCACCACACCATAATGTTCCTTCGCATCCTACCAAGTCTTCTCCTCTAGTAGTTAAAAGTCTCCACTTTCTTTGACTATTTTTTATAGTGAAATGCTTTCGTATCTTTTCACAATCCTGATTATCTTTAGGACAAACACTAGCTTTTCAGTTTATAAGCCTGGCCTTGTCCAGAGGTAAGACATTCTTATCCCATCTCTGGTCTTAATTTGCTAAACGGCTTTGGTCAAATTCACTTCCCTTTCCTCCAGTTTGGGAGTGAACAACAGCGAACGAGCGGATGGGGATCAGCGCCCTCATCCCTGCCATCAGTTAATACTTTGGGGCGTTACAAGGGTGGATAGGGCCTTTAGTGATGCTACGAAAGCCCGAAGGGTCTTGTAAATATCAACTGCTGCTAGTAAAAAACTGCTTCTGGATGAACCAGTTCTGAGAATGCTTGACATCGTGCTGAATGCTCCCCTCAGATGGCCTTTGTGATGTATTCTGTTCCTTCTTTGTTTCCTGTCTAGTTGTGGATTGAACATAGAGGGATCCTCAGTCATTTCCCTTTTTGTCCTTCATTCCTAAGTGGAATGGAATGGAAAAGAAAAAGCATTTATTAAGTACTTGTTGCTGTTCAGTCATTTTAGTCATGTCTGATTTGAGGTTTTCTTAGCAAAGATTTGTTGTTGTTTTGGGGTTATTTCAGTCATGTCCAACTCCTCACGACTTTATTTGCAGTTTTTTTGGCAAAGATACTGGATTGGTTTGCTGTTTCCTTTTCCAGCTCGTTTTACAGCTGAGGAAACTGAAGCTAACAGGGTTAGGTGACTTGCCCAGGGTCACACGGGTGTAAGTATCTGAGACCAGATTTGAACTCAGGAAGATGACACTTCCTGACCACAAGCTCTGCACTCTATCTACTATCTACTCCATATCCTTGCTGTCCTTATTTAGTACTTTGTGCTAAGTGCTGGAGATACAAGCAGAAAAGCAAAAAAGTTCTTGCACTCAAGTGGCCCACATTCTAATTAGGTGGGGAGGATACCCATGTGAGGAACATTCAGCTGTGAGGCAGATAGGAAGGCCCAGGATTCCTTTGGTGGCAGCAACTGATGATGAAGCCCAGGAGTCCACCAGATGCAACGGAGGGGGGCAGGTGATAAATTCTGGCTGAACTTGTGGGGCATATGGTAATGCCAAGCAGTCTATCATCTCACCAGAAAGATTGTGGTTGGTGACTCGCTGCTCACCCAAGTGGTGCGAACAGCTCTGTCCCTGACCAGTGACAGCTGGGGATGACAATGAGCTAGAAAGATAAAGCGGAAAAGGTTACTTCTGGAAAGGATGGGGAGGGGAAGAGGTCAGCATCCAACAGAACTTGGTGGGAAATTGGCAATTAGAGGCTAGAATGGGGGAGAGAAAGGTTCCAGAGGTTTCCCAAAGAGGCTGTTCTTATTGGGCCCAGATCCATCTGGAAGTGAGAGAAGAGGACCTGCCTTCAAATTAGAAGACCTAGGTTTGAATGCCTACTCTTTAACTTAATAGCTGTGGAATGTAAACTCACCAACATCACGGACAGTTACGTTTATAATCTGTGAATCCCCAGAATCTTGCACAATGCCTTGCAAATAGTAGGCATTTAATAACTGTTTGTCGGATTGATTTGAATTATGCAGTCTTGAGTAAGTCTCTTCCCTTCACCAGGACTTGATTTCCTTGTCTGTAAAGTAGGGAGTAGACTAGGTAATTCTTAATATCCCTTCCAGCTCTGATGCTGATACTCTGTATATAATCCTGTGAGTTAATCTCAGAATATTTTCAGGGAAATTGTCATTTTTTCTTCCTGGGTATGTATAATGGGGATGGGAGGCATGGAGAGGTTTTTACTGTTGTTGTCTCAAAAGACCACAGTGACATTGCAAACAGGAAGTAGGAAGGGTAGCAACTGTTAACTAAAACAAAAAAGACATCAACTTCACTTTGGTTTCAACTTTCACTCCTGCCAAGCTGTTTGTGTTTTGATGTTTCATCTCCTTTCCTTACCCCTGTACACCCTCTAGTGGGGGTGTTTAAAATCCAGTGGAATTAGTAAAAGGTCAGCTGCTGGATAGCAAAAGAGGTAGGTGTCTTCAATCAGCCATAAGACAGAGAGATGGATGGATGATTGGCAATTCCCAGCTCTTTCTCCCTATCACTCTCAGTTGGTCCACTAACGAGGCTTCACAACTTTTAGCCTAAAAGAGAGCCAAACTATGAATGGTGTGACGTTTCAATGTGAGTTTTCCTTCCACCAGCTAATACTAACAATAATGGAGATAATAATAATAATGCACATGCTTGTAGTGAGTCTACAGCAGATGAGTTTACACCCCAATGCTTGATTCAACTTCAAAAAAAAACCCAGTTATTTTATCCACCATTTTATCCATAAAACATCAAACATGAAAGAATAATAGCAAGGAAGGAATGAGCCTAGTACTCTCTGTCTGAACTCAATAATAAATGAAAATGTGATAAAAATACATTAATTTAGAGCTATGCAAAGTGCTTTACATAGATCATTCATTTGAACCTCTCAGCAGCCATGTGAGGTAGATACCATCGTGTTATTATCCCTATATGATAGATGAGGAAAAGTAGGGCTCCAGGATGTTTAAATGATTTGAGTAGGGTTCCACAGCTACTGAGGAGGGATCTGAGGAGGAGTTAGAATTGAGGTCTTCATGATTCAATCCATTCATACTTCCTTGTTCTGTGAAATCTTTGTCCATGATTTTCTCTAAATCTGATATAGAGGATTCATATAGGGTGCTGGAGAATTTCCTTTAGATCTTTTGATGGAAACCAAAGCAATACACTTAGACAGTCCATCTGTTATCTTTCACTCTTCCTACATGACTGTCCAACCTCCTATTCCAGTCAGGCATGTCCTTAGATGTCTAGAAACCAGGTATTAATTTATTTTTTAAAGAGGAACTGCATATTTAGCAATGTTTGTTACAATAATGCCTTCCCGTTGCCTATTCATTCAAATACTGTCTTCTTAGCCTAGTATTCAAGGCCCTCCAGAATCTAACGCTGTCCTATCTTTCCAGCTATATCTTGTCCTTTCACAGATCCTACTCACTTTAGCCAGAATGGAATGTCTATCATCGCCCAATCTTGTTCCAGCCTCTCCGTTTATATATTTACTTATGCTGTCCCCGTGAGCAAAGTGCTTGACCTTATGTGCCCCCTGACCTTATCTTGACTTGTTAAAACCTTTCTCTTCCTTTAAAGCCCAGAAAAGAATAGACAAAAGTTCAGAAGGAAATATAATCTGGATAACTTTGAAAGTAGTATGTTGAGTTTATTATACATTTTAAAAAACATACTACATAATAGGTTAGCAGTATCACATAAAATTCTATTTTTCTATTTGATTTTGCATATGGAAATGTTCCTTTTTGGGATGTTTATTGTTAAACTTATAATTTTAAAAATATATAGATATATATCTTAAAGACTTTGTAGGGGAAAAAGAGGATCAGTTGCTCTGGTATGATCTTAATCAGATCTCTGTGACTTAGGCCAGTAGTGATCCTGGAGCCAGCTTCTCCTTCCACTGTCTCCTCCTTAACTAAAAAAAAAAAAAGAACAAAATCTCTCTGAGAACATCCTAGCTAAACCCCACAGAACATATTGCCAGTAGATTGGCCAGTGGGTGATAAATTTGGGGGCCATGACAACCCATGAAAGAGAGAAAAAAAACAAAACAAACCTCAGTCCTGTGTGGCCTCTTTTCACTACTGGTGAATCAATGGTAGCATAGTAAATGAATGAATAAATGAAAAAAAAATTTACATAGTCAATGCTCACTATGTGCCAAGCACTCTGCTAAAGAGTTGTTAGCAATACAAATAGAAAAGCATGACAGTTGTTGCTCTTAGGAGGAGGTGAGAAGATACATACATAGAAGAAGTTTCACTTGTAAGTCAAATGGCAAAATCTCATGACTCTTAGGGTACAGCAGCAAAGCAGATGGTAATTCCTATTTAAAAATTTTATTTGCACTGCTAAAACAGCAACCATTTCTGATCCTGGAAAATTTGATAGGATTTTGGTGGCAAGAACTTTCTTTTCTGGGTCTTCAGTAGCTGTGGCTGATAAGGAGGTAGGAACTTCAGGAAAACAAAAATGGTACAGACTTAACAGAAACAGAGATTAAGAAGAGGTGGCAAGTATACACAAAAGATACAAGAAAGATCTTAACATCATTGATAACCATAATGGTGTGTTTACTGATCTAAAGCCAAACATACTGGAGAACAAAGTCAAGTGGGCCTTAGTAAGCATTGCTAACAAAAAAGCCAGTGGAGGTAATGGAATTCCAGCTGAGTTATTTCAAATCCTAAAAGATGATACTGTGAAACTGCTACACTTGACATGCCAGCAAATTTAGAAAACTCAATAGTGGCCACTGGATTGGAAAAGATCAGTTTATACCCCAATCCTAAAAAAGGACAATGCCAAGGAATGTTCAAATTACTGAATGATTGTACCCATTTCACATGCCAGCAAAATTATGCTTAAGATTCTGCAAGCTAGGTTTCACCTATGTGTGAACCGAGAATTATTAGATAAGCAGGCTGGTTTTTGAAGAGGCAGAGGAACTTGAGACCTAATTGCCAACATTCACTGGATCGTGGAAAAAGCAAAGGAGTTGCAAAAAAACATCTATTTCTGTTTTATTGACTGTACTAAAGGCTTTGATTATGTGGATCACGACAAAATGGGGCAAGTCCTCAAAGAGATGGGAGTACCAGATCATCTTACTTGTCTCCTGAGGAATCTGTATGTGGACCAAGAAGCAACAATTAAAACTGAACATGATAAAAACTGATTTAAGATTGGAAAATGAGTGTGACAACGGTGTATATTGTCACCTTATTTATTTAATTCATGTGTAGAGTACATTATGCAAAACATCAGACTGGATGAATCAAAAGCCAGAATTAAAGTTGCCAGGAGAAATATTAACAATCTCAGATATGCCTCTGATACCACTAATGGCAGCAGAAAGTAAAGAAGAATATGCAGTGATGCGGGTGAAAAGGGAAAGCATAAAAGTTGGCTTGAAACTTAATATTAAAAAAAAGCTAAGATCTTGGCAACTGGTCCCATCACTTCCTGGCAAAAAGAGGGAGAAGAAATGGAAATAATGTCAGATTTTATATTGTTGGGCTTAAAGATCACTGCAAAGATGTTTGTTCCTTGGAAGGAAAGCTATAGTGAATCTGGACAACAGAGACATCACCTTGACAACAAAGGTCATCTATGGTTTTTCCAGTAGCAATGTATGTCTGTGAGAGTTGGACTATAAGGAAAGCTGAGTGCCATGGACCAATGCTTTCAAATTTTGGTGCTGGAGAAGACTTTTGAAGTCCCTTGGATAGCAAGGAGATCAAATCAGTTAATACTTAAAGAAATTAGTGCAGGCTATTCGTTGGAAGGTCAAATACTGAAGCCAAAGTGTAAATATTTTGGCCACAGAATGAGAAGGCAGGGCTCATTAGAAATAAGTTGGGAAATGATGTTGGGAAAGACTGAAGACAAAAGGAAAAGGGGACAGCAGAGGATGAGATGGATAGATAGTGTCATGGAAACAAAAAAAAAATCAACTTGGACAGATTTTGAGAGATAGTAGAGGATAGAAGGGTTTGGCATGCTATGGTCCACAGAGCCATGAAGAGTTGGACATGACTGAACGACACATCAACAACACACCTGTTTGTAACTATTTACATTTAAATTAACTTCACTGAACAGAGGAAATACGGCATAATGGGAAGAAAGCTGGCCTTAGACCCCAAAAACCTGAGTTCACATCCCTCCTCAGACACTGACTGACTGTAACCCTGAGCAGCTCACTTCTCAATTCTGAAAGGAACTCTGGAAGATTCAAAGCTGTAGAGAAGGTGCTGATCTTCAGGGGTAGAGGGAATTTCTTCAAATAGAATTCACTCTGCCAATTAAATCACAGGTCTAGTTGCTATCCTTATCAATGCACAAAGTATAATAATGAATTTTCAGGCACTCCAAGTCCTCCATGGGATGCTTGTTTGGATCATTCCTTTCCAGGGACTTTTCCTGTCACAAAGCTATAGGGAGCATGTTCTCCATTCTTCTAGCTCTGATTTTTCTGCTTTGCATTATCCCATAAAGATATTTCCAAATTTCTTTGCATTTCTTTTACTTATCAGTCTCAATTGCCAATTTGTTAGGCAATTGACATTCATTGGCTCCATAAAGCAATATGCTCAGAAGGGCAAATCTTTGATTTCTCAGTCATTTCATCTTTTCACCTCTCATACTCACGGATGTGACGATTGTGAGCATCAAATGAGATCATATTTGTAAAATGCTTAGCACAGTGCCTGGTACATAGCAAGCAATATATTTTGGAGGGTTTTTTATCGTTTCTATCATATCTGAGTCTTTGTGACCCCATTCAGGGTTTTCTTGGCAAAGATACCGGAGTGATTTGCCATTTCCTTCTCCAGCTCCTTTTACAGATGGGGAACTGGGCAAGTTAAGTGACTTGTCCAGGGTCACACAGCTAGTAAGGGTCAGAAGCCAGATTTGAACTTAGGAAGATGAGTCTTCCTGACTCCAGGCATAGCACTCTATCCATTGTGCCACCTAGTTGCCATATTTCTCTCCAAAAAGATTCTATAGCAGTGAAAAAAAATTCCAACAGCAGCGATTGAGTAAGTATAACTGTTTCTCTACAACCTTACCTGCACTGTTAGTTTCAATTATTTTTGCCAATTTGACATGTATGAGACTGTACCTCAAAATTGTTTAATTTGAGTCTCTAATTATTAGATTGACCATTTTTTCAAGTTTTTTTTCCTGAAAATAATCTACTCATATCCTTTCACCATCATCTGGAAATAACCATTGTGACTTTTAACAATGCCCAATATATTTAGATGTCAAATTTTTTATCAGTTGTATTTGCTGTAAATATTTTCCCAATCTATTATTTTTCTTTTGATAATTTTTCTGTTGAACAGAAAATTTTATTTTCATGTAGTAAAACATCTTTTTTCTAATATTTCCTTCCATTTATTAAATTTGAAAAAAATTGTCTCCCTTCTATAATTGAGATAAATATTTTATTTTTAAAATTTTACACTGTGTTTATTGAATCAAGCCTCAGAACATTGCTAATTTTTCTAAATGACATAGATAATCGTAAGATCACAGATTGAGAATTGAAGGGGACTTTAAAGGATACCTAATCCAACTCTTTCATTATCTATTTATCCATTTATTTGTCTGATTTAGTGCCCACCTACATCCTAAGCTCTGTGTCTGAAATGCTGTCCCTCTGGGAACAATAGCTAAGGAAGAGATGGAACTTTTCTGGAGTAAGAACATCAATTCAAATTATCCTTCGTCACCTCACATCACTATTTATAGCTGGTCACTGCCTATAATGATGTCCATTAGCCACTGTGTCACTGGTATTGCCTTAAATGCAGGAATGTCTCTTTTTGAATTGGCAGCCTTGTTGCTCCCTGAGAATTTTGAGTCTCACTTGTAAATTCCTGAGCCTAGGACCAACTCTGATCCACATGGCCAAGTTTGCTCTTGTCTTCTTGCTTATGTACCACACTGGTCCATACTGGTATTTCTTGCATGTATACCATCACCTTCCTGATGTCATGGTTCTCTCTGAGAACAAAGGACAAACAGCTACCTATGAGTAGCATAAGCTGCCCACTGGGGACCCAACTGGCCAGTTCCACTTGGGGAGCAACATACCTCTTTCCTTCCTTCCTTCCTTCCTTCCTTCCTTCCTTCCTTCCTTCCTTCCTTCCTTCCTTCCTTCCTTCCTTCCTTCCTTCCTTCCTTCCTTCCTTCCTTCCTTCCTTCCTTCCTTCC
>CM053625.1:115100362-115181029 GCA_028646595.1 Phalanger gymnotis | reverse complement strand
ACTGGGGGAACAAGATTGGCAAGCCTCACACAGTGCCCTGCAAGGTCACTGGGCGATGTGGATCGGTTCTGGTGCGCCTGATGCCCGCTCCTAGAGGTGCTGGCGTTGTCTCAGCTCCTGTGCCTAAGAAACTCCTGATGATGGCTGGAATTGATGACTGCTATACTTCTGCAAGAGGCTGTACTGCCAATCTGGGCAACTTTGCTAAAGCTACCTTTGATGCCATCTCCAAAACATACAGCTATCTAACCCCAGACTTGTGGAATGAGACTGTGTTCACTAAGTCTCCCTATCAGGAATTCACCAACCATCTTGTGAAGACTCACACTCGAGTGTCTGTCCAGAGGACCCAGGCAGCTGCTGTGGCAACCACATAGATGCTTTTTATAAACAAATAAATTGAACTATGCCTGCTAAAAATAAATAAATAAATTGGATTGGATGTAGATATTTGCTTTGCTTGACTTTTGTGACATTTTTTGTTCATTTCTTTTCATTTGGGGGGTGGGTAGGAAGGAAAAGGAGGGTTATGGATAGTTTTGTCAAAAAGAGAAACAAAAATAGAAGTGAGAAAGAGGGTCACCAAAGCATTTTTTAATGCACAGAAGAGAAGGAAGGCCAGATAAGCCAGATAGCTTTGAAAGTTACATGTTGTATTTGTTATGTAGAAGAACAAGCTATTTGTGGTGGAATTCAACGGTTTCACGTGTAATCCTCTTTTTTCTATTCTACTGCCTACATAGAGATATTAATTTTGTTTGGACAGCCTCCTCTCACTCAAATCAAAGTCCACTGCCGGTCATGTCATCATTTCCCTGATGTCATGGTCCTCTTTGAGAATGAAGGACAAACAACACACAATTTTGTTTGTTGTTTATTGAATTCAGAATTTTAAAAATTAAATAAAAATAAGATAGAGAAACCTTTGTTAAGTATTTACTATGTGCCATAGGCTGTGCTAAGCCCTGGGAATATGAATACAATTAAACATGACAATCACTGTTCTCAAAAAGTCTATATTCTAATGGGGGAAGTTGTGCAATTATGTTGTATGGACCTGACTTGGGACAAGACAGTGCTTTAAGGTTTGCAAATCACTTTACAAATATTATCTCATTTTATCCAGTTGTTTAAAATCTCAGTATTCCTCAGGTCTTGTTAAATTGCCATGACAATCTCTGAAGAAGTAACTGCAATGGAGAGATGTATAGTTGGCATGAGGTAGCTATAGTATATTATCAGCAAGAATTATGTAGAAGTGGAGCAACATATGATTAAATAAAAACATGACTAGAAAAGGAGGTGGATAGGTCAAACCCTAAAAGTAAGAGGCAACAAAGACAAGTTCCATGATGACATTGCTTTCCTTTGAAGAGCATCTGGGAATAATGAGTGCTCCTCAATTCTGAGCTTCTCTTTTCAAAGGTGAGTAAACTTTGTAATAGGTAGTGAGGTCAATGTTTCATTGGTATCCGTGCAATACCAAGAGAACCAGAAGAAGGCCCTGTGTGGATGATTTGTTGGAGGAAATAGACAAGGGTTACAGGATGAGATGTAGATGGATCATGATCTTCACCATTAAAAAAGCACCCACATCTGTAAGATCACAGAACCATTGAAATAGCAATGAAAAATACAAAAAAAGTACAAAGAAATATGGAAAGACCTCCCCCCCGCCCAGCTCCTTCCTTCTTCTAAATTTTCCTATTACTGTTGAGGGCACCACCATCTTCCCAGTCACCAAGGCTTGCAACCTTAATGTCAAATTCACTCCTTACTATATCTCAACCCCCATAATAAATCTGTTTCCAAGGCTTCTTGATTTCCCCTTGTAATGTCTCTCCTATACACCCCCTTGTTTCCTCTGACCCTGCCCCCACCCTTGTAAAGGCCCTCATCACCTCACCCTGCACTACTGTAAAAGCCTGCTGATTGGTCTTCCTCTCACAAGTCTTTCCTCACTCCAATCCATTCTCCACTCAGCTATCAAAGTGACTTTAATAAAGCATGGATTTGACCATGTCACTCTCTCATTCAGTAAACTTTACTGGCTCCCTAGCATCTCTGAGAGCAAACAAAACCCTCTGTTTTACATTAAAAGCACTTCATGTATAGCCTGTCTGCTGATCTCCCCCTCCCCCCAACCTTTCCAGTCTCTTTATATCTTATACTCCTCTCTTCCCCATACATTCTTCGATTCAGTGACTTTGGACTCCTTACTGTTCCTTAAAAAAAAACAAACAAACAAAAAAAACACTATTTCCCAACTCTAGGCATTTTCACTGATTATCCCCCTTGCTTGGAATGTTTTTCCATTCTCATTTCTGCCTACTGGATTGCCTGGCTTTCCAGTCTTCCTTCCAGTTTTAATTTAAATCCTACCTTCTACAGGAAGCCTTTCACAATCCCTCTTAATTCTAGTGTCTCCCTTCTGTTAATCACTTCCTATTATCCTGTATATAGATTGGTTGTACATGGCTATTTACAGGGTATCTTCTGTATTCGGTTGTGAGCTCCTTGAGAGCAGGGACTATATCTTAGCACAATGTCTGGCACATCGTAAGCCCTTAATAAATTCTTGTTGATTGGCTGACTGATGAATTAATGCAGCCTGAAGAAAGCAGAATTGGAATGATATATACATTGTCAACATAAAAAAGTAATAGCAAAAACAGCAACAAAATCTGGAAGAAAATAAAAAGAAAGAAAAGAGGTCTGAAGGAGATATGGAAGCAAACAGGGTATTTTTGTTATTTCGTAAAGTTAATATACAAATTTTAAATCAACTATAAATATTTTGAAGTTTATATATGATCATATTAAAACTTAAGTTGCTTATTTGAATGTTTTTGTTAATGGCTATTAAGTTTAGATTATTAAACTTTTTTAAACGTGTTAAGTTTCAATGGGGTAAGAGAAAAGCCTTCAGAGTCTCATCTCCAAAAGAGAATCCAATCATAGTAATCAAAAGACAGCCAAGATAGTCCATAAAAGCAACAAACAAGTTTATATTTGAAATATGGATTTAAGTGACCTCACCTGCCTTTGAAGACCATCCAGAACTGAGTGTTCTCCAATTCTGAGCCTCTCCTTTTCCCATGAGTAAACGTTTGTAATAAGGAACAGTGCCATCTTCGTTACTCAGACTTTTTGGAAGCACAGTATTGTGAGATTTTATTGTTGTCCTTTTATAACCTACCATGGTGCTTGTTTTTGTGACCATGGGTTCAGACAATAACTATAGATGTATATTTTAAAAACACATGGAAAGCAAAAATTGAGGTTTAAAAAGACCCATTTCTCCCTGTAGATCAGGAAATTTAATCTCGTAAGGCAGAAGTATTGTTCTTTGGGGCTTAGAACACTTCTCTGTCCACCATTAGTAAAACACATTTAAATCCAGGACTTTCTGGGGGGTGGTTATAAGTATTTAGTCCTTTTGACAATTCATTTAATTCAACAAGCATGTATTAGGTCCTTACCATGTGCCAGTCAAGGCAGCTAGATGGCTCAATGGATAGAGAGCTAGGTCTGGAATCAGGAAGACCTGAGTTCAAACCTGGCCTCAGACACTTACTAGCTGTGTGATTCTGGGCAAGTCACTTAACCTCTGTTTGCCTTAATCCATTGGAGAAGAATATGGCAAACCACTGCAGAATCTTTGCCAAGAAAACGCCACAGAAAGCAGAGTCAGACATGACTGAAGGACAACAACAAAATGTGCCCGTCATTGTGCTGGATGTTGGGGATACAAAGCAAATATGAAACTCCCTGCCCTTGAACAACTCATATCCTACTGGAAGGAAATCAAATTTATGCAGACAATAAATACAAAATATGCAGTGTAAGAGGGAGATCCCTTACCCTTCAACCTCACTTAATGTAATTAGCAAGATACTTTATACCAGATATTTTTATCAGGTAAGACTGCCTGTTTAATTGAATAACTGAATGCATTAATCGATCAAAGTGTAAACAAAGACCAGATACTTCTATTGAATCAGTTAATCAAAAGCACAAGCTAGGTACGAACAAGTCCTTGATTAATTTGGAAGAATTGAAGTTCTTTAAGTCATTGGATGAAATCAGGTGATGCAACAGAGGAAGTGTATTAGGATTGCTTCAAAGATTAGACATACTTTGGGGCCTGCTTATTTTGGAGAAGGGATTGCAGAAAGAGGCAGTCAATCAGGTCAGGTGCGTGGGTCCAGGGTGGGTGCTTTGAAGAGACATACCCATGTATCTATATCAAAAGGTCAAGTGAACGGGAAAAGTGAGCCCAAAGGGAGTATTACCCCATTTCTCATTACCTACTCCCCACTTAATCCCTTCCCAGTATATGTATCTCCAGGACAGAGGGAGTATTAATAAACAACGCTTCTAGTTGGGATTTCAGAGAAGTCAAAGTAGGCATGCTGAGGAAAGGCAGCTGCAGGGACCATGACATCTTCTGGGCAGAGAAAAGTATAGCATTCATTCTTGGAGCCCAGCAAAGAGCTATACCTCCAGGAGGATTCCACAGATAGAGAAAAGAACTTCCAATAATCAGAAACTATTAGTTACCCTTTTGCCATACTTGTTGGAAAGTTTATCCCAGACGTGGGGGAGGGAGAGTGTTTTGTATCAACTTCTTGCCGCCTTAGTAAAATCCTGTTTCTAAAGGCTAATTAATTCTGACTGGATATTTGATCATCAGTGGTGAGCACACTTGATGGGGGCTTGGGAGCAACAGTCCTAGAAAAACCCTGGTCCCTCAACGTCACACCTGGGTCCCTGAAGGGAGGGAGAAGTAGCCACCACACTCTGAGGTATTAGTGGGAGTTTAGAAAAGTAACCCTGAAGGGTTACTACACTGTGGTAGCTTATATGGGATAGGACTAGAGAACCTCCCCAAACCAACTCTGAGGATAGAAGCAGTCATCTACCCCTCGGGGAGGTGGAGCTACATATATAAAGTAAACACAAAATAGTTTTCTTTTTTGATTGGGGGAACACTCACAACTGGGAGGATCAGGAAAGGCCTTGAGTTGAAAGAGGCACTTGAGCTGTGTCTTGAAGGAAGCTAAGGATTCCAAGAGGTCAGAAGTGAGGTGGGAAAGCATTCCAGACATGGAGGACAGCCTATGCAAGGGCACATAGGTAGACTCTAGAATGCCATGTTTAGGGAACAACAGTTTGGTCTGTATGGCTGGAAGGTAGAGTATAACTGTCAAGTTAGTTGACCCTGAATAAACATGGATCTGATTCAGTCCTTAGGCTCTGCTACTAACTTTTCTCCTTACTGGCAGAAAGGTGTTTATAGGAAAGAAACTGCTGTCTCCTAATACTCTGCTTGGAACAGACTTACCAGCATGCCCTCTAGGTAGCAAAGGCTGTACCTCAAGGGAACTATACTCAGGGGAGAGGGAAGGAAACTTGGCAATGATGAAGCCAAGGCCATCCTTAGATGCAGCTTCCTTGACACAGTGACAGAAATTACCATTAGGGAATGGCTTCACTTGGGTTAAGTCCAAGGAAGTAATGGAGAAAGGCTTGGGCTAGGAGTCAGAAGATCAGAACTCAAACCCTAGATCTGTCATTTACTAACTGTGTGACCTAGGGAAAGTCTCAATTTTTCTAAGCCTACAGTTTCCAACTGTAAAGAGAGACGGTTGGAATGGACAATCTATAAGAGCCTTTCCAGCTTGAAGTAACTCCCCAGGAGTTCAAAATGTCCCTGGAGGAGGTAAAACATACATCAGTTGTTATCTGTGAATACTTGAGAATGAATTTGTTCAATTAGCTCGCCTAACAAGACCTAGAGCAGTGACTAGCCCAGGTACAAGGAAGCAGACTATTAAAGTGAAAGAACCTTGGACTGGGAGTCAGGAGATCTCAATTCCAGTCCCGGTCCTGCCAGTGACTGTCTCAGCGATTTTACTTCTCTGAGCCTCATTTCACTTATCTGTGAAATGAAAATTTTGAACCAAGTAATTGTTAAGATTCTTGCTTTCCTCTTACACACCAAGATCATATGTTCGACAGTCGATTTTTATTCAGATAGGGCCAGAATATGGGCCATTGCTGAAGAGGACAAGCCTGTGTAAGTCACTGCAGTTTTGTGAGGAGGGAGGGAAGAGAGAAAGAGAAGGGAGTAGCAACAGAGAAGCATCAGAGTACTCAGTACCTGGTGGGATGACATCCAGAAATGAAGCGAGGGGAAGACAGAGAAATTCAATTGCTAGTACTCTCCCTCTCCCTATCTCAATAGCTCGCATTGAACTACTTTGTATATATTTGCATTTATTCATATGATATTTATACTGTATATATTTGTACCCCTTACTGGCCCCTTGGCAGGAGGAAAGATACACAAGAAGTGAAGCCTTTGAAGATATTGAGATTATACAATCAGAAGAGACACTTGGCCAAGTTGGGCTGATTCTGAGTGATTTATTAGTGCATTTAGAGAAGAGTTTCTGAGAAGAAGGGAGATATGAAAGGGGAAAAGGACTTGGATTTCGTAATCTTCTGGGAGTAATTGCTGAGGAATTTACATTCTGGGGAAGGTTAAGTTCTTGCATACTTTTTTTTTTTATAATGATACATGTTCTACCATTAACGTGTACTCTATGCCTCATAGTAGCATTGAGGTAATTCTGGTTTATCGAAGGTTATCTCAGGGAACCCTAGCTCTGACAGGTTCTACCATGTTGCAAAGGCTTCAAAAATGATCATACCAATGGATCAAGCCTGGCTTCCAAGGACCAATTTGTTAAGATATAAGATGCTTACCACCAATAGGCTGGCCATTTGGGGATGCCCCATTTGGGGGCATTTTGACCATGGCAATGCACAAAACACAGAGAAATGCACAATGGCTCTTGGTCCAGTGCATGCCCATTCTGCTTCCATAGCAATGGTGGCAGAGGCAGAAAAGTGGGCAGAGAGGTTGCTAAGAATCACGCTGCTTTTAGACTGTCCACAAATTCTCAGTTAGCCATGAGTACTCTAAATGTGAGATCTTTATTCAATGAACAATGACTAGACATACTACTATACGAACTAAATCAAATTAATCTTTATGTTTTTACTATAAATGAAACCAGAAGAAGGAAGGTACAGTTAATTGGAAGGATAGCTCACAGGTTCTTCTCAGATAAGCAAAGGACTTGGTGTAGTTGATTTTGTGATATGCTTCAAAGCAACAAGAAAAATGATCTCATGGGACATTTGGTCATATGCTACAGCGCTTATGATAAATATTTGCAAAAAGACAACTGTGAAAATAATTACAATATGTGCACCAACATCTGTTGAAGAAGATGAATAAGTCAAGAGACAACATGTGGGGAATTTGGTTAAGATCCTCTAGATAAATACACACACACTCTCTCACACACACACATATATGTATATATATATGCTTTGATACTTGGTGATTTGAGTGAAAAGATGGCAATAGATGAGAGTAAGTGAGAAATATATTGGAAAATAATCATCAAGAATAGGAATAAAAGAGGCCAAAGACTTATAGACTGCTGTGAAGCCTCACACATATAAATCATGAGTACTTTCTTCAAGAAAATAATCAGTAGGCACAGCATATAGTAACCCCCTAGTATCCCCAAAATGAAATTGGTTATACTTTCAACAGACAAGAGACTACTTGTTTACTGATGTACACATCATTCTTGAATGAAGTGTCTCTGATTAGTTATATCCTTGATTTGTTAGAACAAAAAGAAAAATCAATGGAAAGCCAGAAATGAGGAAAAAAATTATGGCATGAAATGAACTCCATTATGACCTATTTGAACTATCCTTTATAGATGGATAGACAGAGAGGTCCACACTAGAAAGTAGCCATCCTTGCATTTAACTGAAACTTCCTTCTGGCTTCATTTCTAGAAAGAATGTTTCTATTCTCTCCCTCCTCCCCCTCCCCCAACCCCAGTCCTCTTTATTACAAGTCTGGTAAACCCCTTTCCCTTTCTTTTTACTACATTCTCTCATTAGATTTCCCTTCAACTCCTCTCATATTTTATTTCCTCACTGAACATCAAGACACTTAGTGATCCAAGGCCACGTTGTTGGAAAACTGAGTCAGGCTACTTGGCCGAACTATCAAAGCCAAAATCTCTTTTTGAAGTTGCTGTAGTTTCTTCCATTTTTAAGACTCAGTTTAAAAAGACAGGCTCTCTCACATAGCCAAGTTTTATTATCTGCAAATTTAAGGACTTCTTCAATTTTTATTTCAGAGTTCTAACTTAAACTTTCCAGGTTGGCCTGTATTGAGATGAGACAGAGCAGTAAATCAGGACATCACCAGTGAGAGAAAAAGAGGAAGCTTTCTCAGGATTGCAGATCTTTCTGTGATCAAAAGAAGTTGGGAGGACAGCAGGCATGGCTATCCCCCAGCAAGTTGCCTGCAGTGCCAAGAGTCACCTTGGCAAATGCACTCAAAGTTCTGACATCAGTATCCTTTTTGGAATCTCAGACAAAGAGAAGGAAGCAGTGAAAAATCAGGGAGAGCAGGTCTTGGAAGCCCTGAAGAACTTGGGCCTCAATATCAAAAAGGGCCCCCTGGTTTCTGGCCTGGTCTCTGGTGGGGGTCTGAGGGCTGCCATAGCCTGCCAAGCCATGTAGGGCTCCTGGACATGGGCACATATCTTGCAGGGGTCCCTGGCTCCATCTGGTGCATGTCCTCCCTCTACGCCCAGAGTGATGGGCGGCAGAACCCGGTCAAGTCAGAAAATGAGCTCCAGAGGTGGCTGTGGGCAGATTCTTTGAAGTTTTCTGTCACCCTGGATGGGCTCTGTGTGGCTGCAGAGAGGGATGACTATTTCCTCACTGACTTCTGGTCCTATTCCTTTGTCTACTTACTTTGCAAAGGAACTTTAGATGCCTGTCTGTCCTGTGTGAGACATCAGTCTGAGATGGCGACTGTGCCATACCCCACATTCACCACCATTGACCATTACCTCAAGTCTGGTGGAAAGGAGAAGACTGAATGCCTGATTTAAATTCATTCCTGATTGGGCTGGTTACTCAACATTTAGCTACTCAACACCTGGTGCTTATGTCTCCACAACTCATTGTGAGAGCAAGTTTGAGGGAGGGAAGTTCATCTAACAGGAAGCTGAAAGGGATTTCTCCTTTTGGTTAGCATTATGTAGCAGTGTTCTGGCTGACAAAAACACTATGTTCAAAACGGTCCAAGATTTCTTCTTGAAATTTATCCATGGTTCAAGCACTCAGGAAAAAAAAATGTTCATTACTGATCCTGAAGGAGTTACTTTACAAGCCATCATGGAAGAACTATTTAACTTGGTTTACACCTTCTTAACAGATGGAGACTGTTTGCCCATCCTGAAAAATCTAGTGTAGAATGACAGGGAACAAACATTTTTCTGAGGCGGCACCACTGACTAACCAGATGATCGAGCACTTGCAGATCCTCTTGAGATCAACCGAGACAGCTCATTCAGGACTTACTGGCAAAGGCCTCGATCCAAGATTTGGTGGAAGAGAACAGTGTCCCATCTTTCATAAAATTTTTATGGAAGACCAGCAACTGTCTCTTATCATAGTCATGGGGAACAACAAATAACTTTCTGTATAGACTTTGAGGACAAGCTTCTTACAGACCAGGAAAATAGGTATTTGTTGAATGCTGGCTTGGCTATCAATTCTGGCTATCCCTTGCTCCTGCCCCCAGTGCAGAACACTGTGATTATCCTCTCCTTTGACTTCAGTGAAGGGCATCCATTTGAGACCATCAAGGCCATAGAAAAGTACTGCAAAGCCTGCAATATCTCCTTCTCTCTGGTGGATAACGCTATGCTCAAGCAAGAAGCCAAGGCTTCCTCTGACTTCTATATCTTCGAAAGGGAGAAGGGACCTGTGGTCATGTACTTCCCACTTTTCAATAAAGTGAATTGTGGCAGCGCAGAGGTCATTGAGCAGAGATGCAAGATGGATGAGACATTCCACCTCACAAACTATTCTGACGATGACGAGATGTGTCCTTTCTGGGATCAGTTTCCTCATCTGTAAAAATGGAGTAAGTGAACTGGGTGACTTCTAAGGTCTAGCATTCTATGGTTCTGGTGCTAGAGAAGAGGGGAGAAGTCTGAAGGAATAAGTCTCTTACCAGTAGCCTACTGAGGTATAAGGCATGGGGGACTCAGAGGAGATTGGGGAACATAAGGAGGGTGGTCTGAGCTGTGGGAGAGGGTATAAAGGTAACAGGCATAAGGATTCTGAAAGGCTAAGAAGAGTTAAAGAGATTAAAGGGGTAGGAAGTATGACGTCTCTAATGGAGTTGTGTGAGCAATGGATTCTATAGGGGTAGGAGGTAGGCGGTGTCTGAAGTACTGTGAGCTCTTAGAGAAGTTGGAGTGTTTGGGGCATGGCACAGAAGTGTTTTGTGATGGGTCTAATGGTATGTGAAGTTTGGGGAGTTTGAAGTGGGGAGGAACAATGGGGCAGTCTGAGGTGGGTATGAACAGGGAAGAAGGCGTGAGGGATATTCGAAATAGAAGAGGATAACAGGGTTGGAGGTACAGGAAAGACTAGGAGGATAGTAAAGTGGTGAAGTTTCAAGAATATAAGTGTGGGAGCTTGAGGGCAGTGTGACATACAGTGAATGTATTATTCAAGGGATGATCAAGAAATGTCTAGTACAGGAAGCAATGATCACAAAAAGCCATCATGGTTGTCACATCAGACTAACCTTATTTCCTTTCTTGACAGAGTTACAAGACTGGTAGATCAGGAAAATGCTACTGATATAATTTACTTAGATTTTAGCAAAGTATTTGCAAAAGTATTTCATAGAATGTGTCTTATGGAGATGAAGAAATGTAGGTTAGAAAATAGTAAGATTAGGTAAATTCAAATGAATCTCAAAAAGTTGCCTTTTAAAAAAATATTTTTTATATATATAATATATATATAATTTTTAACATTTTTTAAAAAAATGTTGAGTTCCAAATTATTTCCCTCTCTATTCTTTCCTCCCCCTCCCTGAGTAAGCAATTTGATAAAGGTTATGCATGTGCAATCATGCAAAACATATTTCCATATTAGTCATGTTGTAAAAGAGAAAGCAGACCAAAAAAAAATCATTAAAAAATAAAGTGAAAAACAGTATGATTCGATCTGTATTCAGACTTCAGTTCTTTCTCTGGAGGTGGATAGCATTTTTCATCATGAGTCCTATGGAATTGTCTTAGATCATTGTATTGCTGACAATAGCTAAGTCATTTGCAGTTGATCATCATGCAATATCACTATTATTGTGTGTACATTGTTCTCCTGCTTCTGTTTATTTTACTTTGCGTCAGTTCATATAAGTCTTTCCAGGTTTTCCTGAAATCTGCCGGCTCTTCATTCTTATAGCATAATAATATTCCATTAAAATCATATATTACAACTTGTTTAGCTATTCCCCAATTGAGGGGCATCCCCTCAATTTCGAATTCTTTGGAAAAAGAGCTCCTAGAAATATTTTTGTACAAATAGGTCCTTTCCCTTTTTTATGATCTCTTTGGGATACAGACCTGGAAGTGGTATTGTTGGGTCAAAGGGCATGTACAGTTTTATAGCCCTTTGGGCATAGTTCCAAATTGTTCTCCAGAATGGTTGAATCAGTTTACAACTCCACCAACAGTGCATTAGTGTCCCAATTTTCCCTCCAGCATTTATCATTTTCCTTTTCTGTCACATTAGCCAATCTGATAGGTGTGAGATGGTACCATAGAGTTGTTTTAATTTGCATTTCTCTAATCAATAGTAATTTAGAGTATTTTTCACATGACTATAGGTAGCTTGATTTCTGTGTTTGTTCGTATCCTATGACCACTTATCAATTGGGGAATGACTTGTATTCTTATAAATTTGACTTAGTTCTCCATATATTTGAGAAATGAGGTCTTTATCAGAGACATTCACTGTAAATTTTTTCCCCAGATTTCTGTTTTTCTTCTAATCTTGGTTGCATTGGTTTTGTTTGTGCAAAAACCTTTTAATTTAGTATAATCAAAATTATCCATTTTATGTTTCATAATACTCTCTATTTCTTGTTTGGCCCTAAATTCTACCCTTATTCATAGATCGGACAAGTAAACTATTCCATGTTCCCCTAATTTGCCTATGATATCATTTTTTATGTCTAAATCATGTACTCATTTTGACCTTATCTTGTCATATGGTGAAAGCTGTTGGTCTTTACCTAGTTTCTGCCATACCATTTTCAAATAGTTTTTGTGAAATAGTGAATTCTTGTCCCAAAAGCTTGGGTCTTTGGGTTTATCAAACACTAGATTACTATGGTCATTTACTACTGTGCCTTGTGTACCTTATCTATTCCATTGATCTATCACTCTGTTTCTTAGCCAGTACCAGACTGTTTTGATGATCGCTGCTTTGTAATACAATTTGATATC
The DNA here is from genome assembly GCA_028646595.1 of Phalanger gymnotis. Lineage (NCBI taxonomy): Eukaryota > Metazoa > Chordata > Mammalia > Diprotodontia > Phalangeridae > Phalanger > Phalanger gymnotis. The sequence goes on along the minus strand of CM053625.1, from coordinate 115,168,598 downwards.
TGATATTTACCCCCCCATTAATTCCCTTGATATTCTTGACCTTTTGTTTTTCCAGATGAATTTTATTATTTTTTCTAGCTCTACAAAATAATAATGGGCATATTAATATATTGATCAATATAATGTATTGATAATGCCATTATTTCTTCATCCCTGATCTTATTGGAAAGGCTATTATCTCATCCCCACTAAAGATAATGCTTACTTGGGGGGCGGAGCCAAGATGGCAGAGTAGAGGCAGGGACTTACTTGAACTCTCCCCCAAACCCCTCCAAATACCTGTGGAAGATAACTCTGAATAAGTTCTAGAGCTGCAGAGCCCACAAGGTGACAGAGTGAAACAAATTTCCAGCCCTTGACGACCTAGAAGGTCAACAAGAAAGGCCTATCACACACTGGGTTAGGAGTGAAGCACAGCCCAGCACCAGCATGTTTGAGGCTGGAGCAGGCCTCAGGGGACTGAATCACTGGCAGCTGTGGTGGTTTCCAGACTTCTCAACCCATAAACACCAGGGACAATGTGGAAGATCAGCAGGAAAACTCTGTCGCACCTGGGTGAGAGAGGAGCCCTATCTGGCCCCCAGCCCCAGGGTGGCAGAGATGGTGGCTGTGGCGGCAGCAGCAGCAGTGGCTGCTTCTGGAACTCCAGGCCCACAGTGGGGGAATCAAGCAGGTGATCAGAGGTGGATTGCAGGGATCTCTTTACTGGCACTGAGGCAGGATTCTTTTGCTTTGCCCTGCTTGGATCTGGGTTGCAGTCCTGGGTGACAGTCCTGGGGTGAGGAGGATCGCTGGCACGGCAGAGCTTGTGGAGGCTGTGGAGAAGGCATCCTCTGTGCTTGAGGTCACTCATAGAAAAGAGTACAGGCAAGGAGAGGAGTAAAAATCCTCTCCTTGGATCATACTACCTTAGAAGAACTGAAAATTTACAGGTGCCTAGAAGTATCTCTGAAAACAGGTGTTCAAAAACCCTGAAGCTTGGGACAGTACACTCTCCGCTCTGGAAGCAGAGTCCTACTTTGATGAAGAGCTCAAAAGTCAAATAATTGGCTGGGAAAATGAACAAACAGCGAAAAAAATAAGACTACAGAATCTTTTTTTTTGTGACAAAGAAGATCAAAACATACAACCAGAAGAAAACAACAAAGTCAAAGCTCCTACATCAAAAGCCTCCAAAAAAAAAAAAATATGAATTGGTCACAGGCAATGGAAAAGCTCAAAAAGGATTTTGAAAATTAAGAGAAGTAGAGTAAAAATTGGGAAGAGAAATGAGAGTCATGAAGAAAATCATGAAAAATGAGTCAACAGCTTGCTAGAGGAGACCCAAAAAAATGCTGAAGAAAATAACACCTTAGAAAATAGACTAACCCAAATGGCAGAAGAGGTACAAAAAGCCAATGAGGAGAAGAATGCCTCAAAAAGTAGAACTGGCCAAATGGAAAAGGAGGTCCAAAAACTCACTGAAGAAAATAATTCCTTAAAAATTAGAATGGAGCAAATGGAAGCTAAGGACTTTATGAGAAATCAGGAAATCATAAAACAAAACCAAAAGAATGAAAAAAATAGAAGACAATATGAAATATCTCATTGGGAAAACCACAGACCTGGAAAATAGATCCAGGAGAGATAATTTAAAAATTAATGGACTACCTGAAAGCCATAATCAAAAAAAGAACCTAGATATCATCTTTCAAGAAATTATCAAGAACTGCCCTGATATTCTAGAACCAAAGGGTAAAACAGAAATCGAAAGAATCCACTAATTGCCTCTTCAAAAAGATCCCAAAAGGAAAACTCCTTGAAATATTGTAACCAAATTCCAGAGTTCCCAGGTCAAGGAAAAAATATTACAAGCAGCTAGAAAGAAACAATTTGAGTATTGTGGAAACACAATCAGGATAACATAAAATCTAGCAGCTTCTGCATTAAAGGATTGGAGGGCTTGGAATATGATATTCTGGAGGTCAAAGCAGCTAGGATTAAAACCAAGAATCACCTACCAAGCAAAACTGAGTATACTATTTCAGGGGAAAAAATGGACATTCAATAAAACAGACGACTTTCAAGCTATTCTTGATGAAAAGACCAGAGCTGAATAGAAAATTTGACTTTCAAATATAAGACACAAGAGAAGCATGAAAAGATAAACAGGAAAGAAAAATTATGAAGGACTTATTAAAATTGAACTGTTTGCATTCCTACATGGAAAGATTATATTTGTAACTCATGGGACCTTTCTCAATCTTAGAGTAGTTGGAGGGAATATATATATATATATATATATATATATACATATATATGTATATGTATATGTATATGTGGCACAGGGCAAGTTGAATATGAAGGAATGATAAATAAAAAATAAAATTAAGGGGTAAGAGAGTAATATATTGGGAGAAGAAGAAAGGGAGAGATGGAATCAAGTAAATTATCTCATATAAAAGAGGCAAGAAAAAGCTATTACAATGGAGGGGAAGAGGTGAAAGGGAATGAGTGAACCTTACTCTCACTGGATTTGGCTTAAGGAGCGAATAACATACCCACTCAGTTGGGAAAGTAGGGGGTAGGGGGATAAGGGGGAGGATGATAGGAGGGCAGACTGGGGGAGAGGGTAGTCAGAAGCAAACACTTTTGAAAAGGGACAGGGTCAAAGGAGAAAACAGAATAAATGGGGTGAGATAGGTTGGAGGGAAATATAGTTAGTCTTTCACAACATGACTGTTATGGAAGTGTTTTGCAAAATTGCACATATATAACCTATATCGAATTGCTTGCCTTCTCAATAAGGGTGGGTGGGGAGGGAAGAAGGGAGAGAATTTGGAACTCAAAGCTTTAAAAACAAATGTTAAAAATTGTTTTTACAGGCAACTGGGAAATAAGATATACAGGCAATGGGGTACAGAAATCTATCTCGCCTTACAACAAAGTAGGGAGGAAGGGAATAAGAGTAGGGGATGATAGAAGGAAGGGCAGACTAGGGAAAGGGATAATCAGAATGTATGCCATCTTGGGGTGGGGGGAGGGGAGGGATGGGGAGAAAATTTGGAACTCAAAATCTTGTGGAAATGGAGGTTGGAAAATAAAAATAAATTAATCAATTTTAAAAAAAGACAATGCTTGCTAATAGTTTTAGATAAATACTACTTATCACTTTAAGGAAAGGTCTTTTTATTCAGTTGAAGTAAAAAACAAAAGCAGGTGTAGCAATCACAATCTCAGAAAAAGCAAAAGCAAAAATAGATCTAATTAAAAGTGATAAGGAAGGAAAATACGGTAAACAACGAAGTAATGTCGATACCAAACATTAGAGAAGATACTCCCAAACCTAGGTGCCACTTAAGGTGAGATGTAGTTGGACTGCCTGGGAGAATGAGCCAGAGAGCCTTCTTGCTACACAAAGAAGATGAAATATAGTAGGAATAGAGTTCATACCCTTGCTAAAGTCTCACTTTTTGAACTTATATTCAAAATGTCAACTTCACAAAGAAAAAATAGAGGAGTCCTGGTTATAGCACTTAATGTAAAACAGATGTGGTGATTATAGTGGACTGACTACTCCTCTCAATGCAAGTGTATCCATGTTTAGACCGCACTCTAATGCTGTGTCTTAACTACTATCCCCAACTGTTTTTGTCCCAACTAAAGAAAAAAAAAACCCAACTAACCACAGCTTTCCTTTTTTTTTTCTGGTCAGACAACAGCTGTAGTATTATGTTGAGTTTTGAATAAGCCGTAGAGTATCCTGGTCAGGACAGCAAGGGTTCTAGAGATCATGCCATGTGAGAACAAGCTCGAAGAACCATACATATTATTTAGGCAGTACATATATTTAAACATTAAAGTGCCACGGGCACTTTCTAGCTGTCTTCAAGTATTTGAGAGGAATTAGACTGTAGTCTGCTTGCACACAGAGGTTATAACTAGGAGCAGCAGGTAGAAGTTGCAAAGAAGGATATCTTTGGCATTTCTTAAGTTCTTAACCTAAGTTTGTGCACTTTAAGAAAAATTTAAATATTTTGATAACTGTTTCAATATGATTGGTTCCTTTTGCAATCCTATTTATTTCATTTTATGCATGCAAAAAATGATTCTTAGGAGTCCATATGCTTCACCAGACTTTCAGAAGGCTGCACTACACACACAAAAAAAGATTAAGAACCTTTATCTCAGAGATAAGTGAGGAAAAAGCTTCCTAACAGTCAGAACTGTACAGAAGTGGAATGAGTTGCCTTGGAAAGCAGTGTGGTCATGGGTCGTATCTGATGGCCCTGGGGTTGCTTCCCGCTTAGGTTCTATACGATTCGAAGGAGATTCTGGGGTGAGCAGTAGGAAGAGTATGTGGGTGTGGGGATAGACCCTGAGGTGAAAGCTCTGAGGTGTGCATGGGGAAATCCTCCTCCTCCCCACCCCGCAGCTCCTATGGTAGAGCCAGGCTGAGCGGGGTGGGTCTCCTCCTCGAAGGGCAGTGTGGTGACACAGAGTTCGACTGCCTGGCACCTAGAGGGAGGTGGGAAGACCAGAGTTGGGTAGACTAGAGAAATCCCAGCTCGGGGAGCGAAGATGACGTAAAGGTGCATTAACCGCGAGGTAAAGTAGCAGTCCAAGAGGCAGAGAAGGGGGCGGGACTGAGGCAGAGGAAGGGGTGGAGCAGAACGAGGCTAGGGGGTGGGGCTAAAGCAGAGGCCGACGCAGGATAGAAGTGGGAGGAGGGCTGATGCAGAACGGGGAAGAACGAAAGGGAAGGGGCGGGGCTTAGGCTGAGCATAAGGAGGCGGAAGTAGATGAAGAGCAGAAAGGAAGGGGGCGGGGTAAAGTAGAGGCGGAAGCGTGGCAGGTCAGAAGTGGAGGCGGGCTTGAGAGGGAAGTGAGGTGGGGCTAATCTCAAGGGGAGAGGCGGGGCTAGATCGTGATTGAGGCTGCGGGAGAAATAGCGGAGTCGGGCCCGCGCTATTTCCTGCGGGTCGCGGTGGCTCCCAGGGTCTGGCCCGGTTCAGTCACCTTCTGGTCCCATTCCGCGGGCGAGCTCCTCTGGGGCCGGAGGAGCGGCCGCCGGTGCTATCATGCTGCTGCCAGTGTTCACTCTGAAGCTGCGCCACAAAATCAGCCCCCGAATGGTGGCTGTGGGTCGCTACTACGGGACCCACACGTGCCTGGCGGCCGCCACCCAAGCTGGCAAGGTAAAGGGGCCCAGCCTCCCGCGGGCCCACGGCAGCCTCTTCGGGAGGCGGGAGGATGCGCACTCCCCTCTTCTTCCCAGACCCCTTGCTCCTCCCCTCCGCGTTTCTCCCCGCCCCATCCTCCCCAGCAAGGGTTGCCAGGCAACCGCAGCCACCGTGGTGTGGAGCGGAGGGGCTCTCACTATTATAATTATTAATAATAATAATCTTCCAGCGAACATCTATCTCCATTGCTTCCCCCACAGCTCACCGCCCCCTCTCTTTCTCCCGCCATATGCTTGATATATGTTATTATATAATACCTGCATATATTATATAATTCACATAAATAACATATCATTACTTGAATATTTCAGGGATTCAAGATTTCCACCTTATGGGTGTTCATCGTAGGGGCAAGATCCTTAGAGTCAGAGGACCTGGCTTTGAATACCATCTGTGTTACTTAAAAACTGAATGACCTTGGGCAAGTTACCTGGGCCCGTGTTTCCATTCGGTAAAATGAAGGATGAGCTTAATGATATTCCAGATCTTTTCCAGTTTGAAATCCTTTCCCCTAGGTATATTGCCCTCCGTGATATAAAACTTCATTTTGAAGAGTTGCTGTGTCCCAAAATTGCTCCCCTTGCCACTATCCTGATGCAAAACCTCCCTGACTACAGTTAGCGGGACCTCAAACAATAGACAAGTTGGTCCCTCGTCCTCCACCAAAGTTTGCAGTTTGATTATTGCTAATACTGATATTTCAGTATTTCACAGAATCTTAGAATTTAGATATGGAAGGGACCTTAGAGATTGTATAGTCGGTGCAGCATCTTCATTTCCCTGAGGAGGAAACTGAGGCCCAGAGAAGTGATTTGTCTAAGGCCACCCAGGTTAGAGGGGGCAGCCCAGTGGATAGAGCCCCAGGGTCAGGAGTCAGGAAGATTCCTCTTCCTGAGTTCAAATCTGGCTTCAGACACCTACTAGCTCTGTGACCCTGGGCAAGTCATCTAGTCCAGTTTGCCTCAGTTTCCTCATCTGTAAAACGATCTGGAGATGGAAATGTGAAACTGCCCCAGTATCTTTGTCAAGAAAACCTGAAAAAGAGTCAAGAAGAGTTGGACACAACTGAAAAATTACTAAAACATCACCACCAAATAGGTTAGAATCTGCTGAGCCAGGATCTGACCAGGTCCACTAATTCTTAATTCTAAGCTCAGTATTTTTTCCACTGTACCTGCCTGCAGGTATCAATTCAATTCAACATGATTTAGTTAAATTAGTATTTATTTGTGTGCCAGGCACTGTGCTTCGGTTATATAGCATTCGGTTACATAGCATGACCATTCTTGTTGAAAACAAGGCTATAAAGCTCTAAAGCCATGTTTATATATATATATATATATATATATATACACATATATATATACATATATATATACACACACATATATTTTAAGGGCTATTCTTTGCATTCACATCTTTGGATGTAAATATATATAGTTCTTTCAAAAGAAATCTTTCCAAAAATCTTTTCATATCTAATATGTTGTCTCAGTCTTCTAACCTGTGATGTTGACAGATCAGGGATTATTATCATACTCATTTTGTGATTGAGGAAGTTTAAGTCAGGAGAGTGAAATGATTTGACTACAGTCGCAAAGTAAGTTAAATGGTAGAGAAGGCACTGGAATCTAGATCTTAACTTTTGGGCTTCTGACAGTAATAGTTTGATACTATCTTTTACAAATTATATCACAGGTAAAGTGAAATATAGATTTAAGGAATAATTCAATTCAACAAGCACTCATTAGGTACTGACTATGTGCTAGGGATCAAAATAAGACAAACGTGAAGAGTTTCACAAAAGTGAAGAGTCTCTTACTTCAAGTAGCTGACATTCTGAGGGTAAAGGGTTGGAGAAAAAGCAACATGTACACATATAAATACAAAGAAATGGGAGGTACTATATGCATACATACACACATACATGTATTCATATATACATATATACACCTACACACATATATGTGTATTCTTTACATATATATACGCACACGCATGCACACACTTACATATGAAGTACCAACAGGGAAATCAGGAAAGGTTTCCTTAGAGAGAGGGAAGGCAATAAGCATTTATGTAGCTCCTACTGTGTGCCAGTTGCCATGCTGAGTGCTTTTTACTGTGAAGTAGATGTTATTATGATCCCGTTTTTATGGTTGGGGCAAACAGAGCCCAAGTGGCTTGCCCAGGGTCACATAGTAAGTATCTGAGGCTGAATTTGAACTGAGGTCTTCCTGACTCTAGGCTTAGCACTCTATCCACTTCACTACCAGCTGCCTCTGTAGGAAATGGCACTTGAATTAAGGCTTGAAGATAACTAGAGATTTGAAGAAGCAGAAGTGAAAGAGAGGGCATGGAGGTAGGAGGTGGAGTGTTGGGTATGGGAAGCGGTGAGTAGGCTGTTTTGGGAGACACATAACATCACAGGGAATAATGTGAGATGTTCAGAAAGATAGATATGAGGTGGTGCAATGGATAGGGCACTGGACTTTGAGTGAAGAAGACTTGGCTTCTAATCTTGCCTCAGATACTAGATGACCTTGTGCAAGTCATTTAACCTCACCTATAAAATGAAGTGGTTGGACTTGCGTGGCCTCTAAGGCTCTTCCAGCCATAAAACTATGATTTTTCAATCTCCAAACAGAGGAATTTGTATTTTATCCCAGAGACTGTAGAGAGCCATCGAAGCGGAGGAATGACATAGTCAGGACCACTTTAGAAATAGCAATTTTGTGGCTTTAGGTAGAATAGGTTGCAGAGTGGATAGATTGTATCCAGTGAGAACAATTAAGAGGCTCTTGCAGTAGTCCATGTGACGGAAATACGCTACTGAGATAGAGTGAACGAGACTTGGCAACGGATGGGATGTTGGGGGTGAGGGAGATGGAAGAATTAAGGATCATTGCTGAGTAACTTGGGAGGATGGTGGTTCTCCAGAAATTAAGAGTGTTTCATTTGGGAAGGACAGTACTAAGTTCAATTTTGGACATGTTGAGTTTGAGATAACATCACAGAACCAGAACTCAGGATTTGCTTAAGCTATCTTTAGAGAAATAAGATTTCTTTGAGAAGAAAATGATGCTTCGGGCCTGACTTCCAGTCCTTGAATATTTTTTACAATCACTTTTGCCAGATAACTGGTTAACTTTTTAGTCAAAATGTGAAGCATCCAAACTGAACTGACTTAAACCATAATCCTAATGATAAAGTAAGCTAATCTGGATTGCTGATTTTTAATTATTTTTCAGGTATCAATGACATAATTTCTTGGTAGAGATCTGGCTTTAGAGTTCTTTTGTTAATTGTACCTTTGTAACTTGGAAAATAAATCAGAGAAATTTAAATAAACAGATGTTTGTAGCTTTCTGTCTATTTGAATTTGCAGAAACAGTTCTATTTTAAAGCCAAGGTACATAATTAAAGTCATTCAATTCAAAGATTTAGTGAAAATTCCTACGGTGTTTTGGAAGAATTTGTAAAGCATTGCTAGGGAATGACATTAGATTTTTCCTTTTTTTCCCTGTTTAATATATTTTTATTTCATTAAATATTTCCCAATTACATGTAAAAAATTTAACGTTCATTTTTTAAAAATTTTGAGTTCTAAATTCTCTCCCTCCTTTCTATGCCTCCCCTTTCCTTGAGAAGGCAAGCAATTTGATGAAATTGGATTGTTTTCTAATGATTGTCGTATTCCCTGAAAGCATCATCAAAGCAATTCTCAGAATACTGAGCTTGATACTGGGGGGAAAATGTGGGAGAATTGGAGGACTGATGTGAGTGTTGACATAGGATGATAGAATTCAGAGCTGTCAGGGACCTTAAAATAGAATTGTTTGAAAAAAGCATTGATTAAGCTCTTAATAGATGCTAACCCTTGTGCTAAGCATTGGGAATAGAAATAGAAATGGAATAATGAGATGGTTCCTGTTCTTAAAGAGTTCACATTATAATTGAGAGGAGACAGAATATATAGGAAAGTTTAGCAGTATGGCAGTTGAAAAGCTAGGTAGTCCTTAGTGTTGAAGATGCTGTTAATATATAATAAATATTTATTGAATTCAATTCACTTCTAGGATTCTGTAAATCTCATCTGAACCATTCAGTTCTGAGATTCCATACACATCATCTGATTCATGCCCCTCATGTTTTGAATGAAGAAAGAGATTCCCAGAGAGATGAAGTGACTTGCCTAAAGCCAAATAACTACTAAGTGACAGAACCAGAGTTTGAATCTAGGGTCCTGTGAGGCTTCATCTTGTTGACATCCTGCTGCACTGTCACTTGGACCTAGCCTTGAGCTGGATACTAATGCTAGTGAATGCCTCTAAGTTAGACCCATTTGTTTGTAGAAGTGAATCAAGACTAGGCAGGACCTAGTTTGATTCTCTGGCTTTAAATGTTACTCTTATTCTAAGTAGTTCTGATTCTGACCAAAACTAATTTCCAATTAGCATGTACTAGAAAAATAGGTAAATCTTCATTTGCTTGCCCTTTCAATTTAATTTGCTCCGACTCATGGGCCTTTTGAAGTATACAGCAATCTGGTTGCTAGAACTCTTGGTTCTTTTTTCCTTTTTAGGAAATGAAGTGTGATAATAGTAGCTCTTAAAAATACCTGTCATTTTCAAAGATTTCTCACATCAGATGCTTTTTGGATATTGGCACCTAATCATACATAGTTTACAATGATCAAAGTTAATGGCTACTGATTTTGTTTGCCTAATCAGCCATCAGCATTTGGTGGTGGGTAGCATTGGCCACCTAAGACAGTCAAAACAATTGAAGGGCCCCTGCACCTCACATCTAGTGGAAAGAGAAGTTAGTTGGAAATTTAATTTAAGTAATATTCCCCAGTTTTACCACTGATTAGCCATGTAACTTCGAGCAAGTCATTTACCATTTTTGGGTCCCAGTTTTCTCTTCTGCAAAATTAGGAGATTTGACTAGATGACTTCTAATTCTTCCAGCTTTAAGATTCTATGATTAATTTTTAAATTCTTCATGATTATCTGTAAGACAGATGGACACACTGCATTTGTTACAAAGAAAACTGTGGAACATGGTGCATGTGCAAATACAGAGAGTGATGATAAAGAACCTATTAGAAGTCTGTTGTTACATAACTAAAGATTTTTTTACATTGGTTCAGAAGAGCTATCCACATTAAACTATTGGGGTAAATTAACTACCTCTGCTGTCTGAGAGGGGAGAAGGCAACCTATGTAATTGGGCCCCACTCTGCTCTGGGTGCATGTCTTTTCAGTTGTCATTTCTGTCATTCAGGATCTCAGAATAGATTAGAGTTTTCAGAATTATGGAGTGAGTGCAAGACTCTTTGAGCCTGGAAGGAATGAAGAAATGGCTAAAATTATTGGATGTTTTCTAGTAGAAATAAAACTTCTTGTTTCAATGAAAAACAGAGCTGAAATTGAAAGCAACAAAAATGAAACTAACATTCACATCAACAGACAATGGATGTACTCTAGTGATTATTTGATATGTATGGGAACAAAGTAAAACTTGAGTTGGTATGTGTTGAATCTCAAAGTTATCAAGATCTGCCATTGTATATTGTTAGTTCTTTGTAGGCTCATGGCACAAATGAGTTGTATCATATTGCTTTCTGAATTTAGGTATATAAATTGAGAATTAATATTTCTATGGAAGTTAAAAGTATCATAATAGTGTCACTCATTTTGTTATGGACAATATAAATTATTTTCCCCAAAGTCCCGCAACTTAAAAAAAAGAATGAGAATGGTAGAAATAATTGTTTGAATTTTTAACAATTAAATTTAAATTTAATTGTCTTAAGTTTTTATTGTCCCAAATTTTTAAAAAGAGAAATGTCTCTTTTGAAGAAGAAATATATGCCTTATTTGAAGAGAAAACTTGTTGGAGTGGGAGAAACTCATACAAAAAACAAGAGTCAAAAAGAAACTGAAATACTGAAAATATGATACATTGTATTTGTCACTGGTTTTGATGGAAAGGAAAACCCCAGTGTTTGCTTTGACTATCTCAGCTACAGAAAGCATGAAACCGGGGGCAGAGCCAAGTTGGCGGCTAGAAAGCAGGGACTGGCATGAGCTCCCCACCAAGTCCCTCCAAAAACCTATAAAAAATGGCTCTGAACCAATTCTAGAACTGCAGAACCCACAAAGTGGCAGAGGGAAGCAGGGCTCCAGCCCAGGATAGCCTGGATGGTCTCTGGGTAAGGTCTGTCCTGCACGGAGCTGGGAGCTGAGGGGAGCGGAGCTGAGGGAGCAGAGTCCAGCGTGAGCAGTACAGACCAAGGAAAATCCGGAGCCGGGCAGAGCGTGCCTTAGCGTCCTGAATCAGTGAGCTGTGGCAGTTACCAGACCTCTCAACCCACAAACAGCAAAGACAACAGAGAAGGTTAATGGGAAAAGCTTTGGGGACTGAGTTTGCGGTTTAGCCACTGCCCCTTGGGCAGTGGAGGTGGGGCAGCTTTAGAACTACAGCTGCAGTTGCTTCTGGCCCCAGGCCCACCTGGTGGGAGGAATTAAGTGGTGGATCAGAGCAGGAGTACAGAGCCTGCTGAAGATCTAAGTTCAGTCCTGGTTGGGGGTTCTTGGGGAAGGAGGAGTACTGATGAGGCAGCGCATCTGCCCAAGCGTGGAACGTAGAACTCTTTAGTCTACAAGCAGTTATATCCTGCTGAAAAACTCAAGGGTCAAGTAAGTTGACTGGGAACATGGCCAGGCAGCAAAAACACACCCAGATTCAGTCTCAGATTCTGGAATCCTTCTTTGGGGACAAAGAAGACCAAAACATACAGTCAGAAGAAGTCAACAAAGTCATAGAGCCTACAACAAAAACTTCCAAGGAAAACATAAACTGTTCTTAGGCCATGGAAGAGCTCAAAAAGGATTTGGAAAAGCAAGTTAGAGAAGTAGAGGAAAAACTGGGAAGAGAAATGAGAAGGATGCTAGAAAACCATGAAAAACAAGTCAATGACTTGCTAAAGGAGACCCAAAAAATACTGAAAAATATACTGAAGAAAGCATGAAACCTAATAAATTGAGATGACATCTTAAAGAGTGTACATGCAGAATATGTTGACAAAACCAGTATTTTTCTGGATAAAATTAGGTGTTTTGGTAGGCAAAAATAAACTAAAAAATAAACTACGATGTCTGTATTGTAAAAAGGATCGCTTATTTCATTTAAATTTGTGTACAGAGTTACTAAGTGTAAAAAAAAAGTCTTCGCTGTTAGGAAAAAATAATACTACGTGCTCATGTTCACAATCTCTGAAATTCCTTTATCTGACCACAGTCAGTTGTCATTATACCTCTCTCTCTTCTTTGCAACCACAAACCCAGTTCTTCTCCCTCACTGTGGCCTCTAATCCCTCTACCCCTCAGTTTGTTTCCTAACTCATCACCCTGCACAGGCAGTGCTCTCCTTCCTCGTCTAGACCTGTTAGTGAAGCAGTTCAACTCTACTCTGTCCTCTTTTTTCTTAAAAAAAAAAACCAAAGCATTTCCCTTTCCCCCTCACCCTCAGAATGGACACATATTTTCTCCCCATATTTGAATGTAAGCACTTCATATTTGTTTATTCCTTTATCTTCATTTGTGTTTACCTTTTGGTGTCTTTTTTCATTCCTGGGTTTGAACATCAAAGTTTCTCCACAACTCTGGTCTTTTTATCAGAGATGCTTGGAAATCCTCTATTTTCTTAAAGGCCTTATAGGTTGGATTGAGACCCTCCTCTGTCCCTGGGGTCTGAGCCATTGTGCTGCAACTGGCTTTTGAACTTCCTCTTTTCTTGTTGTACTATCCAAGGCCTCCCTACGTGGGAACATCAGCCACTGTGCAGGTCCCCTTCTCACTCTGCCCTCGTTATGTGACCCACAACTGGATAGCGGGCAACAATGTTGCCAATTGGCACCTGTCTCTCCGTTGCAATTCCCAGTTATGGGTCCTGGGGGAGCCCTGCTTTAGTCTGGGACCTATTCTTGCCCTTTCTTCGCCCTGGCTGTTGAAGTGTTCTGCTTGAGGGATGCTCCTGCCACTAGCCAGTCCCTATCTGCCTATGCCATGCTTGGCTGGATAAATGACTCATTGTGACTTTTCCTGAATTTTCACATCAGGATTTGGTCTAGTGCATTTTCTACATCTGTTTGAAGGAATTTATGGGCTGGAGTCTACCTCAGTGCCTCCTGTCACTCCTACATCTTGGCTCTTTCCTACAGTATCCTACTTGAGTCCCTTCCCCTAGCCCTTTTATAGTAGTGCCAACCTTGGTCCACCACGTAGGGCACCCTCCCCCCTTTCTTTCTTCCTTCTCTCCAGGTGTTTGTTTACTCACAGGGCTCAGAAGAGATAGAACTCCATTCCTTCTGATGAGATGGAGTATCACCAGGCCTTTTATCTACTCTGCCACTGCCTTCTGTTGTCCTATATCTGCCTTGCCAACTGCCCCATCTTATAGCGCACTCTTCCTCTCTCAACTTATGTAATCCAGAGACCTTTAGGCTTTGCCATCTGCCCCTGCTACCTTACACCTTCTAGGCCTTTATGCCTGCCCTGTAGTTGAACTTTTTTAATGTCTTGTCTCCCTCTTTTAGAGAACAGAAACTGCCTTGATTTTTCTATTTTTATCCCTGTCATTAACAGAGTTCTTGACACATAATAAATGCTTATTAATTGTATTTTCATTCGTTCACTGTTTCCAGGAACTTTGTGCCAAAAAACAAGCTACCCATCACAATAATGTTATTATGATTATTCTTTGATGTAACAAAAAGAAAAATTGTAAATAATCTTATCAACAAAAATCTGTATTACATTATTTTATGTGCTTAAGATTGTTATAAAATTATAATAAATTAGGTTTGAGTAAAATACACACTAAGAAAACTATTTGCATAGATTGTCTTAGGAAAAATGTGGAAGCAGCAACAATTTTTTTCCTAAAAACAAAGGGCATTACTGTAAAATTTGGAAACTACTGGTATTACTTAAAGACTTATGGTTGGAGATAAAATTCTGACTTAAATGCTTGACATCAAAGACTTATTCTAAAGTAGGATCTTTGTGGGGGAAATAGCTGGAAAGAGAATAGGAACTAATTCTTGAATTTAGGAACTGTGGAGTTTAAAAAGTTTGATTAAAAAGTTACCTCTGGGTGGCACGGTGAGTAGAGCACGGGCCCCGGAGTCAGGAGGACCTGAGTTCAAATTTGACCTCAGACACTTGACACACTTCCTAGCTGTGTGACCTTGGGCAAGTCACTTAACCCCAATTGCCCTGCCTCCCCCCCCAAAAAAAACAGGGAAAATTTTTTTTAAAAAGTTACCTCCAATCTCTTGACTTGAGCATTCTGAAATTTGACTTGTCATCATGAGACTAACAACACACAATGACTAGAAAACTTAGGTTTGGGACTTACTCTTCTTGCTCTAAAGACTGGCTTGGTCCTGGGAGTTTCATTCTGTGTTCTAGTCTGAGCAGGGGTGTTTTAGCTTAGTTCATTCCAAACTGAATAGTCTTTACTTCTTTAGTGAAGTTCTTTCCTGAAACTTAGATCTCTGGGACCACCAAACTAAGTGTCAGGGATCTTTTGGGACAAGAGCAGAAGAATCCAAGTTGTGAAGAATATAGGCAGCTCTTCAGAAAGGCCTAAATAATACTGCACATTTTTCATTTTCTTAGGTGCAAGGACAGGATCGTAATTATTGTTGTGGCCTAGACTGGGCATCTTCTTTGTGTCTAGTAACCAATTAATATGAGCTCTTGATTAGTGTACTGATTAAATAGTAGGGAACGAACTAAGAGAAGTGTTATTCCATCCTTGGCTCTTAATTAGCATTACCAGGGGTAGCAAATCCCAAATTCTTTGCAAGCCAATAACAGATACAAACATAATGATCTCTACTTTCCTCTGTTTTTTCATAATCAGTGAAGTTATTTATTTTGCTTGTATATATCTTGCATATATTTATATCTATATATGTTGTTTTCCCTGAATAGAATGTCAGCTTCTTGAGGGTGAGAACCATGATTTTCATCTGTGTGTGCACATAGTGCCAGGCACAAAGTAGGAACTTAATTAATGCTTGTTGATTGATTGTTTTACAATTTTGGAGAAAAATTCTTAAAAATGTGTAGAAGCATTTATGTTAAGATTTTTTTGGATTAGAATTATTAGCATCTATTTAGAAGTTCTTTAATTATGCCACATAAAAGATTTACCCTATTATCAATCTGTCCCCTCTCTTGCAGAGGCTATAGTTTCTAATTCTGAAAGCTCATTTGGTGTAACTTTTGTATGTAGTGCCAGAGTTAGTTATTTGTAGAACATATTTGGTAAAGGTGGATACAAACATATTCCCCCTTCCCCTAAACAACATTGTTGAAAATTTATTAAGCCATCTCCTTAGTTTATAATCTTAACTTTATAATCTTTAAAATAATCTTGTTTGAAATTACAATAAGCAGAAAATTTCTCTTATTTGAATATTGATAGTAAATCAGTTTTTTTGTATTGAATCATATGATTTATTTCCTAATGTATTTACATGTATTGACAGAATCTAAGTACTGAAAGTCTTTATGAAATTATTCTTGGTTAGTTACATTCCACAATCAGCGTTCCTTTTATATCAGTTAAAGAATCTTTTGGTGTTAATTTCTTTTTGTTGGAGTATACCAGTGATTTCAATGGTATAGAGAACTCTTGGTAAAGCTGTTTTGTACACTGTTGCAAATTGGCAACTGCTTTGAATTTATAGTTTTAAAGAGCTGCCTGGGGCACTAGGAAGTTGTGATTTGCCCAGGATTACATAGCCTCTGTTTGTCAGACTCAGGACTTGAATCCAGGTCTTCATGACTGAGGCCATTTCTTCATGCACTAAACCATAATCCTTCATAACTTAGTGTTAATTATAAGATTGAGATGTTGGAAGTAGAAGGGATTTCAGAAGTCATCTGATCTAACTCTCTCATTTTACAGATGAAAATATCAAGGCTGAGAAAGGTTAAAATGACTTGTTAAAGGCCACAAGTTAGTTACGTTGTAGAAACTGTAGAATTGGTTGCCCTTGGGTAAAGCATTTATTTCTTTATCTCGTTGACATTGGCTATGAAAGTCTTCAGGAAGTTGTAGAATTTTTATGGCTTGGAGATATCCCAGTTGGTCAGGATGTTTTAAAGTTTAGGAGATTAACTTGTAGATTCGTAGATCAAACAACTACAAAAGGGCTTATTATCTTTTGGAATATACATTAATTATATTCTTAGAAGCTAACAGTGCATAGTTGTATATAAGGCTAATTAATATGGGTGTTCTAGCTTCTGGGATGTTTGAACTGCTGATGTTTTGCATGTCAGTTATACTAATAAGCAACAAAAGAAGTGTATTTATTGACAATCTCTTAGGGAACCAATAGCCACTGGTACATATAACATTAGGAGGCAGCTCAGTGGATAGAGTGCTGGCCCTGGAGTCAGGAAGACCTGAGTTCAAATCCAGCCTCAAACACTTGTGTGCCCTTGGGCAAGTCACTTAATCTCCGTTTCCTTTAATCCACTGGAGAAGGAAATGACAAATCACTCCAGTATCTTTGCCAGGAAAACCCAATGGACCATACTGTCCATGGTGTCACATAAAATTGGACATGAATAAATGACTGAATAACAGCACCACATATAACATTGGTTATGACTCAGAGTTATCTGTCTTGTCATTCTGTATTATGCTTGATTTATGAACTTGGTAGGTAGTTAAAGAGTCTCTGTCATATATTTCTAATGTTTATTACTTGATATGGAATGGTTAGGATTGTTAGTTGTTTAAAATTTTTGGTATTTGGTGAAATAACATGTAATTGTTTTTTTTTTTTTGCAGGTTTTTATTCACAATCCTCATGCACGTAGCCAGCGCTTACACACATCTTGTCTTCTCCAGAGCCCCCTTGATGCAGATGTTTCCCTTCTCAACATTAACCAGGCAGTCAGTTGTCTTACAGCAGGAGTACTGAACCCTGAACTAGGATATGATTGTCTTCTTGTGGGAACCCAGACTAATCTTTTGGCCTATGATGTTTACAACAACTCAGATTTATTTTACAGAGAGGCAAGTAGTTTATAATAGTTAATTCCCATTACCTGTTTGTGCATATCACTTTTTATAAACCATAGAGAGACTGACAAAAATCTCATTTGTTGAACCCATTCTCACTTTCATAATCATGTGAATAATGAAAGCAGAAGATACACTGACGGCAGTGAAAATGACAGCTCACACTCAAGAAAGTGAGGGAGGAAACAATAAAAGTGTAAAAAGTAGGCACAAGAACTCAAAAAACTCATAGTTCTCAAATGTTAGGGCTAGCAGTCCTATAGACCTCAATGGGCCATGGGGAGCATCTCAGTAGTATTTTGATGCCTTGTTACTTTAAGGATTCTTGATGTCATCAGTGTGAATACTCCTTTCACCTACCAGGTACTGACCTTCCTCCATGCCTTACTAGATAGTATTCATGAGTTGCTATGTTTGATAAATTAATCACCCTGAGACAAATTTGGTGATGATCTCCCAACTTAGCTAGGATGTGTGAGCTCAGTGTGAGCTTGGATAACAGGCATAGCCAGTTTGGTTTTACCGGAGCATGTTCTATGTTGGCAGAATGTTCTAGAACCCAGGATCACTTTCATATATTTTCACAATGAAGTATTGAAAGAGGACTTGAGTGGATGCTTGTTGTAATATAAGAATTAAAGACCCTGATATGTCAAGAAAAGGTTAAATTCTGTTCAGTGTACTATGTTTAAAAAGGCAGGTTTATGCATAATACATTTTAGAAAAATTTCCATCCAAAATGGTTAAAAAATTTTAATGAGTAAAAGGATAAAGTCAGCCATCTAGAATGATTTATTTTCCAGGGGGTTCTGATGGCCAAGATTTTACTGTAGTAACCTGTTAACAAAGCTAAGATAATAGAGGACTAAGTTTAATCCTGGTGCTATCTTAGGCTTGAGTAAGCCACTTATTTTCTCTGTCCTGGATTTCCTTATTGGTAATCTTGATCTACATTTAATGCTATGAACTGCTATTTATTAATGATTATTAGATAATTTGGGGGCTATAGGTACAAAAAAATTCATATTTAAATGTAGATGCCTCATTAAATGAGAGTCATTTTTCTTTTTCTTTAGGTTACAGATGGGGCAAATGCAATAGTACTTGGGACACTGGGAGATATTCCATCACCTCTTGCGATTATTGGTGGAAATTGTGCTCTTCAGGGCTTTGATTATGAAGGAAATGATCTATTTTGGACGGTATGAAGTTAAAAAAGTTCAGTTTGTGTGCCTATAAGAATTTTTAATTTTGGTAAATAGTTGTCTTCCCTATGATGTTCTTTAAATATTTCATGATTTGTTGAGCTCGTTGGTGTACACCTATAATCCCAGCTACCAGAGAGGCTGAGGCTAGGGAATATTTGGGGCTCAGGAATTCTGAGTTGCAATGTGCTAAAGCAATCGAGTGTCTACACCAAGGCCAGCATCAGTATGGTGAGTTCTTGTGAGTGTGGCAACTGGCATCTCTGGCCAAAACTCCTATGCCGCCCGTCAGTTATAGAATTGGAGCTGTGAACAGCCCCTACACTTTTAGCATGAGGGAGGCAATAGGGAGAACTAGTTTTTATATATGTATATATGTATAATTATTCCTGTATCTACATACCCACACATATATAGTGTGTATATATGTGTGTATATATACGCATTACTATCTGTCTCTCTATCCATCTCTCTATCTCTCTGTCTATTGTGTGATTTGGTAATAAAAACACTAGGCCTAAGACAGAAGCTTGAATTTTACTCCTGCCTCTGCTCAGACCATTGACAACCTGTGTGGCCATAGGCAAATCAACTTATTATCTCTGAGCCTCAATTTCTTCATCTGCAAAATGCTGCTAACAGTACTTGTATTGCCTACCTTGTGGGGTAGCTATGAAAATAAAGTGAGCTAATATACAGGAAATATTTTCTAAACCTTAACATTTTACTAAAAATATCAGTTGCTACCATTGTTGTATGTATTGTAATTGACCTGTTGAGTGACTCAAATCTGATTACAATTATATTTGTTGTTCTCTGCATGGAAAGAGTTTAACTAGTACCCTATGGTTCTTTATTAAATCCTCTTTATTTCTCCATATGGCAAAAGTAGATGCACTAAATGGGACAAGAGGGAACTTTAATGATTCTTATTTTTATTTTAAAACCAAATATTGGTTTTATTTTAGGTTACTGGAGACAATGTTCATTCCTTAGCATTGTGCGACTTTGATGGTGATGGGAAGAAAGAGGTATGTGGGAGAAGAGATTCTTCTGTGTATCCAGCCGAAAAATGTTCTTGTTACAGTGATATTAATGTTGAGAGATGTGTTATATTTCTAATTTTTTGTTACCCTGTTAATAGGTAGTAGGCCCCATTTGACCTTCTTCCCTATTCTGATCAATTAGATGACTCATTTGTGTACCTGCTTTTTAGATTTGGGTAATGTTTTGAAATACAGGATTAATATCTAGAGTCTAAAATAATTAAATGAACCCCAATCACAGGGCTTCATAATGTGCTTCTGATGCCTTAGAAACCAAATTAGTGGGTATTCTTAGTTTTGACCAACTTTCAGTTTTACTTTAAATCTTTTGTCTGTCAGAGGTTTGAGAAAAAAAAGAATTAAGATGTATTGGGAGCCTGTTAAGTCATGCATGTGTAGAAGAGCACCTTAATGCTTGAATAATGACCCTTCAACTTGTGCATGGATGGTGACTTCTGGCTTTGGACACAATGATCCCATCTATAGGGAGCTGCTGACAAATGAAAGGAGCTGGCCGGGGGATGTTTTGGGGTGCCTATTATGAGCATGCACCTCGTCTTTCCTTATTCTCCACTTGATAGGATAGCTAGGTGGGCTCTTCTAATCCCGATTATGTTTAAGGCCTGGAATTAGAGATAAAGGTGTTTTGCCTCAGATAGTGTGTATGTGTGTATCTTAGATGGAAGGAATGCCCTACAAAGTGCTATCACAATTTTATTGTGTATCTGCTGTAACCTTTACCTGTTCACTGGAAGAATTGAGTAAACATGTTCTTTTTATTTTAGCTTCTTGTTGGGTCTGAGGATTTTGACATCAGGGTTTTTAAAGAAGATGAGATTGTGGCAGAAATGGCAGAAACGGAGGTAAGAGAGAACCTAAAAACGGGTCAGTGTTGTTTTAGAATTAGCCTTTAACAGATAGGCATAGCAAAGTCTGTTATGGTTTTAGGATGAGCTTTGCTTTTCATTACAGAGAAACAGTGATGTAAGAAACCTAATTAAATTGTATGCTTTATAGATGAAGTAAAGCAGGAACAGGGAGCGTACCTGAACAAATGTTCAGGATTTCTTCTGTGTTTGGGGTAATATGATAATGAAACTCTGGACAAGTCACTTGACCTCACTGTGCCTCAATTTCCTGATTTATACAATGAGGGGGTTAAACTTGATGAGTTTTAAAGTCCCTGTTACTTCTAAACATATGAGTCTGGATTTTATGTTTGTTTGTTTTGAGTCTGTAGATTTTAATGTAAGATTCTGGGAAAAGTGAGACCTAATTTGTTAAAATGTAGAATTCGTAGAAATGTTGGTCTGCATGGCCATTTCCCCTCTCTTTTAGTAAGGTTTATTGCTAGTCAGTTGTTAGCATTTCCCACTCAGAAGAGTCATAATTCATTTGGCAGATGAGCAGCGTTAAGAATTGCCAGAGAGGCTTTTTTTCTCATTCAGCTGGCCAAGATGCCAAAAGGGAAGAAGGCCAAGGGGAAGAAGGTGGCTCCGGCCCCTGCCATGGTAAAGAAGCAGGAGGCCAAGAAAGTGGTCAATCCTTTGTTTGAGAAGCGGCCCAAGAACTTTGGCATTGGTCAGGACATCCAGGCCAAAAGGGACCTTACTCGATTTGTCAGATGGCTTCGGTACATCAGACTGAAGCGTCAAAGGTCTATCCTTTACGAGCATTTGAAAGTTCCACCAGCAATTAACCAGTTCACCCAGGCTTTGGATCGTCAGACAGCTACTCAACTGCTGAAACTGGCTCATAAGTATAGACCCAAGACAAAGCAAGATAAGAAACAAAGGCTTCTGGCTCGAGCTGAACAAAAGGCTGCAGGCAAAGGAGATCTCCCCACTAAGAGACCACCTGTCCTGAGAGCAGGTGTTAACACTGTTACTACCCTGGTAGAAAACAAGAAAGCACAGTTGGTAGTGATTGCACATGACGTGGACCCCATTGAGCTAGTGGTCTTCCTACCTGCCTTGTGCCGAAAAATGGGGGTTCCTTACTGTATTATCAAAGGTAAAGCCAGACTGGGTCACTTAGTTCACAGAAAGACCTGCGCAAGCATTGCCTTCACACAGGTTAATCCTGAAGTTAAGGGAGCCCTGGCTAAGCTGGCAGAAGCCATCAAAACCAATTACAATGACAGATAGGTTGAGATCCGTCGTCACTGGGGTGGCAATGTTCTGGGTCCAAAATCGGTGGCTCGTATTGCCAAGCTGGAAAAGGCAAAAGCTAAGGAACTTGCAACCAAATTGAGTTAAATATATATTTGATTTTTCCCTACATAAAAATAAAAATTTAAAGAATTGCCAGAGAGTACACCAAGCTAAGTAATTCTACTATCTGACATTAGTGCTCTATGTTCAGAGTTAAGTGAAGTGGGTGGTTTAGCAAAATGATGTAGGTGGAAAGGAAGTTATATAATGTAAAAAATAAATCATGTAGTTGATTTCTTTATTTTTACATCAGAGTTAGAATTAGAAAGCAAAACTTCAGGATCATATGATTAAGTTTAAAGTTTTAACTTAAAGGGATGATTCAACTTAGCTCTAAAAGATATTATCTTTTTATGGATGATTTCTTTGCAGTTATATATGTACATGATATATGCATATTGAATATAATTGTAGACATGTACATTTTGTTTCTCACTTTAAAGAGCATTTCAGTACATTTTTAAAAAATGAAATAACTACGTGTAGTGTCTGTCACATGCATAAAAGTTAGATTTTAAAATTTGAGATTGCCATAAGGTATCCTTTATTAATTATGGATTATTAGAAGTCAGTAGGTTAGAAGAATCTTTGAGTATGTATAATGTATTGTCCTTATTGTAAATCTTGCTACATATGCGTTTAGTTAGCACTTCCTTTTTAATTTCATAGTTTTCACTTCATAATTTGCCAAAACTTTTGCTGCTTTCTATCGCTATAAGGACAAAATTTTGTAAAACTAGATTTAAATCTGATCAGCTACTTTTGAAGTAGAAATACACTAGGAATGTATATTCAAGTCCAATTTTAAAAGAAATCTAGAAAAATATGCAATTTTGTGTCTTTGTTTTGTATTAAATAGAATTTCAGCGACAAATGCGATATGTTTCTTTTGTTATGCTTTTTATAGACAGTTACTTCTCTTTGTCCAATGTATGGCAGTCGTTTTGGATATGCTCTTTCTAACGGCACAGTTGGTGTTTATGACAAAACAGCGCGATATTGGAGAATTAAAGTTAGTATGATTCAACCTCTTATGTTCTTCAACTTTGTACTTTCTATTGAGAGAGCTTCACTAATTGTTTCTTTCTTTTCTTTAGTCTAAGAATCATGCAGTGAGCATTCATGCATTTGACCTTAACTCTGATGGAGTATGTGAACTAATCACTGGTTGGTCTAATGGAAAAGTAAGTTTAAATAGAATTTATTTAGTATAATTTCCCAAGACTTATTGGGATAAGAAGTAGAACACACAGCACCTTCATCATGACTTGAATGGCATGCTGTTTCAAGTTTAGCTGAATGGGGACCTTGAGCAAATTGGCTGAATGAGAGGTGATATCTAAGCCCAGCTCCACACCTTCATCTTAAAATAGCAGGAAGGGCACCAAATCTGAAATAACAACAAATAGTAAGAAAGCATAGAAAGAAAATTATCTGAAGAATGGCATGACAGAAGAAACAAAAATGAGTTGACATTTGAGAACAGGTTCCAAGACAATGCATAAATAAGAAATCAATTTGAAAATTCCTAAAGAAAGGGGAAGTACTATAGCAGCTATTGTGAGGACAAAATGATAGGTAAAAATGACAAGAATCTCTAAAATGTTTCAGAAGAACAAAAAGAGAATAAAAGAAAGATGGAAATTAAGATAAATAGACATCTCAAAGAAATAAAAAAAAGTAACAAATGAGTAGGTAATTTAGAGCAGAACTGTCAAACTCATGGCCAGGGTGCAGCTGGCAGAACTCCCTAGTACACTGAACTAGAGTAAAATGTAATTGGGAAATTCTTAACCAAATAAATTAAAATACAATGAAACATAGATAAACATTACTTTATGGTTTTCTAAGTCCATATCCACAGGAATCCCTTTCTATATGAGTTTGATATCACTCATTTAGAGCAAACAATGGAGAATCTTCCCCAGATATTAAGTAAACTTCAAAAGAGATTGGCACATTTGGAATTAAAAAAATGCAAAGATGGAAGTAAAATGGACAGAACAAAATTAAAAGGACACATGAGATATTTATATGTCAAGGAAACTGACACTGACCTTGAAGTCAGAATATATAGAGAATCTAAGGATTCAATTCAATTTAGTTTAATTCAACAAGCATTTATTAAACACAATGCAACAGGCATAGGGTAGGCTTTGGGAATACAAAGACAAAAATGAAACAATACTTGACCTCAAGGAGCTTACGTTCTGCCTAGGGGAGGGAGAAGAATATACACAGAAAATTAAATAAAATATGAACAAAGCAACTCCCTTGAAGGGGTGGGGAGAGAGAATCAGGGTAGCCTTCCTACAACAAGTAGATCATAGGTCTTCAAGAAAAACAAGATGAAATAAAAAGCCTAAATACTATATTTCAGTAAATCACAAAAAAACTGCCTAGAAATATTAAAAACAGAGGTCAAAGGCTAGATTGATAGAATCTCCAAGACAGTAACAAAAAGAAACGTTAAGTTTAATCCGCCAATAAACATCACTAAGTTTTAGAACCTCAGCATCAAATAACAAATATTACAGATATCTGGGAAAAAGACTTTCTTATACCTATGAAAAAGAGTATGAATTGCTCAAGACTCTTCCTTGTTTATGAGAAATGAAAGGAAAAGTTGAAATGTGATATTCTGAAAGCAAAGATTAGCCTAGCCTACCAAAACAATAAACTCTTAAAAGTTAAACTGATTGATTGATCATTCTTCAGCCCCTTTTGAATCTTGACTCACAAACATAGAGTAAGAATTTTAAAAATTAACTGATTTTTTGGTTTATATATCACATTTATTTCTGAATATATCCTTTCCCTTAGTCCTTTACCCACCCGGTCATTCTTTTCTTTGTGAAAGAACAATTTTTTTAAAGGAAAAAAAAACAATTTAGCAAAAGTAACCGATACATCCACCTCAAGACTAAGAAACTAAATCATTGCTTATATGCTTCTAGGGCTCAAGTAGGCTATTAAAAAAAACTCAAACCTTGTTTGATTTCTATTGAGAAGTCAAAATAAGAGTGTCTATGGGCATACTCTTTTTTCAAAAGGAGTAAAAGTAACTAGGAGGATGAAAGGGGAAAGAACTGAATTCATCTTTCTCAGTCCCTCATTAACAAAGTAACCTTTTTTAGAGTGGGTATGTTCAGAGGAAAGTTTTTCAGGCAATTTTATTGCCTGAAATGGTTGCGGAAAGGATCTGAAAACTGTGTCCTGGCTGCTGGCATTGGAAGAGATAAAAGAGAATAATAGGGAGGCAGGACCTGGTGGAGCAAGCAGGAGTTGGTGAAGCAGCAGGACTTTATTCCCCCTATGGTGAGAGAAGTTTAGTGGCACATTATAGTATGTTTCCCAGAGATGGTGTGTGGGAGTATGGGGGGGGGAATCGAGTGGGTTTCATCAAGAGACAATGGGTTACTTGATGGAAGGTGAGCTTCTTAGGACCATTTCTGACCCCAAAGGTGGGAGAGTTTGGGTCCCTTAGAATGCTTGGCATAAAGCGGAAGTGGGCAGAGGAAAATAGGTCCATAGGGATAATATATTGGTTTCAAGATGGTCATGTAGTGAGTGGGAAGAATGTCGGAAAACTCTGTAATCATATTCTGATAGATTAGCTAGAGAGTAAGTTTTTATGTTCCAGGTGGTCCATGTTGTTTTTATGGTGCCAATTTTAAATAGATTTTATTCTGTAGGATAAGAATTGCATTTCCAGTTGTTTAGAGTACTGATAAAGTACAATGTTGTTCATCTCTCTTCCTCTGCACAATTCAGGTATTCAGAATGCCCAGATTTACACAGTAGCTTAAATGTTACTTTTAAACTGCTACTGCCTTGGCCACAAATTTGAGTCCTTCAATTTTTGGGAAGCTGTGTGGAATGCTCTTTCTTCTGGTGTGTTTAGTAGACCTCTTCAATGGTGAGTCCAGAAGAAGTACCTCCAGATGGGGCTGCTTCACCCCTTGGGAGCCCACCAGGCATGCCTCTGGCAAGCCCTCTGCACTCTGATACAGCTTAGTAATGATGGTGTTGCAGACCTTCTCCAATTCTTTCTGCTGATGCTGAAATTCTGCCTTCTCAGCAGTTTGGTTTTTATCCAGCCAGCTGATTATTTCATTACATTTGTCAAGGATCTTCTGTTTGTCTTCTTCACCAATTTTGCCTTGCAGTTTTTCATCCTCTATGTTGGCCTTCATGTTGAAAGCATAAGATTCAAGAGAATTCTTGGAGGACACCTTGTCTCTCTGCTTTTCATCTTCAGCCTTGTATTTCTCAGCCTCTTGGACCATATGCTCAATGTCTTCTTTGCTCAGACGTCCCTTGTCATTGGTGATGGTGATCTTGTTCTCCTTGCCTGTGCTCTTATCCGCAGCAGAAACATTGAGGATGCCATTTGCATCAATGTCAAATGTTACTTCAATCTGAGGAACACCCCGGGTGCTAGAGGAATTCCTGTGAGCTCCAATTTGCCAAGCAGGTTGTTATCCTTTGTCATTGCTCTCTTGCCTTCATAAACCTGAATAAACACACCAGGCTGGTTGTCTGAATAGGTGGTAATGGTCTGTGTGCTGGTGGGGATGGTGGTATTACGTTTGATCCAAACAGTAATAACTCCACCAGCAGTTTCAATTTCCAAGCGAAAGAGGAGTGACACCCAACAGCAGCAAGTCCTGCACATTCTCAGATTTATCTCCAGACAAAATGGCAGCCTGGACAGCTGCACCATAAGCAACAGCCTTATCAGGATTGATACTCTTGTTGAGTTCCTTGCCATTGAAGAAATCTTGCAGAAGCTTCTGGATGTTGGGGATTTGACTAGAACCACCCACCACGACAATGTCATGAATTTATCTAGCTTGGCGTCTCTTAAGGCCTTTTCCACAGGGTTCAGTGTGCCACGGAAGAGATCAGCATTCAGCTCTTTGAAGTGGGCTCAAGTGATTGATGTATAGAAGTTGATACCTTCGTAGAAGGAGTCAATCTCAATACTGGCCTGAGTAGTGGAAGAGAGGGTATGCTTAGCATGTTCACAAGCAGTACAAAGATGGTGAACGGCACTCTTGTTCTCACTGATGTCCTTCTTGTGTTTTCGCTTGAACTCGGCAATAAAATGGTTGACCATTCTGTCGTCAAAGTCCTCTCCACCCAAGTGGGTGTCCCCAGCTGTGGACTTGACCTCAAAGATGCCATCTTCAATGGTAAGAATGGAGACATCGAAAGTACCACCTCCAAGGGTCAAAGATCAACATATTTCTCTCGGCACCAACCTTTTTGTCTAAGCCATAAGCGATAGCAGCAGCAGTTGGCTCATTGATGATTCGGAGCACATTGAGACCAGTGATGGTTCCAGCACCTTTGGTGGCCTGATGTTGGGAATCATTGAAATAGGCTGGTACTGTGACCATGACATTTGTGACAGTCTTCCCAAGGTAAGCTTCACCAATTTCTTTCATCTTGGTCAAGACCATAAAAGATACTTTTTCTGAGTAGAAACTTTTGGTCTTCACTTTGTACTCCACTTGGACCTTAGGCCTACCTGCATCATTTACCACCATAAAAGGCCAATGCTTCATGTCTGACTGTACATGTGCATCATCAAATCTGTGGCCAATCAGATGTTTGGCATCAAAAACTGTATTGGTGGGGTTCGTTGCAACTTGATTCTTTGCAGCGTCACTGATTACACGTTCTGTGGTGGTGAAGGTGATGTAGCTTGGGGTGGTCTTATTTCTTTGGTCATTAGCAATGATCTCCACTTTCCTGTGTTGGAAGACTCCCACACAGGAGTAAGTGGTGCCAAGATCAATGCCAAGGTCGTAGGTGACCACTGTGGAGAAAGAAAATTTACAAGTTCCTAGAAATATCTCTGAAAATAGCTGCACAAAACCTCTGAAGCTTGGGACAGTACACTGGAAGCAGAGTCCTACCTTAACAAAAAGCTAAAAAGTCAAGTAATTGGCTGGGAAAATGAGCAAATAGCAGAAAAAAATCAGACTATAGAATTTTACTTTGGTAACAAAGAAGATCAAAACATACAACCAGAAGACAACAAAGTCAAAGCTCCTACATTCATAGCCTCCAAGAAAAAGATGAATTGGTCCCAGGCCATGGAAGAACTCAAAAAGGATTTTGAAAATCAAGAGAAGTAGAGAAAAAATTGGAAAGAGAAATGAGAGTGATGTAAGAAAATCATGAAAAACGAGTCAACAGCTTGCTAAAGGAGACCCCCCAAAATACTGAAGAAAATAACACCTTAAAAATAGGCTAACTCACATGGCAGAAGAGGTCTAAAAGCCAATGAGGTGAAGAATGCCTTAAAAAGCAGAATTGGCCAAATGGAAAAAGAGGTCCAAAAGCTCACTGAAGAAAATAATTCCTTAAAAATTAGAATAGAGCAAATGGAAGCTAATAACTTTATGAGAAATCAAGAAATCATAAAACAAAACCAAAAGAATGAAAAAAAATAGAAGACAATGTGAAATATCTCATTGGGAAAACCACAGGCCTGGAAAATAGATCCAGGAGAGATAATTTAAAAATTATTGGACTGCCTGAAATCCATAATCAAAAAAAGAGCCTAGACACCATCTTTCAAGAAATTTTCAAGGAAAACTGCCCTGATATTCTAGAACCAGAGGGTAAAATAGAAATTGAACGTATCTACTAATCACCTCTTGAAAGAGTTTCCAAAAGGAAAACTCCTAGGAATATTGTAACCAATACAGAGTTCCCAGGCCAAGGAGAATGTATTGCAAGCAGCCAGAAGGAAACAATTCAGTACTGTGGAAACATAATCAGGATAACACAAGATCTAGCAGCTTCTACATTAAGGGATGGAAGGATTTGGAATATGATATTCTAGGGGTCAAAGGAGCTAGGATTAAAACCAAGAATCACCTACTCAGCAAAATGAGTATAATATTTCAGGGGAAAAAATGGATATTCAATGAAATAGAGGACTTTCAAGCATTCTTGATGGAAAGACCAGAGCTGAATAGAAAATTTGACTTTCAAAATACAATACACAAGAGAAACATGAAAAGGTAAACAGGAAAGAAAAATTATATGGGACTCATTAAAATTAAACTGTTTGGGGAATATTATATATACATACACACACAGAGGGCAGAGGGTGAATTGAATATGCAAGAATAAATAAAAAATAAAATTAAGGGGTGAGAGAGGAATATATACTGGGGTAAATTATCTCACATAAAAGAGGCAAGAAAGAGCTTTTACAAGGGAGGGGAAGAGGGGGAAGGTGAAAGGGAATGAGTGAACCTTATTCTCATCAGATTTGGCTTAAGGAGGGAATAACATACACACTTTTTAGGGTATGGAAATCTATTTTACCCTACAGGAAAATGAGGAAGGAGATGGGGGGGGGGTGATAGAAGGGAGGGCAAATGGGAGGAGGGGATAATCAGAAGCAAACACTTCTGAGGAGGGACAGCATCAAAGGAGAGAACAGAATAAATGCGGGGCAGGATAGAATGGAGGGAAATACAGTCTTTCAGAATATGACTGTTAATGGAAGTGTTTTGCATTACTATACATGCATAACCTGTATCGAATTGCTTGCCTTCTCAACGAGAGTGGGTGGGGAGGGATGAAGGGAGAGAATGTGGAACTCAAAGTTTTTAAAACGAATGTTAGAAATTGCTTTTATATGAAACTGGGAAATAAGATAAACAGGCAATGGGGTATAAAAATCTATCTTGCCCTACAGGAAAATAGAAGGGAAGGGGATAAGAGAAAGAGGGAGATGATAGAAGGGAGGGCAGATCGGAGGACAGGGAATAAGAAGGTATGCCATCTTGGGGTAGGGGGAAGGGGAGAGATGGGGAGAAAATTTGGAACTCAGAATCTTGTGGAAGTGAATGTTGAAAACTAAAAATAAATTAATAAAGAGCAAAAAAAATGAAGCTTTATTCTTGGAGGGGCTGCAGGAAGCCACTTAGGTTAATATACTGCTGTTGGAGCTATAAATTGGTCCAGATATCTGTACCCTTTAACTTAGCAATTCCTCTGCTGTACATAAACCCCAAGGAAGTCAAAGACAGAAGAAGGAGCCCCCATATACACCAGAGTATTCATTGCAGCACTTTTTTTGTATGGTTAGAAAGAACTGTAAACTGTAGGTGTTTATCCATGGGGGGATGGTTAGACAAATTATGGCATATGAATGTAATGGGTTGTTATTCAATCATTCAATTGTGTCTGACTCTATGTGACCCTATGCAACTTATGCATGGTGGCAAAGATACTTAAGTGGTTTGTCATTTCCTTCTCCAGTCTCTCCATTTTACAGATGAGGAGCTGAGGCAAATAGGGGTTAAATGACTTGCCCAAGGTCACACAGCTAGTGTCAAACTTGAACTTAGATCTTCCTGACTCGAGGCCCAGTGCTCTATCCACTGCACCACACTGCACTACAAAAATGATAAACATGAAGACTTCAGAGAAACATAGAAACATGAGCTGATACAAAGTGAGTAGAACCAGTGAAATACTAGATAATAATGACTATAATGTGAATGGAAAGAAAAAAGAAAACCTAAACAGAACACTGTGTAATTATATTTGACCAAACTTGACCTTGGAGAAGAGGAAATGAATTGCCTTAGTGGTATAGTGGAAAGAATGCCATATTTGGAGTGAGGGGACCTGGGTTCAAATTCTGACTCTGCTATTTACTGTATGTTTGTCCTTGGCAACCCCTTTGGGTCTCACTTTCCTCATCTGCAAAAT
The DNA here is from genome assembly GCA_028646595.1 of Phalanger gymnotis. Taxonomy (NCBI): domain Eukaryota; kingdom Metazoa; phylum Chordata; class Mammalia; order Diprotodontia; family Phalangeridae; genus Phalanger; species Phalanger gymnotis. Next base: position 115,138,041 of record CM053625.1, on the reverse strand, counting down.
GCAGGTCTAGGGCAGATGATCTCTAACATACCTTTTAGCTTATAATCTGTGATCTGTGATTTTCCTTTATTGTGGAGTTGGGGCACTGTGAGTATGGAATATGTCATTTGCTGGAGAATGCAGTTGATCTTGGAGAATTGTTCTTTTGTCTTTTTTTCTTTGTTACAAAGGAAAGCTTGCCAGGGAATGGGATGGGGAATGTGCTTGGAAATTAACGTGACATAAAAAACAAATGACATCAGCAAAAAAACCTATTAGTTTAAAAAGAACTTTTAAAAATGAAGCTGGATGTTCTTGTCAAAGTATTTCTTTCCTCTGAAATAAGCACTAACGAGTGACTGAATTAGAAACTGTGTCCACCTGGGTACTTTCTACACCATCCCTACCTACTAGCCTTTCAATTTATTACTTTGAAATCAAATCATATTATTCTTTTGCATGCTTCCTAGAAATACAGAATTAATGGGAAAAAAATCTGTTATAGTAAATAAAAATAGAGTATATTAAATAAAGCTGAAATGGGCAAGTCATTTTCCCTCCCTAAGTTTCAGTTTCCTTGTTTGTAACATTGTGGTGCAGAGGAGAAATGAAGGTTAAAGGTGATCCTTAAGTCTTTTCTCCCCACTAACATTCGATAATTATGGATTTTTCTAAATATAATTTAAAAATCAATGTCTTTTGCTTTTTACTCCAAGCCAAAGTTAGCCTCCAATATGTTGATAAGCTAGAGTGGTAGCTGCATAGAAACACCTAAAGTAGCTGCCAAGTGTCCGTGGACACCATTTACTAGTTAGTGTCTTCTCACTCAGGGCCAGCTCTCCCGAGAATAATGAGCTCTTTTTTTTAGCTTTTTCTTCCTGCAGTTTCCTTTATTTTAGACCAGTAGCTTCTGTCGGGGCAGACATGGTCATATCTGCCCTGCCAGAGGCTATAAATATGGACCCCCTCCTCTAGTTGCTTCACCTTTGATTACATAAGAATTTTTTGAATTGAAACCATGCATTCCTCACTGGGAGAGTGTTTCTATGTTTGATGCAGTGGTTAGACCTAAATGAGAAAGGCACAGTTGTTGGATCTGTCAAAGACCAGTAGTGATATCAGAGATGGTGAAGTAAAGCTTTGGACAAGGAAAGGAAATGGACTGGGCCTATTTCAAGGGATATCCTTATACACTGTTATCTCTGTACAAGACAGTTCACATTCTCCTCACACAGTGCACCATCTTCAAGGTACACACTTGCATTATCCTATATTGTTAACATGTTTGAACACAGCATTCCATAGAAGTGGTATTTGCTGTTGGTGGGTGGTATAAAGTTCCTGGCATATTTTATTCTTTGGTTACAATGTTCTCCTCCAAAATCCCACGCACTGCTTCTGAGCAGTATTAGAGTACTGTCTTGGTGATTTGTGATTGTATTGATTGATCTGATATCCTACTATCTAGGTTTACTTGGTTAGGGTTTTTGGCACTAGACCTGGTGTAGGGAAATTCTGGTGAGGAACTTCCTCTATTAATGCAGATTAGCATCTTCTTTGCAACTTAAGAATTTCACCAAGTTGCCTGAGGCCTTGAGATGTTAAGTGACTTGCTTAGTCACACAGACAAGATGTGTCAGAGGGTGGACTTGAACATAGGTTTTCCTAATTCTAAGTTTTCTATTCACTATATTATGCTGCCCATTGTAGATTTTTGGTAATAAGTAAAGTGTCTATTATTGCCCAGAAAAATTCATCCTTCAATTTATTATCTATTTTGTTGTTGACATTTTGTTTGTTTCTATCTAGTCACTGTAATTATTTTACTTATACAATTATCTAGAACAAGAATTTGGAGATGCTAGGATAGCCATCTTCAAATGTGTGAAGGACTATATCAAGTGGAAATGGGGAGTGGATTTTTGCTGTGTACAGACAGAAGGTCACAACAGAACCAGGGAGTAAAAGTTATAGGGAGGCTGCTTTTGTCTAAACATATAAGGAAGAATTTTCTAACAGTACTGTCCTATAGTCAGAAAGTGCGCTATGTGGAGAATTAACCAGTCTGTTTCCTGGTAGTGTTTGAGGGATGTTGTAAAAGGGATTCCTCTGTATGTGGGTTAAAAGTTGGGCCAGACGACTGTACCTCCTTATGCTGAGAATCTGTGTTTTATAATGTGTAAAAAAAGTCCTGCTTTTCTTCTTCAGGTTGATGCGCGCAGTGACCGAACTGGGGAGGTCATCTTTAAAGACAACTTTTCTTCAGCAGTTGCTGGTGTGGTGGAGGGTGATTACAGAATGGATGGCCACATACAGCTAATCTGCTGCTCAGTGGATGGGGAAGGTACATTGGGAAGTCTGGAGAGAGGTAGTATGCTTACTGGATAGAGATGGCCTTGGAGTTAGGAATCCTGACCTGGGCTCAAGTTTGGACTCTGATGTCAATTTCCTGAATGTGTGACCTTGGCACATTGCCTCAATTGTAGAGTAGGCACTGACCTTTCTCAGTAGAGGGAGTTCCTCACTGGGAGCCCCCTTCACTGATGAAATCACAAGTTCAGTTTAAAAAAAATTTCTTTAAAAAAAAATCCTCTGGGGATTTGTTGGGAAAAATAGTAGAAAATATCTCCCCAAAGCATTGTTACTCAGATCTTCTCTCACTTAGTAAACACACTGTTCAGTCCAGGAAGCTGAACATTAGCTTCGTGTTTTAGAAATGGAGATACCATAACCCAGTTATGTTTCCCCTTCCTGTATAGTGCGGGGTTATCTCCCTGGTGGTACAGAAACGAAGGGGAACTTGATGGATACAAGTGTGGAACAGGATCTGATCCGGGAGCTTAGTCAGAAGAAACAGAACCTGCTGCTAGAACTGCGCAACTATGAGGAAAACTCCAAGGTATTTCTCAAAGCTGGGGCCATGCCAGAACAATTCAGGTCGGTCAGTGTAGAGGGCAACAGCAGACCACCAGAAGAGACTTGCTTTAAATTAATAGTAACTATATGGTGGTGACAGCTGAAATTTTTTTTTCTAAATTCTGTTTGTAATTTATTTTGATAGAATTCACAAAATCACAGAATATCAGAGATGGGAGGAACCTGGGAGGCTGTCTAGTCCACCCTCATTCTATAGGTGAGGAAAATGAGGGCCATAGAGCAAGTGATCCACTGAGTGTCACCCAGCTAGGAAATAGCAGAGTCAGTGACCTGAACTGGATCTTCTGACCTCGATTCACTGCTCCTTCTCCATGATCCATTTATTCAAACCTATTCATTGCATGATGCAGAGCCTTGTGCTAGGGAGGTGTGAAGATAATTCAGGGTACTGATCCTTGCCCTCACAATACTTAGAATTAGCAAGATGATGGAGATTTGGGGTAGGGTGAGAGTTAAAATTGGGCACACAGAAATATGCCATAATGTCTATGATGCAGAATGGAATGTGAGAACATAAGGGAATGGAAGAATACTACTCTGTGTTGTGTAACGTGAGATAAGAAAGCATTTTCGGCTGATTACTGAATAAGGGAAGAGAATGAGCCTTCATGTAGCACCTGCTCTGTGCCAGGCACTGTGCTAAGGGCTTTACAATGATTATCTCATTTGATCCTCACAACAACCCTGGGAGGTAGGTGCTATTATTGTACCCATTTTATAGTTGAGGAAACTGAGGCAGACAGAGGTTAAGTGACTTCCTCAGGGTCACACGGCTGTTAAGTGTCTGTGGCTGGATTTTAACTCAGGTCTTCCTGACCCCAGGCCCAGCGCTCTATCCACTGCATCATCCAGAGGACAGGAAATCTTTGCTTAGAGGTTGAATTGCCATTTTATTTGGAAAGTTGACCGAGTTGGAACTGGGTGGTGTTTTTCTGCAGGCTGAATCAAGCAGCCCAATGAGTGAGTCTGATGGGCAACGGGGAATTATCCCAGCCAACACAAAGCTGCAAACAGCCCTTTCGGTGAACCTGGGCTCTGACAGCCAAGCTGCTCATGTGGAATTACGAATCTCAACTTCAAATGGTAGGAAATGATTTACAGCTGCTTGTTGTCGGAGAATATAATCCTTTTGGTGTAGTTACTGAGGTATGGTTTTCCCTCCTTCCTGTAGACACCATAATCCGAGCAGTGCTTATTTTCGCTGAAGGGATTTTTACGGGTGAAAGCCATGTGGTGCATCCAAGCATTCAGAATCTTTCCAGCTGCATCCGAATTCCTATCACTCCACCAAAGGACGTCCCTGTGGATCTGCACATGAAGACTTTTGTGGGCTACAGAAACAGGTGGTCCAGTTGTATACTTTCTAAAATGTTTCAGTATGTGATGTTTCTGGAAGAAGAAATATACATGATAATATATTTACTGGACTAATTCTGGATGTGTTACTTTGAACAAATCACTGAACCTTATTTTCGTCATCTCTAAAATAAATATTGTGCCTCTTAGTGGTGCTAAAGGATCAAATGAGATAATGTATGGAACAATGCTTTGAAAATGAGAAAGTTCTAGACAAAGTCAAATCAATTCAGCAATTATCTATTAAGTAGCTACTGTATTTAAGGTTCTATGCTGAGCACTTATAGATGTAAGGTGGCATTATTCCACAATGTCTAGCACATTGTAGACTTTCAGTAAATGGTTATTGAATAGAAATGTGCAGGCCATCATTTCATGAATTTTCCCACCCAGTTAAGAGCCTTTTTTAAGGACCTGTGCTTAATATATTTTCTAGAAATATCATGTTATTTTTGGATTTGTATTGTTATTTTGTGTTCTTAGATCTAATGTTTTTGAGAATTTTAAGTTTTTTTTTTATGTGTCCCATTAACTTCTAGTTTAGGTTTTTGTGACTCTTTCAGGATTAGGAACAGTACTTTGTATTGGGGGTTATTTATTACTGGACTGCTTCTTAGATTCCAATTCCCTAACCCAGGGGTGGGGAACCTGCAGCCTTGAGGCCACATGCAAGTTTTATGGAACCAATCCTTTTATTAAGGGGATTTATTCTGTGAAGTTTGGATTCAGTCGAAGGGATGCACTTGAGGACCTAGAGGGCCCTAACGATGGCCAGTAAAAACCTTCAGTTTCACCTTTTGAGATTATATTTAGAAGACTATGTTGTTTCTGTGAATTGAAGACACCTTTTAACATACATGGTATTTCCATACACAGATTTACTTAAGTTGTCGCCTTCTAGTAGCATCATGTTGGCCCATTGCTTTGATATGAATTTGATAAGACATGGACCAAATGATGTTATGACTTAATGTGTTAACATTCAACTTCAACATAATCTTTTCACTTCCTTTGATCCTTTATACAGCACTCAGTTTCATGTGTTTGAATTAACACGACAACTCCCCCGATTTGCCATGTATGCGCTGAGCAACCCTGATCCTACCAAAGAACCACTCAGTTTCGTTAACTTTACTGTCAATGAACGGGTACAAAGGGTAAGCATTTCGAAACACCCCAAAGAGAGGGAAATTACTTGAGTGTGTTTATTAGTGGCAGTAATGGTCTGATAGAGGAGAGTTATGCAGCTTTTGGGATTGCCCCATTTAGGCTCAGTAGTTATAGTGAAAGCATTACTGAGATGTGTCTCTAACTAAGAGAAAAAATATGCCATTTTCCCAAATAGATACTGCAACAATTCTTTTTTTAAAAATATTTTTTCCAATTACATTTAAAAATCTTAACATTTGTTTTTTTAAAATTTTTGAGTTCCAAATTCTCTCCTTCCTTCTCTCCCTTCTCCCCTTATTGAGAAAGGAAGCAGTTTGATAAGGTTTATACATGTGTAGTCATGTAAAACATATTTCCATGTTAGTCATAATTTAAAAGCAAATATAGACCAAAAAACCTAACAAGAAAAACAAAGAGAGTAAAATAGTATGCTTCGATTTGCATTCAGATTCCATCAGTTCTTTCTGTGGAGTCCTTTTCATCATGAATCTTTTGGAGTTGTCTTGGATCATTGTATTGCTGACAATTAGCTAAGCCATTCATGGTTGATCATTGTATAATATTGCCGTTACTGTGTACAATTTTCTCCTGGTTCTCCTGCAACAATTCTTACTATAACTTTTTCACTTTCCTTGTTTTACTGTTTGGTAATACAAAATGCTAAACTGGCTTTTATACTTGAACTAGTTTTTCTATATATCTTTAATTCTTTAGTACCTAAAATTGATGCTTTTAAAAATTACACACTTCATGTCCTGCATTTCTTAGAGGGTTAGAGAATCATAGTTCTCAGGTAGAGCAAACTGTTGGGGACACACATAAAGGAAATTTCTAGTTGCTATAGCCCAACTCTACTTTGAGGTCAGGAATAAAATAGAGGAAACTTGGATCTATGTAAGTATTTTATTGATCTTACATACCTCCAGCTAGAAGCCATGGAGAACAACATTGTTGTATATCTGTAACTAGAATCCAGTTCCCCTCTGGATGTATACGTTATATCCTTTAAACTACATCCTTCTTCCCTGACCTAGTGTTATCCCATTCCATCCCCTGAATGTCTTTTCTTCTTGTCCAGATCTGCTGGAGTCTTTGTGTATATGTCACTAGGTCTGATAATACTCTTCTCTGTCTGGCTAATGGGTGTCCTTCGGTTAATATCTTGCATTAGATCCATTATGAAGAGAAAACCATTGAGGAACTTGTACCTCATATCTGGGGGAGGTCGGAGGCTCACAGCTTAATAAGGATAATTGAAGAAGCACTGAACAAATGAAGAAGTTATATTTTAGGTTATGAACAATAAAATAGTAAGAACGGAATCATGAATGTTGGCAAGAACCATGGTGGAATTATCAATGTTGCAAGTATAGAAAGAGTGGGACTAGTATAGGTCTGTAGAGTTTTTAACTTGATTTCATTCTGCATTTGGTTACTGGGGTTTGTTTTACAGTATGTTTTTCAGCATGTATATTTTCTCTTAAGGAAATCATAAACATAAAAATAAGTACACTAATTCTTCATTTTCTGGGTTTTTTTTTAACAGACAACCATTATTTATACCCATTTTTCATATGGACCACTTTTCAGTTTTATGGACAAATTTCTCTATATTAGCAGGGTGGTGCAGTTTTTAACTTCCTTGAAAGGGATGGCACACTCCTGTACCTCAGCCAAGTAGAAGCACTCCCTACCTTAGGTCCCCATCTCTTTGGTGGCCCTATTTTGGGATGCCTTCCCCCTCAACTCCCATTAGGTTATCAGTCAGACTCTCTGGGAAATGGACAATTCCCTTTTCTAGTACTAATGCATCCAAAGTTGCAGTGTTCTCTACTCTGTATTGTCTCTGATCCCCTCTACACACACATATACACACATAGAGTTTCATTTTAAGAATAGTTTTCACAGCCTAGATTTTGTTAGTTTGTTGAAGGATAGGTATGTAGGTTTCTCATTTAAGAATGGCTATATATTTCTTTTATTTTTCAAGGGCATAATTTTTTAAAATTTATTTTTGACATTCATTTAAAAAAATTAAGTTCCAAATTCTCTGCCTTCCTCCAGTTCCTCCCCACTCATTGAAAGGGTGAGCAATATGATATCAATTAGACAGTCCTTCAAGACATATATACATATTAGCCATGTTGCAAAAAAAGGCAAGAAAAATAAAATAAAAAAAGTATTCTTCAGTCTGTACTCAGAGCTCATTAATTCTCTCTCTCTCTCTGGAGATGGATAGCATTTTTCATCATGGTTCCTTTAGAATTGTCTTGGATCATTGTATTAAGCAGAGCAGCTAAGTCTTTCACAGTTGATCATCCTTATAGTGTTGCTGTTACTGTGTACAATGTTCTCCTGGTTCTGCTCACTTCACTTTGTATCAGTTCATATAAGTCTTGCCAGGTTTTTCTGAAACCATCTTGCCTGACATTTCTAATGGCACAGTAGTATTCTACCAAAACCATATACCATAACTTATTTGGCCATTCCCAGTTGATGAGCATCTCCTCAATTTCTAATTCTTTGCCACCACAAAAGGAGCTGCTATAAATATTTTTGTACATATAGGTCCTTTTTCTTTTCCTTTGATTTCTTTGGGGTGCTGACCTAGTAGTGATATTGGTGGGTTAAAGGGTATGTATAGTTTTATAGCCCTTTGGGCATAATTCCAAATTGTTTTCCAGAATGGTTGGATCAGTTCACAACTCCACCAACAGTGCATTTGTGTCCCTATTTTTCTACATCCCCTCCAGTGTTTGTCATTTTCCTTTTCTGTCATGTTAAGAATGGCTACATATTTCTAACTTTTTCTAAAACAGATATTTCATTTTGTTACATGTTTTTAAGGTTGTCATGTGGCTGAACCAGAACTTCCTATTACCTGAAGATAGTGAGATCCAAAGTGCTCCGTTTCAAGTCTGTTTCACATCCCTACGAAATTCTGGGCATCTCTGTATAAAAATAAAACCAAGTGGAGAGGTGATATTGAATGCCATAATGACATTCTTCCTGCTTATCCAGTCTTTATTTGAGTGAGGACAGTGTCCCAGTGAGACACTGGAAGACAGAAGAAAGTCACATAAGGAGAAGCCTTCATTTCAGCCCTTCCAGTTGCTGTTCACTTCTTTGACACTGAGTTTATAATCTAAAACAGCTGTATGAGGGAGAGGCAGAGGGCTGATCTAGGGGCTGGCTCTCCCCCAGAGGCTGAAGCAGTGGATGATGACTGATATGGCAGCTACTTGAGATCATGGCAAGGAGAGGGGCATGTTAGTGGCAATCTCATGGCAGTTACTGAAAATTGGCTTGCATTGCCATTGCTGTCATAGGTTGCCAACCCCGATACACTAAACCTGTTATTTTTTCCATAGCTGTAATGAGAACATAATAGCTCCCAAAAGATTTTCAGTTCCAGAAGATGACAGTAAAAGAAGCTGCCAGGGGAAAGCATGAGAGGGTATAAAAGCATAGAGTTACAAAAGATGAAAATTATTGAACTAGAGTTAAAAACGTAAAGGACTATGGCTGTCTTATTTTGTTTTAACTGGCCGATAGGCCAGGATCCAGCAATAGCAAATACATCCATCAGTCACTCAGTAAACATTTGTTAAGTGCCTGCTATGTGCCAAGTATTGTACTACTGAGTTCTGGGATACAAGAAAGGCAAAAGCCCATCCTTTCCCTCATGGAATTCACAATCTAGTGGGGAAAGACACATATAAAGAAGTTGAGAAGCCGGGGGGGGTGGTAAGTGGGGTGGAGGAGGGAAGAGAGGAAGGGTACCTGGCAATGGGGCATGATGAAGTCCTGCAGCCAGTGGGGAAGTGATGAGGTGGCTGCCATAGGCTGCATCTTAAATAGAGGATCTGAGAGGAGCTCTTTAATGTCCTCCCTCTACCTTCTTCCATACTAAAAGGTGCAATGCACAGTGTGGTATCTAATAGCTGTTTACTATGTGTATGAGAGTTTTAAGAGGGAAAATGTCAAGTCTGATGTGCTTATTTTTATCTTGTTAGATCACGGTCAATACTGATGATATTGATCTGGCTGGGGATATCATTCAGTCTATGGCTTCCTTTTTTGCCATTGAAGATCTTCAGGTGGAAGCTGATTTCCCCGTCTACTTTGAGGAATTACGGAAAGTACTAATTAAGGTATGGATACACAATGACGGCATTTGTGAGGACTATTTAGCTTGTCATTTGGAATGGGTCAGTTATGAGATCTTCACATGAGTGAACCTTGCTGAATGGGAAAAGAGGAATGAGATATTTGCCTCTTTAGTAGGCTGAGTTGGTTTCAGAGTTATTTGTATTTGGTCTTTGTGTAGTATATGAAACTTTCAATACTCACAAATGTTCCTTTTGCCAGGTGGATGAGTATCATTCTGTACACCAGAAACTTAGTGCTGACATGGCTGATCATTCCAATCTGATCCGTAGTTTGTTGGTCCGGGCTGAGGATGCACGTCTTATGAGAGACATGTGAGTAATCACTATGGTGAAGACTGTTAGCTTTTTAGAAAATGTGTGCAATCACTCTTTCCAGCTATAATGCTTTATCTATCTTTTTACATGAAGATTTCATCAATAAAATATTTACCTGGGGATCGTATAGGTGAGTTTCAGAGAGCTAAAATGTATTAGATAGCTACTTGTGCTGTTCCTAAAAGATTCCAGCTTCAAAAAGTTAGAACAAATGCCTTTAACTACCTATTTCATAGATATTTGGATGGATCCATGATCACACTAATATATTGATCCGAAATGCCCTCCACCAGTGCAGATCACAACCCATGTATGCCCTCTCATCCTGTGCCATACTTGTTCAACTATTCCAATAAATGGAGACATACTGTAAAGTGCCCTAAAGTCTGAGAGTGTCACGGTATATTTTATGGCTATTAATGGGATACTTAGCTGTCCAGCTGCTGTCTGTCACTGCATCATTGCCCGCCTCCTTTTCCAAGCATACATGTCCTAGATGGTGTGCTACATCTTAATCATAGGCCATTGTTGTTAATATGCTGCAGATTACTTATATTCACTATACACGATTCTTCTGAGATTGTAGCCTTCCTACAAAGTCAGTGAAGAAAATAGATTCAGATCCCATTTCTGCTACTAGATGTGTGGCCATGGACAAGTATAATTTAATCTCCCCAAGTCTCAGTTTCTTCATTTGGAAAATAGTAATACCTCTGGTACCTGTTTCACAAGGTTGTTGTAAGGCTCAAATGAAATAAGGTATATAAAGTGATTTGCAAACTTAAAAAAATGATGATAATGATGATGATGATGATTCTCCATTATTTATAGTCATATTGCATCAGTAAGAAAATATGAGTGTTAAAAAGAAGGGACTTGGTGGCAAAAAACTGCTTGAGATTATGAAAGCACTAACAATTTCCTAAATGCAATTTAGCTCGTTCTTCTCTTTAGTTATGGGCCCAATTCACTGTCCTTCTGTAGTGTCTGTCAAAAATATATTTAATAATGTACTAACTACATGTCATTCCCTGGGCAACTTAAGTTCTTCATTCACTTGATTTTTCCTATATAGTTTACTAAGCTGGGTTTTTTTGGTGGCTGGAAATGTAATTAAGGATGCCTTATAAGGTTGCAGGGCTCAATACAATTAGCTTAGTGTTGTCCATGAACAGAATTATCTGGTGACCCCACCATCTATAGGGAATCCATCTTACATAGCAACTGAGGCGTAAAATCCCAGCCTCACATTTTGGCATTGTCATGGAGTACCCAAATATGAGAACAGATTCCCTGTGGATCTTTTATTATTTCAAGTCCTTTGGCATTTGAAGCACTTCACAACTTGGCCCTTTGCTGCGTTCCAGTCTTTCCTCTTTACACATTCTGAGATCTGTCCGTCTCCTGTCTCTGGCTTTGGCTGCTCCTCATGCCTGGAATGTTCTTCCTCCCAACCTCTGACTTTTAGAATCCCTGAGCTTGTGCACCATCTCCTCCAAGAAGCCTTTCCTGGTTTCCTCAGCCGCTTGTGCCATCACCTCTAAGGTGGTCTTCCATCTGTTTTGTATTTATCTTGTATGTTCTGATTTATATATGTTGCTCCCCCTCCTTAGAATGTGAGTTCCTTGAGGACCAGGGCTGTTTTTGCCTTTCTTTGTATTTCTAGCACTTCAACTGTGGTTAGCACTTAAATGCTGGTTGATTGAATGATTGATCTTTACAAAGGCATGGAAGATACCTTGGCGGAATAAAGTCATCAAGGTCATGTTTTTCTCTACTTATTCAAATGCTTTGGTGTAACCAGTATATAATAAACTTAGTAAGGTCTTGTACTTTTAATTTTAGCTACAATTGGTTGTGTTTGTGCCAAAAATTTTAATTTTATGTAATCAAAATTGTCCGTTTTACTTTTTGAGATTCTTCTGTTCTTTGGTTATGAACTAACTCTTGCTGTATCCATAAATCTGACAGGTAATTGCTTGCTTGCTTCTCTCATTTGTTTTGGTTGTCACCCTTTATGTCTAAGTTATGTAGCCATTTGGAGTATACTTTGGTCTATAGTATAAGATGTAGGTCTACACCTAGTTTCTCACAGGTTGTTTTCCAGTTTGCCAAATAGTGAGGTTTTTTTTTCTCCCAAATAGCTGGGATCTTTCATTTTATTAAATACTAGGCTACTGAGCTTTTTTGCTTCTGTATGCTGTGTACATGATCTGTTACTCTGATTGACCTGCTTCTTACTAAAGGCCTTTTCTCAACCCTGATCCTACTTGGCCTCTCCATAGCACTTACTGTCAATCTTTCTCCTGGCTACTCTCTCCTTTTTGGATTTTCATGACATATTTCTCTCCTAGTTCTCCTATCTGAATGATTATTGTTTCTCAGTCTCCTTTGCAGTTTCTTCATCCATGCCACACTCCCCAACTGTGGGTATCCCCCTAGACTATGTCTTGGGTCCCCCATTTCTTTTCACTCTATGTTATTATCTCACTTGATCTCATAGGATCTCCTGAATTCAATTATCATCTCTGTGCAAATGTTTCCCTATCTCTCTTTAATCATATATACATGTACCTGTGTGTGTGTGTATACACACACACACATATATATATATACATATATATATGTATATGTGTATGTGTTTGTATATCTAGCCCTAGTCTCTCTCCCAAGCTCCAGTCCTACATCACCAACTGCCTTTTGGACATGTAACAGTGGATGTCCCCCACTCATCTCAAACTCAACATGTCCAAAACAGAACTCAGTATCTTTTCTCCAAAATTCTCCCCTCTTCTACACTTCTGTGTTTTTACTTTTTGGGGGGCGGCATTGCTGAAGTACAGAAGTGCCATCTTTCTATTTTCAGAATCAGAAGGACAAGAACTAACAAAGGATATATTGCATCTTTTCCATTATCTTAGAGTATAAATTTTCTTTGAATAATTTGGTAAAGAACTTATAAATGTTTTCAAAGCTTTAGGGTCATGCCAGTCACCAAATACAGTGGACCTATTTTAAAGAAACTGTTGCTAAGATTAGTGTGTTTTTTTTAACCCTCAAATTTCTAAGAATTTTGCTCCCTCCTCCCAAGTGTGTCATATTGAAGATGAATTGACAGTAATACTTCTGTTGATTCACACAGGAAAACAATGAAGAAACGCTATGTGGAACTTTATGACCTTAACAAGGACTTGCTAAATGGTTATAAAATTCGCTGTAATAACCATACAGAGCTTTTAGGTAACCTAAAAGCAGTAAACCAAGCTATACAAAGAGCTGGTCGTCTTCGAGGTAAGTCTGATTTTGTGGCTATCAGTTTTCGTAGTACCCACCATGAAAAATCACTTGGCAGCTATCTGCTGCCATCAGACAAATGTCCAACAAGCCCAAGGTTTTTTTTGTTTTGTTTTGTTTTTTTTGTAAAGCAGGCCAAACCATAGCTCCTAAGCATTTCTTCAGATCATGTTGTATATTCCAAAGAAACAACCAGAGAAGTATGCTTAACTTTTCTTTTCTAGGTCAGTGCTTCTGACTTAAAAAAAAAAATAAAAAACAAAAACCCCCCTGTATTATGGTTCAACCCCACCACGTTGAAGGTTGTTATATATGCGTCAAAAGTTAAATGATGACAATATACTTTAGGGAAGAAATAGCTTTATTAACTATTTGGTTGTTTGAAGTTCTCAAGTGAAATCTCTTCTTGTTTTGAGAAAGATCTTCAAGTCTAAATTGCTATTACAAGTATGTATATTGTGGTGAAAGGAATAATGAGTTTGAATCCCAGCCCAGACACTTCTGTAGACTTACTAGCTGACGTGACTTTACACTTTCAGCAGCGGGGATATTTGTGCCATATTTGTTTATTTCGGGGGATAATATTTTTACCAACCTTACAGGTTCTTATGAGAAAATGCCTTGAAAACATTGAAATATTACAAAATCGATATTGGTATTCTGTGACAAATGCCCCTAATGACATCTCTTTGGTAGTGTAAAAATAAGGGAGGGCTCAGACTAGATTGCCTATTAGTTCCTTTCTGGTTTTAAGTCCTATGATAGTTATTAGTTTTACATCACACAGTCTTTGTTAGATACTCTGGCACAGGGATAGGAGGACTGGACTTGGAATAAGACTTGGGTCTAGTTCTAGTACTGCTACTAACTCCCTGTGACCTTGCACAAACCAATTCATGTCTTTGGACCTCAGTTTCGTAATCTATAAAAGAAGGCTGGACTATATACCTCTAAGTCTTATGAAACTTCCCAGTTTTGCCTTTGCCTTGAAATAAGATGTTTTGGTTTAAAGGCTCATGTTCTTTCTTAAATAACATTAACTTCTTTTCTCTTGTTGCAGTTGGAAAACCAAAGAACCAGGTAGTTAGTGCTTGTAGGGATGCTATTCGGAGTAACAATCTCAACATGCTCTTCAGGATAATGCGTGTGGGTACAGCTTCATCATAGGAGAGGTCAGAGGCAACGAAATGTTATCGGTCTTTGGGAGTGTTGGAGCTTTTTCTGCTAGGCCCCTTCAAAATCACCCAAAGGACTGAACATTTAAAGAGACCTGGATATGCCGTGATTCTGAAAGGCAAGATGGTTCTGTGCCCAGGTTTCAATTGTAAAGCATGGTTACTGAAAAATGTTTGTATTTCCTACTTTTGGATGATCAATCTTTTTGAAAAATACAAGATTGGCATGTAGGGTAGTCAAAACCTGTGGGAATTAGTGTTTTAAAGTGCCACTGTTGCTTAATTATAGAGAAGTTTTTCTTTTTGAGATTGTATCTTAAAAACTGTTTAGTTGGTTTTTTATAGTTACATCCAATTTTTATTAAAACTTAAAAGCACTGACCTTTCTGTGTGTTCTTGTTACTTGTAAATCTTAGTGCTTTTATTTCTAAGCCTTAACATGCATTTGCTTCCATTATTATTAAGATTGTGTTTTGGACCTCATTGGTTTGGGGAACTCTCAGGTAAGGTTACCAAAGCAGATCAACAATTTTTCTGCAATTGAGATTCTTAGAGAATTATTTGGGGGCATTCAGAGGTTAATTGACTTGTCCAGGGTCACACAACTAGACTACAGCAGAAGAGGGACTTGAACTTAGGGCTTTCTTTTCCAGAAGAGAGAGCTCTGTGAAAACTAATATTGATTTTGTAGTTTATAATTGATTTTACTCTGTAACTGCTTCTACTTAGTACACTTATTTGATTCTGTATTTTATAATAACTTCAGCCTTTTTTCTGTCCCTGAATGTAGAAGCTCATGAGTACCAAAGTTCAGTCTCCCTCTCTCAAGTTAGATGCAAAGGTTTAAGTTTTCCCACAACCACTGTTAATTAAAGGAAAACTTTGAGCTGTTTAGGGATTCAGTGCCCTCATAAAACACTTGAACTCTTAGTTCAAGTTACTTAAGCACAAGCTGCAAATCACTTCATGCCAAGGAAACTTGGTATCCTTGTAACATCAGCTCCTGAGAAACTCCTGACATCTGTGTGCTTTCCTTGAGAGTGGACAGGCTAACTGCATCCCATCAGTCTCATCATGTCAATTAAAGGTAGTCCTATCTCATTCCCAGGCTCCTGTGAGTCTGTTCCTGTCCATTGTCAATGACTTTGGGATGCAGCTGGGCCCATAAATTCACAAAGCATTCCTTCAAGACGAAGAGGGGTGGCCCTGATCCCCTGTATAATTTAATGTATAACCAATCATGATCCCTTACCCCTTGATGTTCCCAACCCCATAAACAATGGCATGATTTCCTCACCTACCCTGTTCTATGCTTATAAAAAGGAATTTTATTGCCAGTCCTTTGTCTTTGGCTAGAAACTTAGGCAAGCTTTTGACCCCTTTATTAATAGGTTTGATACCCTATGAATAACTGTTACCTTGCTCAAAGAGAATGTGCTTTGGTCTACCTTAAATATTGAGTTTCACTTGTGGCACTACTCCACTACTCCAAGCTGCTTTTTAGCCCCATTGCCACCATGTCAATATTGATTACTGTTACAGTTTTGTATCAACTATTTTGTTTCCCAGAGAAAAACTATAATATATGTACTGAGACTGTACATTTTTCTATGTGAAATCTTGTTTTAAGTGTACGGTTATGTGGGGTGGCTTATACGTCAGTAAACTTAAATGAAGTGAGGCTAGAGATCATTCACCTCATTAAGCACTCAGGAATTCACAAATTGTTCTCTTAATTAGATTTAACAAGTTTAACTTTGAAATTATACCAAATGGTGAACCTTTGGTCACTTTCCCTAGTTTAACATCTCATCCATAAGCAGTTTTGAGGGTAGTCAGTTTGCCCCTCTCATCAACCTAAATGATTCTAGTTTGTTTTTTTTTTATCATCCATATACTATTCTACTTCTAAAGCATGACATTTTGGAGTAAGGACATTTTTTGAGTATTTTTATTACAATTCTTTGCATTTATATTGCATATTCCACTTATAGGTTGAAAGCACTTTCACTGTTATATTTCTCTCCTCTCTGAAGTAGACAGCTATTATTATATCTATTTCACTGATGCAGAAAGAGGCATGGAAAGGTTAGGTGGTTTGCCTGAGGTTAGAGCTAGTAACAAAACTAGACCTGCTAATGTCCAGCCTTCTTTCTGCTTGACCTCATTTTTTTAGGTTGGTTATTTCCTAGTTTTAGTTGTAGCTAGTTTTGAGAGAACCTGGATTTGAACCTTGATCCTGCTGCTTCCCTTTTTTTTCTTCTCAAACTACCCTGTTTCTGTTGAGGGTACCACCATCCTTATAGTAATCAAGATTTGAATCTTTGCCTCATTCTTAACTCACTTTCACTCTTTAAGTAACCCAAATCTTGTTCCTACCTCTAGAACTTGTCTCATGTTGGTCAGTCAATAAACGTTTATTAAGTTTCTACTACATGCAAGGCACTATGCTAAATGCCCCTAAAGAGCCCACAATCTAATGTGGGAAACTACAGGCAAATAATTATGTACAAACTATGTGGAGTATAAATTGCAAATATCCAACAGAGGGAAGGCAATAGAATTAATATAGATCAGCAGAGTCTTTCTGTAAATGATAGGATATTAGTTGAGACTTGAAAGAAGCCAGGAGGCAGAGATGAAGAAGGGGAGCCTTCCCAGGCATTGGGGGAGCAGGGTAGGTGGGTGGGGAAAGTCAGTGAAAATGCATAGAGTTGGCAGATAGTGTCTTATTCAAGGAATAGGCAAGGAGGCCAGAGTCAACGGATTGAAGATTATGTGATGGGAGTGGTGGTAAAGGTTATTTTTGATCCTGGAGGTGATAGAGAGCCAGTGGAGTTTATTCTGTAGGAGAAGTGGCATGTTCAGATCTGTGCTTTAGGAAGATCACTTTGATAGCTAAATGGAACATGAACTGGAGTAGGAAGAAACTTTTGGCAGGCAGACCAACCAGGAGGCTATTGCTATGATCCATTGTAATGGTGTCTGATGAGGGCCTGAACTAGACTAGTGGCAGTGTCAGATAAAAGATGGAGTTAACAGAGGTAAAATCTATAGGCCTTGGTAACAGATTAGATATAGAGGGGAGGGATGTGAGTTGAGATTGACACTAAGATTGTAAGCTTGTAGGACTGGGAAGATAGTGATACCCTTAATAGGTAAAGAGAAGTTTGGAATGGAGTAGATTTTGAGGGGAAGGATGAGTTCAGTTTTGGACATGTTGAATTTAAGATATCTAGTTCCAGATGTCCGATAGGCAGCTAGAGAGATGACAAGTAGCATCAAGAATCATCAACATAGAGATAATTGAACCCATGGGAGCTGATGAGATCACCAAGTGAATAGTATAGAGAGAGAAGGCCCAGGGCGGTGCCCTGTGGGACACCTATGGTTAGGCTCCTCCTTTTCATCCATGTGGCCACCGCACTAGTCCGGGCCCTTATCATCTCTTGCCTAGATAATTACTACAGGGTAAATGTCCTTGACTATCTCTGTTTAACTCCATTTCGTCCTCCACTGCTGCCAAAGTAATTTTCCTTAAGGACAAATCTGACCCATGACATCACTTCTATTCAGTAAATTTCAGTGGTTACCTGTAAGACCAAACAAACCTGGTTTGATGTTTAAAGCCCTTCCCAACCTGGCCCCAACCTACCCTTCCAGACGCATTATACATAATGCCCCTTCGTGCATTCTAAATTTCAGCTAAACTGGTCCTGTTGTCCATCATACACAGCACTGGGATCTCTCATGTTTGTTTCTGCATCATAATTGTTCTGGACCTGTTTTCTCATCTATACAATGACTAGGTTGGACAAAATGGCTTCTAAGGACCTTTCTAGGAATAAATCTATAATCCTGTTTTTTAGACATTTCTAAATTTAGTCCTTTACCTGAAAAATGTTCGTGGGTAGAGCTTTGAGAGGCAGGATGCTATCTCATTTCTTTTCTGAAGCTACATTAGCATTCTAAACTAGTCAGGCACAGTTTTATCTTGTAAATGTGCTTCTTTATACTGGGTGTCCCTAAAGTCTGGACACAGAGGAAATCTCATTAACCGTTTTCACCGAAGACTCTCTGTTGTTCAGTGACTTCTTTTTCTGGGGTATGCTAAAGGAGAAATGGTACTCAATGAAAATCACAGATGCAACACACTTGACTGAACGCATAAAAAGTGAATGTGCTAAAACTGACGGTAATATGGAGTTACTGCATCGAGTTCACGTGAATCACATGAATCTTGCAAAGTGCATCAACCTTTGCATCACAAATGATGGAAATCTATTGATATTAATATTCCAATTAAATAAAATGTTGAAAATTTCATTCATTTCTTGAAAATACGCATTTTTGCCTACATGTCCAGACTTTAGGAACACCCTGTAAATTGGGGTTTTCCCTAAATATTCACGCTGGGGTTTCCACTACTTATAAGAGGCTACTACTCTGATTTTTGGTCATTTAAAGTGATTAAGCTTTTTTTGGTGGGGAGGGAAGGATAAAATATACGTAATAATTTAAAGAGAATAAAAACCACAGGATCTTCTGAATTCTTTCTTCTGTCTTCAAGAAAAGTGACTATCATACTTTCCTACAGAAATCTTTTCCAGTAACTCTCATGGCCACTGGAGTTCTCATGGTGCCAAGTGTCGTTCAGTTCCACAAGTCAGGCCTGGGTACGCTGGCTTATAGATACTATCCCACAAAAATACTATACTATTTCACAAAAAGTAGCGACTCACCCAGAGCTATCAAACTCCAATCAACATGACAGCATTTTTTAATGTAGGGAGAGACAATGCAGCAAAACATACTAGGCTTGTAAACTTATTTGGTATCATGATGCAATGATTACTTAAATATAGTTAAGATGTAAATTCAGAAATTGAAGCAGTAAATGACTTATAACTCAAAGATAAAAAAAGGCACAATAAAGTTGGACCCTCACATTCATGTTGTAGAGTATGGCTTGCTGTTTTAACAAATTACATATTTTCGACCATCCTAACACCACTCATACCTCAGTTACTTCAGAAATCAAAGAACAAGAAACTATCTATTACTATCATATATCCCACAGAAATATTTATGTGATTTTCAACATCTTTCTTAATGTTCCAAATTTTTAAAAGTAGCAGTTATAAATCTGACAGTTCAGAGTCCTGTTATCAAAGCACTTAATTATCTCTAATTTTGTTCTTAAGTTAAGGCATAAGATGACAGCCTGGTATTCTGCATTTTCCCATCTGGATCCTGCCCACACTACTCTTGCCTCTAACCTCTCCATTTACAGTGACTCATTTCATTTTTTTTATGCAGCATAGGACTCTGCTTATCCTGAAAAGATACCATACAATTTTCAAGTTGTTTGGTAAAATGGTTTAAGATATCTGTATGAACTTGTCCTCAAAGCAAAGAAGGCAGCTATATGAGAATGTGCAGTTTCATAGAGGTTGGTGAAGTTTCTTTGGAATCACTTTGCTCTTTGCAACATCATCTTCCTCATATGCTATTTTGCAGCATTTATTTCATGCTTTTCCACTACTGTTATGGATTTAACTTTTATTTCAGAGGGGAATACTGGTCCATTTTCTTGATGATTTGGACATAGTTAAAACCTGTTCCAGTGAGCTTTCATAACATTGGTAGACCTGGGCTTTAGTCCTGGTGCTGCCACCCACTAGCTCTCTAATTCTTCACTTCTTTTGGACTTTGAGTTTCCCTACCCGTAAAGTGAAAGGTGACTTTAGATTTAACTCTAAAATAAAATGATGACTGCATGAGTAAACTTTGGCATAATGTGGTAAAAAGAGCATGGGGGGGGGGGAATGTTAGTTTAAGTCTTTGGAGTCGAAAGACCTGAATTTGAATCCTAGTGTAGCTTGGGAAATTCACTTACCCTCCCAAAGCTTTGATTTCTTAATCTGAAAAAATGAGGGTATTGAACTACATCAGTAGTTTTGAAAGAATATACATACACCAAGAGCTAGATGTGCTATAAAGTATATGAGATTTAGCCTTGTAATCATATGCATGAGTCTCCTAACTCCTCTGTTGCAATTCCCCATAGCAAAAAATACTGTGCCATGCAAAGGATATAAACAGGCAGTTTTCAGATGAAGAAATCAAAGCTATTCATAGTCATGTGAAGTGCTTTAAATCACTTTTGATTAGAGAAATAAAAATTAAAACAACTCTGGGGTACCACCTCACACCTATCAGATCGGCTAATATGACAAAAAAGGAAAATGATAAAATGTTGGAGAGGATGTGGGAAAATTGGGACATTAATGCATTGTTGGTGGAGTTGTGAACTGAACCAACCATTCTGGAGAGCAATTTGGAACTATGCCCCAAGAGCAACCAAACTAATTTTGATCCAGCAATACCACTTCTAGGTTTGTATCCCAAAGAGATCATAAAAAAAGGAAAAGGACCTACATGTGCAAACATATTTATGGCAGCCCTTTTTGTGGTAGCAAAATATTGGAAACTGAGGGGATGCCCATTAATTGAGGAATGGCTTAACAAGTTGTGGTATATGAATGTAATGGAATACTTATTGTTCCATAAAAAATGATGACTAGGTAAACTTCAGAAAAAACTGGAAAGACTACTACGAATTGGTGCAAAATGAAATAAGAACTGGAAAACACTGTACACAGTATCAGCAATATTGTGTAATGATGAACTATGAATGACTTAGCTCTTCTCAGCAACACAGTGATCCAAGACAAATACAAAGGACTCATGATGGAAAATGCTTCCTGCATTCAGATAAACTGATGGACTACGAATGCAGATCGAAGCATACTTTCTTCACCTTATCTTTTTTTCCTTTTGATGTTTCTTCTTTAACAACTGCGATTACTATGGAACTATGTTACATCAACTATATCAAATTGTCTGCCATTTTAGGAAGAGGGGAGGAGACAGAAAAATTTGGAACTCAAAATCTTGTAAAAATGAATGCTCAAAAACTGTCAACATATAATTGGGAAAAAATAAAATACTATTAAAGAAATACTGCACCATGAACAAGAAGCCTAAAAACCAACGGACCAGATAATCTCTAAGGGTCTCTTCTAGCTCCAAATACTACAATAATCTTTATTAGAAATATCAGAACATGGAAATAGAAAGTTAAAAAATAAAACAACAAAAAGCTCAATTTGTTAGACTCTAAGATCAAAAAGTACTTCAGTGATATTATAACTCCCGAAGACAAAAGAAAAACATTTAGAAAATGGGCCTGTTCAGAAAATGACAAATGCTGGAAAGGATGTGGGAAAATTGGAACATTGTTATATTGCTGGTGGAATTGTGAACTTGATCCAGCCATTCTTGAGAGCAATTTGGAACTATGCCCCAAGGGCTATAAAAATGTTCATACCCTTTGACCCAGCAATACTACTTCTAGGGTTATATCCCAAAGAGATCACACAAGTGGGAAAAGGACCCATATGTACAAAAGTGTTTATAGCAGCTCTTTTTGTAGTAGCAAAGAACTGGAAATCAAGGGAATGCCCATCAACTGGGGAATGGCTGAACAAGCTGTGGTATATGAAGGTAGTGGAATACTATTGTGCTGTAAGAAATGGTGATGATATGGACTTCATAACAACCTGGAAAAGTCTACACGATATAATGCTGAGTGAGCGGAGTAGAACCAGGAGAGCATTATACACAACCACAGATATATGGATTCTATGATGACTAACCCTGATAGACTTTGCTTTTTTCAGCAACACAAGGTGCAAAGACCACTCCAAAGTATTCATGATGGAGAATGCTGTCTACGTCCAGAGAAAGAACTATGGAGTCTGAATGCAGATTGAGGCTCACTTTATGCTTGCCTTTCCCCGCAACCCTCCCATTTTTTTCTTTTGTTTTGGGGGGTTTTTTTTGGTTCTGTTTTCTCTTTCTCATAATTCATTCCATTGGTCATAATTCTTATTCACAACTTGACTAGTGTGTAAATAAGTTCATTGCGAAGTTATACGTAGAAGATATATCGGATTCCATGCCATCTTGGGGAAGGAGGGAGGGCAGAAAATCTGGAACTGAAAATTATGTAGAACCGAGTGTTGTAAACTAAAAATAAAAAATCTCAAAAAAAAAAAAAAAAAGAAAATGGGTCTGTTCTCCTAATTATGCCTCCATGGAAGCTATTAGAAGGATAAGATGAACCATCTATAAATACTTACTATCTCTCATTATGATATGACTATTTTTAAAAACTGAGTCTGAAATTTTTATGTTTATAATTTATACACAGATATCAAGAGTAACAAGGGTTAACACAATCTGTTCAGTGTAGTGAAGTACATTCATAATAATCAAATTATGTAAAAGCTACTAACCACACAGAAACCTGTGGGTGAATTCTAAAAATGAGTGTACTGAGTACATCCATAATCTCCCTAAAAAAAGCCATCTGGGGCTAGTGAAAAAAGATGTGGTGTTAATTATTCCCAGAGTAGGGCATTTCTTTTAAACTCCAGAGTGGGAAGAACAAAATGGGAACTGTGGACTGAAATATTTTCAGGATCTCTTTATAGTAACAATAATGATAATAATAATGACGATGTCTTTAAGCCAGGACCACTACCTGCTCTAATCTAATATTGAATAGTCATACGTGCAGCAGGAAGAACTAAATTTAAATCATGCCAGAAACCCAACTCAAAGCAGAAAAGCACTCCATCCCTCTGTACCCCTTTTATTTATACACTCGTGCAAGAGCTCCTTGAAGACAGAACTAGTCTCTGAACCGGGTACAGTATATATTAGGTATTTAATAAATATTTGCTCAAGTGCTTGTTGATGGGGTACCAGAATCTGTAGTAATGCACACCAACGTGGTTTGGAAAGGACAATAGGATTTAATACTTGCCACGTCCAGTTTCATTCAGTTCTATTGAGGCAAAGAATCACTGAAGTAAGCACCGATGAGGAAAACTGAAGAAGCCCTCCATTACTCCTTCTAAGCTGAGTAATCAGATTCAGACTGATCAAGATAGGTTAATATGTTTCACTATTAAAAGAATATTAAATACACAACTCTAAAGACCTTGGTTGATATGATTCCCTGTTAATATGCTTTGATCCATGCTCTTGTCCCATTTTCCTTTCTGGTCCAATGAAGCATTCCTCTTTCAGTCACCTTTGGCACAGTCCAGTCATTCATAGTAGACAAAGGAAAAGTCCCAGAAACCTGTTCTGTTTTGGCCAGTTTTCTTTTGCTGTAAGCTTTGGTGGTTAATATGCTTGACGAATTTTACAGTTTCTCGATCTCTATAAACCAATGCCAATGAATTCTCTTCTGGAGTCACTGTTAGGAGCTAAAACAGGTAACCAAAGCAATGGTCAGAACAGATCATTTATTTCCCATGTACTCACTTCCTCCCTTCTTCCACATTTCATCAAACATCAGTGACTTGGCACAAAACAATTTCTAAAATCTGTCACTTAGACGACTTGAAAATCCTTTAGAAGTTTTTTCTCTGGGCTACAGTGGGGGCTGATGTTGCTCTGGGTATAAAAATGTTTAGTCATCACTAGATAGAATATACCAAAAGAAGGCACCTGATAAATTTATTCCTTACTATATGGTTCATGTCCTTTACAAGCTAACTCAAGAAAGGTAGGACATGGATGTCATTTACATATTTATTTTTGACTGTTAGTTCTTTATTGTTAACATGATATTATAATAACTTATTTTGGTACCAGGGAAATCAGTTTCTGATTTATACCATGTATTCTTCTTTGAACCTTTATGTATTGTTTTGGACCAATCACCACCACAGTTTCCTTTCTTTTTGTTGTTATTCATCCTTCATTTTATTTTTTGTAGGTTAATTTATTTTTAGTTTTCAACACTCCCATAAGTTTTAAATTTTCTCAGCCTCGCTCGCCTTTCTTCTCCCCGAGATGGCCTCCAATCTGATATAGACTCTACATAAATTCTTATTAAACATATTTTCACATTAGTCATGTTGTATAGAAGAATTAGAACAAATAGGAGGAACCAAGAGAAAGAAAAAACGAAACAAAAAAGAGAGCAAATAGCTTCGATCTGCATTCAGACTCCATACTTCTTTCTGTGGATGGGGATGGCATTTTCCACCGTGAGTCTTTTGGAGTTGTCTTAGGTCTTTGTATTGCTTCTCAGAGCTAAGTCTATCAAAGTCAGTCATTGCACACTGTGGCTGTTACTGTGTAGTGTTCTCTTGGTTTTGCTCACTTCACTCAGCATCAGTTCATACAAGTCTTGTGGATGTTACTTATTATGTAATCTTCCACTGGACTTAGCAGCATGTTAAACAGTATATAGGCAACTCAATAGATATTATGCTATAGCCTTTCTCTTCCACACCAAGTGTTCCTTTAAGAGACCTGAAACTATTAGCAGGAAGACCAAACAGAGATGTACTATTTCCCAGACACCTACGGAGGTTCATTCATAAGAACCAAGCCTCCAAAATACAGTGAGAGGCAGAATAGAAAGGGTACTGGTCCTGGAGTCAAATCTGTGTGAGTCAAAGGTCTGATGTTTACTAGCTGTTTGACTCTAACCAAATAACCCAACTTCCCTGAGCCTCAATTTCTGAATCTGTAAAATGGGGATAATACTTTAACTTACAAGGTTGTGGGGAAAGCAACTGTATACCTTAAAGTGCTACAGAAATGGCGATTATCATTATTTCTTAAAGTTTCCTCAAGAACTAAAAGGAAAATCCTGGAAAGACCTGCATAAACTGATGTAAAGTGAAATAAGCAGAACCAGAAAAACAGTGTACACAGTATCAGCAACATTTTGTGACGATCAACTAAGAATGGCTCAGCTCATCTTGGAACCCAATGATCCAAGACAAGTACAAAGGATTCACAAAGGAAAATGGTATCTATCCATATTCATATAAAGAACTGATGGACTCAATGCAGAATGAAAGCATATTTTTTTTCACTGATTTTATTCTTTCTCATGTTTTTTTAATGTTTCTTTTTTCACAGCTGTGACTGATATGGAAATATTTCTTACACGACAGCATGTGTATAAAACTATATCAAACTGCCTACCATTTTCAGGAGAGGGGAGGGAGAAAAATTTGGAACTCAAAATCCTGTAAAAATGAATGCTAAAAATTTTCTTGATATGTAACTAGGGAAAAAAATAAAATACTATTAAAACAAAAAATAAAATAAAAAATATGTTATGTTAAAAAATAAAAAGAGCTAAAAGGAATAAAGTACTTAAGCACCTCACCTCTTCATCTTCACCTTTGGCAATGTAGGAAGTAAAGCCACCATATTCTGTTTTCCACCCTTTAAAGGAAAATAAAAACCCAGAACACTCAGAAAACTATGTTGCACTTAATCTCTCCTGAACTATTCCCAGTAGGTATAGTCTGTGTGTATGATGAGGGAAAAGGGGAGGAAGACAGTCACCAAATTTATCACTCAGTGGCTGAAACAACTATGACTACTGTCTTCTTCCTTTCCCCAAATTCCTGTTGCTACTGACTGTTTATTTTCAACCCAAACAGATCTAACAGTTAAAGGTAGAGAGAGGAAAACAGAAGTTATGTAGCAGGGAAACATGAAAAGGCTAGAATCTTAGGCATAAGGGAATTTGTGGGAGATAGTGATGGTGTCCATCTAATATTCCAAGTTATACAATCAAATTTTGTACTAGATGGGAAGATTGCTTTCTAATGTCTATTTTAATTCTTAGATTCTATGATTCAAGTAGCAAAGCAAAACACTTCTATGCAAAGCAAGGCAAAAACTAGTATATGAAAGTCCCTGATCTGAGAGACTTCCCTACAGTGTAGTTAAAGCCGTGTCCCTCTGGTAAGACTGACAATCACCTGAAGAAAGGTGCCATTTTTCTTCCTTACCTTTGCAGCCACAGTAGAAAAGCAGGTCCAAGGCAAATTCAGTATTTTTGGAGTCATGTATTAGAGTGTAATGACCATTCTTCCAACGCCTCAGTTCTCCAATGCATTTGGGGACACTTGATTCTAAGAAGAAACAGTAAGAGAAAAATGGTTGGCAAATCAATTAGAACAAGAGAAATAATCTTGGCATAACTTGTTGGATAAGGAAAGACAGGCAATAGTCTTAACAAGCCACTTGGGGGAAAACACTGGTTAAAGATCTCCAAATTACCTACTGATAACATAATCCAGTGTTATAAATGATTTTAAAAAATTATTTCATCTGAAAAAATTCTATGTAGTCCCTTTAAATGTCCCTTAGCTCTATCCATATTTGTCAATGAAACCTAAAATCCCTGAGCAAATTCTGTTTTTCAAATCACTAGTCTAAGAAATGTAGGCATCTTCTTATAGATCTCTTCCAATACATAGATTCCCATGAAAATCATTTCTAGAATACAAAACAATCTTAGAGGTCTCCATTTCTTTTAGGCCATAGACACAAAAGCCAATGCTTAGCTTTACCCCTAATATGGATTCTTCAAAGATCCATCATTGGCCTTCTCTTTCTGCATTCTCTTCTTGGCCAAACATCTCCACCTCAGATTATGACCTCTTTTTGAGCTCCATATCTGCATTTCCAGATGCTCCAGGACATTTCAACCTGTTATGTTCCCCTGGCACCTCAAGCTCAACCTGTCCCAAACTAATTATCTTTTCTCCTATACCTGCTATTCTTGATTTTAACCATTTTTGTCTTTGGCTATTCATCCAATCTTCCATGCTTGCAACCTTGGAGCTCTTTACTTTTTTCTTAACTTTTATTCAAGTAGTTACCAAGTTTTGTTTATTCCCATCAGCATCATCAGTCACGTCTTCTCCTATTCCCACTGTTACCATCACAGTCCAGGTCCTATTACACAATTGTATGATGACAATGATCTCCTAACAGGTCTTTTTTCCTCTACTTTCTCCTACCTCCAACCTGTCATTTATACAGCTACCGGAGTAATCATTTTTACATAAATGTTGTCATGCACCCTTCTGCTCAAAAATCTTCACAAGCTCCCTATCGTCTTCTAAGTTCAAACTCCTGTACTCAAATTTCAAGGCCCTTCACAATCTGATGCCACCCTACAGGTATCACCACATATTGCTACCCTCTAGGCACTCTAGTTCATCCAACTGGCCTGTTTCCAAATCAGATAGATCTTCTTCCCTACCTCCAGGCTTCTGCTCCCCATTCTATCCTTAAAGTCCAAATCAAATTTCACCTTCTTCATGAAGCATTTCCTGAAGCCCTAATCAGCAGCAGCAGCCTTACCCTTTTTGCACTGAATCCATCTTTCATACAATACTGCATAACATAGTTATCTGTGATTTATACTCCTCTGCAAACATACTAAAAGCTTGAAAAATGCAGAAACTATTATTTTATTTTTGTTCTTCTTCTTCTAGCATAGTGCTTTTCACATAGCAGGCAATGACCAATTTGCTGTTGTTATTATGAATATCTTAATGAGGCAGATGATGTCAAGGTCCCTTCTGACTCTAAAATCCTATGAGTTCTATACTTCAGATAAAGGCTGTTGTCAGCTTTGGAAATGGCTGAGGGTAAAATCATCCAGGACTTGTTTTCTTAAACAAGTCTAGTGTGTGGAGTGTTTTCCTACAGGCTTTGGAAGACTCTTGAAAATAAGCTACATTGATGGCAAGTCAGACTCCTATTGTTGTACTTGTGCCAGGTGGTATTGTCCCTTCATCTATGGAGCCACCTTGCTCACAAATTTCACAGAGTACCGTCTTAGGAAAGAAAATAAGTATATGAAGCATGAGGAGAGAAAAATGATGGATGAAAGAGGGGGAATAATTTGACAGCCTGGTTTAGTAGTTGAAAGTCTAAGCTGACTTTGCAGGAGCTCAGATAATGATGTCAAAAGGAGGAGGTAGCTTATAATTGAAATCATCAAATATTATAATTAAGAAGAAAGCCATAGGTCTATTTCCTTTTATTTTTGCTTTGTTCAAGTCAGATTACTTCTCCCTTTGGTTTCTTAATCTTGTTTGTAGGTTATTTCCCACCATAATTCCTCCCCCCACAATTTCTTTCTATCCGGATGATAATCTATTTTATTTCTTTTGTCTTCCTGTATGACAAACTTTTCTTGGGCTGGAGCTGTCCTGAGCTTCCACTCCTCCATTCTACAGCTATATTTCCTTGTACATGAGGCTACATTCATTGAGATAGATGTTATATATGTTCTGTGTAGTTCCTAGAACCCTGTTAATGTTCAGTACACAAATATTACAAGAGCAGCTTACTGTTCTTTGCCTTTTCCTTCTCTGGTTCCAGGGCTGTTTCTGTCTTGCTCTGTTGGCTTGTGTGGCCACTAGCCTCCTGATAGTTTTCTGCTTTGGAAGAAATACGGCTAATCTTTTTGCTTTCTTCTTCGCTGTCTTCTGTGTGCTCCTCATCATCCTCATCTGAAAAGACTAGGAAGTGAAGCTTCAGACCCGTGAAGTTGGACAGCAGCAAGAACAGGGCCTCAGAACGAAATAACTCCATGCAGTCCCTCAAGACATCTGGAAGCTTCTCTTCCTCAGCTGTTTCATAAAACCTGAAAGGCAACAACTTTAAGGTGTTCACCACAGCTCCAGGCTTGAAAAGATGTAGACTACACAGACTTGTCACAAATTAAGTGCCTCTCCCCAAAATTTAGCATGCATAAGAAGCTACAAAGAGAGACCATTTTTCTTCTTGCAGCCATTGGTTATCCCTATTAACATGATGCCAACTAAGTAATGTGTCCACATTTATAAAGTCAGGCCCTCAGAACATGTGAATCTTATGACCAGCAGCACCATACAAGAGTAGGAATTAAGTAAAGGGCAAGTTCCTTAGACAAAAAAGGCTACCTTTTGTTGGGGGGACCTCGTTGGCTCCATTCTAAATCTTTTTTCTCCAAAGCCTCACATACCTCATCATATTTTTCAGACTGAAAAACAAGTAATTGGAACAGTTAGCAGAATTCTTCATTATCCACAATCTCACATTCTTTTTGCTAGTGTGTAACCATTAGGCTATACAGAAAGTTTATTCACTGAAAAATTACTGGTTCAGTTTCTGTAACTTTAAATCTTGTTTAAATGTTCTTTACCGAGTGTATTTTGCCCTTGAGTCAATGAGGCCTGGGAGCACTTACAAGCAGCATGGCCTAGTTAAGAGTCCAGGTTTTAGTTTTAGCTGAGGATCTGAACACTCTCGATTTTAGATATGATTCTGCCACTCTTTGTGGAACTTTGAGTAAGTCATCTAATTGCTTCAATTTCTTAATCTATAAAAAAGTAACACCCCCATAACATACCCCCACTGAATTCACAAGACTGCTTTTAAAGATAAAAAAGGCTAAATTTAGTTACAACCATTATCATTATAATGAAAATCTTTGTATGCTAAAAGGCTAGTAGGCCATGTTCATTCAATCAATGTTTGGTATAGGAAAATCCCAACTGAACACAAACAATTTGTAGAGTGTCTTGTGACCACGTGGTATAGCCAGGAAGCCAGGGTTTTTAGTTCCAGTTCTTTTACTAACTTTGTAACCTTAGGTATATCATTATCCCTCTAAGGTCCTTTCTAATTCTATAATTCAATGACTCATATGATTCACCGTAATGTGATTTTATCCCTACCACCAATTAGCACTTATGGAGCTC
Source organism: Phalanger gymnotis (assembly GCA_028646595.1). Lineage (NCBI taxonomy): Eukaryota > Metazoa > Chordata > Mammalia > Diprotodontia > Phalangeridae > Phalanger > Phalanger gymnotis. The sequence goes on along the minus strand of CM053625.1, from coordinate 115,107,981 downwards.
CTAAAAACCATAAGAGATAATAAAACACTGAAAAGTAGGAAAACCAAGAAGGTAGGAAGGGAATTTTATGTACAAGAGAATAACAGCAATAATATCAAGTGCTGTTTCTTCAATTTAAAGAAAATGAACTGAACACTGTAAATGACCAAGAACCCTGACCCCGCAGGGAATTCAAGTTTTTTCTTCTATTTGTATTATTTGATGGAACAATGGAACTGCAGAAGCAGATCAGCAAAGATAATTCCCTTGAAGACCTAGTTAATCCTCTATCCACCTTATGCTTCTATGCCTCAAAAAGAGTAAGTATGACAATGTGCAAAGCAATAAGGTATTGATCATGTCCTTTTGAGTCACCTTGAAAAATTCCTTCAGCAGAATTTCAGATCGCTCCTCAAACTCCTCTTGAATTTGAGCCTGGGAATCGACATCCATGTAGACTGGATTAATCCATTCATACAGAATTTCACTCTGCAAAGAAACAGAAAATAAAAAGGATGTATCTATCATGTCCCTAACTTTAATTCTTGGTCAAAGACTTTGGAGCACTGGTAAAATATGATTCACATATCTTCCAATTTATAAGTGGATGTTGTAATACTTTACATTGAAGACAAAAGTCAACATCAGACTAGGTAGAACTCAACAGTTTATTAGAAACAGTCACTTGGAAATTTAGCAAAATGACTGAACCTACTAGTTGCTAAAATAAAAGTAGCTTATTCTTACATCTCGTGGAATGTGAGGGCTACGAGGTAAAAGGGGCTCAAAATAACTTGAGGGTCTTGTCTGAGGAGGGCCATGAAACCAGCCACTTATAGACAGTCGACATTTTCCTTCAGATAGAACTTCAGACACCTGAAAGAATAAAATCAGGCACAAATGAGTATTACAGATAACTACACAGGTTACTCTCCAAAGCACATACAATCTACTTCTGTAAAAGTGCAGATGACAGGTCCCAGAGCACCACATTTTGATGTGAAAACAACCAACTGAACTTCACATTGGTAGGAAATAGGTACCCACTAAATTGTGCCTGATTTTGAAAGAATGTTCATTGACAGTTCGATCTATTTGTGGCTTGCCATCTTTACCTGGTGGTAGGATACTGGAGACACTTCAAAGAAAACCAAGGTGTTCCAAGAGGGGATGAGAGACTTAACAATCTGCTTCGGCTGGAAATGTTCTACACCAGAAGAAAGCACAACCAAGGTGTAGTTCATACATATTATTAAGTATTACTATTACTATTCTCTTTAATTTTATGTAGAAGGGAAAATGATTATGCCCTGGTCCAAATCCTGAAAACTAATTCTTAAACCTGGCTGTTATGCCTTCAGGTTCCTAAGACACTGAGGAAGTCACGTCCTCTCTCTGAGTCAGTTTCCTCTACTCCACAATGAACGGACTGGAGTAAATAATCTTTAAGGCCCCTTCTAGCTCCAAATTCTAGGATCTGAGGATCTTAAAATGTTAACAATTCTTTCCAAAAATGAGGAGAGCTGGTTTTAATGTTGGCATATTCTTGACTGTTGGTCACATGGAAAGCATCTGGTCATATGGAGTGACCATGTAAATGAAAGAGTTTTTTTTAACTCTGTACCTTTCTACTGACAATCAATATAATTATGAAGGTGAAGCTGACTCTACCTTACCTAATTATCTACCCAATACATCCTAGGCCAATGATCATTCCTCAGATAGAACTCAGTGGCCTGAGAAGATAAAGAGATCATAATCCTAGTGCTTGCACTAAATCTGGAGAAGCCCGTATTAATGAAATAGCTTCTCCAACCTCACAAAGCATAGATTTATTTCCCTTCTAATTCAGTGACTCAGTGAATAGGACTTGATTAATGGTCACATATGAAAATGTGAAAGCTGAGTAAATTTCCTGGTTCCTTTTTGAAAAACACAGATGATGGCACTGAGTGACAAAATGTGGGAATCTTTTTTTATCTTACCATCTGTACTGTACAGGTCCAAGGTACCACCAAGGCTCTTGTCCCAAGGAGCAACGAGGTAAAGAATGAAAGCAATTCTTCTTCCCTCTAGTTCATCATCATGGCAGAGCAGGATATCTGCAATGGTATACAACTGAGTACCTGGCCTACTTTCTGCATACATTTGCAGCAACTAATCTACACCAAATTTTAATGCTTATCTAAATGACAGAGACTCAATCTTTATTCTAGGTAGATGGCACAATGGAAAAAGTGCTAGACCTGGAGTCAAGAAGACCTGAGTTCAAATCTGGCCTCAGACATTTTAACAGATACATAATCCTGGGCAATCACTTAATCTATTTGCCTTAGTTTCAGCTATAAAATCAGAATAATAATAATGCTACCCTTCCAAGGTTGCTGAGAGGAGACAATATTTGTAAATCTTAAAGCACTATGTAAATGCTAGTTACTACTATGATTATTATTTTTGAAATTGTGAATTTTAAAAAGTTAAAATAACTGCATGAGAGAGTGAAGAACACTAGATTTAGAGTCAAGAAGACCTTGGTTTAAATTCTGACTCAGAATCTGCCAGCTAGCTATGTGATTATGAGCAAATTCCTTTACCTCAATGAACCTGTTTCTTTATCTGTAAAATGTGAATAACAGAATGCAGTTGCATCACATACTCATTTAATTTAGCAACTATAAATACTTTTGCCCACCATTCTATTCAGTGAATGTGAGACATGACTGTTCCCCCAGTCCTTGATAAGGCACCCTACATTCTGAACTCTGTCAACACTCAGAACTTTTCTACAGCCAGAAGTGTTAGGACAGAGGCACTGATGAGACAGTGGGCAGTGGAGTGGCAGTGCCTTGTCCAACTGTGGGTCCCATATGTCCCACTTTAGGTTCCTTATGCTTTTCTCCCATCCCATCGTAGAGATAAGCAATAAAGTTTCAGAAGAGATATAATCATTTTCTTAAACAGATTTGCACATACAACAGGGAACAAATGACACCTATCTTAGTGATGACTGGGGTCAAAATTTCCCTATGAAAAAATGATGCTTCCCCTTAAGTATACTCATTAGTAATATCCATTAAGGATTTAAACTTTCATTTTTCTCACCTGTATACTCATACTTAGCACAGAAGATATCAATAGTTGATTCCAAGTCAATCTTAGCAATGTCAGAAAGCCATCTCCGGAAATCTTCAAACAGAACTTTCCTAAAAAGCAAAAGTGTTAATCATCACATTATACATTGTTTTTTGTGCTCCTCCTCTAGGCCAGAACTGTTATTGTTTGGAGGCAGGAAAACATGCCAGAGGAATTACCAAATTCCTAGGATTTAATGGGAGCTATTTTTGGGGGGATACTAGCTATATAGTTGGCCAAAAAAACTAAATGACATTGAACAAACCAAATCTAAATGTCACATGATATGCTTAGTGTAAAAATTACATAGATAGGATTAGTATACTAACAACATTAAAACTGAGCACAGCTTTAGATTTTATAGGTCACAATATATTTAATAAATCCATTAGCTACTAGAACCAAAGCCTTAAATGTGGATTCCCTAAATACTTAGCCCTACCGTTCACTGGCAAAGCCAGTTTCATGGACATATTTCATGGAAAGGCTTCATTTACTAAATCTGTGTCTATGCTATGGAAAGCTTTCACTTTAGCAAAGGTTTACTTCTTACAACACTTTTGGATTCTTAACTGTCTCCATTAGAGAAGCCATATAATCTACCTAGAAAAATTCCAAGATCAGTAGTTGGCTGGATAAACTTCACAAAACAAATCCACCTTAAAAAAGGATTTGTTCTATAAAATTTGGACTCAGTCAAAAGGCTGCTCCCAAGAACCTAGAAGTCCACATATAGCCTCAAGGCCGAAGGTTCCCCACTCCTGCTCTAAATAATGCTAATGTTTCTAAAAGAAAGACACTAAACAAATACAAAGTATCGTAAACGAACTACAGTTAATCCAGGTCCTAGAGTTCAGGGCTTAGAAAAAGGGGCTCTAGTTTACTGTTACTACATACTAGGAAGACTTCATTTACCTTAAAGCAGAGATGTGAAGGTCGTCTCTATTCTTCAGATCATCCGACTTTTGATAATGGAAAAAAAAATTCCCCCAGACATTAGATATACAGGCAAACCATTTTATTCTTAGAAGAACTTTGGTGATACAGTTGAAAGAAGAGATAATAATGGGTTGCCTGAGCTCAAGTATCTGTTTCCTCTGAACTCTGCAGATAAAATCAATACTATCTAGCTTATTACCTAAGTGTTCTGCTTTTGTCGGTCTGCCTTATGTTAACATCAATATTATAGGTCCTGTGAAGGCAAGGATTGTTCCTCATCTTTTCCTTGTATCATTAACAGCACTGGTACACATATAAGATACCTGAGAAGGTAGCTATAATTGGTGGTAAGAACATGGGTCTCAAAGTCAGGCAGACCCAAGTTTAAATCCCACTTTCAATACTTATTACTCTATGGCATCAAGGTCAGCTACCATAGTGATGGTAAATTCTTCAACTTGAAAAGGCTACAAGCTAAGACCAAAGTACAAGGAGTGTTGGTGCATGATTTTCTGTTTGCAGATGATTGTGCACTCAATGTAACCTCTGAAGTTGAGATGCAACAAAGTATGGATCAATTCTCTGATGTGTGTGCTAATTTTAGCCTAACAATCAACACCAAGAAAACACAGGTGCTCCATCAGCCACCACCATACCATCCATATGTGGAACCATCAGTTACAACAAATTGAGAAGTTCTCAATGCTGTGGCTAAGATCACTTACCTTGCTAGTGTACTTTCCAGGGATGTACACATTATAATGAGGTTGACACACATATACACATTGCCAGAGCTAGCTTAGTGTTTGGGAGGCTCCGAAGGAAAGTATGAGAGAGGAGAGGTATTAGATTTACTACCAAACTGAAGGTCTACGAAGCTGTGGTACTAAACTTGTTGTATGCCTGTGAAACCTGGACAGTCTACCAGCACCATGCCAGGAACCTGAATCGCTTCCATTTGAACTGTCTTAGGAAGATTCTGAATTTCAGCTGGCAGGATAAGTATCAGACACCGAGGTCCTTACTCAAACTAAACTGCCAAGCATTCAAACTCTGCTTCAGAGAGTGCAACGAATGCAAAACTTACACTTGCCAAAAAAGACTGTTTTATGGAGAACTCATACAGGGCAAGCGTTCACATGGTGGTCAGAAGAATCGATACAAGGACACTCTCAAGACTTCTCTTAAGAACTTTGGAATTGATTGTGTGACATAGGAGATATTGGTATGGGACCACTCAGCACGGCATACCCCTATCAAAGAAGGTTCTGTGCTCTATGAGCAAAGCAGAATTGAAACACTTCAAAGGAAATGCAGGATGCACAAAGTTAGATTATCCACTCAAATGTTCACACAAACTACTTGTGCCCAATCTGTGGTAGAGCATTCCAAGCTCATACTGGTCTGATCAGCCACACTCGGACACACTGAAACTTGACTCTAGCATAGTGATGTCATTTTGGTCCTCTTCCAGAACAAAGGGCAACAACCAACCAATCAACTCTACGCCAAAGGAAATTGGCCATAGGTAATATTAATGTTTGGTTTTCTAAGTCAATTTGTGGCCAGCAGGGATTCCTTTCTATTTGAATTTGATACCACTACTACTACAGGGAAACTAATTTGAAGACAACTGGTACTACTCTTCTAATGTGCAACCCTATTTTGAACTGACCTCCAATTTTGTATGTGTGTGTATACCCAGTACTTACTTAGCACAGTGCCTGGCACATGGTAGATATTTAATAAAAACTAGTTGATTGACTCAATTTTGTTCTCACTTTTAAAAATGGATAATTTTGTTTTCTTTCTAATCACTATGAATTCTGTTCATTTACTATTTTGGCAAACGAATTTTCCTCTTTTTTAAAACAAGTTATCATAAAGATGTAATTAGAGAGCTGTCTGACTATCAAAGAAAGTAGGCTAGTCATGTGGCAAGACAGATAAATAATTGTCTGTATATTCAGTTGATATTCACACAAAGGAATGTTTTAAGCAGGTTGGGTCAACACTTTTGGGTCAGATTTATACGACATGGACAAGAGTGGCAGAAGAATCAGAAGACACAGATGAGTTATTATCTGCACCTCTGGAGGAAACAGCTATGTTAAAGAAACCAAAGATCCACTGTAACACTGAAGTAGCTAATGATTTATTGTTCTGTTAATGTTGTTAACAAAAAACCCAAAAAAGCGCATTAAAAAAAAAATCACCTGTATTGTCTTTAGTCCTTTATTTTTTTCTATTTCCCCTTGAATGACCAAAAAATTTTTCAAAGGTTATTGGTTTGCTGACTCTATTTTCTCTAAATGCATACTTAGTTCATTAAAAATATTTATTCTTAATTTACCAATGTTTTCAGAGGTCTAATTTTTTTCTCTGAGTACTACTTTAATTGGATTTGATATATTTTGACATACTGTCTTATTATTAGGATCATTCTTTTGGGGGAAGAGCCAAGTTGGCGGCTGGAAAGCAGGAACTTGCTTAAGCTCTCCCCCAGATCTCTTCAAACACCTATAAAAAATGTCTCTGAACAAACTCTAGAGCTGCAGAACCCATGAAATAGCAGAGGGAAGTAGGGCTCCAGCCCAGGACAGCCTGGATGGTCACTAGAAAGGGTCTATCGCATGGAGCTGGGAGCAGAGTGGACCAGAGCCCAGCGTGGGCCGCGACAGGACCAACTAGACCGGGAGCCAGGTAGAACAGACATAGCACCCTGAATCAGTGAGCTGTGGCAGTTACCAGACTTCTCAACCCACAAACACCAAAGACAACAGAGAAGGTTAGTGGGAAAAACTGTGGGGATGAGTGAAAGGAGTTAGTGGTCAGCCACCATCCCAGGGGCAGCTGAGGTGGTACAGCTCTGAGGCTGCTTCCAGAGCTACAGCTGCAGTTGCTTCTGGTCCCAGGCCCACCTGGTGGAAGGAATTAAGCAGCAGATTAGAGCAGGAGTGCAAAGCCCGCTTTGGCCTGCCTGGATTTGGGCCGCAATCCTGGTTGGCAGTTCTTGGGGGAGAAGGAGCAGGGAGTGTGGCAGAGCTTGCTGTGCAGAAGTAGCTCTGAAAACAGCAGTGCAGCCCCTTAAGCTTGGGACAAGTATTCTCTACTCTACAAGCAGTCATACCCCAAAAAGCTCAAGGGTCAAGTAGCTGGCTGGGAACATGGCCATGCAGTGAAAACGGACTCAGATTCAGAGTCAGACTCTGGAATCTTTTTTTGGTGAAAAGAAGACCAAAACATACAGCCAGAAGAAGTCAACAAAGTCAAAGAGCCTACAACAAAAGCCTCCAAGAAAAATATGAATTGGTCTCAGGCCATGGAAAAGCTCAAAAAGGATTTGGAAAAGCAAATAAGAGAAATAGAGGAAAAATTGGGAAGAGAAATGAGAGTGATGTGAGAAAACCATGAAAAACAAATCAATGACTTGCTAAAGGGGACCCAAAAAAATACTGAAGAAAACAACACCTTAAAAAATAGATTAATTCAAATGGCAAAAGAGCTCCAAAAAGCCAATGAGGCAAAGAATGCCTTGAAAGGCAGAATTAGCCAAATGGAAAAGGAGG
>CM053625.1:115041411-115099862 GCA_028646595.1 Phalanger gymnotis | reverse complement strand
CAGGCTCTTCACTCCTGCTCTGATCAACCACTTAATTTCTCCCACCAGGTGGGCCTGGGACCAGAAGCAACTGCAGCTGTAGTTCTAAAGCTGCCCCACCTCCACTGCCCCTGGGGCAGTGGCCAAACCGCAAACTCTGTCCCAGTCCCCAGCAGCTTCTCCCCCTTACCTACTCTGTTGTCCTTGGTGTTTGTGGGTTGAGAAGTCGGGTAACTGCCGCAGCTCACTGATTCAGGGCGCTAGGGCACACTCCACCCGCTCCTGGTCTGGTCGGTCTGCGCTGCCCACGCTGGGCTCAGCTCTGCTCCCCTCTGCTCCCAGCTCCTTGCAGGATAGACCTTACCCAGAGATCATCCAGGCTGTCCTGGGCTAGAGCCCAGCTTCCCTATGCTATTTTGTGGGTTCTGCAGTTCTAGAATTGGTTCAGAGCCATTTTTTTTATAGGTTTTTGGAGGGACTTGGCCGGGAGCTCACGCCAGTCCCTGCTTTCTAGCTGCCATCTTGGCTTTGTCCTCCAAAATGTTCAGTTTTTAAAGTGCTGAAAGAGTTCCTCCCAGGTGGGTGGAGAGTTGAAAAAGAAAAGAAGTGTTGGCCAGTCACCAGAGTCTGAAGGAGAGAAGTAAGGACAGAAAGTAACATACTAAGGTATGCCTGGTAAATGGACACTGAAATCACTCTGGTTAATCCTTCGTACATTTCAGCGTGATTGCATGTGTTGGAAAGAGTGTGGCTGAAGAATGAAAAGTTGGGAAAAGCTTTAAACCCAAGAATATTGGCTTTTAAGGAACAGTTTTTTCCTTATGATGCTTTGATCTTAGCAGAAAATCACCAGACAAATGGTGATTGAGAAATTGGTTAGGAGAACTTCCTCTGGGGGGATGTGATAACATTTTGGCACAGTACTTTCTTGACCTTAATGTTTATGAGAAGTTCATAAAAGAACTAAGGAGGAGATGGATAGTTTTTGTTTAATATTTGTTTAGAAGATTGATATTCCTATATAGGATTACTCCTGAACCTGATACTAACTAGTACTATAGTCTGTAACATCACACTTATATCAGAAGATCTCTAAACAGAACAATTTGGATAGCACTTGAGAGGTTTTTACAATGGAATTGGATTGTAGGTTTTTGTATAGGAGTCCAGTAGATACTTGGCACCTACTGTATACAAAGTGAGAGGCTTGCAACTTAATGTGGTAAGAGAAAGTGGGAAAGATCTAGCTGGGTTCGAATTCAGCCTCTCATTCATAATAGCTGTGTGATCATGGGCCAAGTCATTTCATCTCTCAATGCCCCCAGAAAACTCTTGAGTTGTCTCAGAAAACTGTATTGTTTGAGCAAGTTTCCACACAGACATTTCCAAGTAGTAATGGAATCCTGAGTCCCAACCAAACTTTGTATGTTCGAATATGTGTTAGCATATAAATATATAGAAATATTCATAAACACACAAACATAACAAACCATATAGTCTCATCTGACACTAGCTGTTCCAGTCACTTCATGGCTCTGAGCTTCATTTTCCAGTTTTTTAGGATCAGCTTCATAGTGTGGGTGTGGAGGGGTGTTAATGGGATTTTAACGTTTGCAAATCTTAAAGTCATATAGAAAACCAGTTTTTAATTAAGTATTATGCTAGATACCATGAAGGTTTATAATCTAATAGTAGATTGTTGTGACTGATTGTGTGACCTATCATTTTCAGATTATGTACTTTATTTTGTTTGCAGGTACCCACTTACAAATTATACCTTTGGCACAAAAGAGCCCCTTTATGAAAAGGACAGCTCTGTGGCAGCTCGGTTTCAGCGGATGAGGGAAGAATTTGACAAGATTGGAATGAGGCGGACTGTAGAGGGTGTTCTGATTGTGCATGAGCACAGGTTACCCCATGTGTTACTTCTGCAACTGGGCACAACTTTTTTCAAACTGTAAGTGTTTGAAAATTGATAATCAAGTTGCCTTTATCAAAAACTGCTTTATCAAAACTGCAATATAACACAACTTGTAAAGTGTTAGCACTAATGATTGTGAAATGATTTTCCTTCAATAAAATGGCTAATTATTACTGTTTTTAGATGGAAGACAGCAGTCCTTTTCTACTGCCCTACTTTTTAAATTGTGTGTGTGTGTGTATAAAATATAGTTCATTTCTGTTTATTACCAAGGTTAGAAATTCAGCCATATTGAACTTCTTTAAAATGGGTTTTTCCAAGTTTAATCACTAAATTGCATTACTTTTTATGTGAGGAGTTGATATTTCTAGCTGAAGATGATTGGTCTCTTCCCCTTTGCCTTTAAATATCATAGGATTTTGCTTATAACATTTGTTAACAAAAGTTTACTTTTACTATCTAGGTTGATAATCCTCATGATAATCTTCATTTAGGTTGACATTCCTCATGAAAATATATGTTTGGCCAGTAACTATTCAACCTAGAAGGAAAGGTTACCGTTGAGGATTTTTGGAGCCATATTATGCTGCAGTTAAAGAATAGATCCACTGCAGAGCAGCTTCGCTATTCTCTGTTTTCTTTAAACTGTCTTTCTGCTTGTTTGTGTATCCTCAAGTGAGAAAAAAATGGGGTGGGCAGATGGCTGGTAGATAGATTTTTATTTGGAAGGACGACAAACATAATGAGATTTGTTTCAATAGGTATTTGCAGTGCTAAAATGTTCCATTTTATGTTGCCATTGAATGTTCAGCTTTCTAGAATCAAAGGTTATTGGTTTTAAAGCCCTTAAAATTCAATTATTTCAAGTTTGGATCAAACTTATTTCAACTCCTAAATAAGAGAGGTAGTAAGCATTTTTTTAAGCACCTACTATATACAAGACACTGCTAAATTCTGGGGATACAAAGGGAAAAACAGTCTTTGCCCTCAACCAGCATATATTCTTTTGGGGAAGATGTGAGAATGTTAATAAGTAGGTAGCTATGAGATCTGTTCAGAATACATGAAATATAGTATAGGAGGGCAAGGCACTAGCATCTGGGGGATTGAGAAGGGCCTCCTGCTGAAGGTCAGATTTAAACTGAGTCTTGAAACCAGTGGGTAGAGGTAAAGAGGGAGGAGAAAGTTCAAGGCATGAGAGATAGCCCATCCAAAGGCATGGAGACAGATGTGGCTTGCTTGAGGAAATGCAAGTAGTTGATTCTGGAGCTAATAGGGAGACACTAGAGGTCATTGAACAATAGGAGTGAGGTGGTCAGACCTATGCTTTAGGAAAAAAAAACCCACTTTGCAAAGAACTGGAAATTGAGGTGATGCCTGGCAGTTGGGGAACAAGTTGTGCCATATGACTGTAATGGAATACTATTGTTCCATAAGAAATGATGAGCAGGGAGAGTTCAGAAAAACCTGGAAAGACTTACATGAACTGATGCTGAGTGAAATGAGCAGAACCAGGAGAACATTGTACACAGTAATAGCAACATTGCGCGATGATCAACTATGATGGACTTAGCTCTTCTCAACAATACAATGATCTAAAACAATTCTAAAAGACTTGTGATGGAAAATACTATCCACATCCAGAGAAAGGACTATGGAGTCTGAATGCAGATTGAAGCATACTAGTTTCACTTTTTTTTTCTTTCTCATGGTTTTTCCCTTTTGTTCTGATTCTTCTTTTCTAACATTATTAATGTAAAATATGGCTGCTCAGCATGGTATGCCCACATCAGAGAAGGTGCTGTGCTTTCTGAGCAAAGCAGAATTTAAATAGCTCAAAAAAAAAGAAACCATTTTGGCAGTGGAATGGAGAATAGATTGGAGTAGGAGAGATTTGAGGCAGGGAGACCAGTTGGAGAGCAGTTGCAGTAGTTCAGGTGAGATGATGATAACCTAACTTTGTGAATGGAGAGAAGGGGACAAATACCAGAGATGTTATGAAGGAAGAAATAACAAAATTTTGCAATGGATTGGGTATGTGAGGTATGCAAGAATGAGGAGTAAAGGATAACACCAGAGTTGCAGGCATCATGAATCAGATGGTGATACCCTCAAAACAAATAGGGAAGTTGGGAAGTCCACGTGGGTTTTGCGGGAAAGACAATGAGTTCCATTTTGAGCATGTTGATTTGGAGATGCCTGGGGGACATCTGATTCAAGTTATCCAAAAGGCAGTTAATGATGGTGCTAGGACTGGATTTTCAGGATGTCCCAAAAGTCTTTGTGCAGTTTTAAGCTATTAATAGCTTAAAACATTAAACCTTAAAGCCAAACTAAGGCTTTTGGGACACTATGGTTCTGGAAATTACTTCCATAGAGAAGAAATTGAACTGTGATCCCCAAATGAGAAAGCATAGTGAGAAAGGATAGAGCCTTGGAGAGCGTTGCTGCTTAGCAGACATGGCATGAAGAACCAGCAAAAGAGACTGAGAAGGAGCACGTGGACAGTTAAAAGAACCAAAAGAGAGCCACGTCATGGAAATCTGGAGAGGCTAGCGTATCTAGGTGGAGAAGAGGATTAATAGTGTCAAATCACATAGAGATTATAATAGGTACATATTGAGAAAAGGCGTTTAAATTTTGCAGTAAAGACGTTTAGAGAGGGTCTGTTTCAATTAAATGGTAAGATTGCAGGCCACATTAGAGAGGATTTAGAACAGGGATGGGGAACCTGTGGCCTCAAGGCCACATGTGGCCCTCTACCTCCTCAAGTGTGGCCCTTGACCTTGAGGGCCACAGGTTCTGCACACCAATTAAGAAGAAAATGAGAGGAATGAAGTCACCTACTATGGATGGGTTTCTCAGTTATTTAGCCAAGAAAGAAAGTAGAAATACAGGATAGTTGCTAGCAGGGAGGTTAGATCAAGTGAGTTTTTTAAGAATGGGAGAGCCAGGGGCATGTTTCTAGGTAGCCAGGCAGGTACCAGTAGAAAGAGATTAAGGCTAATCAGGAGAGGGGGTAGTAGTGATAGTGAAGGGATATGTGGTTGGAGAAGTCAGAAGGAAGATGAGATCAAGGATGCATATGATAAAGTTTACCTTGGCAATGAGAAGAGCCACCTCTTCATTTTAGACCAGAGTGAAGGAGGTAAGTAGGTATTAATAACTGTAGCTTTTTCACAATGTTCTTCTGAATATTTTAAGGCTTCGTATTTGAAATAATTGTATATTTTATTTGGAAATTAAAATTCTACTCTTGTGATTTCTTGGACAAAACAAAAATGGTGTAGCATTTTTTTTTAACATTTTATACAATTGACTGTCATTTCACAGACCTGGTGGTGAACTTAATCCAGGAGAAGATGAAGTAGAAGGACTCAAACGTTTAATGACAGAGGTATTTTCTTTTACTTCACTATTTTAATACAAATGCTATCAAATTGGTGAATAATTAGGATCACTCATGTATAAATGACTTAGATTTATTTGGAGTTTATTTGTTTGTCTCATTGAGGTTTTAGTTTTCATTGATTAAAATTTAACCACAGAAGTTATTGCAGATTGTGGTTTTTTTTTTAATCTTTATCGTTTGCATTATCGCTCTTAATAATTATTTTGATTCTAAGTTTCTTACCTTTTAATAAATCATTCTAGTGTTAGATGCTGAATACTTTATGCTGAATCACACAGGACAGTGTGATTCTTGAAGACACAGTAACTCTTAGAACTTGTTCTAGGCTGGGTTTTTGTGTAAGAAAAGGTGTCAATGATACCAGAGCAGTTGTTTGGTAAAATGAAGAAGCATATTTCTGTGCTGTTTGGGCAGAAATTCTTTAACGTACCTGAAACTACATCTTGGATGATATAGTGAAAAATATAGATATGGCCACTTGTTTGCACTAGCTGAAATGGCCAATTTATAGAAGCCATGGGTAAAAGAAACTAGTTAATGGGTTCTGGAAGAAAATCTCATTTAGACAGTAGGCTGGCTTAAAGGGGTTACCAGCTGTACAATTTTGTTGTACAGTTAGAAAAGAGTAATAGATTTGCTCCTCAAGCAGCCAGTTAGGATTATTCAATTTGAACTAATTATGAATGCTGTGGGATTGACAGCACAAAGTAAATAGGTAAAATCCTTTAGAGAGGACAAATCATTAGTATGGAAAATCTTTAATCATATATTTACTACCAGCGATGTTGCTAGAAGTGGTCCCTATAGCTAGGAATACAGTACCTATGTAATGTTTTTTGCTAACTGTAAATAGTTTCTTTTTGATAGATACTGGGACGTCAAGATGGTGTTCTGCAAGATTGGGTCATTGATGACTGCATTGGTAACTGGTGGAGACCAAATTTTGAACCCCCACAGGTCAGTGTCTTAAGTTATATTTGTTGAGGTTTTGGGGCAAAATGTAAGTTCCTGTTTTCAGCCATTTCAAATAACTCTACAACACAATTTTAAATTGTGCACAGAAAGCAACTAAAATGTCCTCCTTACCCTTTGAACCAGAGATTCCCACTGCTGGGCATATCCAAGGAGGTGAGTAATAAAAAGAAAGATCCCATATATACCATAATAATTAGAACAGCACTTTTCGTGGTAGCTAGGAATTGGAAACAGTAAATGCTCATTGATTGGGGAATAGCCAAACAAAGTTGTAGCACATGAATGGAATAGAATAGTTGTGTACTGCAAGAAAGGAGATATATGAAAAGAAGCTGAGGAAGACTTATGTGAATGGTGCAAAGTGAAGTAAGCACAACAAAGAAAAATGATTACAAGCCAAATAGGATGAAATTAATGGAAATGGAATACCAAGAAATTGTAATGACCAACCCAGGCTCCAAATTAGATGTAAGAATACACCTCCTTCCCTCTTCAGAAGGGAAGAACTTCGGGTGTGGAATATCATATATAATGTAAGACTTGATTGATGTGTTGGGTAACTGCTGATTAAAAAAAAATCTTATAAGCGGTGGCTGTTGGGAGGCAGGTGGATGAGGGATATATTGGGAAATTTAGGTAGTGCAAAAGCAAAAGATACCAGTTTTTTTTTAAATGACTAAAGTACAAATAATTTCATCTTAAAAAGAGTTGCATACCTTTAACATTTCTTTGAAAGTTAGACAAGCCAGTTAATTTAAAGCCATGTGCACTAACTGGTGAATTATATTTTTCCCCATTAATCTAGTTAAATATCAGGTTGCCTTTTTTTCTTTTAAACTTCTGTTGAAATCCTGTTTTTATATCACCTTTATATAGCCTCTCAACCATCTCCTACACATTGTAACAATTTTTAAAAGGGGAAGGGCAGCAGTTCACTAAAACTAACAAGCACATCAACTCTGCCAAGTATATGCAGTATTCATACCTCCAAAGTAGGGAAGGAGGTATATTTCCCCACTTCTTTGGAGACAAGCTGGGCTTACCTGTTTTCTTACTACTTTGGGGGAATTTCACCTCTAAACTGAGGCTTAAGATTTTGTTTTATTTTGCTTGGGATTCCTTACCAAACCCTTTCCCTCCCCCCACCCCTTTAGATAATATGGGAAGTTTGATACTGGCAACTATTTAGCGAATTCTCTATTCGAAAGTAGTAGTTTGTCAAATTTTGCAGAGTGGGAGATAGGGTCAGTCTTTCCAGTAAGGAAATCTTGACATGTTTATCCTGTACTTGATTAAAGAAAGAGTTCCTTAAAAACTGAATCTTGGTTGAGCCTTCAGGGTGCTTCCTAAGTATGCTAATGGTATTACTCATTCGGACTTGCCACATATAATACCAATTGTATATCTTGTATTCAAGAAAGTGGAAATGCAAGTTTAAGGAGAAAAGTATTGTCTAAATTTTCATGTTGAAATATCCCTTATTCTTTTCATACAGAAGTATCCCTTAAATTCTGCAATTCCTTAAAGAGTCGTGGCTTAGTTTTGTTCTATTAATGAAAATTCCTTGAGAAAATTAGAGCTATCAGAAAGGCCAAAAGACAAGAAGTGGGAAGTTTTGGCTTAATTTCAAACTAGCAATATGTACATTAATATATTTTCCAGTCCCTAAGAGTGCATGGTATATAATATTCTGAGTTGCCTGTATCTTTTCCCATAGAAGATTTTTGTACAAGTGAAATCAGGTAAAAGTTATCAGGGAAAGTATCATGAAAGGATAGTATGTGGTCTGAGGGAGATAGTTAGGAGACAGGCTACTTTTCATTGGCTATGATTTATAGCTGCATCTGTGTATATGAGCTTTGAATCTTTTTTTTTTTAAACCTCAGTTGGTAAAACCATTTTTTCACCCATCTGCTATCTTTCTGTCATTGCTCATTTGCCTAGTTCCTGCAGCATTGTGAGACCAGTGTATAGAAGCAGTTTGCCTTAGATTACTGCAAAGTAGGGATAACTTTGGGTAAAATATGCCTTAAGGGGCTGAGACCGGTATTTTTATTAGTATGGGAGTGCCCCTGGTGAGGAATTTCTCACTACCAGTGCAGATTGGCACCTTCTCTGTAACTCAGTCTTAAGTTACTTGAGGTGATGGAAGGTTAAATGATTTGTCTAGGGTCACACAGCCAGACTGTAACAGGAAAGGGACCCCAGTTTAAGAACTGGGGTCTTCCAACGTTAAGGCCAACTATCCACTATGCCCTGATGCCTCAATAAAGCTTTTTTTTTTTTAACCACCGGCTCACCTATGTTCAGTTTTGTGAACTTGAGCAAATAATTTTAAATCTCAGTTTCCTCATTTGTAAAATGGTGCAATGGTGCAAAGTGAAGTAAGCACAACAAAGAAAAATGATTACAACAAGCCAAATAGAATGAAATTAATGGAAATGGAATACCAAGAAATTGTAATGACCAACCCAGGCTCCAAATTAGATGTAAGAATACACCTCCTTCCCTCTTCAGAAGGAAGGAACTTCAGGTGTGGAATATCATATATAATTTTAAGACTTGGTTGATGTGTTGGGTAATTACTGATTTAAAAAAAAATCTTTATTATAAGGGATGGCTGTCAGGAGGCAGCAGAAGACGGGAAGATCAAATGATCTATAGGAAATCATCAAGATCTAAAACTTTTTTTTTGTGTCCTTGTATAATTTCCTAATAAATGACTACTTCATAAAGACATTTTATGACAAGCACATCAGAATTTTAGAAAATTTAATCTTGTGATGGAGGAAGGGAAATCATGGATTTGTGTTTTTAAATCAAATTTTACTTAAAAGTCATTAAAAATTTTATTATTTTTATGAGATCTGGAATCTGGTGGCTACATATTCAGGTGCTTTTAGTGATTTACTTTTAATTCTCTTTTATTGTTTTAGTACCCATATATTCCAGCACATATTACAAAGCCTAAGGAGCACAAAAAACTCTTTTTGGTTCAGCTTCAAGAAAAAGGTAGGTGTTTACTGCTGACATAGTTTTACTACTAAGACTCAGAAAATTTTAGTTTTTTTAAAAAGTTTTTTTAGAACTTTGAAGGAAACTAGTTTAGAACATTTGGAAATTTCAAGGTATCAATTTGACATTAAGGGAATTACCTACTTAACACATATACTAATTATATATTGTTTGCTAATATACTGAGATATTGACTGGACTTGGATGTCAGAGGTTCGACTCCCTGTCTCTGAAGCCATTTCTCTATCCACAGCTGCACACCTACCAGTCATAAAGTATAGTAGAAGGAAAAGTTAAAGTAGCTGGGTCTAAATACAAATTACTTTGAAATTAACTAAGCACATCTCACAGCTTGGGCTCTGTAATTGTTCAGATATCAGTGCTGATTTTCATAAACTGCATTATTCTTGTTGGGAAAATAGGGAGGACTGAATAACTTTTCAAACTAATTAGTTTTATAATCCAACTCATCTTTCACATAGATTTCCGGAATTTTAAAAAATGAATAAAGATGCCTCAAGTTGATATTAGCATTGTTCTATAAGGGCAATTAATTTAATAGCAGTAAATAAAAGGATATTACTTAAATGAGGTTATTGAAATAGATTTGCATAATCTTTTTCCAAAATGTTTTTGAAATGTTTCTAATTTCATTAAGAAGAAACCAGCAAGAAACTAACTTTAAAAATGTTAAAAGCATTATGCTATGTCAGTTGCAGTTGTGTTATTTTAAAAAAACAAATTAGAAAAATTAATTTCTTTGTTTAATTTTAGCCTTGTTTGCAGTCCCCAAAAATTACAAACTGGTAGCTGCGCCATTGTTTGAATTATATGACAATGCACCAGGATATGGACCTATCATTTCCAGTCTTCCTCAGCTTTTAAGCAGGTAAAGAATGTGAGAGTATCATAATACATTGATGTGTATTGAAGACCTAGAATGTTCTGAAAAGGTCAAGAAGTAATCATTTTTTGGATTCTGGTGCATTTTTATTTTAGAAACCATATTTTAAATCAATAAGAAATAGAGGTGATCACATTTAAGTTTGCATAAATTAAAACGGTTTAGCTAAAGAGATAGCTTGGGGCAATTAAGGCATGGTGAGCTACAGACTAAAAGCTTTTGAATTCAAACCTAGAAGATCTGTATGCAAGCAAATTTTAGGGAGACAAATATTTCTGTAAATGTGCTACCAGCTATTCCAGTACTGAAATTTTGCAATATTTGAAGTAAAACTTGGCTGAATTACTTGTATTGAAGTCCTTTATCAGAAGAAGGGGCTACTAAGCGATCTTGTTGGAGTATATTAGGTGTACAGATGTAGAAAAGTAATGTTGAATTTCTTTGACTATGCTTAGTATATTACCCGTCTATTACAGACAGCATAATAAGTAATGAACCAGGTCCTGGGGTTTCTCTATGCCTGTGTACTTTACTATATTTTTGTGAGGCAGATATTGGATATCAGTTGTTACTTTGTTTTTTAAATTAAAGATCTATAAAAATTATCCCATTAATAAAAATGATTTTTTTCCTTTTTTTCTAAAAAAAATTCAGGTTCAATTTCATTTACAACTGAATTCCTGAGCCGTGGAAGAGTAAAAGAAGCCGTCTCTGTGAGCACAGCTATACAATGTAGAAGAATAAACAGAATAGGAAGTTTCTTTTTGTTCCCCCTTCCCCCCCTTATTTTTCCTCAAATTGCCTCATACTTTATATTGTTTGCATACTAAAGTGAATCTGAAGAACTGTCCTAGATAGTGGTGTAAACAAATGTGATAATGTATATTTCACTTTTGGTTCTACCCATACTTTTTGTACAACATTAAACAAAGTGGACCTGTTTCTATTTGCATTTTTTACTTTATATTAAATCTTTCCTTTAAATCCTTACAGGTGAGGATCATAATATTTCCTTTTTAGGCTGGTAGTTATTAACGGAAAGCTGGAGATTTAGTGCACAAAAGTACAATGGTCCCTGTTGTAATATCATTGTAAGGGTTCTTGAAGCATAATCATGTTTTAGGAGAGATCCTTCAGTTATTTCTGAGATTTAGGTGTCCTCACGTGGAATCTAAGGATTCTTCAAAAAAGTAGGGACCCTCAAATATTTGCTTGGAAATTGGTGAGACTATGTTTCAAAGTCAAGGTAGGAGTGGTCTAAAATGAGAGACTACTCTCCAGTTTTTTATTTAGTGGAAAGGTAAGTCTGTATGTAGTGATATTTTGTTTGTTTAATACAAAAACATGTCATTTGATATGGACCTGTCTTTCCAAATTATTTTTAAAACTTTAGTAAAAACATTGATCTGTAATGGTTAGTTGACACCCTTTAAAGTACATGGTTTTATTCACTGGATGTTTTGGTACTCTGAGATGGATATAACATAAATGTTAAACTATATGTGTGTGTGTGTGTGTGTGTGTGTGTAAATTGAGGAGAACATAGTCATGGATATTAACACTGAAAATTTCATTCAAAATATTTTTTGTAATAATCTCAATTTAGCAGTGAAGAAAGGGCAGAAGCTAACTTTTTGTATGTGCAAATAAAAGTACACCCACGAAATGGAAGACTTTAAAATCTGTGCCTAATTAAATTGAAATTTATTTGAAAAAGTTTTATGAGTGAAGGAATTTCTCCAAATTCAAATTAATAATATCTGCTTTTTTAGGATGTGTGTATATTATTAAGATTTTAATATAGAAATTATTGATAATGGGCTTTAATGGAAAGGAATCAAGAGCTAATTTTAACAACTGATAGCTTAAAGTTTATATAATTAGGTATAAAATCAATATACAGCAGTAAATTGATGTTATAAGTGAGTTCTCTTGAGTCCCTAATTATCTCTGATACCTAGCACAGTAATTCTGTTAAATAATCCCACATGTGGGAATTAAGCATTATTCCTAAATTCTCTTGTCTCCAATTGAAAAGCAAGGTTATTTTTACTTGCTTTTTTGCCTAAATTGAAATACTAGTTGTTCAGAAGAGTGCTGTAGAATTGAGCTGAGCCCATACATGTGTGCATTCATAGACTGGAATATCACCTGAAACGTGGATCGTGTTTATTTGCTGTTGTGACCAGATGGTACCATTCATGTTTAGTTAGCTTAATTAGTCATTCAGGAGTTATCGGGACTGGCTTTTGGATGGCATCAGTATGGCCTGAATGTGACTTTATTGAACAGCCCTGTTCTGGAAGTTAGGGGGATTTGATCTGGAAAGCCATATAGCTAATTGCTTTATGTGTACCTGGCTTCATTTCACAGGCAGTGCAGTCTGTCCCCTTTTCCATTCCTACCCTGTGGAAAGTTGCAGATTGCACTGTCCTTTGAATAAGAGCATACTTTGCTTCTGCAAGGGAAACCATGTGTAAATATACCTTGTCCTTTCTTGATGTACTTTTTGAGGGTGGGAGATGGGGGAGTTCTTTGTGTGTCTGTGATACTATGTGTGTATGATTTTTTTTTCTATTAAAAAAAATCCTTGGTCAGATTTTTTTGGTTGTTTCTAGCCCAGTTTTGTTCTTCATACCTTCAGGATTTACCATATAGCCACTCTCTGTCTGACAAGGTGAGATACTAGTTACAATTTCAGCCCTTCAATGAACACAGTCATCTTTACCCGAGAGGCTAAGTGGGGAGAAAAATAGAATTCCATGAACTGTATTACATATTACCGGACTTTATACCATCTGGACTGAATGAATTTAGCTTTGGCTAAATGGAGCTAAATTTTGTCCTAATAGTTGAGAGTAGTTATTAAAGTTATATGAAATTATAATTCAATTGATTGGACTGATTTTTTTTTTTGCTGCTGCCTCTAAACTTATTTGCTACCATATGGTGACCAGTTATATAGGTAGTCCCAATCAAGTCTTTTCATATGCTTTCCACTTTTTGCAGATTTTTTTATCTCTCTTTAAAAGCAGCATTTCTACAAGAAATATAATACCAGGCATATTCCTACATAAAACTAATGTAGAAATTTTCTGAGCATTATTCATTAAGTCCCCATGATATGTGAACTAATAACAGAAAAGTGCATGTTCTTTGTATACAATACTAATTGAAAATGTATTTAATAAGATTTATTAATGGACCAGTTCAACAAGTTTTTATTAACTGATATTCATTTATCAAGTATTTATTGAGCACTTACCAGGTAAAAGATAAATTAGATTCCTTGTTTGCTTATTTTAAAACTACTATATATCTAAATATATAGATGTAGTGTCATTCATTGTAAATATTCAAAGTAAATTTGAATATTTCTGGCTGTGATAATCATTACTGAAAAGTGAATTCATGATAGTACTTAAAGTATTCAGTAGACTGGGGAGGAAAATGTAAAATCTATATTCATCTGCCTTAAGATCTCATCAGTGTCAAAACAAGCTTTTTTTATGGCCCAAATTTTTCGTAGTGTGAATCTACTTGATTACAAAAATAAACTAGTATAAACTAGTATTCCAAAAGTGTTACAGTAAGTCTTTAGGCTCCTAAAGCTTAGAAGCTCTAAGACTTGTGAAACTCTATATACTAAGTAATTAAAATGTAATAATACTAATTAGAAAATGCCAAATTTAATGTAGTTAACCTTTGAGGATTGCACATGAAGAGAGTGTGACTCAATTTGCTTAGTGGGTTTGTACTTTTCAATCTTAGGTAAGAAAGTATGGGGCTTTCTAAATGACAGAAGCTAACAATCAGTCCATTTGATAACTCACAGCTTGTTCCAATCTCTTTCTAAACTTAGAAAAGTGAAGTACGTAGATTCTTCAGTTCCTAGTTGTTTTTTTTTAAGGCATTTAGTCACTTATGCACTACAGTGTCCCTGAGATCATATCCTTGGAGTAGCTTTGGCATACCTGATTTTTATTAGTTAATAATGGTTGGAACAAATTGTACTGACCCCTAAGACAGCTTCAAGAAGCTTGCTGCTTTATGTGTTTTGCCAAAGAAAGTTGAAAGAAGTCTTTGGAACTATAATAATGCCATCTCTGCATTTTATAATGTTTCATAGTTCTTTCAGTTCTTTCTCATACTTAAGTATTATTTGATTGCATTTAATTGGACTCTTGGTGTTTGCCTGAATCATTTAAAGATTAAAGAACAAAAACATCATTTGAATTGGTCAGTACAGTCCATTTTAATAGTAATGGCATTTGCAAGTCACTTCTACATCTTGGCCAGTTAGTTTTTTTGAGAAACTGCTTGAAACCTGACACTAAAAACTAGTACTACTTTGTATAAAGTTTGTGTTTTAGTGACAAATTGCGTCATAAAGGTGGAACTGTAAGAGAAAAATGTGCCCAGTTAGGATGTTAAGCCATGGGGGGGAAATGCAGTCAATGTTAAATTTTTAGGTATTATCTTTAAAGGAAAATGTGTGCACATCTTTAGTTTGGCATCAGTAGCTATTCGGTGTACTAAGTTCTTAAAACTGTAAAGAAATAAGTTCTGGTTTTATTTTTATATATGGAATGCAAGACCTTAGTTTAAAAGGTCATTGCTGTTCCCTTCGTCATTTTAAATAAAAATCATTTAAAACAAAAAGATTCTGTGAATGTTTAGGAACAGGTCCTCTTGTATACTTAACCTCTTTATTCCATTAGAAATTCTGCCATTTTTTGTTAACTCTTATGGCAAAGAAGGCTCATTAAGTTCTGATGTTTGAAATTAACATTAATGTGTACCCATTTGTGAAATATCTTAACCACTTAAACTAGTCCCACATTTAATGTTCAGAAAGGTCAATCCCTTTGCAAAATTGAACATGAGAAATAGAAAGCTATTACGTTTAATGAAAATTTTATTCTTGGGGAGGGTGGAATTTGGCTAAAGCTAAATGTAGAGAGGAGTTGGAACTTAAAAACTGCAGTTTTTAAAAGCAGAAAAGATGGATGTGTCATTTGGTATTTTAAAATGTGGAGTAGTAGTGTGATATGTAATTTTAAACTGAAAGTACCTTGACAGCATTTGCTTAAAATTTTATGGTATCATCTTAAGCCTATTTGGAATATGTCTCATAACTAAATACACTGTGGATTGGTTTTTGATAGGATTTAAGATAGGAATTGTACCTGTGATTTCATACAGGTCTACAACTTCTTTCTTAGAGATGCCTAGAGGAGGAAAGTTTATGTGATTTGCCCAGGTTCACGGAGTTAATATAGTATACAGTAAGGGGTTTAGATGATTTTAAAATCAGTACCAGGGTTTATAGTTGCCCTGCACATAAGAAATTATCTTAAAAGATTATTACCTTTTTAACTTATTTTGAGGAACTCCGTAGAAAAAAAGTGCCGGGTTTGCACTCAGAGCACCCAAGTTCAAATCTAAGTTTGAACTTAGATAAATTATTTCTCCTTTTTAGGCTTCAGTTTCCTCATCTTTAAAATAAGAGTTGGACTATAGACTCCAAGGTTCCTTCCAGCTCATAATGCTATGATCTTACTACTTTTATAAAACAAGGCCTCCTTGGATTGAATCAAGTAATTTTCTTACCTTGACAACAGCTATGTATTTAGCATTTGTATCCAATGGTCTTGGTTTCTCCCATTTTTCCTGAGTGTATGGGGATAGAAACGCTGCGGTGTATAAACATTGGAGAGAACACAGCTGCTTAAAAAGTCAACTTCAAAATGGAGTGAGGCCAATACAATGGTGACTAATTAGTCAGAGGTGAAATTAAGTAATTTTGATTGTAAGCACCTTGATTTTTTAGTACTCTGCTAAGTCCAGGGAATAAATAACTGGTTGTTGGGGGAATTTACTTCAACAAACAAGTATTAAGCCAGGTCATAGGAATTACATATGGCTGATGACTTTAAACCTGTAGTCCAACCTCTCATTGATGATGAAATTGAGGGCAGGGGGGGATCAGGTGTGAAACCATGAATGTATTAAAGGTGTTTTATAAATGACATTTAGCAGGGTAGTACCGACATCACCCTTCTTGTTCAGTGTTTAAAATTTTTTTTTTTTACTGGCACTTTTGTATCATTGTTGCTGCCTTCCACATTCCTTGACAATAAAAACCCTGTCTGGCAACAAATACCGGCAAAGCTAGGCAAATTTGTGTTGTAATGGGTGTGTTGGAAAGTGTATCTCATTCCACAGTTACAATGAATCATTCTTCGTTGTTGCACAGTGTTTATGTTCAGTCTGCTGTCAGTTGAGTGGACGAAAAAAGGATTTAAGCACTTCTAAGCCGAGTGTGGTCCAGTCGGTTCAGTTGTGTCGATTGTTCATGTCCTCTTTGGGGTTTTCTTGGTAAAGATATTGGAGTGGTTTGCTATGTCCTTCTCCAGCTCATTTTACAGATGAGGAAACAGGTAAACAGGGTTAAGTGATTTGCCCAGGGTCACGCAGCTAGCAAGGGTCTGGGGCTACATTTGAATTCAGGAAGAAAATTATAGGCCTGGCTCTATTCATCCAGACCCCTACCTGCTCCCAAAACACTGTTGATACCTATAGTTCTATGCAGCTCTTAATCCATTAATGCTTTAATGTTTGTAAAACGTCATTTGATCCTCACAGCGACCCTTTGATGTGGGTGTTATTTTCCTTTTACAGATAAAGAAACCGAGGCTGAGGGAGGGTCACAAGTTAGGAAGTGTCTGAAGAGAAACTTGAACTCTGGCTGCCATAGCCACCTCATTTCCCTCAAGAATGAAGTTGGTGTTATGCTTAGCAGCTTTCGACTTTTTAAAAACGCTAGTTTGCAAGGTGGCGGAATCTTTCCGAACTTAACATGTTTGATAGGAGTATACTAAATAATTTGGTTAATTTCGAAGAGTGTAGGGAGGCGGCCGAGGACGACCCGTCGAACCATTCGGCAACCGCAGCCTCCTGGGGGGACCTCGCTGGGCACGGGCCACCCGGGTGGAAAACAGCCCAGAGCGCGGGCCGGGCCGAACGGACCTTGGGCGCCGCGCGTCTGCGCTGGCCGGGCCGCGAGTCAGGTGGACCTAGTCTCGTCTCCGCTCCTCTCCTAGCCCCCACACCCGGCTCCGTGCCCGCAGCCTTGGAACCGCCACTACATTCACCTAGGCCTCAGTTTCCGCCCCTGTAAAGAGCGGGGGCGGGGGTGGGGCGGTGTTGGTGCCCCGGGGCCCCTTCCAGCGACTAGTTTTTCCGGAGCTATTTTGGCTCTTCTGTTCTCCCGTCCAGCCCGCTGGGGTTTATGATTTCAGGAGGCGGAGGAGGGAGAGTAAGCGGCGCCGCCTTCAGCCCCAGCCTGGAGGCGGGCGGCTCCGGGCTCCGCGGCTCGGAGCGGCCCAGAAGAGGGCCCCGAGGCCCGTCGGGTCCCGCCCCGGAGTTGGGGGGGGGCGGCCGCCGGCCCCGTGGCCGAGGCTCTTCCGCGCCGGCAGGGGCAGTAGCGGGAGCGGGAGGGAGCGGCGGGGAGCCGAGGAGAGCTGTCGCCGTCGCTGTCGCCGCCGTTTGGAGGAGGCTGCAAGGGACGGAGGGAGGAAGGGAGGCAGCTCCGGGGCCTGCGAGGCGAGGCCGGGGGCCCAGGGCCGCCACCCCCGCAGCCATGCCGCTGCTCTTCCTGGAGCGCTTCCCCTGGCCCAGCCTCCGCACCTACACGGGCCTTAGCGGCCTGGCGTTGCTGGGCACCATCGTGAGCGCCTATCGCGCCCTCAGCCAGCCGGAGCCGGGCCCCGGCGTCGGCCCGGGAGAGCCCGAGGCGCTCACGTCGTCCCAGCAGCCGCCGCCGCCCCAGCCACAGCAGCCTAGCGTCCCGCCGGGCCCCGGGGGCCCCCGGGTCCGAGATGTGGCCCAGTACCTGCTGTCCGACAGCCTGTTCGTGTGGGTGAGTGGGTGCGGGGCGTGCGGAGGAGGTGGGGGCTGGGCACGAATGGAGGGGGGGCGGGGAAGGCCACTGGGAGGGAGGCCCTAGTGGGGGCGGGGCCAGGCAAGGGGCGCCTGAACTGGAGGAGACTGAATGCTCTGGGCAACAGGGAGCTGCGGGGTACGAGCCTTCAGATTTTAGGGGAGCCTGAAGAGCGCCCCCAAAAGGAGGGCTTTGAGTACCTAAGCACAATCACTTCCGCACCTCCTCCACCCCCGCATCCTCGGGAAGGAGACAGGATTTCAGAGTGGACAATGGAGAGGGAGTTTGTGAACGTAGGGATCACAGGTCCAGCCATTAGAGTTGGAGAGTACTTTTGAGACCATGTAGGTCCAACGTCTTTATTTGACAAATGAGGAAACTGAGCCCCATGGAGGGAAAGCGACGTACCTGTGGTCACGGAGGTAGTAAATTAGAGGCAGAATTTGAACCTAATTCCTTTTTATTCCAACTCTAGTGCTTCCATGTGTGGATAGGAACTTTTTTCCCCCCTTGAGATCAGCCACATTTGGGGAGTTTTTTTTAAAGGAGCATGAAGTTCAGAGGTTCCCCGCAGGGTAACTATTAATGAGCTTTCCAGAGTCAAGGAAGACAAGATATTAAGAGTTTTGATTTTGAATAGATGAAGAATTTTAGACTATTGAATTTCGGTTTCCTTATTTCGGCATAAATAGGACCCATTTTCTGTCTCATCGAAATACCGTGTTCTCTTTTACAGCTGTCTAGCAAGGATCTGTTTGCATCTTTTGTTATCTCTCTTTACTTAACCTTTTAACCAATATCTAGACATAGGCCGCCTACACTTTCAGAATATAGCTCGTGCTGGCAAGTGAGAAGGAGTTAAGAAAGTCGAGAAGACCATACATAAATAGGCAGAGTCTGCAAAGAGGGGCACGTCTCTATGTGATTTGTCTTGTCTCAGGAAATAATATTGTACCAATAGTTTGATGCCAAAGAAGGGTGAGAGAGAGTGAGTGTGTATGTGTGTGTGTGTGTGTGTGTGTGTATTTAATCTTAGGGAAGACAACAGTTTCTCATGTAAACCATGCAGCACTGAGTACAGTTACTCCAGGATTTGAGATTGTCAATTTAGTTTATCACTTTACCAGTAGTGTCAGCCTCTGAGTGACTGTTAAGTGGTATCCAAAATCACAAGAGTGTGTGCAGTTTGTTCAAATTAATACCATTGTTTCAGCAAGAAACAGTTAGATTTATAAACTTGAGGAGATTGTGGAGTTGTTCTTGTTATTATCAAATTAATATTCTCCCGACTTTCAAAGTTAGGGATATATGCAAGATAAGTGAAGTTTCTACACCTCTTATATTGGGTCCATTTGTTCCATGTAGCATTAAAGGGTTTTTCTCTTTTTTTTTGATACATGCTCTTTTTAGGATAGAGGTGGGGAAAGAACTCATTTCATCCCATTTAATTTTAAATGAAATTAATTTTTTGTACTTTGTTTAGTTTGAAAACTGCTTACTTTAAATAGTAAGATTGGAGCCTGGCAGTTCTTTTAGGTTATAATGTTTTTGATATTTTTTCCTTTTCTTAAAATTTAAGATAAAAATAAGTCTTTGATAAGTAACTCTTGTGCTTATTTAACAGCCACTGGTATTGTTTAATGATTTTTCCTATGAGTTTTTTCTTACATATCTACTGTTGAGATTCCAATAGTCTAAAATACATTCATAAAATATTAGGTAAAGCCTCGTGATTTTTTGGGAGAGTTATTTTTAAATTGTCTTTTCCCCCTTATTTTTCAGTCTACTTTTTAGTAGATGACTCAGTTTGAAGTTTCCATATCTTCTGTATGTTGATATATTTTTCATTTCTTAGTTGATCTTTTTGCTGTCCCCTGTTTCTCATATTCCTTTTCTGCATTAGTCTTGGCTTACTGCATTTCTCTTAACTTCTTATAGATTGATTTGTGCTTGCCTTAATTTTTCACCTCTTATTTTTATTCCTTACCTGCTTTTATGCACTAGAACCTTACTGTAGTATTGTTCTGAGTTGAGAACAATTTGGTATGAAGTAATTCTGCCTTGGATCCTGTCCCAGAGGAATTTGAGTTATTGAAGTATCTAAAATATATCTTATAATAAATTGGTCTTGTTTATAAGATACATCTATGGCATGGATCCCTAAGAACACCAGGGTGAGTCTCCATGGTTTCTAGATTAGTGGCTTCTTTGACTTGTTCTCTTATTCTTCTGTTTTACTATAGGTTATTTTTTCCCTGTTGGTTTTCTGAGATTCCTAATTTCACCTGCTATTGTGTGCTATTTTGTATTGCCTGGCTTTCCCTTCTGTAAAGGTAATAGGCACAATCACATTTTCAGATTCATTTCTCTTAACCCTACACTCTTCCATTAATTTGACATTATGATACTTTTTCAAGGCTTTTTGTATCCAGATAAATACCTCTTTTGCTATTCTATCAGGCCAGCTAAAAATTGTTCAGTTTCTTTTTTTTTTTTGGTACATTTTATTTATCATCTCCTTTTTTCTCTTTCCTTTCCTCTTTTTATTTATGGATGAAGGCCTGAAAATTTTTGAGAAAATGATACAACTTTTGCTTTAGAAAGAAGGGCATAAAAAATAAAAAGTAAAATTCTAAAATAAATCCAGAAGTTTTCCTTTTAAAATGGCCTAGTATTGAATATTCACAAATTTCAAATATTTTGGGTGAATTTTGAAAAAAAAATTGACTACTTGCTTGAAAGCAGAGGTAACTAAGATAAGAGAAGATAATAATGATAATAATAACGACACAGAAATAATAAGTATGCATAGGTAAATAATTTAGAAATAGAAAAGAAAGGAAAATTTCCCAACACTTTTGTACAGAGTGCATGTAGACCTAAATACTTTTAGTGACTTAGGAATGCCCATTTTAGGAAGGATGAGGAAGAGTATTGCCATTGATATAATATGGAGAAAGTATTTGTTCTGATTCCTTAGGACTATGCATGAATGGGCAGAAGAGTAGTTGTTCAAATACAAGACTTTAGTGGGAGGCAAATCACTTACGGGCTTACATTTTGTTTTTGGCAGGAAACCAGGAAATGTCCTAATCAATCTATGATTTCAAGAAATAATTTCATATGATGTAATCATGTATCCCATATGCTCACCAATAATATCTCTTTGTTGGCTGAGTTTTAGTTTGCCATAAATACAATTATTCGATAGTAATTTGGATCAACAGGTTGTTTATACCCTTTCCTTTTTCTTTTAGCTGGTGCTGTGTCATAGAGAACTGCTGATTTGATACTGATCCAAAGGGAATAAGCATAAAGGGCCTTCATTAAATATAATCTAGTCTAGTCTCCTTATTTGAGAGCCAGAGTGGTGAAGTGACTTGCCCAAGGTCACAGTAGTAGCGGAACTGAGATTTAAATCCAGGTCTTCTAATTCCAACATTTTCTACTACACTATACTGCTTGGCATTTATTCAGCAGATTCGGGGTTTTTTAGAAACATTGTTTTTAGCTAATTCTATTATTAAATTCCCAAGGGACAATTTTTTGTTGTTTGGTGAAGAGCAATTTAATGTCCTTATTTCTTTAAAAAAAATTAAAGTTTATTAAGTGGTTTTATAATTCAGATATGGAGGTAAGTAGAAGTATTTTGGGGGGGGGTTTCAAAATAATGTTTAAAGTACTATTCAAGATACAATATTTTTTGTATAGTATTGACAAGAAACTTAGGCCCGAGTGAATGATCCCAGGAATTCCTGAATGATCCCAGGAAGGTCCATTTTACACGGAAGGGGTAAGAAGAATATGGTTATTGAGGTACTATGATGGAAGTATTTGTGTTTGACATCTTTTAATGTTTGATGCAGAAGTATCTTGGGACAGATATCTGTTCATGTCACTGAACTTGAATAGTTTTCATGATTGTCCTACTTAGTAGAGATAAAAGGGCATGGTGACCATCAATTAAACATCAATAAGAATTTATTAAGTACTTATTATGTGCCAGATATTATATTAGGTATGGGGGATGACTATTTACTAATAATCTCAAAAGCATTTTTAAATTGTCGAAGTAAAGTGTAGGGTGATTAATGCTTTTATAGAATTTTGAAGAATAGTGGAAACATTGTATTCTTGCAAATAGGAAAACTTCTTGTTTAGGCTTCCTAATTTCTGGTCATTTACTACTTCATGTAATGATGTAGAATTTAAAAACTACCCAAATTCATTTTACTGAGTGGCTTGGGCATCTTGAATGTGATTTAAAAAATTTTGAGTTAAGAGTCTTCAGTTGCTTACAGGTTCAACACCTATAGGCCTAGAAAGAACTCATTTATGTATGGCATGTTCATAACTAATTTATCCTTGTCTTACTTTAATTAGAAAATAATCTCCTTAAGGATTAGGTAAGAATTGTTTCTTTTTTGTCTTTATATCTCTAGGGCCTAGGAAAGGGCCTGGATATTGCTATGAATGTTAGTGCCATCAAAGTGCTAAACACAGGATGTAAGTCCACACGTGTTTTTAATATTCAAACTTAAACACAAATGAAGAGTGAAGGTGGACTTACAGATCTGGGGAGTGTTACTAAACTATATTGAATCTTTCTGTAGTCTTCATGGATGTTGTGGTGGTTTGTTATAGACTTGCTAGAAGTGAGCTGATCTGATGGTACTTGGAAGTGCTAAAGCTTTATCCTGTGGTATACTTTAATGACACTGGAGTAGATGATAATTTAATGTGCCTAGGAAATAATAATCTTTTGACCTGGAGGGGATATTTCATTGATGAGTTTTTTTTTTTTAGTTTAGGGGTGCTACAGTATGTATTGTAACATAATTTTTGCATACAAAGTTTGCAACTTTTCAGATTTCTTGGAACTCTCAAAGATTGGGAAGGTAGTAGAGGCTTTGAGTATACATAAACAAAATAAAGTATAAAATTAAGTATAGGGGATAGGAATTGAACCTGTGATTTCATTGGTATTGGAACCCCTAAGTGAGGAAACTCCATCATCAAATGCAAGTGGGCACCTTCTTTGAAACTTACCATCTTATTATTTTGATTACATTAAAAAGTTTTTGCACAAAGCCAGTGCAACCAAGAATAGAAGGGAAGCAGAATGCTGGGGAACAATTTTTTACAGCTAGTGTCTTTGATAAAGGCCTCATTTCTAAAAGATATAGAGAACTGAGTCAAATTTATAAGAATACAAATCATTCCCCAATTGATAAATGGTCAAAGGATATGAACAGGCAGTTTTCAGAGGAAGAAATTAAAGCCATCTATAGTGATATAAAAAAATGCTCTAAATCACTGTTGATTAGAGAAATGCAAATTAAAACAACTCTGAGGTACCACATCACACCTATCAGATGGGCTAACATGACAAAACATGAAAATGACAAATGTTGGAGAAGATGTGGGAAAATTGGAACACTAATGCATTGTTGGCAGAGTTGTGAACTGATCCAACCATTCTGGAGAGCAATATGGAACTATGCCCAAAGGACTATGAAACTGTGCATACCCTTTGATCCAGCAATACCACTTCTAGGTCTGTATCCCAAAGAGCTCATAAAAGTGGGAGAAGGACCCACATATACAAAAATATTTATAGTAGCTCTTTTTGTGGTGGCCAAGAATTGGAAATTGAGGGGATGTCCATTGAGAGAATGGCTGAACAAGTTGTAGTCTATGCATATATGTAATGGATATTGTTCCATAAGAAATAACGAGCAGGTAGACTTCAAAAATACTTTTTGCAAAAAACTTGCATGAACTGATACTGGAGTGAAGTGAGCAGAACCAGAACATTGTACACAGCAGCAGTAACGTTGTGTGATAAACAACTTTGATAGACTTAGCTCTTCTCAGCAATCTAAGGATCTAAGACAATTCTAAAAGACTCAGGATGGAAAATGCTGTCCACATCCAGAGAAAGAACTATGGAGTCTGAATGCAGATCAAAGCATACTATTTTCTCTCTTTATTTTGTTTCTTCTTTCTCACAGTTTTTCCTGTGGTTCTAATTCTTCTTTACAACATGACTAAGGTGGAAATATGTTTAATATGATTGTATATGTATGGCTTATATCAGATTGCACGCTGTCTTGGAGAGGGAGGGAGGGAAGGAGGGAAAGAAAATTTAAAACCAAAATCTCAAAAGTGAATGTTGAAAACTAAAATAAATTAAAAAAAAAAACTTACCATCTTGGTAGGCTATAGGAATTAAGAGGCTAATTGACTTGGCTCGGATCACACAGCATTTATGTGCTTGAATTCAGGTCTTGGTTTTGAGGCCAGTTCACTCTTTAACAAATTAAGGAACTGCCCAAAAGGTAGATATAAAAGGGCATAGCATCAATCAAACATCACCAAGAATTTAGTACCTGTTATGTGCCAGATATTATATTAGGTATGAGGGATGACTATTTACTAATAAACTCAAGAGCATTTTTAAATTGTTTAACTTTAAAGTAATTTAAGGTCTCTCTTCATCTTGTAGTACCCTAAAATATATTTTAAGATAGATAATATCTGGGAGTTAAACTAACCTGACATACTTAAGACTCCCAAGTAAAACTACAAAACACTACAGAAATGAAGGAAGAAAGATTGAAGAACTACTCAATCCTCAGTTGTTGAGCCATACCAGTAAAGTAAAAATGATACTAGATTATTTTACAAATTTACTGTCATGCCAAATCAGACTAATAAGGGGATAATTTGTAAAACTAGACAAAATGGTAAAATTCATTTGGAGAAACAAAATATCTAAAATATTGAGGGAAACAATGGGAAAATGTAGAATGAAGTTATCATTGAACAATGTACCAAAGGTAACAGAAAATTAGAAGAGTATGAAGGAGAGGTACTTTTTGTAACTGTGGATGGGGGAGAATTCTTAACCATGCAAGGTTGCATGAGCACAATCAATGCAGATAGAATAAGAAGGGAAACTCCTGAAAAATCTTTATATCAAATATTCTTGAAAAATTATTAAACTTTTATGGCCAAGATACATGGGGAATTGACACAAATGTAAGACCTAGAGCCATTCCCCCATGGTTAGTGGTTGAAAAACATGAAGTTTTTAATAGAATCTACAGTAAAAAGAAAGCTTTACGTAAATAATAATATGAAGTAAAACCCAAGTTTCACCTTAGCCAGTTAACAAGCATTTATTAAGCACTTACTGGCAGTTGGTGCAGTGGATAGAACAATGGGCCTGGAGTCATGGAGACCTGAGTTTAAATCATCCTCACATACTGACTAGTGGTGTGACCCTAGGCAAGTCACTTAATGAATGCCTGCTTCAGTTTCCTTCCCTGTAAAATGGGGGTAATAATAGTACCCACCTCCCATAGTTATTGTGAGGATCAAATGGGATGACATTTGTAAAGTGTTTTGCAAATCTTAACATCTTGTATAAATGCCAGCCATTATTATGTGCCAAGGCACTATGCTAAGAAAGGTGAAAAACATGGCCCCTCTTCTCAAGGAGCTCACATTCTCTTGGAGGAGACAACTTTAAAAAATAGCACATATGAGGTATAAACAGTGTAAATGGAAGATAATCTCCAAGGGAAGTTACTAGCAATGAGATGAACATGGAAGACCTCCTGCAAAAGGTGGAGTTTGAACTTTGTTGAAGGAAGCCAGGAAGGGAGAGCATTCCAGCCAAAGGAGACAGCCAGTATAAAGACTTGAATTTGGGAGATGGAGTGTTATGTGTGAGGAACAGCAAGAAGGAAGGGAGCAAAATGTACAAAGACTGGAATGTTAGGAAGGGGGTGGCTGTGAAGGGCTTTAAAAGCCAAGGAGTGGATTTAATATGGAGTAATTTGAAGTAATTTTAGAAGTAATATAAAGTTACTGAACATAAAATGAATGAATGAAGAAAGCATTATTATGTCCTTACTATGTGCAAGATACTATGTTAAACAATACAAATAGGAAAATCAGACAGTACCTTCTTGTCCTCAGTGAACTCATATTCTGATGGGGGAGACAACAAACACATAGAAGGTTCCAGCTGCAAGTCAATAATTACTATTATTGTAATGACAATAATTATAATAATGATAATAGCTGACATTTATATAGTACCTACTGTGTGCCAGGTACTGTACTCAGCACTTTACAAATACTATCTCATTTGATCCTTACAACAATGCTGTGAGGTAAGTGCTGTTAATTATCCCCATTTTTACAGTTGAGGAAACTGAGGCAAACAAGTTAAGTGACTTACTGACCTAGCATCACACAACTAGTAAATGTTTGAAACTGGATTTGAACTCATATCTTCCTGACTCCAGGCCTAGCACTCTATCCATTGTGCCATCTCGCTGCCTCAAGATAGATGGAAAAGTCCCATGGTCCTTAGGATGCAGTGGCAAAACAGATGGTAATGCCTCTTCTTTAATGCCTTTCCATTGATTAAATCCTATCAGTTTCTGATGTTGAATTGTTTGACAGAGCTAAAGACTTTGGTGACAAGGGCTTTCATTTTTGGGTCTTCCAAAGGGGTGGCTGTAGCACCTACAGGAGCAGTAGTTCCCCGGCTGCATCTTCACAAGGCTTGTCTCCCAGTATGATAACCAAGGGCACTGGGCCAGGAGCAGTGCTAGTCTCAAGGCTCTTTGACTTGGATCCTGGACTGTTTATCAAGATGTGAGAGGATGTGGTCAAGGTGTTGGTGGCAGATTGACTTATCTGGCACACATAGTCTCCTGTCTTTCCCTCGTACTGTGCAAATGGCAAATATGACCCAAAACAAAACTGAAACTGGTTGTGGGAAACATACACACTTATAAGCTATTGGTGGAACTATGAATTCTTCCAGCCATTCTGGAAAAAACATATTGAATTATCAAGTCAATAACCAGTTAGTAAGAATTTACTATATGCTGGGCACTGTGCTAAGAATTGCACAAGAAAAGCAACTAAACTGTTCATATTTGTTGACCCAGCAATCCCATTACCGGATATTTTCCTCCAAGGAAGACAAAGAAAAGCCTTATATATGCCAGAATATTATGTGATAAGCCAAGAATGGAAACCACATGGGTACCCATGCATTGGGGAATGTTTGAAGGAACCGTGGAAAATAAGTGTAATGGAGTATTATTGTGCCATAAGAAATGATGACTATGAGGAATTAAGAAAACATGGGAAATTTTGTATGACCTTGCAAAACGACATGCGCAAACCAGGATAACAACATCTGCAATGACTACAAAAATGTAAGTGAGGCAGCATGGATAGAAAACCATCCTGAGATTGTCTCTCCCCCTGCTTCTGCACCCCCCTCCCCATTCATATTGCCTTTGTCTCCCTTGACAAGTCTGTCTTTTGTTGTGGGGTGGGTGGGCATGGGCAGTCTGGTGACATAGTGAAAAGAGTTTAAAGAATTTAAGTCTTGCTTCAAACACTAGCTATGTGACTGAGGGCAAGTCACTTAACCTCTGCCTCGGTTTCCTCATCTATAAAATAAGTGGGTTGGATTCCGTGGCCTCAGAGTTCTTTTCTCCTTTTAAATCTAAGATCCTATGAAAGTGGCACTAAAATAAAACTGAGCTTTGAGAAACTGAAAACCCAGTGGTTCTGGAGAAGAATAACACTTCTCTCCTTGTAACTAAAACATATGGGACAATAGGAACGGAAGACTGCAAGCGCTGTTAGATGTTGTCACTCCAAAGGTTGTTTTTGCTTAAATGTTTTTCTTTGTTACAAGATAAAGTCTGGGTGGGTGTGAAGAAGTATCTAGAAATGAAGCATCACTAAAACTTTCATAGAATTCTCTTTCTAGTGTCATCAGACTATAACTTTCTAAACCTTTTTTCTGAAATCTATAGAATTGTAGAATGTTAGGGTTGAATTAGAGATCATAGTGCTTTCATTTTGAGGGCAGGTAATTGAGACTCAGAGAAGGGGAGGGATGTATCCATGGCTGCCTGCTGGCAAGATGTTTTCAATTTCACTTAACTAAGCCATAAGCATCGTTGAGTACCATTCATTTTTCTATTATTGCAACCCAATATGTATGTAAATCTGGTATTGCACTTTTAGATAGGAGGATCTTTAAAGTTTCTGCCAAGATTTTGTTTATAATCATGATTTGTGGCTTGGTATGTGTTGTGTAACATCTATGATTTGATTGTGCCCCAAAGAAGAGAAGATTACTTTTTTAAAGAATCCTGTTATACTTAGACATTTGTCGCAGTTTGGGTAGAGATTTAGAAAGCTATGGATTATGGATGGTGGTATTCATTTTGATTAAAATAACTCAATTCCTCACGGTCTGGTCCAGGTGGTCAAAGGTGAGACTGCCATAGTTTTATTCTGCTTCACCTAAGAGGTGTGTTTGGGGAACATGATTTTAGATATTTGATTTTTTCTGGTTAATTAAACATTTGTAGGGGCAGCTAAGTGGCACAGTGAATAGAGTGCAGGTCCTGAAGTCAGGAAGACTCCTCTTCTTGAGTTCAAATTTGGCCTCAGAAAGGCACTAACTATGTAACCCTGGGCAAGTCATTTAACCCTGTTTGCCTCAGTTCCTCATCTATAAAATGAGCTGGAGAAGGAATCCAGTATCTTTGCCAAGAAGTCAGACATGACTGAAAAACGACTAAACAACCATTTTTAGCACTAGAATTTTGTTTATTTGTTTCAATTCATAGGGTTATAAGAATTAAAAAGGACCTTAGAGATGATCTAGTTCAGTCCTCTTATTTTGAAAATGTGGAGGGCAGTGAGGAGAAATGCTTTGTCCAAAGTCAAGTAATAAAGTAGCAAAGTTACAATTCAAACTGTAGGTTTTTTTCTCTCCTAATTTAGTGATAATTCCAGAACAGCACAGCATTCTCTGGGAAAATATACATTGAGTTCTAAACAAACATCTTTATATGTCATTTGGAATTGCTTGTAGCACCTCTTTGTAATTGTGGACAGGTTCATCAATGATGTGACTTTGTTTCTGACAGAAGATTAAGAATATCCATTACCTTCTTTGAGTCACTCTATCCTCAATCCCCACGTTTGTTTTGATAACACCCTGTTTTGTCAGTGTAAGCGTGGCTGTAGAAGTGTGCCTTGATAAATCAGTGAAGTAAGAACAAATGCCAATCAAGGAGTCAATCTAAGACTTTGAAATTAAGTGCAAGAAGCCCTTAGAGGAACTGGAGTAACTTGAAAGGATTGACTAAGGAAACTTCGTGAAGCGCTGCCAGTATTCTATAAAATACCCAGATTCAAATCCTAGAGAGAGGAGAGCATTCTGATACCCTAAGAAGAAATCGCTTCAGAGAAAGAGAATCTTTCAGCTTCAATCCTTGGTCTCCTTTCCTAAGGCTTCCCTTTGGCTGGAGGAGAACCTTTTGAGTTTCGAAAGGTCTGCGGGATTTTGGACTTCTTATCTTCCCACAGGCATATGAAGCAGCATTGTCTGCATTGGGAGCCAAGGACAGACTGGATGCAGATTCATAGCTCTACAAAGATCTCTGCAAAGAAGCTACCCTGTGCCTAAGGGTACTTCTTGAGTACCCCACTGAGTAGAGAAAAGGACTTACCGTAACCAGG
This sequence comes from Phalanger gymnotis, assembly GCA_028646595.1. Lineage (NCBI taxonomy): Eukaryota > Metazoa > Chordata > Mammalia > Diprotodontia > Phalangeridae > Phalanger > Phalanger gymnotis. The sequence continues at coordinate 115,070,128 of CM053625.1, read as the reverse complement.
AACTTTGTGCTTTCTAATTCTTATTATTAAGTTTGTGGATTGAAGATGGAGGAAAAGACATTAGATTAGGAGTCAGAAGTTACCTGGATTGCATCTTGGTTCATTCATTTACTGGCTAGATAACCTTGGTCAAATCATTTAAACTTTTTGAGCCTCAGGTTCTTCCTTTCTAAAATGTAAATGTGACTATGGCATTGTTTATATTTCTTACCTCATACAGTCAAATTCGAATGAGAATTTTCAGAAAAGGCTTTAACAGTTATAAATTGCCATGTAAATGTCAGTTGTATTGTGGTGGTGGTGGTGGTAGTAAGTAGTAGTAGTAGTGGTAGTAGTAGTAGTAGTTGTTGTTTTTAGGGACTTAACGTAAATGAGATAGAATTATTATCCCTTAATTTTTCAATAATAAAAAAGCAACGCATTCCCATTTTAGTGACTATGGGAATTGTTTTTAGTCAAGGCTTAATGTTTATTAGATGTCAGAGAATTTATGCTGTGAAGAAACTAGGAAATATTCAGTTGGGGCATTACTCCCCCCAACATTGAAGAACCCAGACTGAAAAGAAACTGGGCATGCTGTCACTGGGGCAAAGCCTTCAGTCAGTGTTGAATCAACTTCAGAGAATTCACACTGGAGAGAAACTCTCTAAATGTAGAGAATGCAGGGAAATCTTCCAGGATATGGTTTTGTCTTTTTACCCATAAGCTACTAAGAGGCCGCAATTTTGAAACTCATACCCAACTTTATCCCTTTCTTCCTTGTTTTATTCTTCTTTTGGCATTCTTTTTTTCCTTTCTGTTTCTTTGGCCTGGGTTTCTCTTATTTTTTTGCCCCAAGGTTTGCTGCTTGGCTTTTACAGCTATCACTATCATCTAGAGCATGATGTCTTCAAAGAGAGCAACAGCAGATTTGGAATCAAGCCTTGGGTTCAAATTTTGAGCAGCCACGTTCTGCCTTCTTGACCTTGGATAAGATACCTTACCTCATAGAACCTTAAATTTTCTCATTGTTTGTACTAGATGATCTCTTAGCTCCTCTTCAACTTCAAATTCTGTGACCCTTTATTTTGTAGTTGTATCTCATGATATGTTTGACAAAATATATATATGATTCTTTAAGACTTCTTCAGTGATTTCTAGTCTTCCCTTGTGCTGATTATATAGGATTAAGGGATCATAAATGTACAACTGAAAGAAACCTCAGAGACCATCATACCTCATTTTACAAAGGAAACTGAAGCTCAGGAGAGTTAATTTACTTGCCCAAGATCATGCAGTTAGTGTCCGAGATAGGATTTGAATCCAGATTTCTTCGATTTTAAGACAACAAGCATTTATTAATTACTTACTATGTGCCAGTTATTTATGCTCAAAAGCTTGAAGTGCTCTTTATTCTTCCTCACCCTCTACATTACCGGTTACAGAGTCCTATCCATTCTATTTTCACAATTCTATTTTCATACACCTCCCCCCAAGCCCCCATCTCCTTTCTCCTTCTTTACTGCTACAGTCATAGTTTTGGGCCACATTTACACATTATGTGCAGTGTTATGATAGCATCCAAATTAGTCTTATACCTTTTAGTTTATGCCTCCTTTCAATTTCATTCTACATACATCCCAGCGATTCTAAACCCCTGGCTGCCAATATATAAACTTTGTTCCCACCCCCAATTTGCCATTCCTTCTCAACTCTGCTCTCCCCTTCCACTGTTCACTTTGGAATACCTACTCTATAATGACCAAACTTAAATTATAAACCTTTTCCTTTCTTACTTGTCCATCTTTGAGCCCTCATTGAAGTCAGCGCCCCCTCCCCCCATCCCTCAGTGATTCCCAGATCTCTCTATTCATGTATATTCTCTCTCTCCTGAGTTCTGATTGTGCATTGCCAAATGCTATTAAGGACTTCTCAAATTGGTGATCCTCTAGGTACCTCAAACTCAGCATGTCCAAAACAGAACTCATTATCCCCCCTTCATCCTATCCTCTAAACTTCCATATTATTCTTAAAGGCATCATCTTCTTCCTATTCACCAAGGCCCACAATCTCAGTTATCACCACACATATTGCCAAATATTGTCATTTCTAACTTTACAGCATCTCTCATGTATGTCCCTTTATCTCTACTCATTTAGCTACAACCCGAGTTCAGGCTTTCCTCACCTTTCACTCAGACTATTACAGTAGCCTTTTAAGTTGTCTTCCTGTCTCAAGTCTCATCTCACTTCAGTCCATTGTCCACTCAGCTGCCGAGATGTTTTTTCTCAAACGTAAGTCTGATTATATCACCTCCTGATCAGTGAATTCCAGTGGCTCCCTATTAACTCCAGGATCGTATATAGCCTTCTTTATTTAGCATATAAATTTTTTCATAACATGGACCCTTCCTATTTTTTTAGTCTTCTTTCACTCTACTCTCGTCTGTGTATTCTACAATGTGGGCCCTGGCCCTATATTACTCAAATGCCTTTCTTCACACCTGTCTTACGTGAAGAGGCCCTTCTCCTTGCTGCTTTTACATGCACTAGTGTTCCTGTTCCATCCTTTTTCAAGAGATTGCTTCTTCCCTACTCTCTCACTTATCTCTGTTTTCTTCCTGTCTACTAGATTGTATCCCACGATACAAACATGCCCATGTCTCCTCCATTCTCAAAAACCCTTCACTTGATCCATCCATCCTTAGGATGATCTGTCATTTTATATCTTTTCTTCCTTTTGTGACTAAATTCCATGAAAAAGCCATCTTTATTTGGTACCTCTATGTCTTCTCCTTTCACTCTCTGCTGTCTGACTTCTAACCTTATTATTCAACTGAAACTGCTCTCTCCAAAATTACTAATGAACTCTTAAGTGCCAAATCTAGTAGCATCTTCTCAATTCTTATCCTTCTTGATTTATCTGCAGTCTTTGACACAATCACCCCTTCTTTGTGATACTTTCTTCTCTCTGTGTTCTCATGGCACTACTCTCCTGATTCTTCTTATACCTGTCTGATTACACCTCAATTTCCTTTGCTGGGTCTTCATCCAGGTCTCTTCTGCTAATTTTGGGTGTCTCCAAAGGCTCTGTCCTGGGCCCTCTTCTATTCTCTCTCTGTACGATTTTATTTGGTGATCTTATCAGCTACCGTGGATATGCAGGTGACTTTCAGATCTATTTGTCTAGCCCTAACCTCTCTCCTGACCTCAAGTTTCACACCTCCAGCTACCTATTGGACATCTTGAACTGGATGTCCCGAAGACATCTTAAACTTAACATGTCCAAAAATGAACTAATTGTCTTTTCCCCTAAGGCCTCACCTCTTCTTGGCTTTCCTATTACTTACTGTTAGGAGTACCACCATCCTCCCAGGTATCTATGCTCATAACCAAGATGTCATCTTCAACTCCTCAATCTTTCTTACTCACCATATCCAATCAGTTGCTGGCTCCTGTCATTTTTACCTTTAAAACATCTCTCATTTAAGCGCTCTTCTCTCCTCTGACACTGCCACCATCCTGGTGCAGACTCTCATTCCCTCATCCCTGGACTGTTGCAGTAGCCTGCTGATTGGCCTTCAAATCTCTATTCTTCAATCCGTATTCCACTCAGCTTTCAGATCAGTCTTTCTAAAGCACAGATCTGACTATGTCACTCCCCTATTCAGTCAACCCCAGTGACTCCCTAGTTATTGCTTCTAGGTTGAACATAAAATCCTGTTTGGCTTTAAAAGTCTACCATAACCTGGCCCCTCCTACTTTTCCAAGTCTTTTTTACACTTTCTTTTTGTACCCTCCCCCCAACACATTATTAGATCCAGTGACATGTGCTGTTCCTCACATGATGACACTCCCATCTCCTGACATTTTTATTGACAGTCCTCCATGCCGTTAACTCTCTCTCCATCTCGACCTCCTCTGGCTTCCTTCAGGTCTCAGCTTACCTTCTTCAGGAAACCTTTGTCTTCCTTTTGAGATTATCTCTAATTTACCCGATACACACACACACACACACACACACACACACACACACACACACACATATCCTGTTTGTACATTGTTATTTGCATATTGTCTCCTCCATTAAACTGTGGAGCCCCTTGAGACAAGGGGCTATTTTTTGCCTTCAATAATAATAACAATAATAATAATTAACATTTATATAGTGCTTACTGTGTGCCAGGTGTTGTTCTAAGCACTTTACAATTGTCTCATTTAATCCTCACAACAACTCTGGAAGGTAGGTGCTATTATTATCTCCATTTTATAGATGAGGAAACTGAGGCAAGCAGGTTGAGTGACTTGCCCAAGATCACACAACTAGTGTCTGAGGCCAGATGTGAACTTAGGTTCTCCTAACTCCAGGCCCAGCACTCTGTTCATTCCACCATGTAACTTTCTTTGTATCCTCAAAGCTTAGCACAGTGGTCAGCATATAATAGATGCTTAATAAATGCTTGATGACTGACCCACCTTTATGACTTCCTTCTTGCTGTCCCCCATACCTGCAAATCTCACCAATTCCAGAAGACGGTTTGTGGTTACCCAAGCTGCTAATGCCTTCTCTTCTCAAAGACCCCTCCATCAATTCTGTATATATGTTATCTTCTCCCATTATAATGTAATTTCATTGAGGCTAAAGTTACTTTTGCTCTTCTTTGTATTTCCAGAGTTTTAGCACCAGTGTCTGGTTGACTGACTAGATTCTACTGCCAGGTTAATCTATTACAGATGTAATCATATCACTCTACTTTTCTCCACCCCCAGAGACCATCAGTTGTTCACCATTGTTTATTGAGAAACTTAGCTTGGCTTTTAAGGCTCTTTACAATATAGCTTAAATGTACCTTTACAGAGCAGCTAGGTGGTGCAGTGGATAGTGCTAGGGCTAGAGACAGGAATGCCTGGTTTCAAATATGGCCTCAGATACTACAGGGCAAGTCACTTAACACCTCACCATTCTCATCTGTAAAATGAGCTGGAGAAGGAAATGGCAAACTACTCCATTATCCTTGTGAAGAAAACCCCAGAGGGATCTTGAAAAGTTGGAAATAACTGAAAATGACAAAACAACAACACTTTTGCAGGACTAAGTTTCTAACCAAATGAAACTGTTCTTTCCTGTGAATAGATCCTTTCTCTCTGTCATTGTTCTTAATACTTGAAGTGTTTTGTTTGCCTTATTCCCTCACCTTAACTTAAAGACTCAGTTCAGATGCCACCTTCAGGAAATCTTCCTTAGTCTTAAAAAAACATTTTCCCTCTCTTCTCATGGCACACTTTTAAAGCTTTCCTATGTATTTACTGTATTCTTTTGTCCTGCAATTATTTTTATATGTGCCATATCTCTTACTTTCTTAAAGATTCAGCTCAAGCTCTAGCTTCCACATGAAGCCTTTTTTGATCCTCTTCAGGTGCTAGTGCCTTCTATCCCCAAACTACATTATAGTAGTTCTATATGTGCTTAAATATATGTACCATGTTGTTTCCCTCGATAGAAGGGAGCTCCTTGAGGGTGGGAACTTTTTCTTTTGGTGTCACGTAATTGCTGATTGATCTTCCCTGTTATCATGTAAATTTTTAGAGGACTGGATTGTTTATTTTTGTATCACAGTGTTTAATTTTTATATCATGATGCATAGTACCTTATGCATAGAGAAGGCCTTCAATAAATGCTAAACTGAATTGATTTTCAACTTCCTGGAAATTATGGCTGAACTTCCTACTACAAAGTCTTTAATATTGCTTTTTATCTTTTCAGCAGGAGAAATAAAATTTGCTTCTCTCTTGGGTTTATGTACAGGTCTTGGTAAATACTGCTTGCTGTTTCTTGATGTTGGTGGCCAAGCTAATCCAGTGTGTCGTGTTTGGTCCTCTTCGAGTTAGTGAGAGGCAGGTAAGTGATTTATATGCATAACATCACAAATAGGGCAATAACACTAGCTGTCTGGTGCCAGATATATGTGTGTATGTGTGTGATTTTTTGAGATTTGAGGTAGATAAATATTCTTAAAGATCATATTTTGGAGCATGAAAGGAAGAAATTACTCAAGAGATTTTTTTGTATCAAAACAAGTTAAGAATCTCAGTTTATCTTTTCAAGACATTTGATGACTTTCCCTTGCATCTGCTTTTGATTCCCAGGAGGTATATATATATATAGGTAGGTCAGCTATCTAAAATAATTCTTCCCACTTACAGTTCTGGGATCCAGTGGGCATTTATAGAAAATAATTTGTCCCTAAAAAGGGATTCAGAATGGTCCTTTTAAAAAAAGAACTTACTATTCCATTAGTTAAACACTATGAGTAGATACACAGATATTACTAGTAACTTCTGTTAAATTTTAGGTGTGGCCCTGCTTCTTTTACAAAGGAGTGTTTTCATGGAGAGGATTCCTAGCTCTGCCTTTTCCTGACCCTTCCTGTTTGGAACTTTAATCCCATATGATAAACAGAAGTGACTTGGTGTAAGCAGCAGCTTAGTGTGGTAGAAAAGGTGTTGGATTTTGAATCAGAGTAAAATCCTGGACTTTGCCACTTGTTTCCTATTTGGTCTCTGGCAAGTCACTTTATTCCTCTGGGGTTCAGTTTCCTCATCTATAAAATAAGGGTCTTAGACTGAATGTTTAGCCTCTAGGGTCCGTTTCAGTTGTAAATCTGTGATTCTGTGAACTGCAGCATTAGTAAATGCGATAACGTTTTTGGAAGTCTCCTGGGCTGCCATTTTAGAACTAAAATAGGATTATGACAACTATGAGCTCCTGGATTCTAAGCAGGACTACAGTTATTTTTTTTTTTTGTTCCCCCTAAAGTCTTTACGTTAGACAATTAGCACTTGCTGCTAAAGTTCAGGCAGCGAGATGGCCCTGTGGATGGAGTGCCAGGCCTGGAGTCAGGAAGACTCATCTTCCGAGTTCAGATGCAGCCTCAGACACTTATTAGCTGTATGACCCTGGGCAAGTCCCCTAACCCTGTTTGCCTCAGTTTCTTTACCTGTAAAATGAGCCAAGGAAGGAAATCGCAAAAGACTGTAGTATCTTTTCCAGGAAAACCTCAAAATGGGATCATGAAGAGGCTGGCATGCCTGAAATAACTAATAACAGCAAACCAAAGTGTCAACCATAGTGGTCTCCCAAGCAAGGCCAATGGAATACATAATTTACTGCAGACTATAACAGACTTTTTACATTTATTTTTCTCCCAATAAAAACTTTTGATTTATTATACAGAAATTAGTTGCATTTAAAAGGAAACTAGGAAGGTTTAGTTCAGTTTGCTGTTCACGTGGAACCTTAAACTGGTAAACCGTTGAACCCATGTATGATATTGCTTTTGTTTTTGGGATAATACATCAAGAGAGTCAGCTAAATCCTTTTCTCTTTCTTCCCCCAAATGTAACTTATCCCCTTTGGTGTATTTGAATCTAATGATGAATTTCTTAAGATTGTGACCATTTAAAAAAAAAAGTGTGACCATAGAGTATTTGAGGGATAGTCTACTATGTAGAGTGAATATTGAAAGAATGTATTTGTTATCCAGCACTACTTTTATTTTTTTAAACATTCATTTAAAAATTTTTTTGAGTTCCAAATCCTCTCCCTTCTTCCCACTCCTCCCCCAGCAATTGAGAAGGCAAGCAATATATCAATTATACATGTGAAGTCCTGCAGAATATTTTTCCACATTAGTCGGTGTTGCCAAAAAAAAAAAAGCCTCAAAACAATAAAAAGCAAAAAAACATAAAGAAAGTGAAAAAAAGTATGCTTCAGTCTATACTCAATTCAATGGTTCTCTCTCAGGAGATAGATAGCCTTTTTCATCATGGGTCCTTTGGAATTTAACACTGTAGTTTTAGATTTGTCACTTCTGCAAATGCCTTTCAGATTATTAAGAACCATATAGAGACTCTTTTTGTATGGTTGGCTGTCTAAAACATTGCCTTGTCCTATGTAAATGTAATATTACAGTTTGTATAATATGGCCTATTTTCTATTTAATCTCACCAAAAGGCTTTTTTTTTTGGTTAGAAACTATCCAAAACAAATTAGATCATAATGACCTTTACCCTCTAGGAACTTATGAAGGGGAGAGTGTAATATCAAACTCAGATATTAATTATATGTATAATCTGGTAAATTAATATTAAACAGAATAATAAGATGTTAGAGATGAAAGGGACCTCGTATCACTTGATCCAGTTCCCTTTTTTAAAGATAAAGAAACAGGTCTGCAGTAAAAAGTTTTAGAATAAAATTTCGTATGTAAGCAAAAGGCCAGCCTGTCAGAACATTATCATAGACTTAGAAGTGTAAATAAAGGAACTTACATGTTCACTAGTCTCACCCCCTCATTTTTACAAATGAGGAAACTGAAGCACAGAGAGATTAAATAATTTCCCATGAATTTGAAACCAGAGTTAAGAGGGTGTATGAAGAGATAGTATGATAGAGTAGATAAGAACATTAACCTTGGGAATCAGGAAGATCTGGGTTCAAGTCCTACCACCGGTATTATTAGCCATGTGACCACAGGCAAAACTTGAACCTTGCTGAGCCTTCACTTTCCTTCTATCTTCACCTTCCTTCCAGCTATAAAATAGGAATGCATGTTATGCCTACGTCACAAGTGTTTGTCATTTAGTATGATTGGGGTGTGCTAGAGCTAGCTCATACTGCTTATAGGGAACGATGGCTAAATTTTTAGTAGGAGCATTTATACTTTTAGAACTGGCAAACATGACAAATCAGCACTTGATTTGTTGATTGTCTAGACTTGATAAAATGGTGGACAAAAATGTTAGTGATGCAGATTAAACTTTTGTGCATTTTTGGAGAGCCAGTTGTTAAACATTCACCAGCATTACCCTGAGTAATATTTGAAATATTTGGAAACTGAGGTCCAGAGAGGTAAGCTGATTTGTGTAAGGTCACACAGCTAGTAGATGGCAGTCAAGACTCAAACACAGGTCTTCTAAATTCAAGTCCACTGTACTTTCTATCAATCTAGCACAGCGTGTTGCCTCAGTAAGTAATAGTGAATAAATCTTAACTTTTCTATGTAGTCCATTCTGAAAACCTAGTGATCCCATAGTTATTTCTTGAAAAAATGAAATATGCAACGTTAGTTTCCCCATCTACTACTGTATCACCAAGGCAATATTCACAACAGTTGCTATTGTTATGAGTATGCTGGCGTGGTTCTGAATAGCAAAATATAACAGACTCTCCATATAGAAGACGGAAGCAAAACATTTATTCAGACACCAGAAAGCCCAATCCCCAAACCAGTAAGTCTGGTCCATCCAAGCAGCAAAGAAGTTAATACACATTGTCACAGCAGGGAGCTACCCTATCCCACAGCCTTCCCCCTGCTGGGACCTTCCCACAAACACTCCCAAATCCTAGTTGACTCCTTGCCTGCATTGGTTCTCTCCCTCACTCTAACTGCTCTGACTTCCTTCTTGCTCCACCCTTTCCTGTTCCACTCATTCAGCAAGCTCTTCCCACCACATGTGACTTAGGCTTCCTGTGACATAAGCAAGTCATATGGGCCTATTAATGGATGGGGAAGATCTTCAAATTTACATTACCATTACAACTACTAATAAATACATGCATGCTTTTTTTAATCTAGACTTGAAATTTTATTAGGAAACTACTGCCAATGCAAATCAGCAATAGATCTGTACCTTAACATTTTAGAAAAATGAAAACATGAAATTTTTAAATAGTGTAATAAACATTTTTAATTTGTTTTAAATACTAAGAATTTTTGGTCATAGTTAAGATGGAGGACCAACATAGTCATCCGTTATAACTAGAAGTTTACATATATAGTAAAATCATTGACAAGCACAGGATTAGAAGTGCCTATAAGTGCCTATTTTCTAGGTTATTTCAAAGTGCTCAACGAAAGGATTAATATGTAATTTTTGCCTATGCCACCCTTTCCCCCCTTTTTCCTTTCCACTACTGATCATCATGCTACCTATTTCTTAGAAATAAATATTTAAACTATTTTTGAAAGGGAATAAGTAGCTAAATGCAGACTTTTCCCCATACCATCTGACTTTGTGTATGGAGAAATACCTTGATGTGTGGGGTTCTTATGATAGTAGATCCTTTTATGAACTTTTTTTTCCATTATACTTTTTCTCCTTAGCACCTAAAAGACAAGTTTTGGAACTTTATCTTCTACAAGTTCATTTTCATTTTTGGTGTACTGAATGTCCAGACAGTGGAAGAGGTGGTGATGTGGTGTCTCTGGTTTGCTGGACTGGTGTTTTTGCATCTGATGGTGCAGCTGTGCAAAGACAGGTTTGAATATGTAAGTTTTCAGAACTGCTTTTCTTCAATTACATGGTTCTGGCAGCTTTGAAATGGGGAGTATGAGTGAGCAGCCAGGCTTTGTTCCTATTGTCACTTGCTGGGATGAATTGTTTTTGGTGCTTCTCAATTGATTAGGAAGAGATTCTTCAAAGACCATTATTAAATGAGATCTGCAAGCCCCTACCCTTTCCTTTCTGGGCTAGTCCACCCCGCAGTGTTTACTAGAGTAAGTGCAAGGGCATAAACTCTTTTACTATAGTGCCAAGTTATCTTTGCACACAAATTATATTTAAATTAGCTAATTTAGAGGTACACAGTCTTCCATTTCTCTTCTACCTCAATCACAATTTAAAACTTTAATCAATTTCTTCTAGTACTTGGCGTTTCACATCTTTCCCTGTGGCTGACTTTTCTAACTCAACTTGGTTAAAGCCTGTTACTGATAGTGTGCACCATACCCCGAGGCTAAGAATGAGCTATCTCTTTCAGTTACCAAGGTCCCTGGCAGGGCCATTTTCTGTCTAGATCCCAGCTCTGCCTCTCAACTTTGGGTGAAAATTTGAACCCAAACTCAGCAGCTTCCTTACATTCTATTCTGTCTTTAGAGTTTCCCTGAATTAGCCTGTTTTGGTTACCCAGCATTATGGTCAGTTGCCCCTCAACTAAGTCTTCTGTATCAAACTTTTAGGAATTTAATAAAATTTTATAAAGTCTCATATTTTTCTAGCTAAATTGACTATCCTCCCATATTCTCAAATACTTGAATAGCTCCCAGTTTCAGCCTTCCAACTTAGTCTCCCAGACTTTGTCATAGTGAATCCAAATATGCAAATGGAACAAAATCTTACGCTGTCCTGCAGTCTGCCTGGTACAAGATGATCGGTAGCACTGACCTTACTGATGTGGTGAATGGCAAAATGTGCTTGCAAACCTCAAAAGTGCTATGTAAGTGCTTATTATCATTCTTCTGTTATTTTGGTTAACTAATGCATAACATCAGTGTACATCAAGGTACATCAGAGGACCACTGCCATCACAGTCTGAGGTCATCAGTGCTCTTTGTCTGCAGCACTTGTCACATTCAGTCAGACAAAACTCCTGTAACAGAAACTCTCATTTTGATCAGGAAGCTAAGTTTCCTGTGTTCTTCCTCCCTGGGTGTAAGTTCAACAATTACTTGATTCTGTCTTTATTTTACTCCAGCTTTCGTTTTCTCCCACTACACCAATGAGCAGCCATGTCCGAGTGCTGACTCTTCTGATTGCTATGCTACTCTCCTGTTGTGGATTAGCTGTTGTCTGCTGTGTGACGGGCTACACCCATGGAATGCACACGCTGGCTTTTATGGCTGCAGAGGTGAGACTTTCACTGTGGGATTTTGCCTTGGCCAAATGCTTATTTGTGTTTTTCTCTATATGTTTTCAAGGAGATTACAGGTATTTACAAAAATGGAAATTGACACTTATAATCTTCACCCATTAAGAATTATAAAGTTAGTGGTAGCCATTAATTTTGAAGTAGGAAAAGTTACTCACCTTGGGGTATCATAAACTGTACTTTGAAGTGGTTAACATTAAACAACATTTTTCCTTAAGTACAACATAAGTTGGGCCTTTAGAAAATTATATAGGATGAGATGCAAACAATGTTGCCATAGAAAAATAACTGAAGAGTCCATAGTAACAATAGTCAGCATTTATTAAGACATTTATGAAACAATTTGTCGAAATTTAGCAAGGTTTGCTATATTATGATTTATACTGTTTTTAAAGCTATCTTTTTGGTTTGTCTTTATATTTGGTGTGGGTGTGTTACTTGAGAGAGACTTAGTGGTTTAGTGGATAGAAGTTTGACTTTGTTATCCAGAAAACCTAGATTGAAGTTCTCTCTCCAATGGTTACTAAGCTGTGTCATCCTGGACAAATCACTTACCAATCTAGTCTCACATGCAATTCTCTGAGACTGTATTTTTGCTGAGGTGCATCATTGCAGGTAATTTCTACACTGTTGAAACCACAGGGCTGAGGCACAAATGTTATATGAAGACTAAAAGAAAAGTAAATCTCATCTTTAGTTATGATAGTGAAACATGTTCTAAAATCTCAGGAATGTCAAAGGTCATACCAAAAAGTTATTAATTTGGGCTTCATTAATCAGGAATTTGTTGGAATGGGGCTGAAGTTTACTTTTGTTTAGCAGTTAAATTGAAAGTAAAATGTTGAATATAATTAGGAAAAGTTTTTTTTTGAAAGCAATTTGGAATATTCCCATATCAATCAGTTTGAATTAGAGGTGTTTTATTATTAATCTGCTAGTTAATGTTTGTCATCAGTTCTCTATTTTTTACTAATATATGATAGTCAAAATTTGAGAAAAGTATAATTAATTTTAGTTACATGATTTGATAGTACTATAGTATGAATTTTTTTGTTTTAGCTGTCTTTTTTGGCAACACATTAGAAGCTCCTTTATAAAAACTATCTTTCTCTAGTAGGGATTTGGTTATATATTAGATTATATCATGTTTCCTTTGAATGTAATAATGTAAAGTACATCTTTTTCACTATAACTTGGAAAGCCTATAATGTGAATTTTATTTTGGTCCCTAGTGCCAGTATTGTAATGGGGTTCTTACTTTAAAAAAAAAAAGTCAAAATGAACTCATTTTTATCATATAGATCTTTCTACAGTATAAAATAGCCACAGGAGATGTGTGGTTTCTTCTTTCTTTCCCTCATATTCTTTTGGCTAAAGGACTATTAATCAATCCATCACTAAGGTTCTTTTTTTCCTCTTTTAGGCAGAGAGAATACATTTAAGCCTTTTCTAAATATATGTTTTTTAAAAATAGAAAATGACTTTAAGTAAAATTTTGAATTGCAAAGTGTTCCCAACTGTTTTGATGGCTTTGATAGTGGTTTTTAAACTATGCTAAATTGAACCCTAGAATCCTCAGATGGGTGTGTGTGTGTGTGTACACATATATATAAAAAACACACATAAAATACATACATATATACATGGGAGTTTTTTAAACTCCAGAAGATTAGCTATCATGTGATTTTTGGAGGGCTACAGAAATTATGAAGACTGACTACTAAGGTATGGAGTGATTGCATTCACTTCAGGTGGTGGGAATAGCCATAACTAATGAAATCTTAGATCTTTTGAATTGCTGAAATATCCTTTGTTTTTAAAAATAAAATTTTATTAATATCTTTTATTTTTACTATTAACCTACATTTACCAGAATTTCCCTTCCCTTCCTAGAGTTGTATCCCTTATCAATATAGCATGAAAATAGGGGGAAAAGTTTAGCAAAATTAACCAGCATATCAAAAAAGACTGATACTCTGTATAGTGCTTCTTGCCAGTACTCCTTCAACATCTTTAAGGAAGGAGGAGAAGAGATGCCTTTTCTTATCTCTTCTTTGAGGCCATAATTGATCATTATAATTGAAATAATCCTTTAAATAAAGTATGGTCATGTTAGCAAGCTGTAATTCATTGTTACCTATAAACTTCACGCTAAAACAGTATAAAGCACTGAGTTTTTTGGTCTTGAAACATCTGGAAGGGTTCCCAAGAATTTTGTAAACAACTATTTCTAGTACAGATAGCATTACTGCCATCTGGTGGAATTGACTGTTTCCAAAATCTTGGTTAATATTCATCTTTGGGCTGATGGTCTGAGTTCATAATATCAGGAGTAGTATCTATGTGGATGTGATGGTGAAAGTTACTTACATAGCCTTTTTACCTGATTGAGGTCTTCATAGTGAATGTTTTCATTGTTCTGTTTTCTCTGCTAGAAAGGAGGCACAAAATGGATATATTATTAAATCCACAGATAATTCAAAACTTATCTTAATAATTGATTTTAATAATTGGATATACCCAGCCTTCAGCAGGGGCTGCTAACTAAATTGATTTGCTTCCTGCTTCCTTCATGGTAGAATTATTAGTGGCTAATGGATGACCTTTAGGAGACAGAGGAATTAAAGGAACTGATATTCTTGGTATACTAAAAAAAAAAAAAAACAAACTTGTTAATTGAGTTGATTATATCTTGGTTTATATCAGATTGCTAAAGTGAATTCAGCCTGAATATTCCTGGATTTTATTAGGTAAAAATGTGTATTCTTATTTTTTACAGTCTCTCCTTGTGACAGTAAGGACTGCTCATGTGATTTTACGGTTAGTAACTAGCTATCTTTTTACTTGGAGAGATAGAGGAGGGTATTGTTTAGGGTTTGGGAAGACAACAGTCCTCAGGAGAGGAACTCCCCAGTGCCAGAAATCTGGAGATTCCAAGGCATGGATCAGTTTGGTAAAAGAACACAATGCTTGTCTGCAATAAGAGTGAAGCATGCACCATCCTTTTCCTTCCTCTCCCTCTCCTCCTCCACATTGGTACCATGGAGAGAAAACTATACTTGTCCCCCTTTTAGTTATGGCTTTAGTTTGGAGGATGGGACATTTATATAAATGGGGCGGAATTTCAAGTTTAAACAAAAATGGGTCCTGACAATTTAAATATTATTTCTTCTCAACAGTTATGTAATTCACCTCTGGGATCTCAATCATGAAGGGACATGGGAAGGAAAAGGCACTTACGTGTATTATACAGATTTTGTTATGGAGCTCACTTTGTTGTCCCTGGACCTTATGCACCATATTCACATGTTGGTATGTAACATCAGAATAAGCATCTAACTACTCAGGATAAGACCTCATTAATAAATTTTAAAATGAGACATATGTAATGAAATGTAGTGAGTCGATAAAAAGATAGTTAAACTGTGATCTCAGTGTCTTCCCTAAGTATACAAAGAAGCATTCTGGGATAAATTAGTTCGATGTCCAGTCCATTGAGTCTTTCAATATATTCCTAGAATATTTTATCATCTCTGCCAAATAGAGTCATTGGGTAATTTTTGAACATAAAATTGCCTGTGTATAGTTGGTTTCTGTAAATTAGCAATAGCTGTATGGATAATAGGCAAGAATTCCTATGATGTTAGTTTTTTGTCATTGTGTTTTAATAAAAAGAGCCTTTGTGCTAGTTTCTGACTTAAAAGTTTTAACTGCTTAAGTTTTGCTTTGGTTAAATTTGCAAATAATAAACCAACTTGGTTGTTTAGGAGTGAAATCAATTGTGTCCAGAATGTAACATTCAGATATAATTTGGAGATTCTTAATAGCAATCAGATAGCAGGGCATGATAAAATTTGCTTAAAGTCATTGAAACATGCCACATGACTTCTTTTAGAATTATTAATTTCAGGATATTAGTTTTTTATTTTTTTCTGCTTTTTTTTAAGCTGTTTGGCAACATCTGGTTGTCCATGGCCAGCTTGGTGATCTTTATGCAGCTACGTTATCTGTTCCATGAGGTACAACGCCGAATCCGTCGCCACAAGAATTACTTGCGTGTAGTTGGAAATATGGAGGCCAGGTAAGTGAGCACAAGTAAATAGTGTTAAAATACAGTCATCTTGGATGTTGGATGGCGATAAATTCCTTAAGAAGTTTGTTTTTTTAAAAATTATTAGTTATACCTTATTATGAATTTTATTATAATATTAAGGTCTCAGGAGAATTCTGTATAATTTACAAATATTTATTAAGTGCCGACTTTCGTCAGACTACTGCTAAGGTACTCCTAAACATAGATCTGATCATACAACAACCTTGCTCAAGACTTTTCAGTAGGTCTTAACTGTCTCTAGGATAAAATAGAGACACTTAAGTCATTTTATGAATCTATTAAATGACTGCTTGGGTTAAGGCTTTCTCTTCAAGGAATAGGCGGCATGTGACTTAGATCTTAAAAAATACATAGTATTTCATTAAGCAGACATGAGGGGAAGAGCATTGCAAGTGTAGGTAACTATGTGAACACAAGGTAGCCCATTTATTTTTGCTTTGATTATTTATCTGGGTTTTTCATACTTTTAGGGCTTTAAACTTCCCCTCTGTCCTGGGCTAGAAATCTAAAAGTTACCAACAGTAAATATGAATTTTAATAAGATGAAGTTTATGAATACTTTTCTCAAGCTTTAGTAGGATATAGAAGAAAGTGAACATGAATTATTTTTGTTTAAATTTTGCGAAGATTTTCAGCTTAACACCTACTTAGGGTAGGGCATCATAATGCAATAGAAAATACACTTGACTTGAAGTCAGAAGCCCCTCCTTTCAACTCTGGATTATCCACTTACTGGCTGTGTAACAAATCTGTGACCTCCTTAGGCTTCGGTTCCATTTTTTGCAAAATGGACATGATTACACTTGCCCTGTTTATTTGACACAGTTCCTGTGGGGAAGCTATATGAACATTCCTTGTAAACTAAAGTATGAGTTGTCATTCCTAACAGGTGTAATATTGTTAAGGGTTGAATGATGCTGATTGCTTTGAATTACTGTAGCGCTTTAGAAGAACAACATTGATGTTCCTACTTCATTTTTTATTTTGTTTTTGTTACAGGTTTGCAGTTGCAACTCCTGAAGAACTAGCTGTCAATAATGATGACTGTGCCATCTGTTGGGACTCCATGCAGTCCGCAAGGAAACTGCCCTGTGGACATCTCTTTCACAAGTATGTGTGTAATGAAAAATATCAAATATTGGAGCTTAAAGAGACCTCTAGAAATCATTGAGTATAGCTACTTCATTTTGCAGAGGAAAAAACTGAGAGTTATGGAAATATATCTAGCTAATACACTGCAGTTTCTGTACCCGCTGTAGTGTCTGATCTAGGGGAGGGGGAGGCTTTCAAGAAGTCTATGTAGATTGAGGACTCTGCTCCACCTCCTCAGACCTTTCCCTTCACACATTCACTTTTATCCTAGCATCACTGTTAGAGAGTGCTTCAGGGCAATTGGTCTCACTGCTTTTTCCAGTTATGACCCCAGGGGTAGCACTTTATTTTTGTCAAATAAGAAGTTTCTTTTCAGCATGGTATTCAAACTCTCTACTAATTTATCAGAAGTAATACAAAACAAGTAAACAAATGCGTACTTAATGATGTAAACAAGTGCATACTTAATGAATTGAGGTGAGTTAGGATCAAGGTTTCTAAACAGCCCAGAATATAAACTCAGTTGTTAGTAGAATAGTGGAATGGATTACCTTGGAAATAGACTTCTGCCTTGAAGGTTCAGTCCTGTCTAGAATATACTTGAAAGCTTTCTTTTATCTCTATCAGTGCTATCTGTCTTAGATTATAAGCTCCTGAAAAACAAGCCGTGCCCATTTAACTCATTTCATAAAATTCGCTTGCTATACTATTTGGTACATTTGATGATGATGGAAGTAGGGGGTTAGACTACTTGAACTTGAAGTATTGTGTTTGCCTAGGGAAGGACATTGACAGGCTGGAATATGTCCAGAAGAGTCACCCAGAATTGTGAGGGGGAGCTAAAGACTGTCCCATATGAGGCTCAATGGCAAGAACTAGGCATATTTAAACTAGAGAAGTGAAGACTTACGAGAGACATAGCTGTATTCAAATATCTGAAGGGTTGCCATATAGGACAGGCATTAGACTTTATTCTGCTTGGTCCCAGAGAGCAAAACTAGGAGCAGAATCATAGAATTTAGGAGTTGAGGGGACTCAGTATTCATCTAGTATGATCCACACCCAAGGATGAAACCTCACTACAAACACCTGACAGGTGGTCATAGATCTCCAGTGCTCTAGGAACGTCTTATGTTCCATGTTTGGACAACTGCTATTGTGAGGATACTTGTTTTTTTCTAACATTTTTATTTTAAAATATTTGTGAATCTATACTTGTAATGGTGTAGATATTCTTTCCAGCAATATAATTCACAGTCCATCCATGCTAATCCATTGCTGTCCTTGTCTGTCTTCCCAGGACTTCACCATGGGGGGAAAGGGATGTGTCACAGCACTTTGGGGGTCTTCCTTACTTTCTTTTGATATTGAGAAAATAATAAGGTTAATTTGGGGAGTTACAAAACATTATCATCTATGGGAAAAGGAAAAGTTTATAGGAGCATAGGATCATAGATCTGTAAAAGATCTTAAGTATATCTAGTCCTTTGGAGCACTTAGGTTGTCCATTATTTTCTCTTACTTCTTGCCTTGTGACCAGCCAGTCTTCTCTTTTTCTCTCGTACATTTCTTTGTTGACATCCTTTATACACTGCTTCTCCATCATAAAACTTTGTTTGTAATGTATTATGTACTATTCAAGTTTACCATTTTGCCCTTTGAGTGATCCCAGTTTTCTGTCTAGGACATAACCATCTTCCCCTTTATTCAGATTCATAACCTGGGAGCCACCCTTGGTTTTTAAACCCTCTCTCATCTCCCTCACATTTAATCAGTTGCTAAATTTTATGGATTCTGCTTTCATAACTTCTCTTAAATTCTTTCCCTTTTCTTCATTCACATGGCCATCACCTTATTTCAAGCCCTCATCACCTCTCACCTATACTCTTATAGCAACCTCCTAATTGAATTTTTTACTCTTTTGCCTTTCTTCAGTCCATCTTCTATACAGTTGACAAAACAAAATCCCTAAGGCACAGGACTAACCATGTCTCTCCCCTGTTCAAAAACCTTCCTTGGTTCCTTACCTTTTTTATGAAATATCAGCTTTTTAGTATGACAGTTAAGGCCTTCCATAATCTGATTCTAACCTAACTTTTCAAGATTTATTTCACATTATTCCTTTTTTACACACTTTGCATTCTAGTCAAGTTGGCCCATTTGCTATTGCCTGGATTTGCTATTCTGTTTCCTAGAGTGCTTGTACAGTCTGTGTCTCATGCCTGGCATGTACCACTACCTCATCTCTGTCACTCAAAATCTTTATCTTATTTCAAACCTCAGCTCACATGTCATCTCTATGAAATGTAGCCTAGTACAAGGGTCAGTAAACTATAAACTATTGCCAGCCTGCCACCTTGGCAAACCAAAAATGATTTTTACATTTAGAAATAAAGTTATGTTGTATTTTTAAATGTAAAAAACCATTTATAGTTCACAGGCCATACAAAAACAGGTCATGGGCCAAAGGGTCATCATTGGCTGACCCCCTGGTCTAGTGGATAGAATACTGACTGGACTTAGAGTAAAGAGAACTAGGTTTAGACACCCTCTCTGCCACTGACAAGCTTGGTGACTTTTGGCAAGTCACTTGACCTTTATGGACATCAGATTACCCATCTATAAAATGAAATCGTTGAACTCTGTGACATCCTAAGGTCTTTTGTAGCTTTAGATCTATGATGCTTTCTTCCTATGAAGACTTTCCTTGTTTCTAGCTATTGATGTTTTCTAACTCCTCAAATTACCACATACTGTCTTTGTATAGATTGTATCTCCCCCTCCCCTCCCTGCTTCAGTAGATTGTAAGCTTCTTTAGGATACAGACAGATTCATTTTTGTCTTGGTATTTCATCACCTGCGATAGTGCCTTGTACCCAGTATTTTCATTAAATTTGTTGACTTGAAATATTTATTAAAATTTTGAGTTTAAGTATTGTAAAAGGTACAAAAGAAATTTCACAAGGTTTGCTCTATTATGATTTATGCTGTTTTTAAAGCTATCTTTTTGGTTTGTCTTTATATTTGGTGTGAGTGTGTTACTTGAGAGAGACTTAGTGGTTTAGTGGATAGAAGTTTGACTTTGTTATCCAGAGAACCTAGATTGAAGTTCTCTCTCCAATGGTTACTAAGCTGTGTCATCCTGGACAAATCACTTACCAGTCTAGTCTCACATGCAACTCTCTGAGACTGTATTTTTGCTGAGGTGCATCATTGCAGGTAATTTCTACACTGTCGAAACCACAGGGCTGAGGCACAGTACCTGTTCTTGAAGAATGTATAGTTGAGAAGTACATAGAAAGTTGCTGGGGGTTTGTTTTTTTTTTTTAATATGGAAGAGGTTATTGTAGGTATATATGTTTGATTTGTTTTAAGATTGATTTTTAAACAGTTGTCCACCTGTGAATTGACTAAGCAGTTGGGTTGAGAGGGAGGTTGTTTGATTAGAGAAGCTCAGGAAAAATGTGTTTTGCTTTTCTTCATGGCTTTCTTCTACAAATTAAGAAAAAGTTATGATTTTTGTTAAACCTAAATATCTAGATCCTTAGATGCTGTTAGAAAGCTAATTGGTTAGGAAAATGACTTTGTAAGGCTTATGAGTACCATGAATATTTGATTGCAATTAAAATGCTGTACTTCAAATGGATGAGATTTATGTAACTCAAATTGTATTTTCATGCTCTTTCTGAAGGTTAGTTACTCTCATCTGTGGACTTCCAGCATCCCTAGAGAAAAGGCAGCAATAGTAAAATAATGCCACCTAAGATTGTGTTTAGAGGTTATTAAGTTGAATGCATATTTGATGTTTCTTGCTAAAATAGCATAAGTCAGGAATATTAAGGCTGTGAAAGGCAGCCTGGGCATAATCAATAGAGGATTTTCCTTGGAGTCAAGAAAATGTGAGTTCAAGTTCTGAGAAATATTATTTTTGTGACTACAGCAAATCACTTCTCAGTGCCCCACACAACTCTTAGGATTATAGTAAAATTATAGAAAAATCATACATTTGCATAAGCAGAGAGTTTTCATCTAAAGAGTTGCTGAAACTGGTGAAATCACAGATTCAAACCTTCCTTTTCCTACCCTTCTCATGCCTACCAAAAAAAAAAATGAAGGAGATATGACAAGCTAGCCTTATCTGAGATCAAGGACCTTGCCATAATAGTCTTTTTGTATTTTGTAATTACCAGGCATAATATATGCTCAAGAAATTACTTATTAAATTGTTTAATTAATATACCACTTTACTTGATAGACATTTCAGAATACCTGAATAGATTGACCTACTTTCAAGTTTAGCCCAAGGAAATACCACAAGTGAGAAAGAATGTCCTGTTTACTTAACTACAGATATGAAATGGTCATCAAAGCAAAGTAATATATCAGTCTAGATTTACTTATTGACTGCTAGATTTTCTTTAAATTTTAGTTTCCTTGTCCATCTTTCTCTTTAATTTTTTTGCACAGTTGATCCTTAAAAGTCTGGGTCTTGTAATTCCTATGTGGATTGGAAGTTAGAATTCTTTGTTTAGTACCATCAAATCTTTAAGGGAAAGATCATAGATCATAAAATGATAGAGCTATAATTTTAAGCCTTCTCATTTTACAGATGAGTAAACTGAAGCCAGAGAGCTTATAATTGGCCTAAGGTTAGGTTGGTGCTACAGCTTTATAATGGTTTGCATGACTTCTGGTCTAGGTCTCTTCCTGCTATAACATGTGACAAGCATTTATCATATGTTGACTACGTGTAGGGTGCAGATTTCATGATGCTAATAATAGTAATTGACATTACTTAGTGCTTTAGGCTGACAAAGCACTTTTTAGGCATCTCGTTTGATTCAACAACCTCTGCATTTTACTGTTGAAGAAACAGAGGCTCAGAGAAATCAGATTTATTGTGACACAACTAGGGAGTTTGGGTACAGGCTCTCTACCCCGAGCTTTACTTATTCAGAGTCTTGTGCTTTTTTCACAACAGCAGACTTCCTATTTTTACTTGTATTATCTAAATCACAGGATTTTGGGGAGGATACAGTGAACCCATTTTTGTGAATCTTAAATACTGTGTAGGCACTGAGACATAAAGCATGTGTCTTCTTATATCACAGGTATTTCTGGATATACTCTTCTTCCCATAAGACACAATTGCTGCCCCCAGAAGGATTTCTAACTCATTTGGGAAATAGGATATTAACTTAAAAATCTAATTATGATATAAGTAAGACATATTAAGTGTCACATATATGAAATAGACTGAAAAAATATATTCTTTTATATAGTAGAATTTTAACATGGTAAGGGAAGGACTCAAGGAGGAGATGGACATGAACTAGGCCTTGAAAGCAAGATAGGGCTTACACATATAGAGAGGAGGAAGGAGAGGACCATTCTAAGTGGAGGGGAAGGTAGTATATGTTTCTCTTCTATGGAAGATTACTAGGTCAGATTGGATGCAGCAAAAGTTTTTTATAAGTAACTATTAAAGAAAAAGGTTGAAGAAGTAAGTAGGAAAGGGCCAAGAAAGGTTCTTGAATCTTTGGGACAAAGAGTTTTCAATATATACTAGAGATTTTTAAGCAATATAAGTTGATTGATGTATAATATTCTTTTAAGAAGATTAACTTGTCAGTGGGAAAAGGAACCCTACACTGAGATGAACTGTCATCATTTTCTATGAAAATTTAACCATTGTAGATCTCTTCACTTTGGAAGTTAAAAGAGCCTAGAAACTTCCTCACCTAGCAAACATTTGGTGTTCTTGCCAAATAGAAGGCACCTGGCAGCCAACAGCACAACTAGTTTAGAATATTAACTAATGCATAAAACTTTATAAAGAAAAATGGTCCTGATTTATGAGCATTATCAGCTCAAAGCAGTGACAAGTGGTGGAGGAAAAAACAAATTTGCAGAAAACAATGTGAGATCCAAGTAAGCCAGGTTATTTCAAAAGCATTTAAAGAACAAAAGAGAATAGAAAACAAAAAAGGAGAATATTTTTCAACGCGTCCATGATAAACTATTTTCCTCAGTTACAATGGAGCTGCTACATTAGGCTATTCCTCCCCCATTAGACTGTGAGCTCCTTGAAAGTAGGACCTGTTTTTTTCCCTCTCTTTGTATCCACACCTAGTTGTTAGCACAGTGACTGGCACACAGAAGGTGCTCAATAAATGTTTTTTTACTTGATATTTGGAGTTGAGACCTTTTTGAACTCTCTGTAATCCTGTTTGTTAGCTTGACCCTCCCAGCTTTGTGTCATCTACAGATTTGATAAGCATTTCATCAATGCCTTTATCCAACTCATAAATAAAATAAACAGCAGAGGGCAATGCACAGATCTTTGGGGCACTACATCTGAAAACCTTTGAAGTTAGCATTGAATCATTTATGAGTACTGCTTGGTGACAGTCATTCAGCCTGTTTCAAATCCATGTAATTTTAATGTTGCCTTACCCACATCTCTCCATTTTTTTCCACTAGTATGAGATATTTTTCCATAGTATGAGATATTTTTCAAATGCCTTGCTAAAATCTATCTAAAAGTATATCTATAGGATTCCCTTAATATGCCAATTTATTAACTTATTTTGAAAGGAAATACATTTAGTTAGCCATTACCTGTTCTGGATGAAGCCATGCTAGGGCTTTGTGATCATCACTTCCTTTTCCTTATTTGCAAAAAAGAAAAAATATCTTTATTGATGCCTTTTTATATAACAGGCATTTCTGGATATACTCTTCTCCCCATACCCATATTAAACCCTACCTTTCAACAAGGGAAAACAGTTAAATGGTGATTGTGTTCGATATTCAGAATCCATAGTTTCCTCTCCTCTCTATTGAGAGAAACATTGATGTTTCATTATCTGGGACCTTGGGACCAGAATTGATATATTACCTTTACTCTTAGTTCCATTTCCTTCTTAGTATACTTTTCCTTTATATTATTTTGATCTTTTTTTCTGTTGTTCATATGTGCGTAGGGTGAACAATATGCTAACCACTGCCCTAGTTTTTCCTTAGAAGGTATTAAAAACATCCTTGAGATTTAATTAGTCCAGGAGACTTAAAGTTTTAGCTATTGACATCCTTCTGGGTTGCTTGAGAACAAAATAATTCTGATAATTGGTTTGTAGACTACAATGGGCAACTTAGGCAAGGGAACTTCCTTCTGAGGTCCTTGGTGTGTGTCCTTGTTGAATATTCTTTTGCTATAGCTGAGTAAATCTTTTGAGTTTTGTTTCGTTCTGTCGAGCTTCTGAGCATATAGATTTATTAACTAATACATGTCAATTGCATAACAAATTGGGATCAAACCTCTTCAGTTTTGGTATTGGACTTTGAATGCAGGGGGAGAAAGATTTTTATGCATTAAAAACAATTATTTAAGACAATTAAAAGAAGACAAGAGTACAAACCAAGATACAAGATTAGGTAATCTGATTTCTAATAAAGGACTTTCCAAATTGGGAGGGGGAGAGCAAACAGTTCAGTTCCCTGAAATTGGAAAAAGAGATGTCCCACTTTGCCCCAAGTGTCTGTTCAATCAGAGGAATGTGGAAACAGTAACTGGTTGACCGGGGTGGGGGGGCAGTATTTAGATAAGACATATGGGTTGCTTAAGATGTATAATTTGAGAAAACATCTTGCATTAATCTTTAGATCGCCCTGGATTTCTGGTTAGCATAACCCAGACTCTTGGTTAAGGATCTGTAAGTAATAGATAGGGGGAGAGGATAAGGGAAGGACTTTTAGTGGGGTGGGCAAAATAAGGAATAGGAGGGTAAGGGGAAAAGAATAGGAAGAGATTCTTTAAAAGAGTGTTGAGCAGTAGTATATGACTATAGTAATCCACTGTTTGACAAACCTAAAGACTGCAGCTTCTGGGTTAAGAACTTACTATTTGACAGAAACTGCTGGGAAAACTGAAAAATAGTATGGCAGAAACTAGGCATGGACCAACATCTCATACCATGTACCAAGATAAGGTCAAAACAGGTACATGATTTAGGCATAAACGGTGATACTGTAAGCAGATTAGGAAAGCAAGGAGTACTTTACCTGTCAGATCTATGGAAAAGGGAACAATTTATTATCAAACGAGATAGAGAACATTGTGAAATGCAAAAATACATCATTTTTATTACATTAAATGAAAATGTTTTTGCGCGCGCACACACACACACACACACACACACACAAAACAATGCAACCAAGATTAGAATGAAAGGAAAAAGCTGGGAAATAATTTTTATAGCCAGTGTTTATGATAAAGGCCTCATTTCTTGACTATATAGAGAATGGAGTCAAATTTATAAATATATAAGTCATTCTCCAATTGATGGAATTGTCAAAGAATATGAACAGGAAATTTTCAGATGAAGAAATTAAAGCTATAATATTATTGATTAGGGAAATGCAAATCTAAACTCTGAGGTACTCTCATATTGGCTAATATGACAGAAAAGGAAAATGATAAATGTTGAAGAAGATGTGGAAAAATTGAAACACTAATGCATTATTGATGGAGTTGTGAACTGATCCAACCATTCTGGAGAGAAATTTGGAACTATGTCCAAAGGACTATAAAACTGCATATTGATCCATTACTAGGTCTGTATCCCAAAGAGATCTTAAAAAAGGGAAAAGGTTCCACATGTACAAAAATATTTTATAGCAGCTTTTTTGGTGGTAGCATATCAATTGAGGGGATGCCCATCATTGGGGAATGGCTGAACAAGTTGTCGTATATTAATATAATGGAATACTATTGTGCTGTAAAACATGATGAGCGGGCAGATTTCAGAAAAACCTGGAAAGACTTACATGAACTGATGCTGATTGAAGTATGCAGAACCAGGACAAAATTGTGCACAGTAACAGCAACATTGCGTTGTTAGACTTAGCTCTTCTCAGCAATCTAATGATCCAAGATCATCCACATCCAGAGAAAGAACTATGCAGATCGCATTATATTATGTTTACTTTTTTTTGTTTTTTTCTTTCTTGTGATTTTCCACTTTTGTTCTTATTCTTTCACAATATGACTAATGTGGAAGTATGTTTAACATGATTGTACGTGTATAACCTGTATCAGAATACTTACTGTCTTAGAGGAGGGAGAAAAATCTGAAACTCAAAATCTTAAAAAAAAAAAAATGAATGTTGAAAACTATCTTGACATGTAATTGGAAAAAATAAAATACTTTTAAATGGAAAAAAAAATAAAAAATACAAGGGTATGGATTAGGTAGGTAGTGATTAGAAGGAAACTAGAGTGTGAGGAGCTCTAGGGTTAAAAAGAGAGGCTGAGGGGGCAGAGCCAAGATGGCGGCTGGAACTTGCATGAGCTCCCTGCCACGTCCCTCCGAAAACCTATAAAAAATGGCTCTGAACAAATTCTAGAACTGCAGAACCCACAAAATAGCAGAGGGAAGCAGGGCTTCAGCCCAGGACAGCTTGGATGGTCCCTGGGTAAGGTCTATCATGCATGGAGCTAGGAGCAGAGTAAAGCAGAGCCCAGTATGGGCGGCGTGGATCAACAACACCAGGAGCTGGGTGGAGCGTGCCCTAGCACCCTGAATCAGTGAGCTGCAGCAGTTACCAGACTTCTCAACTCACAAACACCAAAGACAACAGAGTAGGTTAGTGGGAAAAGCTGCTGGGGACAGGGAGTTTGCGGTTTGGCCACCGCCCTGGGGGCAGCAGAGGTGGGCAGCTGCAGAACTACAGCTACAGTTGCTTCTGGCCCCAGGCCCACCTGGTGGGATGAATTAAGTGGTGAGTCAGAGCAGGAGTGCAGAGCCTGCTTGGATCTGAGTCCAGTCCGGGTTGGCGGTTCTTGGGGGAGGAGGAGTGCTGGTGTGGCAGAGCTGGCCGTGTAGACATATCTCTGAAAACAACAGCGGACACCCTCAAGCTTGGAACAAAGTACTTTCTACTCTACAAGCAGTCATACCCCAACAAAAAACTCAAGCATCAAGTAGTTGGCTGGGAACATGACCAGGCAGCGAAAATGGACTCAGATTCAGACTCAGACTTTGGAATCTTTCTTTGGTGACAAAGAATACCAAAATATACAGCCAGAAGAAGTCAACAAAGTCAAAGAGCCTACATCAAAAGCCTCCAAGAAAAACATGAACTGGTCTCAGGCCATGGAAGAACTCAAAAAGGATTTGGAAAAGCAAGTTAGAGAAGTAGAGGAAAAATTGGGAAGAGAAATGAGAGTGATGTGAGAAAACCATGAAAAATAAATCAGTGACTTGCTAAAGGAGACCCAAAAAAATACTGAAGAAAACAACACCTTAAAAAATAGACTAATTCAAATGGCAAAAGAGCTCCAAAAAGCCAATGAGGAGAATGCCTTGAAAGGCAGAATTAGCCAAATGGAAAAGGAGGTCCAAAAGACCACTGAAGAAAATACCACCTTAAAAATTAGATTGGAGCAAGTGGAAGCTAGTGACTTAATGAGAAATCAAGGTATTATCAAACAGAACCAAAGGAATGAAAAAGTGGAAGATAATGAGAAATATCTCATTGGGAAAACCACTGACCTGGAAGATAGATCCAGGAGAGATAATTTAAAAATTATTGGACTACCTGAAAGCCATGATTGAAAAAAGAGCCTAGATATCATCTTTCAAGAAATTATCAAGGAGAACTGCCCTGATATTCTAGAGCCACAGGGTAAAATAGAAATTGAAAGAATCCACAGATTACCTCCTCAAATAGGTCCCAAAAAGAAAACTCCTAGGAATGTTGTCACCAAATTCCAGACCTCCCAGATCAAGGAGAAAATACTGCAAGCAGCCGGAAGGAAACAGTTTGAGTATTGTGGAAACACAATTAGAGTAACACAAGATCTAGCAGCTTCTACATTAAGGGATTGAAGGGCTTGGAATACAATATTCTGGAGGTCAATGGAGCCAGGATTAAAACCAAGAATCACCTACCCAGCAAAACTGAATATCATGCTCCAAGGCAAAATATGGATTTTCAATAAAATAGAGGACTTTCAAGCTTTCTCAGTGAAAAGACCAGAGCTGAATAGAAAATTTGACTTTCAAACACAAGAATCAAGAGAAGCATGAAAAGGTAAACAAGAAGGAGAAATCATAAGGAACTTACTAAAGTTGAACTGTTTTGTTTATATTCCTGCATGGAAAGATGATATGTATGATTCATGAGACCTCAGCATTTGGGTAGCTGAAGGGAATATACATATACATGTATGTATGTGTGTGTATATATATATATACACGCATGTATGTGTATATATATATATATACATATATGTTTGTGTGTGTGTATATACACATACACAGAGACAGAGGGCACAGGGTGAGTTGAATATGAAGGGATGATATCTAAAAAAATCAATTTAAGGGATGAGAGAGGAATATATTGAGAGAGGGAGAAAGGGAGAAATAGAATGGGGTAAATTATGTCGCATAAAAGTGGCAAGAAAAGCAGTTCTGTAGGAAGGGAAGAGGGGGCAGGTGAGGGGGAATGACCGAATCTTGCTCTCGTTGGATTTGACCTGAGGAGGGAATAACATACACATTCAATTGGGTATCTCACCCCACAGGAAAGAAGGAGGAAGAAGATAAAAAAGGGGGGACGATAGAAGGGAGGGCAGATAGGGGGAGGAGATAATCAAAAACAAACACTTTAGAAAGGGGACAGGGTGAAGGGAGAAAATTCAGTAAAGGGGGATAGGTTAGGAAGGAGCAAAATATAGTTAGTCTTTCACAACATGAGTATTGTGAAAGGGTTTTACATAATGACACACATGTGGCCTATGTTGAATTGCTTGCCTTC